>LR990280.1:4579556-5779556 GCA_905147355.2 Apotomis turbidana
ATATCAATGTTAATGTCGGCTTCATAGCTCCCTGACGTCATACCGTGCCATGAAAAGCCCGAACCCTGCTCATAACATACGATAGAACACATACAAATTTAAATTGGTCATAATTATATTTGGAACATGAAAAGAAGGCTGCAATTTTGTTTTTATTAATTATAAATATGCGAGTAGTTGTTATAGTGTACCTAATCACGTGTTACAATGTGTTTGTCCGATTTGTACCTTAATGCGACATGTGATCGTCTTTGATGAGTTGTTAATAAAATAAAAAAATAGCACAAAATAAAGTTTCAAAACATGAGGTAAAACCGAGAAGCTTTATGTGAATCAACGTAATATGCGTGAAAGGTATACGTAAGAGTTCATACCTGACAGCAGTTTGCAAGACCACAGCCGCATCGGGTGCCGTTCGTCCGATAGGACAGCTAGACTTTACCTGTAGACAAGACAGATCCTGACCCATTGAGGCCACCTGTTACCTGACAGCGGACGGGAAAGCCTCCTTTCAAGCCTGGCCAATCGCCCGGATGGTCGAGGGTCCCTCGCTCGACGCTGGGCCACCAGCCGCGCCCAGCGAGCTTCGAACCACAGCTGCATCGCGTCCCGCTCGTCGACGTCGTCCGACGGGCCTGCTGTTAGTGTGTTACGTGTGATGATGCAACATAATGGATGGGTAAAATAAATGTAATTATGACGCGCTGAATGATTAACACTACTAGTATTTGTATGATATGATATACAATTTAGAGAACAAATTTTGTTACATTGGCACAAATACCTTGCTTATATAAGCATTATAAAGCAGAAGTAGGCAGAAATTTCCTTGGAGTTACTAACCCAACTACAGTACGACACAAAATAATAGAAATCAAAAAGTGACAATACTGTAGTGTCGTCCCTTTCTAAGCAATCAAAGAAAACAAGTACGACACTACAGTATTGCCACTTTTTTAATTTCTACACTTTCTTGTCGGACTGTACCTAGTAGGTATATAATGTAGGTATGTATACAATAATGTACAAAACGAGTATTTTACGATTAGAAAAAAATATGTCAAGAGCATTCAATTCGATTACTAAATAAAATAGTAGGTAGGTACCTAAGTTAGAAAACTATTTAAATACATTATTAAGCGCGAGACAAGATGAAACACAAGTTTTAATTATGAATTTGCACAGAAATCAATTGAGCAAAAGGTTACTAATGAGAAATGAACATTCAGTTTAGGCTTGTTTATGAATGGTATAACTACATTTATAAACGGATATAAACCTTATTGCAACGTGTTTTAGTTTATGGGTGTATAGGTAACTGTGTATTCGTTTGTACAGCGAATATCTTCGCTAGAGAAGTCGACACGTGCCAATTTGAAAAGCCAAGATCATATAGAAATTATTCAACAATAGTACACTACCGCAGACGCAGGGCTTGCCGGGTGAGTTAGGTACGTATTTATTGTGATAGTGATACGAAGCCGGCAAGCCCTTTTCTCGGCTAGGCATATTGCGTTTCTCAAACATAAAGCCGGAGTATCATACCTTGTTTGCTTATACCATGGATATTTACGTATACACGCGATTAAGTCGCGTTCTGTTTGCCCTTTGGTACCTGTAAGAACTTGTACCTGCGAGTCTGTCGGGGCAGGGCGGCGGGCAGTACCTCGCCGGCGGCGGCGGCACGGGCGGGGGCTCCTGAAGCGTCCCCGTCGACTTGTGCGCGGCGTAGCAGCTCTGCGGGGGATCCTGTAGAGCACACCGTAATGTCACGAGGCACGTAATGGATGTGCTCTAAACGGCAACACATCAGAGTCACGCATCAGCGAAGCCATCATTTGAGAGTAAGTCACTTGCTCTTACGACCATCTACTGACTAACCTACTTATTCACGATTATCAATTAAAAATGATAATGCCTAAGATTAATTCATCGTAATTTTTTGTACGAGTTCCGATTAATCCCGATTACATTAAGATTAATCGTACATTCTCATCCAGCGATTACTTAAGGCAACCTATGTACGTAGCACATAATATCTAACTGTAGGTATAACATAACAAGATAATTTTATAATATTTTATTCCGAAACACAATTGTTTTTCGAAATGTGTGTATTTTTTTTCTTTTTAGGGTTCCGTACCCAAAGGGTAAAAACGGGACCCTATTACTGAGACTTCGCTGTCCGTCCGTCTGTCACCAGGCTGTATCTCAAGAACGGTGATAGCTAGACAGTTGAAATTTTCACAGATGATGTATTTCTATTGCCGCTATAACAGCAAATACTAAAAATAAAATAAAATAAATATTTAAGGGGGGCTCTCATACAACAAACTTGTTATAGATTATGATACGGAACCCTTCATGCGCGAGTCGTACTCGCACTTGCCCAATTTTTTATGTGTGTAAATTAACACCACATTTTTATTGCTTTATACCTTTACGCATCTTATGTAGTTTTTCTTTGCGTGTTGATGTTTGTATCATTATAATAACATTAATAACTACTTAACCCTTAAATGCATAGAATTACACTAATTTTATTTCTGAAATGACGTAATTACCAATGAAATCCACGTCAGTTTGAGACTTAGGGACAATCTTGACAAAGTTTATATTGACTATATACAGGTTTTGACATGTGTCATTTCAGTAACGTGTATATATACATCATCATGCATTTAAGGGTTAAGGTAATATATTATCGAGAAATATTTATTTAATTATGTACTTAATTTTATTATGGACGAATGAATGTAATATAATGGAATATTAAAGGGTTGTAAAGGTTTTTAAAAACGGTATTAGGGATAAGAAACGTAAACACTTTTTATTCAAGCTCCAGCCCCTTCGCAAATCTACGGATTAAAAATCTGCAAAGTACAAACTCAACGCGTATAGAGCTATAATTCATATCAAAAGCGATGATAAAATTACACAAAACTTAGCAAGACGTAAAAAAAAACTATCAGTATTAGTTTCTTCTTTGTCAAGTCATTTTCAAAACACATGTACATAGTTAAGGGCTTTAATAAAAACAAAACAACACTGAACACGCTCCGTGGGCACTGTCCTCGTAGCGAGTTTCCACTACATACGCATATCCCCATGTTATCGGCTACTCGCGTAGCGCTACGAAATCCTCGGTTGCGAAAGAGTTGATTGATTCCTTTGTGTTACGATAGTTACCCATATATTTTGTATGAGTAACTTTCGTAACACAAAATAAGCGATCGTAATTTTGTTTTTACTAAGCCTTTAACTATGTACATGTATTTTCAAAATGACTCTGTCCTCTTTTTAAGATAGGAGGGCAGATTAAATTACTGATGCGTATTGGCCTCATAGTTACATTCTTACTTTAAAACGAAGAATTTAAGCGATTTGAAATAAGTGTACCTACTCGTACATGCAACACATTATAGAAAGATAGATTCCCTTGAAACAGTACGACACGGTTCAGAACATGGAGTTAAGACCTAATGAAAAGTACAGATAGCACAAACTAATTAGAGCTGAAATCAACGCGCCAATGTAGTTTCATAAATGAGCATTTCTCAAAAAGTATGTACTTACAAAATTAAGACGTCTATTAAAGTTCAATATAATTTTCCTATTTTGTTACTTATTTTGGTAATTTTAAACAAATGTTGGCTGTGTTTGGTAATTAAGGTTCTGTTATGCTTATACTTTTTTTAAATATATATTATCTGAAATCAATGTATTGGAAATCACAGAGAAAACTGATAAAAATAATAGACATGTTGACTGATGTTGAATTCTACAGCGTACTGTAGTTATATGAATAAAATTAGCTAAATATATAACGAAACAAAGAAAAAAAACATAAAAATAAATCTTTTTGGAAATATGTGACTTCAAAGGTACGCAAATTTTATGATATTTCTTTTATGCAAAAGAAATTTTGAAAATGTTTTCAGAATCCTCATAATTTTACAAAACAATAATTGTATGACAACCATGAACTTAAACGCGATTTTTCACGGTGAAAATGGCAAATTTCTTAATATCTCCATACAATTATTGGTACCTATACCGGCCTGTGACATCACTAGCCGGGACGCCTTATGTATGGAGCGTTTTTAGCGCTACGTAGGAATGTTGAACTTTGACGGTCATTTCTGACTTTTAGAGCAGTTTAAGTCTAGTCAGCCCCATATAGACATTTGATCACAATAAAAAATAGAATCGATTGACATCCTCAAAATTAGTCAATATATTGAATTTTAATTGACGTCTTAATTTAGTACATAGTTTTTGAGAAATCATCAAATAAGTTTAAGAAATTTGGTAGCATACCGTGATCCTAAGATCAATGGAGTCTGTTCAGAACATCTGTCTCAGTACATTTTAATCGAGTTTAGGTATAAAATGTACTGAGAGTAGATGACACCCACAAAGCTATATGAAAACTTAACTTATGCCTCTGAAACGGTCGTACTGTAAACTAAGAAAAGACAATACATTCCTTGATATAAAATTCACATAACAATTAGAAAATAGTAGGAAAACAGAACATTACATACGACCAATGAAGGTAACATTTTACGGAAACATACACACCGTTGGATAGGTATTTCTTTTTTTTTCTTTTTTAGTTTCATACAATGCGTGTTTTAGGGTTTACTCTTGTTTCATACAAACGTTTCATCGAAATTTCATTTCATAGAAATATAATTTCATCGAAAGCATTTTTTTTGCAACTAAAATATTTAGGAATGTGATAAAACAAATCTAAAAAACAATTACTCAATGTTATTACTGACTAACATTCTAATTCCGTGACTTTTTATATCTGCAAAGTACCTTATAAGCATAAGGCTTCATCACTTTTTTTCCTTTGCAACATACTTCTTATCATTATCATTAAGTAAGTAGTTAGTAAATATATAAATACTTATAGAGCAATACATACAATAATGTATGTCTTAGTGAGAACTGTTGAGGAGCTATTGAGAAACATGTTTATTTTTATTTATTTTTTAGCTAGACACATGTTTATTACATAATTTATAATTAAGTTGTTTCTTATGTATATCTATCTGTTTGTTCTCAAAATAAATAAATAATCAGAAAAAAAAAAAACAAAAAAAAACCTAGCCTATAGGTTGGCATTTTCAATATTTCTGAAAACAGTGTCTATGAAATTAAAAATTCGGTGAAATGTTTGTCTATAAAAGAAGAGGTTTCCATGTAATTTTCAATCAAATCACCTCACAGTGCTGTGACCAAGCCTATCATATCATAAAAAAAAAAACAAGCAATGTGATAGTGGGTTTTCTAGTATATATAAACATTTTTACTTTCTATTTGATACAATTGAGTTCATGTTATATTTTTTCGTATCACAGTGTTGAAGTATTTAACGATAATAAATCATTACATAAACAGTTACGTACTACGACGTGCTTTTCTTTTTAAAGCTGTGTTGTGACCAAATGTAGCGTTTCGATTCACGTACTATTTCTGTAAATTGGTGTAAATCGATTAAATCGATAAATTGATAACCTGAAGAAAGAAAAATAAAACAAATTACTATTTTACATAGAAAGCTCCAGTGAGACCGACGGTTCATAGCTCAAAAAAAATATTGATTGAGAAAAACGATAAAATCGATTCGATCAACCATTCATAATCGTTAGATTTGGCAAACAATATGTCTTTGCTACATCACTACAAACATCAACGGAGAACTGTCAAATGTTTGTTAAAATAATAACCACACTGTACTCACAAATGAGTCAATTATCCATAATAAGTAAACTGAATTCTAGACCATATTTACCTAATTATATTCGCCCGTGGACATTCGCGACCTCAGCTATTTTCTTTACACTATTATAACTCATGGCAAATCCACCTAAATGACACCTTGTCTTTGAAACACGCTTCACTTTTATGGACGATAATGAGTTACAAAACCACACAATAATACTGTTTACTTTAAAGAGATCGTACACAACGCAAACTGATGGACTATAATGGTGATAAACGTTTATGTAGATAGCGGTCATGTAAAGTGATTTGATCAATATAACAGAACCTGAAAGCCGTACATGCTTTTGCAAGAGTGCAAAACCAACCACGTGACATATTTCAAACTAGCGTTCTCCGATAACTATTAACGATCATTGATAGTCATAATCAGTCGATAATCGCTAACGGAGTATGGCTAAAGGTGAAGCCAGGCGAGCGTAATTTGAATCACGTAATTTAGGTCGCGCCATACATCATGTCACACTAGGTATGGCGCGACCGAAATTACGTGATTCAAATTACGCTCGCCTGGCTTCACACTTATAGACGAACTTCAAGCCAACGGTAGCGCCAGCTGCGAACGAAGGACAAAAACCATTAATTTTTGTGTGTTTATTAGTCAAATTATCGTTTCGCTGTGCTTTCTGTTAGTGTATCCAAACAAAAGGAAGTTTAGAAGGAAACTACTTTGACTCTAATAAACACGCAAAAGTTTACCCGAATAACTTATATTGGATAAAAATAATGACACCGAAACTGCTATCAAGAATAGACTGTATTTATAAATTTATGGTAAACGCGATTCACCGCGGCTGTATTACAAAAAAAAAACGCAGCGAAACCACAAACTACGAAGAAGTAATCTATTTACGTAAGCGGCGATAGTTGATAGTTTATTAACCCCCGACGAAAGAAGACACCCCTGGATACATTGATGTGTATCATAGCTCCTAAACGGATGGACCAATTTGAGGCCAGTTTTTTTTAAACAAAAGACTTGTCCGTCGAGATGGTTCTTAGCTATGTTTGGTGGAAATAGGACCAGTAGTTT
Source organism: Apotomis turbidana (assembly GCA_905147355.2). Classification (NCBI taxonomy): domain Eukaryota; kingdom Metazoa; phylum Arthropoda; class Insecta; order Lepidoptera; family Tortricidae; genus Apotomis; species Apotomis turbidana. Next base: position 4,586,386 of record LR990280.1, read on the forward strand.
CCAAGATATTCAGCTTAGATTAGAACGAGTGACAAGATCTCAGCCAATATTGAAGCTAAAACTTCAATTTTTTTTTAGTTATGTTCAGTTTTAGTAGCATTTTCTATATCACTCATTGAATGAGGGTCACATGATGACAACCACGTGTGTCGGGGGTGTATTAAATTTTTAATTGGACGTAGTTACGCAATAACGTTCCACGTCCCGTCACGTGTGGGTACACGTCACTTAAAATTCAATATTAGACTCTTTGACATATGGGTAGTAAGTTTTTATCTACGTCCAATTTACGTTATTTACTGTTAGACCGTAACCATTTACAGTGAATCGCAGTGATAGCTTGACAAAGTATGACACTAGTAAGACCCCCTTAGCTCGCTTGATCTTCAATATTTTTATCCAACACAAATGAGGATTGTCTTTTCAAAAGGGCTTATTACTCTATAACACTCATACAAAAATAGGCCCTTTGGAAAATACACTCCTCAGTTAACACTTTCAACGCCACAACACCCACAAAAACCAGCATCGAACAAAAAAAGCGTGCGTAGTTCGTGCGAGCATGCCACGACACAGGTTTCTCTTACTTGTGACGTCAGATCCGGTTCCGAGTACCACTGCAAATTCAACTGGTGTTAGTCTACGGTGTCCACTACGAGCGTAAGAATAACTACATAGCTAGCCCGGATTATAATGCGTGTGAATAGTCTCATGGCGAGCATGGTAATCAGAAAAAAAATCTAGTAGGCATCGTACTTCTGATAGCACGGTAAGCCTTTAGAGAGCTATGGAGCCGATATTAACATTAAAATACAATTCATACTCATACTCAATAGTGTATTTAATTCGAGGACAAAGTCAAAGGAATATACAAAGACCTGATTAGAAATTTCGTCATCATAAAATACGTAAATATTTGCGACATTTACCATGTTTCCTGGAGTAAATTGGGTTCTATGTTAATCGAATATCCAGTTATGGAGAGCATGTAATCATTTAATCAACTAGTCTCTAAGGCCCGTATTGATAAACGACGCTCAACCCCTGCATTGCACTATTTTTATTATTTGTATGTACCCTTATTATTATACGACTTATTTCAGCTGTGTAAGGGTTGTGTAACCTCTTAGCTGATGAAGAGAGAATGAGAATGCATATTAAAAAAAACCTCTTATACAGCATAGTGTGCTGATTAGTAAGTCTAACAGCACTGGTACTACTTCGGCAACAACCTTTCACTCCACGAGATGCCGCCAGAAACTTTTATTCCAAAAATAACGCTTACTCACAGATAGTAAAGTCACAACGCTATAATAGTTACATTACTATCAGAGGGTTAGCGTTATTCTTGGAATAAAATCTATATCTAACGTAGATACGTTGCGATACGGAGCGAAAACAGGAGCTATCCCAAGTGGCACACTTACTGTTTAAGAGCTTATACGGCGCTTACACCACTGAAATAATTATTACTGAAATGGCGGAGCCGAAGAGACAGACATCAAATCATCATTCGCTTGCCCGTATCCCATTTATTTGGGATCAGCGCGGCATGTTTTCTTGCTCCATACTTCCCTATTACTCGTCATCTCGTCGTTTACGTCCTTCTTATTCATATCATCTTTCACACAATCCATCCTACTTTTCTATGGCCTTCCTCTTCTTCTATATCCGTCCACATTCATGCTTAACGCTTTTAAGACATCGAATAACCATCGCATAATAATCCAAATGGAAAAACGTGAAATATGTTTAGCAATTGGTATTATGCTACTTAGGCTGCATTCGACCAAATTTTTATTCGAAATATAACGCTTAATCTTACATACAGTCTGACACAGAAGAGTAGAAATTAAAAAGTGGCAATACTGTCATGTCGTCCCTTTCTAATCAATCTAAGAAAATGGGGACGTCAATACAGTGTTGCCACTTTTTAATTTATACTCTTTTGTGTCAGACTGTAGTAATGTCAAACTAACATGAGGCTTGGACGTTGGAATACAAGTAGGTAAGTTTATTACAATGATTTGATTTATAACCATACTTTTAATTAATACAATGCTTTTGTCTTAATTGTTTTAAGTATGTAGAATGCTATAGTAGATAATTATTCGTCAAATATACGAGTAGATGACATGTATTTTATATACATTCACGCTCATGCCCGTCCAGAGACTGTTCAACACGTTACACGGGAAGACCACATAATAGTCGCTAGAATAATAAAGAGAACATTTAATATCTCGTTCTGATAAATCTCATGTTTTTATTCTTGTGCGATACGTGTATAGTAATTTTAACCAATACTGTTACGAACGAATCAGGTATAGAAAATAATTGCGTCGATGTTCGAATCAGCGATATTGCGAATGGAATGAGTAAAAGTGACCCATTGCGTGTTTGATATTTGGGAACAAGTCTTCCAAGATTTCGGGGAAAAGGGAGAAAAAAGACATAAATCAGACTCAACTTTCCCCAGGAGAGACCAGTATAAGTATCTTTAAATTGTGTCAAAATTGTGAGAGATAAATTGTGTCAAATTTGCTCAACTCCTTGTCGACGCATTATTTCCAATAGCCGTGACCCGTTCCGATGGTCCTACTTGCCAATTGATGGACACCTCTAAATAATCTGCCACCATCTACTTCATTATTTACATTATAAACAGAATATCCCACATATAATCAAATCATACCTTATGTCGAGGTCCGAGCCGCCGATTCAGATAGTTAGAGATGCTTTTCATAATACTCTTCCTCCTCCTCTCCCTCGCTAGCTCAGGGTCTGAGAAAGACGGGGTAACCTGCATTAAGGGGGGTGCGGGTCGCGGAGGTGGAGGGGGAATTTCAGGAGGAGGGGGTAACGGAGGAGGTGTGGGAAGCAATGGCGGCGGTGGAACAGGAGGAGGTACATTGGAACACGGTGAAACTTTCGTTCGTCGCGTCGATTTTCTGGTCACTCTTGGACCACTCCCTAACCGCTCGAGGACCAGCCTCCTAACCACCTCCGTCTGCTCCTCTCTTTCCCTCTTCAGCTCCTGGACTTTGTCCGTCGTGTTCAAAGGAGTGGGACTCACGGGAGACACGGAACCAGAGCTGAGCATTATTGACACTGACAGTTCTATACTTCGCGACGGTGAATCTGTGCTTCTTGAGTATGATAGGTTTATGTTGTCGCTGGCCGACCGGCAGATCGAAGGAGAGTAGACTCGGAGACACGGCGTCGGGAATGATACGGATGCGTTCGAGTTGTATATAGCGTTGGAGTTGGGCGATTTCGGAGTTTCGGGTGCGAGCGGCGGCGAGTCGATCGAGGTTTGCTGGTTGACATCTTTTTCTAGCGGCGGCGACACGTCTGAGAGCGACAGAGAGTCCAACTTAATGTCCGGTGACAGTGAATCTTTATTGTCCTCCACTTCACTTTTCTCGACCGATTCCTCCTTAGGCTTTTCGATAGGTTTAATCTCTATAACAGGTTCCATCTCTGGTTCGGGTGTAGGTTCTTCTACAACTGGTTCCGGAGTAGTTTCAATCGGTTCCGCTTCTACAACTTCAGTCACAGCCAAACTTGGTTTAAAAACAGTCTCAGAGAAGCTTCTCTCGATGAAGTTCATCGATCTATCATTACTCGGCGAATACGGATCGTAGTCGTCGACCAGTTCCATGTAACCCTGGTTTTTTGGAGTCACCGGGGTCTCAATGGACGGATCTTGTTCGCCTTCGTCGGCGAACTCGAAATGCTCAAGAGCATTGGAATATACGACAGGCTCTGGGCTTGTCTTCCCACACACATGTGAAGATATTGTCGAAATGTTTTTGGCGTCGTGGACAGTCTTCAAGCCGCTGAGTTTTCTTGGCTTGTTTCTCTTATTGTCTTCTAGACATTCGTCGAGGACCGCGCTCTCCGCAGCCCAATCGGATAGTTCAGTTTCTGTAAGGGCTAGGGTTGTTGCGTCTCGACAGGACTCGGAAGATTCAGACTCGGCCGCCACTACAGTCGGTCCTGTAGCTGTCGCCGTCCCTGAGGCTTTGTCCTCTGTATCATCCGTGCTATTTATAATTGTGAGACTGTCTAGCTGTATTAATTCACCTCCTTCGTCGTGTACTTCGACTCTTGGCACGGATTTCGGGGCGGTTTCGGTGTGAGACGAGTCTGAGAGTGAATCAGAGTCCAGCTCCTGTTCTTTTTCTTTTATAGTTGCCTCTCTCCACTCTTTCTTGACCGTTACCGACTCGCGCGACAGAAGGTCCACGGGGGCGTCATCGCATAGATTCTTGATGATATCGGGCATGGGTTGGGCTTTCTTCTCTTCGGATCTGAAGGCGACTACAGGGGTTGGGTGGGTGGTTGTTGCGGGATGGAGTAATTTTTGGAATTCGGTGATTGTGGATCTGAAGGCTTCGAATTTGGTGTCTAGTTGGGAGGTGGAATCGGATTTTCGGACGGCGGGTGGCGACGGTTCTCCGAGCAAGTATCTTCTTTTCAGTTCTAGGGCTCGTTTGGTGGCGAGGCCGCTGGCGGACTTGGTCTTGCTGAGGGGGTACTCTACGGGCGGTGGCGGGGGTTCGGTGACGAGTATGGCGGGGGGCGAGGGGGGAGGAACGATCTCCTCGGCGGCGAACTCGCTGTCGGTGGAGACCTCCGTGGCGGACGAGACGTCTTCGTCGCTTGAGGAGCTCTCGTCTTCAGACTCCACCTGTGAGGGTCGCGATGTAGTCGAAACTTGCGTAAGCATTGGTATTGCGAGTTTATTCAGTGGCGAAACGTGTTTATTCCTTTCGGTTTACATATGTACCCATTTAAACGCGCGCACGGTATGTGAGTTAGCTGACGCTGCGCCACTGATAAATTTCTTATAAGGATTACAATGTCCGAAAACATATTTTATAGCTTGAATATTTTAATTGTTATCTCTGTCGACCAACTCATTTAGGCGTGTAGTAGAAGTTTTGTTTAGTCAGACAGTATATTCCCAATTTTTTTCCAATATCATTGCACATTTAATGTATTAAGCGATTAACTCTGATTAAATCAAATCATAAATCTTATCTATAAAATAATATCTTAAAAATCCGTTTTTTAAGACTCGGTTACTCGCTTAAGACAAAAATGTAGTAAATATTTTACATATTCCATAGCCGACAATCCAGCAAAGTCCAATTCCCTTTATTCTTTAAAAAAGACTATTGTTTTTAGAAAATTAAACTTTACCGTGTCGGAAAAAAGAGTTGTGTCTCAAAACGTTCTACATTCTTTCAATTCTCCCAGAAATTACCATGTAAAGTGCAGAACATTCGAGAACAGATCAACTCTGGGTAGAAAAGTGCGCTGTTACATGTATCCACACTAACTTACCGCCCTTTCATAATTGCACATTTTTTAAGATATATGAAGAATAGCTTGAACACTGTCGCGTAAAGTTATGTACTGACTTTCATACAAAACGTATGAGAGAAAGCAAGATTTCATCAACAGGGGGTAAACTACTTAATGAAATTGTATACCATACGTGTAATTTTTTATACTCCGGAGCAGAATTCGAACCCGCGACTACATAAGTGCTCTCCGGACCTACGCGGACGCTTTACCCATAAGGCTATCGAAATTTATAGTTAGAGCATCATACCCCCGTGGTTTACGGTAGGCTGACATTAGGCGTCAAATCACTCGTGCGCCCAAAACCCCGGGTTACGGTGATCATTCAACGGATAAAGGATTAGATGCAGAATTTCTTAATTCTATAATTCCAGCGAAGTTTCAAGCTATTCCAATAACATCAGACTCCCAAATAATAACCAATAAGATAAAATACAAAATGTTATGCAAAACCCAACACAGCGTTATTTACATATATATATAAATAAACATATATACAGTGGCTACGAGTAGATACATATGTATAATTGGAAGCAGTTAATGACGATTGGCATACATATATATCTCTAATACGGACATATAGTGTGAAAATCTAAGAAAAATCTGTGGGTAATGTAAAAATCATGATTTCAGAAAAAAATCTCAATAGTGCGATGCAGGATCGTCTTGTGTATTGTATAGGCGCTCGGCGCCATGCCAGGCTCGCGTCACCTGTTGGTTAAACGACATTTGTCCCCTCATCACATCACCCCAAAACGGCTGGACGGATTTTAACCAATTTTGGTACAGGGATAACCGGTTATCCAAAGACGGTTATAGGATACTTTTAACCTGTCTACTGTAAAGAGAAGTTTTACGTCACAGACAACCCCCACTAGACGGAGCATGTAAGGCGACCCGCGCGCACCAACGATATGGTACGGCAGAACATTAAAGTATCAACACGGCGGCCACCGTTTAGTTGCGTCCATGTTTATGAGGCCTCTCTACACCACTTAACACTACAATTTACCATGTTATTTATTTAATTTCTTTTTTCGATGACGTACGCATGGATCATAAACAAGGACGCAACTAAACGGTGGCCGCCGTGTTGATACTTTAATGTTCTGCCGTACCATATCGTTGGTGCGCGCGGGTCGCCTTACATGCTCCGTCTAGTGGGGGTGGTCTGTGGTTTTACGTAGACAAAGTTGCGAGAAGATTTACCAAAGGTAGTATCACAATCTACCCATATTTATATTTATTCCATAAGCATGTACCTATAGCCCAACCGTGTGTTTTTCGGCCCACGTCGCATTGCGGATTTTTAATGGTACTAATTTATTGTACTGACGACAACATACAACGACACATTTATGAAGTGGATGAATGTCACTCAAAACACAAAGAGGAAACAGGACTACTTGTTTCGCAATTATCTAATATTTATTGCATAATAAATCCAAATCTAATCACGGTGATTGACGACGCGGTTGGCGCAGTGGTTAAGCAACTGCCTACTGAGCCGGCGGTCCCGGGTTCGAATCCCGGCAAGGGCAAATATTTGTGTTATGAACTCGAATATTTGTGCCCGGGTCATGGATGTCATTTGTATTTAAGTATGTATTTATCTATATAAGTATGTTTATCGTCGTCTAGTGTCCATAACATAAGCCTACTAGATCTTAATGTGGGACTAGATTGATTTCTGTGAGGTTGTCCGATATTTATATATTTTATTAGTGATGAATGTCATTTTCTTTTTTCATTAAGGTCTAATATTTATTTCACAAGGATTGAGCAGAACTCCGTTAAACAATGTTTTAAATTGGAAGGTGGACATCTATTGAACATTAAATATGACGATAGATATTTCTTAGATTTCTCACTGTATGACAAATACTTATTCTGTTATAAATAAATAAACAACACGTAAAGCGCCATCGAATCAAATCAACTTGAAGTTTATAAACCGAATATAATATAATTAATATATATAAAAAAGTCCATTAAGCTCGCGTTTTTATAACGCCTGGCGACAAACAAAACTCACTAATTTTTCTGTCGCTACTCTTCACAACCTCGTATCTAGTTTGCAGGTTGATGCTGATATGAGCTTTGTTATAAGTACGTATTTGTTGCTGTTGTCATAGCTTAATAAAATATTTTACGTCACCCTAGGCCGTAAGTGGGATTTTCTGCCCGCTAAAGCCAAGGCAAGACGTAAAACTTTAGGAAAACCACGGGCGATAATTTGTAAGGCCCCTGATCGCATATTTATGGCCCTCACCTTCGGCTCGGGCCACAAACACCAGCGGTCTGGGACATTCACGAATTCACCCCCCTAGGTATGTAATGTACTATTACAAACAGGTACTAGTGACTGTTGAGTTCCTTTCGACGTGTCTTCTCAACAGTACTCTTGGTAAATACCAATAGACATTGTAAAAGTAAAAGTACCCTTGTAGGTTACCAACATATTGCATACTTAAATATAATTTAAAAAAACAAGATACGCGAGCTTACTGGACAGACATAGGGTGACCACAAAGGACAATACAAGGTATATGCAAGGTCTAAACGTCAAGTCTCAGGACGGTAGTTAGTGTGGGCACACTACACTCTGCCGCCGTCGCCGCCCCTGTTAAGCAGAGCCATGCCTGTATGAGCGTGCGAAATGCACCGTAGCGTGGTCTCCCTAGCACAGTATCCCAACCACAGACTATATAAATAAAGACACAGGCGTTTTAACGCTGGTTTGATTAGTTATAATATCAGTTGTAACTTATATAGACTGTGGGGTACTTGGATAGTCGGAGGTAAGGTGAAAATTGGTATCCCACTTGTGCGGATGAGAAGTGTCTTCAATGATGGATATTACTGTCATTAAAGTATTAAAAACGATCATAGATTTAGTACTATCATGTGTCTTGATTATTTAATTTTTTTTTTAACAAGACATTTGTGGACTATTGGCATATACAATTCCAATAAATTCCCAAATCAATTTATTTTTTATATAATATAAAATAAAAAGGATTTCAACGTTTTTAACTAGCACGTAAATTATTAAACTTGGATTACGAACGTTTTGAATTCGACAAACAAGCGTCGTGAATCCAAAGTGAATTATTAAACCGATATAATCCATTTTAGTAATTTTATCTAAACGAATGTTCGCAGAAATCGAATACAATATTCTCCCGAGACTAAATCACCATCACTACAATTAATTTCACATAGCTTTTTGCGCGTGACATGTGTCATCTCAGTACGTTTTAATCGAATTCAGGTCATAAAATGTACCGAGATGACAGATGTCACACGCACTAAGCTATATGAAATGGACTATACTTATTAACGACTGACTACACCTAAAAAGTTGCCTATTTTACTTAATAAGCCGTTAGTAACTAACCGAGAGCAGTGAAAGTGCCCTCCTGGTTTCGAATATTAAGTTACGTAAATACATTAAATAACTGTCGTTGATATTAGAGTCGTTTCCAAAAACATGTCCTAAGTTAAGGGCTTTAAATCAAAACTTAATTGATTCCTTTGTGTAAGTTACCCATATGTTTTGTATACACAAAAGAGGCGATCGTAATTTTGTTTTTATTAAGCCTTTTAACTATGTACAGTCCACCAATTTGATTCCTAGGGCATTTCGAACCTTGTCACAGTGAACGTCTATATGAAAACCGCTTAAAATCTCATATCATTGTCACTGTGACAAGGTTCTATAGTGGCCTAGAAATCAAATTGGTCGACTGAACATGTTTTTTGAAAATTACTCATTAAGTTACTGTAATTGCGGCCTAACAATAGATCACTACAATTTGCCGCGAAGCACAACAATAGGCTTTGTAAAATTTGGAGGACCATGAATTTCTTTTTTCGATAGTACTTGCTGTAAGTATCTGCAAGCTGGAGGTCATTCATATATTTCTCTTAACCATAATTTTTCCGAAATGTTTTTGTTTAATTGACAATTTGACAGTTCTCTATAATTATAGTGGCTGAACGGGTCTCTGTCTTCGAAATTAAATAAAAAAAAGTGTAGACGACGATTGACACTAGTCAATTTCAAAGTTTCAACAGTTTGACACTGACATGTGTCAGAATTCGAATGGTTTGACACGGACGTGTGTCAAGCCGTTTGACATTGAGAAGTACCAACCATCAATAAATATCTTTTATTTACTTTCGCAGGCAATTATCCCTTCTATTCAGCCAATATTATTGAGAACAAATTTCGTAAAAAACATGGTAAGTAAAAATTAAATACCCGCAGTTGGTTGATCCTTACAACAAGGACTATAGAAATAAAATATAATTTAATGCTCTTTCGATAATTGTACGAAGCCTATTCCTGATATTTAACCGTTCACAGGCTTGTCGCTATTTCATTGAATTATGGTGATGGATGACGGAGTGGCGTTGGGGCGGCGACAGACGGGCGACTTCAGCGCACCTCCCTACCGCTTCCTTGGTGAGCCGGGCAGGGGACGCAGGTGTGCGGGGGGCCTTATTTCTTACTAACATCGAACATGATTGCCTACTTTATGAGTTATTCTATTTATTTACTTGTCGTACGATAGCCAAAAATAACTATTATCCGTTTAGCGAGAATATATTAGCATTAGTTAAAATGTAATAATTATAAATGTACGCATAGGAATATTGTGTAATAAAATAAATCTGAATAGTTTGTGACCTATGCTACGTATTTACAAAATATATTATAAAATTAGAAGGTAAAAAACAGTAAAAACGAGATTCTTATTAAGTCTTAATTGTTTTAGAATTGCACTAAGAGGATTTAAAAGGGTGAAGGGAAAAACTGGCTGAGTCTTTTTTTTTTGTCTATTGCTACAATATTCCCCAGTTCATCATATGGCCATTTACAACAGAGGTAAATATCGCTGGATCCCGATTTTTTGCTACATTTATACCAAAGTCATACAGCCATAACGTGATTTCACAGCTTCAATACGGTATTCGATACCAGATCATATCAGCTACTCTTTATGAAATGTCAAAAACGATCTGTTAGTATCATGTTTCTATGACGATACTGCCTTGTGACGTCATAAAAATCAGTAGTCAAAACACGTCTTCTTTTGACCGAAAGTTAGTGGTAGTTTATTTGGTTCTGTATTTTTGAATGAGTGTTCAATGGTTTCAATGATATAAATAATTTATTTTAACTTTTGTCAAGTAGCGTATTGGCTGTACTGTTTTTTTTTGCAAATGTGACTTGAACAATTCTTCCCTTTATTTCTAAGCCTCATTTGTTTTAAGACTAGATGTAAATTACACTAAAATTTAACTACCCTAGTACCCAACGTACAAAAAATTTGGGTGGCTTACTAAGTAGGTTTATAAGACTTATAAACCTTTTTTATGTAAATAGTGTATACAAAAGTTGTTTTCGTGTTCATATTGTTTTCAATTTTATACGGTTTTATTTATTATTTGCTTTTTATTTCCTGCTCGAGCCGACATATTCAGCACAATGATGAATATGTTAATTTAATTAATTTACATATTCATCATTGATGACTTATGATTAATTCTGACCAATTAATTTATATTCTTTTAAAACCGAGATTAATTATTTGCGAACAAATTTTATTCAGTTATTCAACTAGGCGACATCTGATAATTGTTTAAATTACTTTGGATTATTTTTCAATTATCTACTTTTATTTATTAAAAAGTAATTTTACGTATTTTTTTTTGCATGCCTTGAATTATATCAAGGCTGTTTAGACCTCACTACCAGTGAGTCGGACTTTGTGTGGAAATGCAAAGCCACTAATGCACCCGCCTACTGAGCCGGCGGTCCCGAGTTCGAACCCCGGCCAGAGCAGATGTTTGTGTGATGAACTCGAATATCGCCTGGTTAACAAAACTCACTAAAAGTTCTGTCACTACTCTTCAAAACCTCGTATCTAGTAAGTAGATTGACACTGAGATACGAGATTTGTTTTAAGCAGGTATTCGTTACTCAGTAAGTTTGGGTGTATGAATGTTATCTACATATATTATGTATTTATATATTATTGTGTATATTTTAGTTTGAGACTAGGTCGATTTGTGTACGATTGTCCCTTAATATTTATTTATTATAACCCCCCCCCCCCCCCCCCTTGTTTAAACTATTGTCTCTTTAATCCCCCCTTTGTCTAAATTAATATCTCTCTAATCCCCATCTTTGTTTAAATGAATCCCTCTCTACCCATCCCCCCTTGTTTAAACTAATCCCCCTCTTCTCCCCCCCCCCCCCCCCCCCCCTCCTTGTTTAAACTATTGTCTCTTTAATCCCCCCTTTGTCTAAAGTAATATCTCTCTAACCCCCATCTTTGTTTAAACTGGTCCCCCCCCCCCCCCCCCCCCCCCCGGTGCCCCCGCCCGGCTAGGCGACGGCGCAGCGCGGTACCTCGCTGCTGTCGGTGGGCGGGCGCGCGTCCGCCGGCACCTCGCGGCGGCGCGCCTCGCGGGCCGCGCGCATGCGCGAGCACGACTCGCCGCCGGACGACTCCGCGCCTGGTAACGACATTTAGCTTATATATATATATATACATACACACGATGATTCTTAATCGGTGATCAGGAGTAGAAAAATATTAATATTTAGCTAAAACTAAACTTAATACGCAAGGTCTCGCGCAATAAATTAATTAAAAGTTAAAACATAATCAAAACTAATAACCACTAGATACATGGTCATCCTACATAAATCATTGAAGTACGATACCTACGTCAAGTGTCATCGCTTTGGCGGGAAATTTTATGAAATTTTCTACGACTTTGTTTATGTAATGACAATGACAAGTTATTAGTGAGGTTGTAAGTTACAGATTATTACGATGTCAAGGAATTGGAGACAAAATTGGTTTCATAATAAAAATTATCATAAAAGTTTCTTTTCGAGTAATTACGACTTCAACGTGACCGCCATCAATTACTGAGTTAGAAAAGTTGGTACCTGATCACCGATTAAAAATCATCGTGTATATACTAACGTAAAAAGAAACGACAGTAACAAAACTCGCGGCTATGTGTGCGTGTCGAGGGGCGAGCGCAGGACGCGAGAGGCGGGGAAAGGCATTCACGTGAATGCCTTGTCGGAGGATTCGGCATTATAACGTCACCGACGCCCGAGTTACACCGATAGGCCGCTGTCGCGTCTGTGACATTAGCGCTTTATGCAACTGTTATACTAAACTCGTCCTGTATAATGAAACGATTTTATAACCAACATCATTGAAGGTAAATTGAAGTAAAGCGAGCCATGGGGGCCAAGTTGTTTTAGTTCAACAACAACTTAAAAAACTCTTATCACTTAAAAAAATTGAAGTATACACATCCGCGGATTTATACTTCCAGGCCTTCAATTTTGTATTTCTTTACAGTTGATCCGCCCGAAACGTGATACTTTGAAGCCTGTTATAACGCACGCTATGACGACATCTCATTGCATGTTTGAGTATAAGATATAGTGCACTCACATTCGGGCCCCGTGGACAGGTCGTCGTAGCCGCTGGACTCGTCGGAGTAGAGCGACGGCCGGATGCGGGGCGGCGCCGGCTCCGGCGACCGCCCGCCGGACCGGTCCGACGCCGCGTCCGTGTACTCGTCCGAGCTGGACTCGTCCTCGTCGCTGGAAACAAAATAGTTTTTCATCACATTTGCTCGTAAAAGATGGTATTACATGCGGGTGTACTGAAGGACTAAGGCCTATATAGTTCCCACGGGAGTTATAAATTGACATAACTCCCTCGGGAGTTATGGTTTTAGTTTTAAAAATATAGTACGCACTCGCAGATTACTTCAGACTAAGGAGGTTTCAATCCAGCCAAGGTTTTTTGTTGTATCAACAAAACTTGCCTACCAGCAAATTTTATTGTGTATTGAATTAATACGGTATATGTAACTGCATTAATATTTATGTTTTACAATTATTTATGTGTATTTTGCAATAATTTTATTAAATTAAATTAAATGTTTAATTATCGTTACAATTTGGCAGTATAGCCTGTCAAGTTTCTAAACGAAACGCAGTTCTTAGCATTATCTGTGGTAGACGACACAAAAAAAGGAAAAAAGTTATAAAATTATTGGTTAGGAACTATTTAGTTTGTAACAAACTTACTGTTCATATTTAAGTTTTATAATATTACACTGTTAATTATTGCTGCATAATATTGATAATTGTTATTTGTTTAATAATAGATGGTAAGATTCTGTGTATATTTGTTTTCTGATTTAAGCTGATGGCCGTTTTGCCAGTGCTTATAGTAAATTAAAAAAATATATACAGAAAAAAGTTGGTTGTCAATCGTTATCGTTTAATGTTTATTTTTGGCTTATTTATTTGTTATTTACTCCAAAATGTGATGAAAAATATTGTGTGTAAGGCGGGTAGTAAGGGGATTACAAACTCAGGACATTAAAAGCTCTCCGCCTTCGGCGTCGGGCTTCTAATAGACCTTCGTTAGTAATCCTCTACTTACTACCCTTATGACACAATATACTATTTTATGCAACCGTTGTATAAGAGGGGGCAAAAAACGCGAGTGACATGGGTGGTGTGAGCGTAGCGAACATCGTAAGAAAGGTGCCACGAGCGTTTTTTGACCTACTTATACAACGTTGCATACAATACTTTTTCTACGACTCGACATTTAATAAATTAAATGCAAATAAACAACAAAGAAAATAATTACATGTTCCCGCTCGGAATCAACAAAATAAAAATAAGAAATAGTCTGCGATAAACTTTTTTTTTATTGTCGTCCATCCATAAAGGTATAGGTTCACTATACTAAACATCTGTCAAAATATATGAACTTATATATTTATTTATTTATTTTATTTATTTACAACAACATTACATCTATCATTACAGTTTCCCAATGCGATAGAGTAGCAACACAAAACAATAGGTAAAAAAGGTATACGTTCACTATACTAAACATCCATGCACTGAAGATAAAACTTTTTTTTTAAGCTGGTAGCAATGCCTTCGTACAATAATTTTTTTTTTATTGCTTGTGTGAATGCAGCTGTTTATCTTGTAATCTGTGGTACTAAGTGAAGCTTTTTTGGCGACATTATAACATCGTTTAGCAGTGTTTTTTTGGGCAATAGAGTATAGACTTTTACAGACTTTCATAATTTATGTCTTTATATTAGAGTTAGTAACTATATAAATGACAGAAAAAAGTATCGCAGTAGAAAAAATAATTTATAGATACACAAGGGGGTCCCTGCAGCTTCGTCAGCGTGTTTTTTTCTTTACCGTAGACGGATAAAAGTATCCTATTCTTTATATGTCCAGTACGTCTGGCATAACTGTGACCCGCGATTCATGTCGCGCAAGATAGCGCTACCTGTCACTCCCTCACATTACTGCACATAAAGAGACGAGTAATTATCTCGTGCGAGAAGGAGTCTCGTGTCAAAGTTAGGCTAGACGTGCGGCTATCCCTGTATCGAAATTGTCCGCCAGGAACTGGCGCCACCTGTTTTTATGATTGCTTATGTCCTCGCATCACGCCGAAAAGGGCAAATTTTAACCATTTTTGGATCAAGAATAGCTGGACATCCAAAGATGCTTATCCGCCTAGTATATAATATGATAATAGTCCGCCTTTTGTACGATAAGTTTTCTTTTTAACAGGCTTCAAAAAAGGAGGGGGTTCTCAGTTCGGTTGTTTTTTTGTTTTTTTTTTAATGTTTGTTACCTCAGAACTCCGTCATTTATGAGTCATTGGAAAATTCTTTTTAGGTTCATGAATAGACATCTCAAGGTTGGTCCCATAAAATTTTGGTGAAGATCGGATGACGAGATCCATGAGGAATCGAAGGAATTTCTGAAATTTTATAGGCAGTCATAATATTTGCCTATGGTAGTCATCATCTTCCAATGCTGAGCTGATGATGGAAGGTGCAACTCCTTAACGGTTAGGAGTTAGGAGATAATTCAAACGAGATGCATGCCTTCAAGACCTCCCTGATCACCCCGCCATAATTATTTTATATGAATCACTAAAAAGCTAAAAACAAAAAAATTAACAAAAAAAGAACCGACTTCAGTAAAACTAAAAAGCCAAAAATAACCCGTTCGAGGACAGATTACATTTGACTCACCCTTCGAAGTCGGTGCCAAACCTCCCGTAAACTATCATATATAAATATAAGAACTGAGTGATTTGGGATCGACTTCAAAGGGTGAGTCAAATGTAATCTGTACTTGACCGGGTTATTTTTGGCTTTTTAGTTTTACTGAAGTCGGTTCTTTTTTTTGTTAAAATTTTTTGTGCAATAATGATTAAATTAATACATAAATAAATAATATATAAATACATATTCAGAATAACATCTATGATCATCTCAAACATCCGAACAAATATCCGAGTCATGGGATTCGAACCCAGGACCGCCAGCTCAGTAGGCAGGCACAACAAACTGCGCCGGCCGCGTCGTCACGAGCTCCCGGCCTCACCTGAGCCCGCCAGCCGCGTCGTCACGAGCTCCCGGCCTCACCTGAGCCCGCCGGCCTCACCTGAGCCCGCCAGCCGCGTCGTCACGAGCTCCCAGCCTCACCTGAGCCCGCCGGCCTCACCTGAGCCCGCCAGCCGCGTCGTCACGAGCTCCCGGCCTCACCTGAGCCCGCCGGCCTCACCTGAGCCCGCCAGCCGCGTCGTCACGAGCTCCCGGCCTCACCTGAGCCCGCCGGCCTCACCTGAGCCCGCCAGCCGCGTCGTCACGAGCTCCCGGCCTCACCTGAGCCCGCCGGCCTCACCTGAGCCCGCCAGCCGCGTCGTCACGAGCTCCCGGCCTCACCTGAGCCCGCCGGCCTTACCTGAGCCCGCCAGCCGCGTCGTCACGAGCTCCCGGCCTCACCTGAGCCCGCCAGCCGCGTCGTCACGAGCTCCCGGCCTCACCTGAGCCCGCCAGCCGCGTCGTCACGAGCTCCCGGCCTCACCTGAGCCCGCCAGCCGCGTCGTCACGAGCTCCCGGCCTCACCTGAGCCCGCCGGCCTCACCTGAGCCCGCCGGACTCACCCGAGCCCGCCAGCCGCGTCGTCACGAGCTCCCGGCCTCACCTGAGCCCGCCGGCCTCACCTGAGCCCGCCAGCCGCGTCGTCACGAGCTCCCGGCCTCACCTGAGCCCGCCAGCCGCGTCGTCACGAGCTCCCGGCCTCACCTGAGCCCACCAGCCGCGTCGTCACGAGCTCCCGGCCTCACCTGAGCCCGCCGGCCTCACCTGAGCCCGCCGGCCGCGTCGTCACGAGCTCCCGGCCTCACCTGAGCCCGCCGGCCGCGTCGTCACGAGCTCCCGGCCTCACCTGAGCCCGCCGGCCTCACCTGAGCCCGCCGGCCTCACCTGAGCCCGCCGGCCGCGCTCGTCTCACTCTGCAAGCAGTTCCGTCCACTCGTCCTCGTCGATCTCCCTCGCGCCGCTGTCCGAGACCTCGATGCTGATCCGCTCCGGAGTGGGCGTCGTCACAAGCTCCCAGTCTCACCTGAGCCCGCCGGCCGCGCTCGTCTCACTCTGCAAGCAGTTCCTGTCCGTCCACTCGTCCTCGTCGATCTCCCTCGCGCCGCTGTCCGAGACCTCGATGCTGATCCGCTCCGGAGTGGGCGTCGGCGGCGCCGGCCCGTCCGGCGCCGGAGCCCCCGAGTGGCGGAGACACACCAGCCGGCTGCCGTAGCGCTCCATCGCGTAGTTCCTGCGTAGAAACGGCATGTGAGAACCGGTACAGGCGGACAGCATTTGAACTACAACAGTAGCTGAAAAAAGGCAGTTCGAGTGAAGTTTTGCTGCAGTTGGTGTAACTGCATCAAAACACGCCGCCCGCTCGCGCCCGTAACGCCGGTGGCCCGCCCTGGTCACGCCGCGACGCCGGCTCGCGAAGTCCCGAAAGTCACTCAGCGTCATGGGAGTAATTCTGTACAACTCAGTGCTGACTGATATAATCGATTTGACAAGTTATGAGATCTCCAAAAACAAGCTCAAACTGTTACTTTCTAAACACGCGTAGGTACTATAGCATAGATTAATTTATTCAAAAGTCGAGAGCACTGACCCAAAACTAAAAATCACGGTATTTTTAACGATAATAAATTATAATATTAATATAAATGAAGTTCATGAATCATTTTCATGACACTTCATTTAATTTGAATTTGCCGGCACCTGTTGGCCGCGCATTAACTTTGACAGATCCGATGAATCGGATCTGTGGTCGAGACTGAGTAATGGAGGTTATGTTGTCATTTTATTGTGTGCACATAAAATAAGATTGTTTAGTTGATAATAATAGAATAACGATAGAGATAGTGTGAAACAGTAGCTTTAAATGTTGTTTCTCTTTTCAGGTAAGATTTGTAGTATAGTTTTGTATAACATAAAATGTAAATTCATTCTAAGGTTAATAAAAATGTACTCTTTTCAGAGCAACACATTTTGGTTTTTGTTGAAACGTCCCAAATTACGGATATATCATATTATATTAATTTAATAATAATGTACCTATATTGTATAATGTATACTTGTTAATTTAATCTAATAATAATTTATATAATGTATACTGTAGGTATTAGTATGACATGACTTGTAAAATGTATATAATAAAGATCTGAATCTGAAACTGTGCAGTCCGTTTACAGTTGCCGTGCAGTCCTGTCAACCGCACACCGAGTGTAAGCTGGCTGCACGGTCGTAATGCATTCGTATTACAGTTGCAGAAACTGCAACAATAAATAAATAAATATCGGACAACCTCACACAAATGGATCTAGTCCCAAATTAAGCTTAAGAAGGCTTGTTTTGTGGGTACTAGACGACGATATGGGCAATAGAGCTCATAATGTGTGCAGAGTTTACGTTCCGCTCCGCCAGTTACTTGTGGAAGTGAATAGAGTGCTTATATTTTGTATTTATGTATGTGTATTTTAATGCGTATGTATGTACATATATTGTTAATTTAGATATCAAACTTATTGACTTTTGTCTCGTTTAATGTTTTTAGACACAGCTTTTTATGATCCTGCACCAACTGCTAGTTTCTGTTTCGCCCTATGGTTGACTGGTAGAGAATGCCTTATGACATTAAGTCCGCCATTTGTCCTATTGCTTTTGTATTTTGTGCAATAAAGATTGAATAAATAAATAGATACGTAGTGCATAATTCACGCGCGTGCCGCACGCCCGCCGATCTAGTCAGGCTATACACCTGACATCGTCTCGTCTTACCCGGGTCGCAGCACCGCCTTGCACACGGCGCAGCGGAAGCAGGCCCGGTGCAGTTGCAGCCCGTCGGCGATCACGCGCTCGGCGGCGAACACGCGCGTGCCGCACGCCGCGCACTGCACGCCGGCCGAACTCGGCCCGCGCCAGCTCTTCTTCTGTAAACAAATGGCTTCATTAGGGACTGCTAAGCTTTCTGGTAGAGTTAGGTTGGCAAGAGTGGTGCCAGCAACCCTTCACGCAAAAAAGGCGTATTGTAGGACGTCGAGTTGCGGAAAACTAGCCCGTGTTAACCTATAACCACAAAACAGATAGGTACAGAAATCAATCTACATACAAGCGCGCTCGAGCAAACGCACGCATAGACATTGCTCACGGACAGGATATCTCGGACCAGTTCAGACCAGTGCAAGCGCGAGTGCCATCCGCTTGACGTGTCCGTGAGCAATGTCTATGTGTGCGTTTGCTCGACCGTGCTTGTATGTAGATTGATTTATGTACATACCTATCTGTTTTGTGCTCAAAGTCAAAGTCAAAGTCAAACATTTATTGCACAAACATTAGTGCATAACCTATATGGCTTCATCAGATGTATAGTCCAACAACGTGGGTGGGACAACCCACGACATATTGCGGATTTTTAGTGGTACTCATTCTGATAACTGAAGTTGAAAGTCGGTGAATGTCACTGAATTAAACTCCGCATTATTTTTTGTCGTGTACAAATACTCGATATCGGTAAATAATAGTTTCTAACACTGACAGTGTTTTGTTTCGCTACCGATTACCCAGGCTCTGGTTATTTATATTTATGGTACAACCCCACAGAGGGTTTTACAACTTAGGCCATATTGGTGATTTTTAGTGGTACTTATTTATTTTACTGGCAAAGACACATTTTTGGTAACTGACGTTGAAAGTCCATGAACGTCACTGATGTATATAAAGAGGAAACCGGAAATATTCCGCAAATTTCAAGTATTTTTTGCATAGTAAAGCCAAAGCTATCCACAGTAATGACTGATGAAAATCAAGTTTTTTCAATACGATTCAGTATTCATTTCGCAAGAAGAACGAATCTCTCAGCAGCATTCCAGTAAACAATGTTTTGAATTTGGTTAATGACAAATCCTTGACTGACGTTTAATAATGCAAATATATGTCGTATGCACATTATTGCCATATGGAAGCTGTTTGTTGCGCCACTATCCCTGGGCCGGACCGACGCTTGCTAGGATATATACATAATACAAGTACATATCAAAATCCGTATTGTTTTGGGTATTGCCTTCATTTTGTAGAGCGTCAGTCAAATGGACACGTTTGCAGAGACGCAGTATGGATGACTTTTCCACCGTTTTAGGGTTCCGTACCTCAAAAGGAAAAACGCAACCCTTATAGGATCACTTTTTTGTCCGTTCGCGTGCCTGTTAAGGCCCTCTACTCACAGGAACGCGTTGAAATTAAAACCATACACTGAGTATATAGTCTACAGTCCATTAAAGCAGTAAAAATATCAAACTTCTAAGTTAACGTACAAAATAAAGATACGGCCGTTTATGCCGCAAAAAAAACGTTTGATTCGACACTCCTAAGGGAATCAAAATTTACAGGGTATTTTCCGGCGACTCGCATTTGGCCGGCTTTTTTTATAATACATACTTAGCAGAAAAAAGAGAATAATTATTAAAAACGTTAGTATTTGGTAACAGATTGCGCCGAATTTATAAGAGATATCGCTTTTGTATGTATGAAAGGTTTGTAGTAAATTTATCAAGGATTATTTTGTTCCTACACACTTTGTATGGATCGTTCACGGTTTTCTTTTGAAATGGAAAAAACCGCGCTCCGGGACACATCGAGGGCGCGGAGGAGGTGACGCTCGCCCCGGAGAGGGGGGAGAGCAGATAAAATTATTATTTTTTTTGGTCTAGTGGGTCCACTTCGCCTGATGGTAAGCGAAAAGGGGAGCCCAAGTCGCAACAAACAAGAGACCAATGCCTGACTATTTCACAGATTTAAAACAATACCAACGAATATAAACGTATTAGCGTACCTCGTCCTTCGGTTGAACCTTGGCCTCCGGCGGTTCTTCCTTTTTAACAAATTTGGTTGCTAAGTTGGCGACCTGCAAAAAAAACAGAAAGAAAAGGAAATAATTTATGCAGTAAGTAGGCCACAAGGGCTCTTATACAAGTCAGATTGTGAGTCTACCGGCATTTCGCAAGAGGAGAACGCTGTTGAGATGAAATCCGAAAGAAACTCAACAAACATATTATAATAAACATATTATCACATTTAAATTATGATAGAAATTAAACTTGTTTCACCAATAAAGTGTGTTATCTGACTATAGTGAAAAACAAATTGTATCAGTGAAACCACTAAACACACACTCAAGAATGCAAGGAACCAAATCAACTACCACTAAATTTTGGAAATTATACTATTTTTAAATGGACAAAAACTAAAAAGAAGACTTGTTTCGACTACTGATTATTATGACGTCGATTTTTATGAAGCCAGTGCCTTCACAGAAACTTCATGTTAACAAATCGTTTTTGAAGTTTCATAAAGAGTAGCGATTTGAGCTGCACAGTATGCTTTTTTACCCAAAAAGCGGCCATCCTCGTTTTATTCGCTTATTCGATAGAGCAAATCATTTTGAAATGAAGACTAAATAAAACTACCGTGTGTCAATTTCTCATAATAATCGAGATATAAATTTATATTCGTAATTTCTATGGTTTTCAGAAAAACCATAAAAATCGCTATAACCATAGACATGCTCATGTTTCATAGTATTTGTCATTGCATTTGTATGATATGTTAAATAAGATATATAATATGACAAAAAGAAAACTACATAGAAGTAAATATGAAGACAGTTACACGATAAACAAAATATTTTCTTTATTTTAATTTTATAGACTTATTTGAAAGTATTGGGATTCAGTATTTACACAAATTTCTTGGTAAGCCTTTAAAAATATTTCCTGAAAAAATCATATCCCAATCTTATAGGATTCAGAAGTTACAGGTTTCTAAAATTTTTGCATTAGGGTTGACACCTAACAATATTCTCAAAACTTATATTGCCATATAGGGAGTAATCGAGTTCTGTTCCAGATAGTGAAGAAACGAGTTCTGTTCTCAATTATAAATAAAGTGTATGAGTTCTGTCTCCTATAATTTTTAATGTCCTCTATAATTTTTACTTGTTCAGGTAGTTGTAATATTATTTCCGACGAAGGTTTACGCGTAGCGCGGGAAGAGGTCCACCCTCGTTAGACATTCGTTAAAACCAGGGATTATTTTTTGAAGTAGTAGGGCCTCGTGCAGGGTCCGTCCGGATTGTTACTACCGTCTTGCCTACTAACCCACCGCCAAACAGCAATGTTCGCATTGTTGTGTTCCGGTGTGGGGGTAAGATAGCCGGTGAAATTACTAGCATAGAGGCATTCTATCTTCGTCCTCCGGGTAGGCAAACACTTGTGACTCCTCTGGTATTGCAGGTGTCTATGGGCGACGGTAATCGCTTTCCATCAGGCGATACGTTTGCTCGTTTGCCTCCTATGACATAAAAAAAAAAAAAAAAAAAAATTACCGGTATCCAGAATACCGGTTTTAAATTAGGTATAACCGGTTATAATTGTATGTCGCTATTTATACATATCACTAAAGCTTTGATTACCGGTATAATCAATAGCGGTATTCACGTATATTAGCTATTTTGCAATTAGATAACAATACCTGTATTTGACATGTCACCCTTCAAAACCATTACCGGTGATAACAGTCAGTGGCAATTCATTCGTTTATTTGTTTCTTCCAATATGTTTTGCATTGCCGTATTGCTAAATTGTAAGACTTAGTACTGCGAATAAATAATTAACTTCCAACAGTAAATAATATTAATCTAGGTACTACCAATGAGTTAAATACGACTAGTATATAAAGGCGAGTAGATATGTAAAATGGTGTCTTAAAAGTCCTAAGGCTCGTAATCTGACCAACGGAAAGTTTAGAAAAAAATATATGTTAAGTATTTATTAGTAGTTTCTTAAAAAAAATATAGTTGGATTTTTTCAAAGCAATAAATACTACGGCAAAAATAATGTTGAAATAGGGTCCAAAACTTTAATTGGCATCCCATGACAGTTACCTTGCACAAAATATTAGTACATGGCAAGGACATAATCCGAAATTCTGCTGAACCTGTAGGTTTACTGTCAGAACAAGCGGGAGAAGCCAGAAATAAGTTCTGGAGATCGGACAGAGAACATCATGCTCGCAAATCCGACAGAATTAAAACAATGACCGATTTATTTAACAGGGCAATGTGAGGCTGAAGCAAAGGCAACAAAAATTAAGAAAGTTGCCATTACCGCAGACCGTTCTCCAACTATTGAAACCGTACGAAATACCCCAAGAGGATCGTTCGGAACGTCAAGATGACGTTTCCGACGATATAAGCGAGGAAGATGTGATGCGAACACTTATAGAAAACTGGGATGATGACATAAGCGAAGTTTTGCCCACGGAAAAAGAAATTTATAATTAATTCTTTGAAACCAACTTCATTCGCCATTGTTACAGATGTGAATAAAATTTTATGGGACCACCCGTAAGGTAGATATCGATAGAATTCAATATATCGCTTATCTTCATTATAAATAATAAAACTAAGATATATTATAATAAACCATAGAAAAATAATGAAGAAATTTTACTAGTGCTGCATACATAGCCTGCCCTAAGGAAGTAATTATTAAAAATGTTCGATATTGTCTTGGGATCACTTATTACATCGTCACCATGTTTTATTTTCCAATTTATTGTCTTATTTTCAGAAGTCTTGCCAGTGGTTTCTTTAACGAGTTGCCAGATAGCTTTTGATTTACAGTTTGCTTTCGCTATAGTATTTTTCAAGTATAGACTTTTAGCAGTTACAAGCACTCTCTTAAGAACTCCCTGGTATAGTTTAAAATGCATATTTAATTTTTCGTCATATTTATTTCTTAATTTAATATATAATTTTCTTTTAGTTCTGCAACTTTTCCTGATACCCCTAGTTAGCCATTTATTTTTACGCGCTGTTATACGCGTCATTCTTATAGGATAATGATAAATAAATTTAGTGTTCCCGTGCTATGAGCGGGTAACACCGCGGGGCACAGCTAGTTCTACATATATTATGCAAATGGGTGAATCAACTTTTTTTTGTTGTTTACTCTGTCCCCGTTGTCCAAGTGACATCTTCATACTGTTTCATAGAAAAATGCTTAGGTTGTCCGAGGGTGAAATTTTGCGTAACCATAGCAACAAGGTGCACTTAAAAGTTGATTCACCCAAAAAATTACATATGTAGCCAGTCACCCTTTGACAGCATTTCGTTTTTTTTTATCAGGCTTTTTATCGACATTATCAAATAAAGACAAAAAAAATAAAAATTCCCATTTTTTTTAATTTTCGATAATATGCCAATTTGTGATTGATAAACTCATTTTAAAAGATTCTCATTCTGAAAAGCGTATGCGACCAGTGTTGGTCACAGCGCAGAAAATCATACAATCGGACTATTACTAAGGCTATTTGTGTGTTGTGACTGTTAAATTTTCCACAAAGTGACATCATGTGCTTTCACATTTTTTTTAATATTTTGAAAAGTAGTCGGTATAATGAAATAAAAATAATAAATTAATAATTTAGGTTCTGTGATAAATAAATTAATGAAATTCATTTAAACTGGACACTATTTGAAAACATGAAATGTTGTCATTTGCTAACGCCTGACTCAAAGGAAAGAAGCTCGTAATCTGACCAACGGAAAGTTTAGAAAAAAATATATGTTAAGTATTTATTAGTAGTTTCTTAAAAAAAATATAGTTGGATTTTTTCAAAGCAATAAATACTACGGCAAAAATAATGTTGAAATAGGGTCCAAAACTTTAATTGGCATCCCATGACAGTTACCTTGCACAAAATATTAGTACATGGCAAGGACATAATCCGAAATTCTGCTGAACCTGTAGGTTTACTGTCAGAACAAGCGGGAGAAGCCAGAAATAAGTTCTGGAGATCTGACAGAGAACATCATGCTCGCAAATCCGACAGAATTAAAACAATGACCGATTTATTTAACAGGGCAATGTGAGGCTGAAGCAAAGGCAACAAAAATTAAGAAAGTTGCCATTACCGCAGACCGTTCTCCAACTATTGAAACCGTACGAAATACCCCAAGAGGATCGTTCGGAACGTCAAGATGACGTTTCCGACGATATAAGCGAGGAAGATGTGATGCCAACACTTATAGAAAACTGGGATGATGACATAAGCGAAGTTTTACCCACGTAAAAAGAAATTTATAATTGATTCTTTGAAATCAACTTCACTCGCCATTGTTACAGATGTGAATAAAATTTTATGGGACCACCCGTAAGGTAGATATCGATAGAATTCAAGATATCGCTTATCTTCATTATAAATAATAAAACTAAGATATATTATAATAAACCATAGAAAAATAATGAAGAAATTTAAATTCTAATGTGGCAACCTAAAACCAGAATTATTTGAAAAATCTTTAGAAGCTTGTTATTTCTATATCCTGAGGGTTAGGGGTTCCATTTTTTTAACAGTCATTGGTACTGTTGTAATTCGTATTTAGACGGATTATCGAATTCCAATATGACGGAATAGAGCTGTAAAAAAATAAAATCCGAAAACATGAAATCTTTTGTTTGTTTATTTACACAACTTTGACCATTTTCGTTTTGAGTATTAATTACTTCATATATAGTTCCTATAATTTTCACTGAATAAAAGAAAAAAAAATCGGATCACTTCGTAGTAATCGAGATTTTCCGTAAATCCCTGAAAATTTATAAAATATTAATATCTCAATTTCTATGAAAAATTGACACACGGGAGTTTTAGTCTTCATTTCAAAATGATTTGCTCTATCGAATAAGCGAATAAAACGAGGATGGCCGCTTTTTGGGTAAAAAGCATACTGTGTAGCTGTCATCAAATGCTGAATTAACTAAACTCAAAGAGACCTTATTTCTATCAAATTTTATTTTTTTCATATTATGACAAGTATATTGATAATGTCAACCAAGTTTTTGAAGTTAATAATACTTTTCCCTGAGTTCTAGATAGTAACATAGCTATTTCATGCTTTTATTGCGCGCAGTCGAAAATAAATGGAAGTATCAATGAAAAATTCAAACAGTATGTTCTAAATATATACCAATAAATCGTAATGGCCCACTTCTTAGTAGTAACATTGATAACATGCTATGAAACATGTTTGATCAGCATTTTTGAACGGATACGCCTTTAGAAACAGCATTTTTAGAGACAACCCGCTGAGTTGACTTTTGATATGGCCAACGGTTGTTATGACCAGCCCGTCTAAGTTTCACCACTCGACATAGCATCGCTCGTCACTCTCTCACAGAGCCGCGAAGAAAGAGACAGGTAATACTCAAGTCTCACCTTCTTAGTGCCGTGATGACCAGCACGTCTAGTACAAGTTTCACCAATCGACATAGCATCGCTCGTCACTCTCTCACAGAGCCGCGAAGAAAGAGACAGGTAATACTCAAGTCTCACCTTCTTAGTGCCGTGATGACCAGCCCGTCTAGTACAAGTTTCACCAATCGACATAGCATCGCTCGTCACTCTCTCACAGAGCCGCGAAGAAAGAGACAGGTAATACTTAAGTCTCACCTTCTTAGTGCCGTGATGACCAGCCCGTCTAGTACAAGTTTCACCAATCGACATAGCATCGCTCGTCACTCTCTCACAGAGCCGCGAAGAAAGAGACAGGTAATACTTAAGTCTCACCTTCTTAGTGCCGTGATGACCAGCCCGTCTAGTACAAGTTTCACCAATCGACATAGCATCGCTCGTCACTCTCTCACAGAGCCGCGAAGAAAGAGACAGGTAATACTCAAGTCTCACCTTCTTAGTGCCGTGATGACCAGCCCGTCTAGTACAAGTTTCACCAATCGACATAGCATCGCTCGTCACTCTCTCACAGAGCCACGAAGAAAGAGACAGGTAATACTCAAGTCTCACCTTCTTAGTGCCGTGATGACCAGCCCGTCTAGTACAAGTTTCACCAATCGACATAGCATCGCTCGTCACTCTCTCACAGAGCCGCGAAGAAAGAGACAGGTAATACTCAAGTCTCACCTTCTTAGTGCCGTGATGACCAGCCCGTCTAGTACAAGTTTCACCACTCGACATAGCATCGCTCGTCACTCTCTCACAGAGCCGCGAAGAAAGAGACAGGTAATACTCAAGTCTCACCTTCTTAGTGCCGTGATGACCAGCCCGTCTAGTACAAGTTTCACCAATCGACATAGCATCGCTTGTCACTCTCTCACAGAGCCGCGAAGAAAGAGACAGGTAATACTCAAGTCTCACCTTCTTAGTGCCGTGATGACCAGCCCGTCTAGTACAAGTTTCACCAATCGACATAGCATCGCTTGTCACTCTCTCACAGAGCCGCGAAGAAAGAGACAGGTAATACTTAAGTCTCACCTTCTTAGTGCCGTGATGACCAGCCCGTCTAGTACAAGTTTCACCAATCGACATAGCATCGCTTGTCACTCTCTCACAGAGCCGCGAAGAAAGAGACAGGTAATACTCAAGTCTCACCTTCTTAGTGCCGTGATGACCAGCCCGTCTAGTACAAGTTTCACCACTCGACATAGCATCGCTCGTCACTCTCTCACAGAGCCGCGAAGAAAGAGACAGGTAATACTCAAGTCTCACCTTCTTAGTGCCG
Source organism: Apotomis turbidana (assembly GCA_905147355.2). Classification (NCBI taxonomy): domain Eukaryota; kingdom Metazoa; phylum Arthropoda; class Insecta; order Lepidoptera; family Tortricidae; genus Apotomis; species Apotomis turbidana. The sequence goes on from LR990280.1 coordinate 4,613,810, forward strand.
TGATGACCAGCCCGTCTAGTACAAGTTTCACCAAGCGACATAGCATCGCTTGTCACTCTCTCACAGAGCCGCGAAGAAAGAGACAGGTAATACTCAAGTCTCACCTTCTTAGTGCCGTGATGACCAGCCCGTCTAGTACAAGTTTCACCACTCGACATAGCATCGCTCGTCATTCTCTCACAGAGCCGCGAAGAAAGAGACAGGTAATACTCAAGTCTCACCTTCTTAGTGCCGTGATGACCAGCCCGTCTAGTACAAGTTTCACCAATCGACATAGCATCGCTTGTCACTCTCTCACAGAGCCGCGAAGAAAGAGACAGGTAATACTCAAGTCTCACCTTCTTAGTGCCGTGATGACCAGCCCGTCTAGTACAAGTTTCACCAATCGACATAGCATCGCTTGTCACTCTCTCACAGAGCCGCGAAGAAAGAGACAGGTAATACTCAAGTCTCACCTTCTTAGTGCCGTGATGACCAGCCCGTCTAGTACAAGTTACACCACTCGACATAGCATCGCTCGTCATTCTCTCACAGAGCCGCGAAGAAAGAGACAGGTAATACTCAAGTCTCACCTTCTTAGTGCCGTGATGACCAGCCCGTCTAGTACAAGTTTCACCAATCGACATAGCATCGCTCGTCACTCTCTCACAGAGCCGCGAAGAAAGAGACAGGTAATACTCAAGTCTCACCTTCTTAGTGCCGTGATGACCAGCCCGTCTAGTACAAGTTTCACCAATCGACATAGCATCGCTTGTCACTCTCTCACAGAGCCGCGAAGAAAGAGACAGGTAATACTCAAGTCTCACCTTCTTAGTGCCGTGATGACCAGCCCGTCTAGTACAAGTTTCACCAATCGACATAGCATCGCTTGTCACTCTCTCACAGAGCCGCGAAGAAAGAGACAGGTAATACTCAAGTCTCACCTTCTTAGTGCCGTGATGACCAGCCCGTCTAGTACAAGTTACACCACTCGACATAGCATCGCTCGTCATTCTCTCACAGAGCCGCGAAGAAAGAGACAGGTAATACTCAAGTCTCACCTTCTTAGTGCCGTGATGACCAGCCCGTCTAGTACAAGTTTCACCAATCGACATAGCATCGCTCGTCACTCTCTCACAGAGCCGCGAAGAAAGAGACAGGTAATACTCAAGTCTCACCTTCTTAGTGCCGTGGTCCGGGCGGCCCGAGTCCTTCAGCTTCTGGTCTAGCTTCTGCAGGGTCTCATCGATCTCTCCCCACTTCTCCTCGTTCTCGCCTTCCTTCAGCCGCTTCTGGCGGCCCAAGAACTGAAACAGTATTCAAGTCTAAGCAATAATCCATACTAATATTATAAATGCGAAAGTGTGTCCGTCTGTCTGTTACCTCTTCACGCTTAAACCGCTGAACCGACTTAGATGAATTTCGGTATGGAGATAGTTTGAGACCCGGGAAAGGACATAGGATACTTTTCATCCCGAATAAATTTAGAGTTCCCGTGCTATGAGCGGGTAACACCGCGGGGCACAGCTAGTTCTACATATATTATGCAAATGGGTGAATCAACTTTTTTGTGTTGTTTACTCTGTCCCCGTTGTCCAAGTGACATCTTCATACTGTTTCATATAAAAATGCTTAGGTTGTCCGAGGGTGAAATTTTGCGTAACCATATCAACAAGGTGCACTTAAAAGTTGATTCACCCAAAAAATTACATATGTAGCCAGTCACCCTTTGACAGCATTTCGTTTTTTTTTATCAGGCTTTTTATCGACATTATCAAATAAAGACAAAAAAAATAAAAATTCCCATTTTTTTTAATTTTCGATAATATGCCAATTTGTGATTGATAAACTCATTTTAAAAGATTCTCATTCTGAAAAGCGTATGCGACCGGTGTTGGTCACAGCGCAGAAAATCATACAATCGGACTATTACTAAGGCTATTTGTGTTGTGACTGTTAAATTTTCCACAAAGTGTCGTCATGTGCTTTCACATTTTTTTTAATATTTTGAAAAGTAGTCGGTATAATGAAATAAAAATAATAAATTAATAATTTAGGTTCTGTGATAAATAAATTAATGAAATTCATTTAAACTGGACACTATTTGAAAACATGAAATGTTGTCATTTGCTAACGCCTGACTCAAAGGAAAGAATATCGAATTCCTTTCGTTAATCCTTAATTTGGCAAATAAAACGAAAGTCGATAGTTCAAGTCTTAATTTGGCAAAAAAACACAAAAGTTCCATAATTCGAGCCTCATCGTCGGGGTTTGATAGTTCAAACGAAGGCGGTTCAGAAAATAGTATTTTATGCAACCGTTGTATAAGAGGGGGCAAAAAACGCGAGTGGCATGGGTTACGATGTGAGCGCAGCGAACATCGTAAGAAAGATGCCACGAGCGTTTTTTGACCTACTTATACAACGTTGCATACAATACTTTTTCTACGACTCGACATTTCATAAATAAAATGCAAATAAACAACAAAGAAAATAATTAAATGTTCCCGCTCGGAATCATCAAAATTAAAAAGAAAAATTGTCTCTGATAAACTTTTTTTTTATTGACATCCATCTGTCAAAAAAATATTAACTTATACATAAAGGTATACGATCACCATACTAAACATCTGTCAAAAAAATTTAACTTATACATAAAGGTATCGTTCACTATACTAAACATCCATGCACTGAAGATAAAACTTCTTTTTTAAGTTGGCACCAATGCCTTAGTACAAAAGTTTTTTTTTTTAATTTGCAAATTGTTTGAATGCAGCTGTTCATCATGTAATCTGAGGTACTAAGTGATGGTTTTTTGGCGACATTATAACATCGGTTAGCAGTGTGTTTTTGAGCAGTAGAGTATAGACTTTTACAGACTTTCATAATTTATGTCTTTATATTAGAGTTAGTAACTATATAAATGACAGAAAAAAGTACTGGAGTAGAAAAAAATACAAAAAGAGGGTCATAGGTCTTGTCATGTATATTGGACATTGCCAAATTAAGGGTAATGCCTTCTTTCTCATACCTGTTCCCTGTCCCATTTCGGCACTCGCTCGGCCGCCCTCGGCTCCGGCCGGCCCAGCTTGTTCTCCAGGATTTTGCGCTCTATCTCTTTCACGTTCCAGTCGTCTCGCTCTATCTTCCCCACGGACCTGAGAAGGCATAGTTATTGTTAATCCTGATTTTAAGAAATATACATATAACCAATTTCATTTGTAAGACATTTCTTGCAAAGTTCGGGTGTAACCACCATCGAAACGATTATCGTCATTAAAGAATTGCATATTATTTACACAGTGTAAAAACAGAAAAATTCGGAAGAAATGCAGCCGGTTTGCATTTATAATATAATTCCACTTGAGAGCATATTATCTTGCAAACATGCCCTCACAAAGCGATTGATTTACTCCTGTATAGAAGCTCACTTAGGGACAAATGGAAGTAGGTAACAAAAAAACGCAAACAAATGTCTTTTCTTAGTCACAAGGTTGAAATTGCAAGATCCTAACTCATTACAATAAGATACTTTGGCGCTGAAGCCATACAATTCGAAAAATGGTCGAGAAAATTACCTGCGTCCCGCTATGCGATTCCAATTTCAACCTTGTGACAGAAAGCTGAGAGAGTTTCCTTTTTTTTTTTTACTTTCGGAGTAGTTTTATTAAAATCTTCGTGAGACATGTTTAATTATTGTATTAAGCGGCAACTTCAAAACTTTGGCAACTTTGACAAAGTTCTCACAAAGTGACAAAGTTGCCGCGGCGGTGATGAAGAGCTCCATACGAGTTCGAAACATGTCAGGCCGTTCCTGACAATTTCACGTGAGTGTAAACCGCTTAATACACTCATCACAGTTAATTATCATATCATTATCTCATTATCATTATCACACCAATCATCACTCAGTCATTATCATCCCTTACTCTCACCACAATCAATTACACTACACTAAGCTGGTCATGTTCACCTAGTGTGACACAGCATTTTATTTTATTTAAATAAAAAATAAACAAATAAATAAATAAATGTTTATGATCCATGCGTACGTCAACGAAAATAGAAATTAAATAAATAACATGGTAAATTGTAGTGTTAAGTGGTGTAGAGAGACCTCATAAACATGGACGCAACTAAACGGTGGCCGCCATGTTGATACTTTAATGTTCTGCCGTACCATATCGTTGGTGCGCGCGGGTCGCCTTACATGTGCCTTACATGCTCCGTCTAGTGGGGGTGGTCTGTGGCCCTAGCACAGCCGAAAGGCTCGGGCCAATCAATTGACAAAAAAAAAAAAAAAACTCATCACAGTGTACCTACCTCATAAGGTCCTTGGGCTTGGACGACTTGGGCGCGCTGGCCGCCGCCGTGCCGGCCAGCTCCGCGGCGAGCCGGGCCACCCGCGCGCCGCCGCCGGCCGGGCGCGTCCCGCCGCCCACGACGCGACCCTCCTCCTATACCAACAGAATAATGTTAACTTGGCTGTGGATACATATTGGCAGTAGATTATGAGTTGACAGCGAAGCATCCTACCGACTGCGCCAGAGTTTTTTTTTTTTTTTATGACATGGCTTGAACTGTATCAGGGCTGGTTAACCCTCACTATCATCTTTATCTACACCCATCTTGTTAAATTACTATGACAAGCTCAGATACTATAGGTAAGAACCTAGATTACTTGACAGCGACCGAAATCAGAGATGTTATTTCAGAATAGTACAGCAGCCCCCGCGTGGTCCCTTACTATCGATACTGTTATGGTGACCACGCCCCCCGCGGCCTGAGGTCACCTCACGTATTCGTCTGCTCCGCGGACTGACTGGCAAGACTGAGTATTACATATTTTCATAAAAGACAATCTATGATAATGATGATGAATATGTGTGTAGCTAAAGTAGTGTATGCAACTGTTGATAATTAAAACCACACTCGTATTTTAAGACGTCTCATTATGTAGTAGTTGCATAAACTACTATTAACGCATTAACTGCCAGGGGGCATGGCCTAGGAACAAACTTGTATGACCCTGAACGCGTATATGCGTTGCTGGCAGTGAATGTGTTGAAGAGATCTTCAAACCCACATCTGTCTAGTCAGTGCAAGAGAGGTGCAAGGTGTAGCAAGCACGCTTTTTAAAGGTGCCTTTTGCTACAAGTTATTCCGGCACTTTTGTTTTAGACTCAGTGGTTTCGGAAATAATTTCGACAATAGAGCTAAAATACAGGGTCCAGCAAGACCGTATGGGCACTTCGCTCTGAATCGACTGCCCATAAAGAAAATGTTCAATGTTTCTTTCCCAAAGCTAATTCGCCATTATCAAGATCTACTGCCAACTTATTTGTGATGTTAGTGTAACAACGTGAATCAAAACAAAACGTACAACGGCAAGTTATCAAAAACTAAAACAGTGACAGTTAGAGAACGTTAAGTAATAAATAAGTATAGTCCTATTTTGTATACATTTCTACGCGAGATTCGTCATCTCAATACATTTTATAACTGAATCCACTGAATTAGTATTGAATCGGACAGGTCACTTGTTTATTACTTTTACAGTTTCAGGTTAAATCATGCAGTGGTAATAACAGTAAACATTCAGAACAATTTCGGAAATATAGCCCACGAGGCGAGAGGTTCGCAAATTTCAAAATCGAGGATCATATAATTCCATTTCCCATGTTTTTTTTCTTATATTATACAACATTTGTGCATAATCAATGCTAAGTTATTTCATCAGTTCTGAATAATTACCTACATAATTGGTACACGCAGCAACATTCTCTCGTAATTTCAACGTAATGTTTTCATATATTGACGATCAAGAGTTTTATTTGATACTTTTATCAATTCTTTTTGTACCAATCCTCTGAGTATATCTGGATAAGGCTCAGGAGCGTTCCAACTGCTCGGTCCCTTGTGTTACGGAGTTCATCTTATTTTTGGATTCCATCGCAGTTCGCAACAAGCGCTCTGTTATAAATTCACCAATAACGTGATTTTTTGCAAAAATAATGTTAATTATTCGTGAAAACATAAGTCAGGGAGCATTCAAAACGATGAGCCTTACCCATTAAAAAGTGACATGTACCCGTGAAAGTAATTTGTAACACTTTTTAAACAGTACGCATTAGAATCACACTTTATTAAAACACTCCGTTGGTTATCCTCTAGACACAGCTATGTTAAGACAAAACGTGCTTTGCATAAACCGACGCACTCGTGAATAGAAGCCCTTATTTAAGAACCTATCTTTGACCAGCCCGTCAACTATGCTTCGCAACTCTTGTCGCGCGACATAGCGCTACCCGTCACTCTCTCACATTACTGCACAGAAGGAGACGGGTAATAATCTCCCGCGAGAAATAGTCGCGTATGACAGTTATGCTAGAGTTGCTGGGCAGACCAGAGAGGTCTCCTTATATCCGCTATATGCAAAGCACAATTACTTCTGACGTAAAAGGTCGAATTAGTGTTTGATAGACGGTCAAATTAACTACTTCTTTCCTGTAGCCCTAGCATATCTTGCCGTGATTTCGTTTGTCGCGCGACTTAACGTCTCATGTCTGCGTCGCACGGCATTAAAAGGAAAGTGACAACTAGTATTTGTCGCGCGACGAAGAGTCGAGTGTCACAGTTACTAGACATACAGGTTACCTTTTTTACCTACATAACGAAATTCTGCGCTGTTCAGCACAAATTCTGTATTTAGTCCTTAGACACACATAGCGGCCATATATTTATACTGAAAACACGCAAGCGTCTTCAAAATCATATTTGGGTAACTCCTAAAATATACTGAAGGTCGGAAACTTCAGCTTTTTAAGTATTATTAGTCAGCAAGATCATGCCACACGCAAATCCTCACGTAATGCTGCAGCTGTTTCTCCAAGGTCTTCACTCGGACGTCAAAGTGCGGGGCGCTGGCCCTATACTGCTGCAATCCATAGTCATTCTCCAGGTCTGCACCGGCAAACTCTAACTTCGGCTCAGCTGCCAACATCTGGAGACTCTTCTCGAATCTCTGCTTCATAATAACTCTAGCCGCTTTCCTTCTTCCACCACTCTTTCGCTCCTTCTTCTCAGCTCTCTTCTGCATCATGTCCGAGACGCGTTGCATGCGGAACGCTTGCATATCTGATGATTTCTTACTCTCGATAACTTCTTCTATTTCTTTGGGCTTATGTCCGTGGATTAAATCGTGAACCCTTTGTCTGCGAGCTGCCATTTCGTAATCACCTATAGATTCCAACTTGAGTCTTTCTGGGCTGGGGGTGTGTTTGCCTTCGATGATCTGGGCCATTCGTTGGCATCGCAGAAACATTTCTGGCGTAGTTATTGAGGCGGATCGCTTCGTTCTCGACTCAGGGCTAGGCGTGTGCCTTCTAGAATGTCCTTCGAAGATCTGCGCTATACGCTTAGTGCTCTGCAGTACTTCTGGTGAGTCTATAGAATTAGATCTTTGTTGGAGTTTCACTTCTGGACTTTGAGAGCTCCGTGTCCTGTTAGCGTATGAAACTTCCGATAACCTCCTACCTTTAAGAGGAGTGTCACTAGATGATCGCACAAACGGAGATTTTTCGATAAACGACCTGATATTTTTCGGCGATTCCGTGGAGGAGGACCTCGTGAATTTCGGCGTCGCAGACTTTTCCTCTTGCATGGAAGCCGCCCGTCCCAGTTTCGCCAATTTCGGCGTTTTGTAATCCAGTTTAAAATCACTAACCAAAGTCACGTCCGTATCTGCTGCGCTGTCGAAGATATCCGAGAAATCTACGACTTTTACAGAAGACGCATCGAGTCCCTTGAGTCTCCTCGGCGGTCGGACTGGCTTCTCATTCACTTGCTCCTTGAAATAGTTCGCCACATTCCCCTTTTTGACTTTGGTTTTCGTCGTGCCAAGTAACTGCGCCAACGTTTCCCTTACAACAGCCGGGTCGGGGGTGTCTTCAGGGTCTAGTAAAGCCAGTATCTGTTCCTGCAGTTCTCTCTGCTTGTCTTCGTGTCTGTCGGAGGCGTCATGACCGTCGATGAGGCGGGCTAGTTGCGTGATGTCGTTGAGGTCGAGCTTGCCTATCTGCTTGCGGATGTACTCCGCAGGATCGGTACTTACTTGGGGGGTGCGGAGCGCGCGTCGTTTTTTTCTGTAGGACGAGTGCGATTTCTCGGCCTCGGCCGCGTCTGGAATAGGGAGAAGAATCAGCAAGTTATATTATAGAGCTATAGTAGTACATTGTGACAATGTAGTTGGTATAGCAAAACAAAGTTGGCATTCAACCTTCGCTATTTTGCGGATTTTAAGTAGTACTCATTTATTTTCATTTCATTTACTAGTAATGAGTATTCTTTAGTACCTGACGTTGAAAGTCATCTTACGTCAGTGAGGAAGAGAAGAGGAAAACAAGAGCGAATTATTCCACAAATGCAAGAAAAGTTATCTTCAATACGATTGAATATTTTTTTCAATAGGAATACCAAGGATTGAGTAGTATTTCGATAAATAATGTTTCATAATTATTTGTCGACATATGTACTACTTATCATCATGATGTGGTGTATATGGCCATAAGAAAGATGTTTGTTGTGCCACTATCCCAGGGCCAACCCGCAACTTGTCAGGCTATTTCTGTCAGGCAGCTTTCAGTTATCAGGTAAATAGATCGATCGCAGTACTTACTTGAATACACGGACACCACGTCGTTTGCTGTTCTCGCGTGTTTCTCGTTCTGTTGGCTAATTTTTATCTGTAAATAGACAATTTTGTTTATTTTAGATGAGTGTACGATTTAAGTATATCTATCGTCGTCTAGTGCCCATAACACAAGCCTACAAGAGCTTACTGTGAGACTAGGTCGAACGGTGTTTACATCACCCTGGGATGGAGAGAAAATATCACTTTCCAGGTCAAGCAAGACGTAAACCTTTAGACAAACCACGGGCAGTAATTCGTGAAGCCCCTGGTCGCATATTTATGGCCCTCGCCGTCGGCTCGGGCCACAAACATCTGCGTTCTGGGACATTCAAGAATACGGTATTTGGTGACAGCTCAAGTCAGCTAGTCTTTATGAAGTGTCAAAAACTATTTGTTAGTATGAACTTTCTTATGTAGATACTGGCTTTTGGCGTCATAAAAAACCGTAGTCAAAACACGTTTTCTTTTTAGTATTTGCCCAATTAAAAATAGTAAAATGATCAAAAATGTGTGGTAGTTTATTATTTTTACATAATTAATTAATTAAAATTAAACAATACAATTGAGTTTATATATTGTAATTTAATAGATCCGGAGACAATATAAATCTCCCTGTAAAATATGGCTGGTAATTTGTCTGTTGCATTACGACTATATTTTTATTATTGTAAATAGTAAATGATTTTCATTTTATTTTATATGTAACTTATAGAATCTGACATTTACAAGACCTCTTGTATCCTACTTGCAGAATAAGGTTTTGAATTTGAATTGTCACTACAGTCAAATACCTTGTTAAAGAAGACCTACACTACTATGCAGCGGCGGCGGCGGGTGTTATTTCATGACATTTCCTCGCGCTCGCCGCCGCCTCATACATTACTCCGCTCCGCGGGAGTTACTGGTAGTACTGAGTACTTCTATGATATGGGTCAATCAAATTTTTTCTGTTGCTTGTTGCCATAGTGATGTCCCCTGGGTTACTCTTTAAAACTACGATTTTCGGCGGGGATACTCAACAAAAATGTTGTTATTGTAGCAGTTATCTCTTGAAAATACAAATATTATTGATCTATTTATTTATTCATTTAAACTTTATTGCACAAAACAAAAGTCAGTACAAATGGCGAACTTAATGCCTAATGGCATTCTCTACAAGTCAACCATAAATATTATAAATTATCAACGCTTTTCTAAGAAGTTTAATCACAATTGTCTCCTGGGTGACGAAACAGAATAACAACAAGAAAAAAAAGATCCACCCACAAGATGATGAATATGTGTAAAGTAAATCAATCAATCAATCAATCAATATCATTTATTTTCCGGCAACTGTGGCCCATAGATAAATACCTTAAAACTAACATACATATCAAAAAACACAATAAAATAAAATAATCATAAACACGTTAGTTAGTTAGACCGCCTATTGTCTACCATTATTTAATTATCGATTTCTCATGTAATATTTTTCTCGTTGGTGTGCAATAAAGTATTGTTGTATTGTATTGTATTGTTAGTTCGACGACGTGCGACGTAACTACTGGGTGTCGGGTAACCGTCCGAAGAATCGCCGGAACACGACACCTTTCGGCTAAAGTAAAGTAAAGTGTGCACTATTACCTGTGCAAACTCATCGCTGTCCTTGTGCACGTGTGGCACCTCGCCCTTGAACTCGTGGTACACCCGCAGCAGGTATGACCGCAGCTTCGCGTCCGCGATGTCACGCGTCGAGCCAGTCGCCGAGAACGGGGCTATGCCTGGACAGGGATACGTAAACGGGGATGAGTAATAGTTTCATATAATTTCACTAAATATAACATTTTAATATCATAAACATAAGGAAACATTCGATAGGTTGCTTGGGAGTTAGGGTGGCGAAATGGTTAACGCGCTGGACCGACAATCTAGAGGGTTCGATTCCCGGTCTCTTCCACCAGGTAACTCATTTCAATTTTTCTTTAAGCTTTGACCTTAGTATCAATGATTTTATATCATGTTTCATTTGATATAACAACAATAAGCATAATTTCGTTTGGTATAATTTCAAAAACTCATCCTCCTAGCCTTTGTCCCATTTTTTGAGAATGAATTCTCAATCGGGGTCGGCTACCTAAATCCCAAGATGTGGCGTAGGCACTAGTTTTTACGCAAGCGACTGCCATCTGACCTTCCAACCCAGAGGGGAAACTAGGCCTTATTGGGCTTAGGTGGTTTCCTCACGATGTTTTCCTTCACCGAAAAGCGAGTGGTAAATATCATCATATTTCAAAAACTATAAATTACATTTTATAGAACGTTTACATTCGCAAGATAACCAATTCGATGCGGCACGTAAACAGCCCAAGGATGATGGATGGATGGATGGATGATGGATGGGTGGTTGAGGTGAGATGAGAGGACAAAGGAAATTAATGACGCCGCACGCCCAAACAAAACAAATTACGATCCTGCATCACGCCATTAAGATTTTTCCTGAAATCATGACCCTTCTCCATAGAAAACAGATTATCAATTCATATACATAAAGAATTCGGTATTTGATGACAGCTCAATTCAGCTACTCTTTGTGAAATTTCAAAAACGATTTGTTAGTATGAAGTTTCTATGAAGATACTGGCTTGTGACGTTATAAAAATCAGTAGTCAAAACACATCTTATTTTTAAAGCTTTTATTTAACTTGCATTGTATGTTTGTTCGGGTGAAATCTTACAACTCAATTTTGAAGCAGATATCGTCAACCGATTGAGCTGAAATTTTGCATACTTACTTAACTTTGATGACAATACAATAATATGGTACCATGGGGCTGATCTGATGATGGAGCCGGAAGGTGGCCATGCGAACTCTATAATAGAAAAAGCAATCCTACCGAGCTTGGGCTCTTTAGAATCGTCTCAGTGAGCATTTGATGGATATCCAAAGAAAAGTACAGTCGGCTATAAAAGCTTGCCACTAAAATGTCATTTTTGACAGAAACTTTTTGCTTTTGTCCAACTAAAAATAGTAAATTATCCAAAAGTTAGTGTATTTTTTTTTTGATTTCGTTTATTGTTGAATGTATGTTTAGTGGTTTCAATGACACAATCAATTTTCACTAAAGTCAAATACCGTCTTATAATAGTAGGTATAGATTCTTTCTTTTTCGTGTTTAGTTAGGTATAATATGTTCAAAAATATTAGTGTATTAGTCGCCAAAGTCACTCACTGGGCAAGCTGAAAATCAGAGCTGGAACTGCGCTGAGCTTGTTCTTTTGCCATTGTTCCATTATTTGATCTTTTTACTTCGCGTTTCTTTTTTGTATTTTTTTTTTATATACCTACATAAAACTGTGTTGTGGTATAGCCCTGCAGGGGGTTTTACAACCCACGCTATATTGCGGATTTTCAGTGGTACTTATTTATTTTACTGGCAACGACTAATTTAATTTTTGGTAACTGACGTTGAAAGTCGGTGAATGTCACTGATGTAAACAAAAAGGAAACATGACTAAATAATTCGCGAATTTCAAGTATATTTTGCATAATAAAGTTTATGTGGATACACAAAAGTCAAGATTTTCAATAGAATTCAGTATTTATTCCGCAAGAAGAACGAAGGATTGAGCAGCATTCCGTTAAACAGTGTTTTAAATTTGGCCAATGACAAATCTTTGTCTAACATTTAGTAATGCAAAAAAATAACTATATTTCATAACAAATGTGTGATGGTACACCATATTTGGTTGAGATTGTTATTAATAGGCCTTATTCCTTTTAGTTTTTGTTTTTTCATAATAATATTATGACAAATATACTTATTGATAATTTCAATCAACTTTTTGAAGTGAATAATACTTTTTCCTGAGTTCTAGAAAAAACATAGTTATTTCATGCTTGCATTGCGTGCAGTCATAAATAAGTTCAAAAAATCAGTTTACTGCGTGAATTTTGACAATTTCAAGTAGTTTTTTAAACAAAAATTATCAATGAAAAGTTAAACTGTATTATAAATCGCAATGGCCCTGTTCATAATGCAAATATGTGACGTATGCAGATTATTGCCATATGAATATTTTTTTATATCCATACTTATATATATATATATATATATATATATATAATATTATAAATGCGAAAGTGTGTCTGTCTGTTTGTCTGTCTGTTACCTCTTCACGCTTAAACCGCTGAACCGACTTAGATGAAATTTGGTATGGAGATAGTTTAAGACCCGGGAAAGGACATAGGACACTTTTCACCCCGAATAAATTTAGTGTTCCCGTGGTATGAGCGGGTAACACCGCGGGGCACAGCTAGTATTTTATATATATTTTTGGCAATAAATGTATTCTCGACGGCTCCTAGGAACCTATGCTCCTTACCCAGCTCCTGCAGCACTACATGCGGCGGGCGGGCCTGGTCGGCGAGCAGGTCCGGCCGGTACCGGCTCAGGAGCGCCAGCAGCGGCCCGGAGCCGCACGCCGCGCGCAGCCCGCCCTCGGAGACCCCGGCCCAGGTCAGCAGCACCTCGTCTGGGACGTCCGCATCTGTAACGGATATTGCAAAGTTAACCCACTTTCACCTAAACGAACTTTTTGGAACCTGGGTAAATTTTGCGATATCTGAAATCGCAACAAGCATTAGAGTAAATTATAAAAAAAAAAAATGAGCGGTGTTATAACACCTGGTCGGGCTATCTCGGTTGAGAACATTTCATATTTCTAACAGGTGGAATTTTATATAAAGATCGAGTGAGCTTTGCGTCGTGTACACTATAAAAAAAATATTGAAATTTATTTTACAATGCATGTGCTCGAAAAGAGCGTATTCTAGGCATTCAAACTGTGCGGAAAGTACTACTTTTTCACACTAAGTGCTTTTTACTTTACATTTTTTTTTCTAGCTGTATCTGACAGTCTCACACAAAGAGGTTTTATTATTTACAAAAAGTTTGATAAATTAGTCAAATACCGATTGTTATTACATATAAAAGTACAATAAAACCAATATTCATGCGCAGTAGTAGACATGTCGAGCGCAGTTTACAAATAACCCCGCCATTTTTTATTGATGTCTAGTTTATTGCGAATGTCGAGATAAAGGGACGAATCATAAATTTAAACCTGTAAAATGTTTTTGAAGAAGTAAAAAATGTTAACGACGGCCTCTTGTTGGATAAATCACATCAAGACACTGGAGTAAGGGATGAAATTTTAAGACCTCTTTTGTATAACTATTCTATAAAATATTTTTTATACAAGCAAACGCAGTTTTTAGGGTTCCGTACCTCAAAAGGAAAAAACGGAACCCTTATAGGATCACTTTGTTGTCCGTCTGTCCGTCCGTCTGTCAAGACCCTTTTTCTCAGGAACGCGTGGACGTATGAAGCTGAAATTTATATCAATTACTCAGGTCTACTGTCCCTTGAAGCTGTGAAAAAATCAAACTTCTAAGCCAGCGCAATCAAAAGATACAGCCGTTTATGCCGCAAATTTTCGACACTTGCAAGGGAATCAAAACCTACAGGGAGCTTCCCGTGAACTCAGAATCTTGAAATTTGGTACGAAGCAACGTCTTATAGCATAGATAAAGGAATAATTACGAAAACCATAATTTTTTTTTTTTAATACCTAACTTTGCAAATTTTCGACACTTGCAAGGGAATCAAAACCTACAGGGTGCTTCCCGTGAACTCAGAATCTTGAAATTTGGTACGAAGCAACGTCTTATAGCATAGATAAAGGAATAATTACGAAAACCATAAATTTTTTTTTAATACCTAACTTTGCACCTAATTTATATGGGGCGCTATACATACCAGGTGCAAACTTAACTTAACCACTTAGGGATGGAAAGTGTTTGTACGGAACCCTCGGTGCGCGAGTCCGACTCGCACTTGGCCGGTTTTTTTTTTTTACTTTTATCGTTATTCCCCTACTCAGACTGCCCTGTTAAAAAATCGCATAAACAAGTAATTTCAACCAATCAGGGAACAGCGTGGTTTTTTTAAATCAAATATGCTTACTTTCTCTTTTTTAAATTCATTTGAGTTGAGTAGAAATATACAGTTGTCTGGATTAACACATAGGCTACATTTTATCCCGGAAAATGTAGTCTTCCCGGGACACACCAGGCGACGCAGGATGTAAACAAAAAAAAAATCAATCGGGATGTTGTATCGCGCTTACCGCGGCGTCGCTTGCGCAGCGCGGTGCCGGCGTCGAGGGGCAGCGGCTCGTCCGAGTCGTAGAAGGAGGTGACCCGCGGCGCGGCCACGGCCGTGCGGTTCAGGTTGCGGTACCGCGTGCCCGGGTCCAGGGTGTACGCCCCGAAGTCCCGGTGAAGATTCTCGGGGGTCGTTTGAGCTGGAGAGGAAATGGTTTAGGATTTGAGTCGATAGTAAATACTACTATAACTATAATTCGTCAATACTCACCCAATCACCTAATAATCACCCAACCTACTCAACCATTCACAATTCATACATACTCACCGAAACACCCAATACTCACCCACTACCTACTCACCCAATACCTACTCTCCAATCACTCAATACTTACCCAAAACCTACTCACCCAATTACCTAATACTCACCCATTACTTACTCACCCAAGTACCACATTACTTACCACATAAGTTTTTTGTGATAAAAAAATAAAAATAAAATAAAAAAAACAGCCAATTCTCACCAAATACCTACATACCCAAATCTCACCCAAATCCTATCAACCCAATACTCTCCTCATACCTGCGCACTAAATACTCACCCAATCACCTAATACTCACTCAACACTCACCCAATCACCTAAATCACACCCAAAGCCTATTTAACCAATCACTAAATACCTACTCACCCAATCACCCAACACTTCACCCATTACTCACCCAACACTTCACCCATTACTCACCCAACACTTCACCCATTACTCACCCAACACTTCACCCATTACTCACCCAACACTTCACCCATTACTCACCCAACACTTCACCCATTACTCACCCAGCAGACGATAGATGGACTCGCGCTCCGCGATGACGTGCAGAGGGTGCGCGGCCGCGCTCCACGCGCGCACCGACCACGCCGCATCCAGCGCGGACAGGAAGCCTCGCGCGCACCCGGATCCGGTCGGCCAGAATGGCTCCAGAAGGCTGTCACCGACTAGCTGGCAGAGGAGGCGGCGACCACGACGCTCGTACACCTGACGACATCATTACTCTAAAAAAACCGGTCGAGTGCGAGTCGGACTCGAGCACCGAGGGTTCCGTACAAACACTTTCCATCCTTGAGTGGTTAAGTTAAGTTTGCACCTGGTATGTATAGCGCTGCATACAAATGAGGTGCAAAGTTAACGCAACCAATCCCGTTTGTTGTATGGGAGCCCCCCTTATATATTTCTTTTATTTTATTTTTAGTATTTGTTGTTATAGCGGCAATAGAAATACATCATCTGTGAAAATTTCAAACTGTCTAGCTATCACCGTTCTTGAGATACAGCCTGGTGACAGACGGACGAACGGACAGCGAAGTCTCAGTAATAGGGTCCCGTTTTTACCATTTGGGTACGGAACCCTAAAAATCTACTCATGGATAATATCATACTAGCTGCACCGCGCGGTGTTGCCCGCTCATCCCACGGGAACACTACATTTTTTCGGGGAAAAATTTGCCTTTGTGTTAATTCAGGGTGTCAGCTACGTTCATACCAAAATGTACGAAAATGTGTCCAGCCGTTTGAGCGTGAAGTAACAAACATACACATAAACAAACACAAGCTTTCGCCTTTATAATATTAGTGTAATATTCTGTGAACTGTTAAAAATGTTAAGATTGCTTTCGGGTTTTATCGCTCGCTCTAATTCAAAGGCTATAAGTTAAATAAATAAATAAATAAATAAATATCAGACAACCTCACACAAATCAACCCAGTCCCAAATTAAGCTCAAGAAGGCTTGTGTTATGGGTACTAGGCGACGATATACATACTTATATAGATAAATAAATACTTAAATACATAGAACATCCATGACCCAGGCACAAATATTCGTGTTCATCACACAAATATTTGCCCTTGCCGGGATTCGAACCCGGGACCGTCGGCTCAGTAGACAGTTGCTTAACCACTGCGCCAACCGCGTCGTCAAGTTGACGCACGGACGTACCACATTAAGACAGCGCGGTACACGTTTCTACCACAATAAACTCAAATAATCCACTCACCATGCTGGCGTTCTCCGCGGCGTACATAGATGTGAAGTCGAATAACGCCACGTCCGGCTCCCCGTAGTGGTTGAGCGCGAACTCGGAGAGGGGCAGCCGGCCTTCGGTGGAGAACCGGGCGGCCTCTTGCGCGTACCGCATCAGGGCAGCGCGATCCACGTTCTCGAAACTAAGCAGGCGGGATACCTCCGCGAAATCCTGGGGGCGAATAGTAATATGACAATGGGGCCAACTTGAAAGTATATGTATGTATGTAAACACTGTATTGTACATAAAAACAAGAAAAACACATTACAAAGGAATAAGCATGTACAAAGGCGAACTTATCCCTTTAAGGGATCTCTTCCAGTTAACCTTTGAGCAAATGAGTGCTAAACAAATGTAAATGGTAGACAAACCAAGCAACATGTACAATACAAAGGAGTAACTATAACTATACAATAATACACATGAAAATGCAAAAACCAACAGAGAGAGAGAGATAGGTAACAGTCAATATAATACATATTACATAATATCTATATAAATACATATACAAGTATACCCGTTGAAACAAAGACATAATTTTCCAAACCGGTCCACTCATCTTTGTCAGGGCATGTGCATAAAGAAAAAAAAAATTGCAACAATTTTTCTAATCGAAAGACTTGTCCGTTGACATGGTTCTTAGCTATGTTCGGTGGAAATAGGACCAACAGTTTTCAAGATATTCAGATTTAATTGGAACAAGTGACAAGATCTCAGCCAATATTGAAGCTAAGAATTCCAAATTTTGTAGTTATGCTCAGGCTTAGTAGTATTATCTAGATCACTCATAGAATGAGGGTGTCGTGATGACCAGCTACTTGTGTCGGGGGTGTTATAAACTTCAAAAAAGGAGGTTCTCAATTCGACTGTATGTTGGTATTTTTTGTTACGCGATTATTCCGCCATTGTGGTCCGATTCTCCGATTTTTTTTATCTGAAAGAGGGAGAACTCTTTCTGATAAAGAAAAAGACTTCGTTTTGATGTCGGTTTGAAAAATAAATGAAGGTATATATATATATATATATAAATTAAGCCCTATCGTCACTATTTCGGGATCTGATGATAGGATCCCAGGGAAATCGAGAGCAACCCTCAAATTTATTCATGTATCTTTTCAAAGTTATTCAGGTATTTGCGTCCGGTAGCCATCATCTCATTATAATGAGCTGATGATGGACGGTACACCTCTTTAACGGGGCTTCTAAACGAGCCATGATTTACCCGCAATCTGTGGCCTGGCCATTATTTGCATCTTGTGTCGGTGTCAGAGAAGGGCGGCCATAGTCACAGCTCACAAATTGCAGCAAACGTGACCCATGATTTAGAAGCCCCTTAATGGTTAAGAGTTAGGAGATAATTCATGGGAAATACAATTTCTTCTCTATGAAGTAGGTAATTTTTTGTGAAAAAACGAATTATATGAGGATCAATTTCTTAATAAATCAAATATACTTACGCCAAGTAGCACTCCTTTGTCCAGCAAGCTGTGCTTCTTCGCCGTCATCACGAAGTAGTGCGTGTCATCCTTGTAGTACACGATGTTCTCCAGGTCTATGCCCGTCACCTCGTACAGCTCTTTGAAGAACTTCTGGTTAAAGATGAATGCTACGCCGCTTATTTCTGGCACCTGGGTAAGAAAACGGTATTTTGCGCTCAGTGGAGTAAAACTGATTTATTAAGAAGTGTCAAATAGTGACAAACATCAATCAAAACGCATGATTTTTGCATTTCAGGCTCCTTATTCGTTCAAAAATGCTGATGGTTTTAGACATTATATATGATCAAATCAAACATGTTTCTTAACATATCATCAATGTTACGGGTTAGAACAGGGCTATGTGATTTATTGGTATATATTTGAAACCTACTCGTACAGTTTGAATGTTTTATTGAATAATTTTTATTTCAAAAACTACTCGAAATAAGCATAATTCACGCAAATAACTGTTTTCTTTTTTCAACTTATTTTAGACTGCTCGCAATGAAAGCATGAAATAGCCACGTTACTATCTAGAACTCAAGGAAAACTAGGTACTATTTTAAAATTTGACATATTATGAAAAAATAATACATTTTAGAATGTATAAGGCCTCTTAACACAGCGACAGCGTAGTTAGAGGGCTAATTAAAACGGTAAATTTCTAGTGCTACTTAGATGCGTAAATTTTACAATAAATTTCTAAGTACCTCTTCTTTCCTCGGAAGGGATTCCTCTTGAACCCGCGTGGCGAGTTCCGATCACCTCCTCCGCTCCTAGTAGAACGTCAACCTCGTACTGCGCGACAGGGTGGTCGAAGACGCTTGGGCGCGCCATCCTTGAGTTCATCATCGAGGTAGGTTACTGTGTAAATGACTCACGGAAGCCTCCTGCTCGCTGTGCCTATTGATGAAATTGGCCGTGATAGCCATGGCTAGCTTCCCTCGGAACTCCTTCCTCTTGAACCCGTGTAGCGTGTTCCGCTTGCCGTCCGCTCCTAGTAGAACGTCGAACTCATATTGCGCGACGGGGTGGTCGAGGGGCAATACCCGGGCACGCCAACCTAGAGCTGAACATATTGTACGGATTAGGAAAATCTAATAGCAATCTCTTTATGTAAGGCAAGATGGTTTAAGACTATCACCGGGAGAATACGGCCACAGTCCAATAACTAACTGTAAAGGCTTGTTTGGACTAGGCTAGTATTTTAGTCTAGTAGCGAGTAATTTAGTAGCTAAACGCGTCTGAACACGAAAAAATTAGTCGAGTAGATAAGCAAGTAATTTAGTCGAGTCAATCCATTTTTTTTTTTTTTTTTTTTTAGTTTAGTAGTGAGTAGCTCCCCCACCACGCGTCCGTGCTTACTCGGCCGCCGGATAAGCAAGTCCGAACCTGTCGATTTAGTCGAGTTCATTAGTTGGCGTGAAAATGTCGTTTCGCTGGAGCGAGGAAACCACTTTAAAATTGCAGAATACCCCACCTTACCTTAAGTAAATAAAACACCCAGACAAATAGAATTAACTCCTAATCATGTATAATTAATTGCACACATGACTTTATTTTGCAGTTGCACTTACGGCTTAGGATAACGTGATCGACGGTCAAGGCTGATTTAGACGATGCCAATTTTGAGACGCCTAAATTACGGCGCCAGTGATTACCGCACAGCACACCTCCGACCGTTTAGACAATGACTATGTTCAGGGGGGGGGTCACTGGCGCCAAAAAATAGGCTCATGTTCTATTCCGCGCCAGCGCTGGCATGCGGCGAAAAAATGGCGCGGAAAGTGTTTATACGGTGCCTTTTCGAGGCGCCGTAATTTAGGCGTCTCAAAATTGGCATCGTCTAAATCAGCCTTTATAATTATATTCTGCCTCCTGAGCCGGCGGTCCGGGGGCCCAATCCCGGCTAGGGCAAATATTTGTGTGATGAACTGGAATATTGGTTCCTGGGTCATGGATGTTATCTATGTATAGCCCTGCAAGGGGTTTTACAACCCACGCCATATTGCGGATTTTCAGTGGTAATAAATTATTTTACTGGCAACGACAAATTTTTGGTAACGGACGTTGAAAGTCGGTGAATGTCACTGATGTAAACAAACAGGAAACAGGACTAAATATTCCGCACATTTTAAGTCATTTTTTGCACAATAAAGTCAAAACTATCCCCAGTGATGAAAGTAAAGTTTTTTTCAATATGATTCAGTATATTTTTCACAAGAAGAACGAAGGATTGAGCAGCATTCAGGTAAACAATGTTTGGAATTTTGATAATGACAAATCCTTGACTGACGTTTAATAATGCTAATATGTCGTATGCACATTATTGCCTTATGAAAGCTGTTTGTAGCGCCACTATCCCTGGGCCGGGCCGACGCTTGCTAGGCTATATTTATATACTATGTACGTCGTCGTACAAGCTTTACTTAGTTTGGGACTAGGTCGATTTATTTGTCCCTAATATTTATTTTATTTATTTGTAATATAGTTCACCCTCGCAAGAGTTGCAGGTACCTATTTAATGAAAATGATGATAGAAGTTTGCCAAATGCTACTGCCTCACAAATGCCTGTATAAAGGGACTATAAGTAATACATATGTAGTAACATAAGTAACATTTGATTACTTACTTTCAGAGTTCTCTGTAACTGTGGGTTCTAGTAGGCCTTCAAAACTGACCCCCTCGTGAATTTCGACACCCAATAATAACGCAACCTGTAAATAGAATTATAAATTTGAAGATGAATTTTATAGTAGCATTTAAAGTACAAAAGCACGACTATAAATCACGATCCTGCACATCATTTGTTTGGTGGGTCAATCAACTTTTTTCCGTTGCTTGTTGCCATGGTGATGTCCCCTGGGTTACTCTGAAAAACTACGATTTTCGGCGGCAATATTCAATAAAAATGTTGTAATTGCAGCAGTTATAAGCCCATTCTTTTTTAGTATAACTCTTAAAAAAACGATATTATAAATTATCAACACTTCTAAGAAGTTTAATCACCATTGTCTCCTGGCTGACGGGACAGAATAACAACAAGAAAACGTTCATCCACCCTTGTACGGGCGCCATGCCAGTCTGGCGGCGTCTGTTGGGATAGCTGGTCATCCAAAGATGGTTATAGCCTTATAGGATACTTTTTACCCGTCATGCCGATAAACGACGATGTGACATAGCGTTTTTCACTCACATGTCCATCTCTTTCGGAATATTGTCATCGAAAGTTGCTACCTTTTTGAAGACGGGAGTGCACTGTGAAAATAATCTATACTATTGTTACGACTGACCTTCAGCAGGATGCATTGTAACTGGCGGATGCTGATGTGGTCAATGGAGCCGGCGCAAAACTTGCCGAAGAACTTCTTGGCGGCGAGCGATCGGAGGTCGTGGATCACGAAAGGCCATAAGTGCAGCACGTTGTTACGAGAAATACGATCGCGTTTCTCCACCACCACCTGGACGAAAAACAAGTTAAAACCTGACCAGGAATATATGAGCATGCGCCATATCGCGGAATTTCACTGGAACTAATTTCTTATACTGGCAATGATTTTATGGTAGTTTGTCAACAATGTCAATGTCGTTCATGGTGTTTTTTTTAAAAGACATATATTAAAAAATATCCAAAGAAAATGCCGAAAACCATTCACAGTCGTAACACCAACGCAACAAAGAACAAAGTGTACACGTGTTTACTACACGAAATACAGTCAGGAAAAGAGTGCATTCCATTAAATGATATTACGAGAGGTTACCATAGGAACCGACAGGTATTAAAACTAATGTCATTTATAGTGCGGTCGCGATTAGTTGCAAAATTGTTGCCACATAAATCTTACAAATAGCGCCGTACATTACTGCAGACGCTGGCAAAGAAGGGTTTGCCGTGTACAAAGAGACCGGATAGTGATACGAAGCCGGCAAGCCCTTTTCACGGCTAAGTCATGTACAGTAAACGGCGATAAAGAATGCACATCGGCAATCATCGCATTTCCGAATACAAACGAATGTTAATTTCCATGTACTATCGGCAGCAAAAGTGCATACCCCTTTTTAAACGCGAATGCTTTGAAGCCAGTCAAGACGGTTGAGCTATGTCACGTACTTCATTAGTTTAATAAGATCCCACTAGATGGCACTGATAAAAACCAAATATAAAATAAAATATGTTTTCTCCCGCAAATCCAATATTTAACTGACATGATATTATTATTATGGTCGTTCTTTCTTGTCCAACATCCAGAAATTATAGAATGCTATACTTCGGCCATTTATGTTATTTTGTAAGGATGAATAAATACAAATCATATTTTAATCTACCAACGAAGATTCACACAACATCCAAAAACATTGTATTTCTTCATAATTATTGCGAAGATTTGAACATGGACCCTCCGACATCGAGACAGATGTATTCAACCTCCAAGCCAGCGAGACTTAATGAAAGCTGACGAAATTCATTACCATACTCAGAATAACTTTAGTTTACAAGAAAAACAAGAATTTTGTTTAGTACTAATACTTTTTTAATGTAAATAACAATTTGTAATAGCAAAGGAAAAGCAAATAAAGCCTTAAAGTAAAAATTAAAAACTAAGACTTAAAATAAACAATAGATAAAGAAATCTTATCTATTTTTTAGTGTTATCAAAAAATAATTGCAATTTTAAACAAATACAAATTAAATGAATAGTAAGTAAATTCATTTGGTATTCTTGTTGAAATGGGCAACTATTATCTATTGGCATACTTACACTCATAGTTACTTAGAGGGTAGATTTAGAACATCAAATATATACCGTTCCAGTTTTTATTACAAAACAGTTCGTCCGCTAACAGTAGCTAGTTCCGTTGATTTGATTGTCTTTTATTATTGATTTTTATTACTTATCGAATATTAAAATGAGTTCTCATTGCAATATCGATTTAGTGAAAAGGTCACAGATCATTGCCTTGCATAATGAAGGCAAAAATATGGCAGAAATTGCCAGAGAAACCGGTGTAAATGTAAGTAGTTGTTTTAAGGTTCGAAGTATATTTTTATATATAATACAAACATAATAATTATATTTGAACGATATCTGTTTTATATTTTATCAATTATTATAATATATTCCTAAATTTTGTTGCAGAAAAAAACGGTAGCTTTATGGGTGCGGAGATTCGGAGAAGAAGGGTCATTATTGCACCGCCAAAGAAGTGGTCGACCACGGCTGATTGATGCACAGCAGCGTGAAATGTTAGTACGGGAGTATGAAGCAAACGGCTTTCAACCAATAAGACATTACGCCCGTTTATGTGACTCAAGTGTGGATACTATTCGTCGTGTCCTTCATAGTGAAGGATTGCATCATCGTAGGCATGCAGTCAAACCTTTGCTAACCCCACATCACAAAGAAGAGAGATTAAAGTTCGCCCGGGAGCACTTAAATGATGATTGGAGCAATGTCATCTTTACCGATGAAAAAACATTTAAATCGAGTCAACATGGACGTCTAAGCTTATGGCGTCGCGACAACACTCGGTATGACGCTGACCACGTAGTGCCTAATATGGAATCAGGTCGTATAACTGTGAACATGTGGGGTTGGATGAGTGCGGCTGATCCGGGAGAATTGGTCCGAGTGCCGAGTAGGGCGAAAAGTGGTGACTATTTAAATGTGCTGGAAGAAATCATGTTACCAACTGTTAGGAATGTCTATCCAGAAGGAGAATTACCACTAATTACGTTTGTTCAAGATAACTGTCCTATACATCGTTCGCAAAATGTGCGTGAGTGGTTTCGCCAGCACAAAGATATAAATGTCGTGTCGTGGCCCGCTAGATCACCTGATTTAAATCCCATAGAAAATTTATGGGGTGTTATCGTTCAACGTTGGGATAACCGAAATGAGCGAACCTCAGAAATATTGGAGACGCACTGTGCTACAATATGGGATAGTATTCGTGGTTCGGGACTGTGTGAACATTTAATAGAATCGATGCCTTCCCGCTTGCAAGCCGTTATAGACAAAAATGGTGGCTATACTAGTTATTAATGCAAAAGATGGCAATTAGCGGAGACCGGGTTACATTAGTAAATAAAACAATATTTTTTTAATTCTGCAACATGCTACATTATTCATTATTGTTTGAAATCGAAAAATATATATATATATATATATATATATATATATATTTTTAGTATTTATTATGAACATGAACATGATAATTGCTTCTAATATAACAAAAAGAGTGAAAAACCATGTTTAATATTTTTACACCATTTTGTGATAGGTATTGAGTTTATTACAATATTTTTACATCACGAGAATTTTCTATAGCTAATTGATAAATGACAAGCAAAAGCGTTTAAAACACTAAAATCGAAATATAACTATTTATATAACCCGGTCTCAGTTTTGTCTTTAAAATTGATTCACTAATAAAATAAACAAATGTTGTTTTGATTAAGGTGAAGCTTCAATCCTCTTTCTGATTTCAGAAACGAATAATTAAGCTTTTTACCTTCAACAAAACGTTAAGTAGTGGTATTGTTTTTCCCTTGAATTACATGAAACAAAAAACATGCTGTGTAAGTAATAAAGAAACTATGATTTTTAGTTGTTTTATTATTGTAGATCTATTAGTCCTGTTTAGTTAATTTTATAGTAACAAAAATCGCGCCCGTTCTGGTGGGGTTTTCTGTAAATGTAACTAACATATTATGGACCACTGTCTGAAATAAATTATTTTGACTTTGCGACTATAAACCCCAGTGATTAAAAAGTTTGTTTAACTGTTTAGAGTTTGACATGAGTTTAAGGCTATATTATACAATTAGATTGATCCCTATACCTATGAATTCAGGTCATGTTTTAAATTGTTGATTGTAGAATCCTAACTGATTTAACACTCAATATTTTCATACGAATATCTGCATAAATATCGTGTTATGTTTTTATATTAAAAATGATGATGTAACATAACATTTTGATTTCCACATTTGTATTATTCCAATTGTAGTGTTCCAAACATCTTAAGCACAAACATAAATTACCTAGGTATATGTTTAATTTGAGAGCCTATGTTTTCTTTTTGATAAAAACCTCATAACCATGAAATTGGTAGGTATTATTTGGTTTGAAAGCTTTATACAAATAAATGACACGAATTAGTGTCTATTACTCATGTCGTGTCTTTTTTTAAGACAAGAGTAATGATAAACATGACTTACTCTTACGATAACCCCGCATATTGCCTAAATAATTAAATTTCCTTTACATTTAATTTTCTGTGATTTAATTGAAGTTTTATTAAATCACACCTCTTGTGTATAAACTACGTAAACTTCATATTCATTCCTGATAATTTTTTGGCATATGTTTATAAAACCGTGAAACCGTGGATAAAAACATTCGTAATTTTATAATTACGAACTTACTTTGTATAAAATGGCGTCAAAAGAATCTGTAACGATGGGTTTCTTTGAAATAACGCGAGCGGTTTTAGAAGGGCAACATAGTTAAACGAACTGGGTTGCCAGTTAAAAAGACGGGTGGACGGACGGTTTCGGTGTAAGCTATTTTCAATTTGATGATAAATGTATATTTTAATTTGTCCGGTTAGATTATTAAATAGTAGAAGATTTTTATTGACTATAAGCCTATTATATTCAATTATGCCATTAAAATCGACAGCTTTGGACACAAAGACGCCATCTAGTTTGTTAACTGCAAACCTTGCCTACAGCCGTCCAAGCCATTATCGCCTCAAGGGGGTCCATGCAATTTTGCAGCCGATAGTACATCAATTATTACATTAATCGTTCATCAGAATTTGAATTTAGAACTCAGTACTTTATTGTTGTTTTGTTTTGATTTCACGTGGAATATATAGAGCTGTAAAACTCGATGTAATTATATATAGTTATTGCTGTAATGTTCTTGTTGGGGAAAAATAATATATATTCAGGCCCACATTCCTAAAAGGGTATGACTGAGCATTAGCAACTGATGTTGTACAACAAGGATACTTAAATGTGGGTTCAAAGATCGACAAAAAGTGTAATTTCTTACTAATTCTCATGTTTTTTAAATTGGTCGGCTTCAGTTACAAAATATTTATAAACATTGTAGATAATTTCGCGTGACTGGCAAAGTAATGGCTTACCTTTTTTCCCTATAGATGCCATAGTACAAATTTAATTTTGTGTAAGTTTTAGCAACTCTATATATATATTGACTTGGATATGCGACTGCACTCTCTCGCATTTGAACCACGACTGACAAACAAACGTCATGGTGTGTGCGACACGGATATCGCTATACGAAGTCGAAATTAGCCGATTGCCTCTTTCCAAAGATCGATGTGCAAACTTTATCGCCGTTTACTGTATACGTATAATGCTTTTTCAAACATATGCAATGAAATAAAAAAATAACCCACTCAAAAAATAACAGCTGTTTAGACTGTTCATGAACACAGATGCCATGTTTAAAAAAAAACTTCCCGGCCTAGGCCTTCAATTTTGCATGAAATTCCTTTACAGTTCTCTCTAGTTGTTCCACTCGAAACGTGATACTTCGAAGCCTGTTATATAACGCATTTGTTTGAGAAAAGACAAGTTACTAAATAAAATACTCAAATCACGGTAGGTGTGCTTATAACATGTGAAGAGATCCCTCGTTTTCTCCAGGATCCCATCGGCAGAGCCAGACCTGATAATGAGACCAACTAGAAAGTATACACTTTCGAATAAAGATTGTTTTACAAATTGGTCTAACCGTCGAAATTAACGTCTATAGAACCCGATTCTCATCGGGTTATCAGACCCATTAAATCTAGTTAAAATGGGTAAACGTCTCATATAAATATCTCTATTATGAGACTTGAGTCATATACAACTTGTACTCCTTTCACAGGCTAGACCTACGTCCTATGGCGTTTACACAACTGCTGACAAGCTTTTATAGCCGACTGTACTTTTCTTTGAACATTAAACGATTCTAAGGACCCGAAACTTGGCAGGATATTCCATCTATCATCATCCATATTATTGTATTGTCATTAAAGTTAAGTAGGTATTCAAAATGTCTCTCAGATCAAACGGTTGAAGATATCTGCTTCAAAATTGAATTGCAAGATTCCACTCGAACAAATATAGTTAGATATTTAATTATGTAGTTACATACAATGTAAGTTAAATAAAAGCTTATAAAAGCTTGTAGTCGAATCTGCCCCTACTTGCACAAAGAAGCAACGTGAATAATCACCACTTAGACCGGACGTTCTATCTCACTTCTCCATCTGTCTCCCCCCCCCCCTTCTACTCGTTTCCTCCCATAGGTTCTTCTTTCCCACTCACCACTTTAGCCCCCAGTAGTTGGCACTCGACCGCCGCTCGGAGCCCGCACGGCCCCGCCCCGATTATGAGCACCTTGTTCTGTGCACATATCCGACCCTTGCCATACACCTTGTGGTTCGCCCGGGCGTCGAACTTCTTGAAAAGCGCCTGTGCTTTCCATGAGCTACTCAATTTTGCCTGGAAAAGAAACAAAAGATATATTAATATCTTTGCTTGTAATTTTTTAGGAGACCTTCAATTACTGGGAACTTGTGACAGAATCGTGGCGTCTCAACACGTTCCAGAAGAGAATTCGTCTGTTATAGTAATGGCGGCAGCGGGCAGGTGGCGGGGACACTATAAAGATGTCTATACAGGGTGTTTATCGGGATTACGAATGATTTCAACCACGGATTGCTGGACATGTTTAAAGACAAAAATATTAAAAAATCTTCAGTTCAAAACACCTTGATTGCAACGTTGCGAGACCGATACATTTAATTTGACTGTGAAAGCCCTGAAAGTCAACTCCAGTTCTGTTACAGATACCCACTATGAATTATCATTTCTAATGAAACCTTTTTCGTTCAACTCAAAAACTGACCTATTAAAATAAACATGATCGCGGTGGGCAAACAAACATGATGGCGTGATTAGTGATTTTTTTGACAAGTAATTTCAACCAATCAGGGAACGGTAGCGTGTTTTTGTTATCAAATATGCTGATGTTCTTTTGTTGAAATTCATTGAATTTTGGTACAGGTATAAAAAGTGCGTCGGTGTGATTTTGTCTGTGAAATTATAATTGATAGATTACAGTACTCGACTATAAAAAACAAGCAACACGCAACTAAGTTCGCCATTAGCTTAGACAATGCATACGAATCTAAATATACCAGTCTTTTAGTGATGAGATTTTTAACTAAGAGGTATTATGTAGAGGTCTGAATAACAACATTATACATTCGCACAGAGTGGTCTATTAGTTTATCGTATTCATCAATTCAAACAAGACAATTCAAGACATTCGCCATTTATTAGTAGTGTGCTACGAGTCCAGATATTCATGCAGAAAGTTATCATACTATGTTTTGACTTAGCGAGGATAGCATCGTAATACGGTATTTAACTACGAGTATAGTGAAAATTAATTATGCCATTAAAACCACTAAACATACATTCAAAAATACGGGGAACCAAATAAACTACCACTAACTTTTGGAGTAGGTAGTTTACTTGGTTCTGCGTATTTTTGAATGTGTGTGTGTTTAGTGGTTTTAATATGATTTATTTTCACTATAGTAAATACCGTATTTGGGTCATAACTCGATTTGAATTAGTACTACACGAAGTACGCGGATATTTAGGAGGCTAGGGCAACACACATACAAACAAACACCCAAAATACACTAATTGATTTTTTTTAATAAGAAGGAATCGCAACTTTGTCGCGTACACTTTTTTCTGTACCGTAGTTGGATAAAAAGTATCCAGAAAGTAACCATCTTTGGATATACAGGCTATCCCTGTACCGAAATAGGTTAAAATCCGTCCAGCTGTTTCGGCGTGATAATAAATAATAATAAAATAAATAATAAATATCAGACAACCTCAGACAAATCGATTTAGTCCCAAATTAAGCTCAAGAAGGCTTGTGTTATGGGTACTAGACGACGATAAACATACTTATATAGATAAATATATACTTAAATACATAGAACATCTATGACCCAGGCACAAATATTCGTGTTCATCACACAAATACCCTTGCCGGGATTCGAACCCGGGACCGTCGGCTCAAGTAGGCAGATGCTTAACCACTGCGCCAACCGCGTCGTCAAAACGGAACGGAGTCGTGATGAACAGACAAAGTTTTTTTTTCCAACAGATGACGCTACACGGCTGACGCGGCGCGCCTTAATTTACTTCATCGCATCCATAGAAACAGTTTCAATACAATAATATAAAATGTTAATTAACAATAAATTATGGTTATAATGTTCGCTCGGCCATGCAATATCTGTTGCCAAAGTTCAACACATAAAAGCCTACGCTAAGTCTATATACGAAAGGTAATATCATCATTTATGAGACGTTTACTAGTAAAGTAAGATTTGCTTATCTGCGAGACACACACACATACAAAGAAATACAGAAAAAGCTACTTTTATTCCCCAGATTTATAGCCGAACAAGTCTCGCTCCGGCCCAGGGAGAGTGGCGCTACAAACAGCTTTAATAATGTGCAAACGTAATATGTTTAAATCATTAAACAGATTTAGGGTAGTGAAGTGGTTAACGCGCTGGACCGGCAATCAAGAGGTACCAGGTTCGATTCCCGGTCTCTTCCACCAGGTAAACTCCATTTTCAATTTTTCTTTAAGCTTTGATCTTTGTATCAATGCTCCTAAGATCTCCAAGGAAGAGACTTAGGCTTACAAAAATATCTTATTTCTTCCTAATATTAATCGAGAGAAAATTAATCTAATTAATTAATCGATTAAAGGGCCCTGAACGCGTACCGAGTGCCCAGTGAAAAGAAAGAATGTTAGAAATGACCACGGAACGTAAAACTTCAGCAAAGAGATTGAAATGACGTATGACAACCAGAGAAGGCCCTAGCACTTCACTTCAATGAATTTTGCTTGCATTTTACGAACCCTGGAAATGACGCACAGACAGAACACGTGCATTAGCTAGCAGTTAATTACAAGTCAAATTAAAACATCAACTCGCTGAGCAGTATTAAACATACAATTACGAAAGCTTTAGCATAACATTATGAAATATGTTTTTATAATGAAAAGAAAGTGCGGCGCTTGGCTTAACGAAACATACTTTAATGACCGTTTCAATTATAGTTACATCTCTTCAATAACATAATCAAAGTAACAAAAAAAAATTTTAACAAAAAAAAGAACCGACTTCAGTAAAACTAAAAATCCAAAAATAACCCGTTCAAGTACAGATTACATTTGACTCACCCTTTGAAGTCGATCCCAAACCACTGTTATTATATTTATATATTAAAGTTTACGTGAGGTTTGGCACCGACTTCAAAGGGTGAGTCAAATGTAATCTGTACTTGAACGGGTTATTTTTGGATTTTTAGTTTTACTGAAGTCGGTTCTTTTTTTTGTTAAAATTTCTTTTTTTTCGCTTTTTAGTGATTCATATGAAATACTTATGGCGGGGTGATCAGGGAGGTCTTGAAGGAATGCATGTCGTTTTAATTATCTCCTAACTCCTAACCGTTAAGGAGTTGTACCTTCCATCATCAGTTCAGCATTGGAAGATGATGACTACCATATGCAAATACTTAAATAGTTTTAGAAAATATATGAAAAATATTATGACTGCCTATAAAATTTCAGGAATTCCTTCGATTCCTCATGGATCTCGTCATCCGATCTTCACCAAAATTTTATGGGACCAACCTTGAGATGTCTCTTCATGAACCTAAAAAGAATTTTCCAAATCGACTCATAAATGACGGAGTTATGAGGTAACAAACATTAAAAAAAAAAAAAAAAAAAAAAAAAAAAAACATACAACCGAACTGAGAACCCCCTCCTTTTTTTGAAGTCGGTTAAAAATAAAACAGCACACTTCAGCCAAATTCATATACAATAATTGCATTTTCGCGAATGTTTTATTTACTACTAAAGTTAATTGATATACTCTTATATTTCCGAATATTAGGTAGATGATATAATATGTAAAATTTATATTTAATACAAAACTCTTTAGCTACTGTTTTACAGTAGATGCCCTATAGGCATCCTTAAACCTAAATTTTGATATTCAAGTTTACCAAAAATATCCGAGGAGGCTGCTAAGACAGACATGTATAAGTAGATTTTATGTAATAGGTATATATACAGACCCATATTATGATTAAATGTATTTATTGCAAATGATATTACATGAACATAGTGTTAATTGTGCAATTAATAAGTCACAAATGTGCTATAATGATATTTGAAATTATTATTGTTGTGAATCTATTTTATACCATAAACGACATACAACTTTTCTTACGTATAAAGATGTTATGATATTATTTCAGTTTTATATTATAACATTCGCTACATGCTTTCATGTCAAACACCATTATTTTCATAAAATCGTAAAATGTAAGCCAATATAAGATACTACACTAATTATATCCCTTTCCTGATTAGATGCGTGGATATTGTAATTATACATGACTTGTAATGTCGAAAATTTAAATACATATAAATAACTTCTTCAAGTGCTTTTGGACAAAATCTATTTGTTTATTGCAGTATAAGAAACCCAATATACAGAAATCGTTTATGAATAACTCGTAAAAAAATGGTACAAAGCAATACGCGTGTCGCCTTACGAGTGATAAATTAGGTTAAACTAAGCAAATTCTTACAAAAACAATGAATTGTGTTACAACATGCAACCAATTCGCAGATAGGAGGGAAATACGTGAAACTCAGACAAACAATCGTAAAAACGGACCAACGGACAGGTGGCGTGTCGTTTGGAAACGCACTTTCCCCAACGGTCTTATCGCCTATTTAACACCTATAAACATATGTACAATAACATGCCTAATTAAATGGTTATAAAAAGATAAGCACCGAAAGTAAATGTCTGAAATCTTTATCTTTCGAATGAAACCAGCCTAATGCAAGTGAGACTCGCACGCTTCATCCGTATCACTCATGGTATAAAAAAGGCTTATGTTTAATGGAGCACCAGATTTAGCAAAATGTAACGGCAAAAAAAAAACGCTTTTTACACCAAAATTGATATCCAAAATAATTTAAAGTCGCAGTTCTAACATAACCTAACCCATTAATCTACTTTACAGGTAGGAGTTCGGTTCTGACGCTTCTCTAAGTTTATATCCGCAGCTCACAACTCATTTCGTGAATCAAGTCGGGTGCGCCCGGAACGCGCGGAGTGTAGTCCGGGGAAGCGGGGAGAACCCGAGACTTACTTAATTTGGCGTTAATTTGCTATATTTGGTAGTGTGCCTACATTTTAATGCAATCATAGGGGTATAATTCAGGTGCTAATATCGAAATAATTTGGTCGTCCAAATTTGGTGCACATTCACTTGGTGCTCGAATACAATTAGAAGTGCTGTCATGACTCATGACTAAAATAGTAAGAAGATAG
Source organism: Apotomis turbidana (assembly GCA_905147355.2). Lineage (NCBI taxonomy): Eukaryota > Metazoa > Arthropoda > Insecta > Lepidoptera > Tortricidae > Apotomis > Apotomis turbidana. The sequence continues at coordinate 4,646,674 of LR990280.1, forward strand.
GTATCTTATTTTGGTGCAAATAATTATTTTTTTGGTATGTCATATGATTTTTAGGTGATACTGGTTTGGGGCCCCAAAGTTTTTTTTGGGGGTACCTACCAAAATATTTGTTGCCATAAGAAAAGTCGTTTAGTAAGAAGAGTCTTTCTTCACTGATTGTGATTTGTTGCCACTTTATGGTAACAAAGAGAGCTCCACAATGGTAACAAATAGCACCACAGCTGGAAAGTGTGATCGCCGCTTAATCATAAGAAAAGTACAACCATTAACATTCAAGTATGCAGCGTTTAATATGGATAATGTATTCCATCAGCCGCGTGGGTTTGCCTAGGATCTTAATACAAGGTGATAGAGTCTACGGAACCGTGGACTGTCGAGCGTGGTCGGCTAATCAAGGACTGGATAGGATATCTAGTTATATGTTTTGTCATATCTGTAGTTCCGAAGTATGCGACAATAAGGCAACATCCCGACAAGTTGGTTATAGCCCGCGCCATTTTGCGGATTTTTAGTGGTACTAATTTATTTTACCGGTATTTTTGGAAAATTTACCATGAGTTAACGTGACCGTATTCACTAGCGACAGCGTAAACTTTGTATTGAGAATACTACAGCGCCCCTAGTGGTCACTTTGTAGAACTACAATTCTCCATACAAATCATTTACGCAGTCGCTAGCGAGTACAGTCACTGTAAAATCATGGTAAGGGCAATGGATATCTTGTTTTGTAAGTTTTGTCATATCTGTAGTTCCGAAGTATGTGACAATAACACGACTACAGCCTAACTAAATGTCGGTCCTGCCCAGGGATAGTGGCGCTGCAAACAGCTTTCATATGGCAATAATATGTATACGTCATATATTTGCTCAGACCAATCATCTATAGACTTGACAACCAAATAATAATACCACTACAGAAGGAGATGATCATATACAAATTATAACAAGAGTGACAGAGAGAGGTATATTATTTTTTGTCTTTTTCATAGTTTCACTTTTCCACCGCTGCCACAATCGAGTTTGTGGCAAACAAATAAGTACGTGACATGTCCGCCCAAATTACGTAGGTTGTTTGTGATAAGCTGTCAGTCATATTTAAATGTGTTCTTAATTTAGCTGCATAACAATCATGTTAGGGATACCAGATGAAAATATCATAAATTTAGGGGTATTAAATCATACTTCTATTCTAATAACAAAAAACAAACAAATATTGTGAAGATTAAATGAGGATGTCGGTTCCACGGCTTAGAATCGCCAACGGAAATAATTTAATCTAATATGTATCACTACATAGTATAAAACAAAGTCGCTTTCTCTGTCCATATGTCCATTTGTATGCTTAAACCTTTAAAACTACGCAACGGATTTTGATGCGGTTTTTTTTAATAGATAGAGTGATTCAAGAGGAATGTTTATATGTATAATGCATGCATAATTTATCAGCATTGCACCCGTGCGAAGCGAAGGGGCGGGTCGCTAGTTAATAAATAAACATTAAGGTATGTTACACAAATCAAGCTTTTACTATGGGTACTACATCTAGTAATAATAATATATATAAATACATATATCGATAGCATCCATGACGACCCAGGAACATATATTCGAGTTTGTCGCACAAATATTTGCCCTGGCCGGGATTTCAACCCAGGACCGCCCGCTCAGTAGTATTATTTGTATATAAAAATTAAAATATCGGTAACATTATCTGAATGTGTTTCATTTCTGATTTCTCATTTAACCTTAAACCCCATCCTAATTTTTAGTGATAAGATTTTCCAAAAGCTAAGTGTTATATGGAGCCACCATGATTGAAAAATGGCATGTCAGTAATATAAAATTATGGGGAAAGTTGAATCAACATGGCCACCCCGAATATATGACGTATTCTATGTCTGTCCCTTACGGGTGTACGCTGACGTCAAGTCTATAGATGATTGGTCTGAGTATATTTGCATTATTAAACATCAATAGCAGCTATTTGTCAAGCATTTGTCCTTAGCTAAATTCAAAACATTGTTTACCGGATTGCTGCTCAATCCTTCGTTCTTCATGCGAAATAAATACTGAATCCTATTTGAAAAAACTTGACTTTCATCACTGTACATAGTTTTGGCTTTATTATGCAAAAAATACTTGAAATTTGCGAATTATTTAGTCCCGTTTCCTCTTTGTTTACATCAGTGACATTCACCGAATGCCAGTTAGATAAATTAGTTCCACTAAAAGTCCGCAATATGGCGTGGGTTGTAAAGTTATTTTCGCATAACGAAGCCAAAACGATCCAGTGATGAAAAAAGCAATAAAAAAACATTTTTTAACAATTAAGGTGCCAAATCACACTTTAACTTCTTTATCGGACAAAAATACTCGTAAAAACAGAATAGTCATCATTAAAGGCTTAAGTAATTCGTGAAATTTTGTCATCGTAATAATTGAGTGGTTTGGCACCGACTTCAAAATGTAATCTGTACATGAACAGGTTATATTCGAGTTTTCATTAAAAGGCCTTACTCGTTTAAATAAATTGTTTCATATTATGACTAATAGGTATATTAATAATTTCAACCAACTTTTAAAAGTGATAGTGAATAATACTTTTCTCTGAGTTCTGGAAAGTAACATAGCTATTTCATGGTTTCATTGCGTGCAGTCGAAAATAACTAGATTAAACAGTTTTCCGCGTGAATTTCGTCAAATTCGACTAGTTTTATAAACAAAAATTATAAATGAAAATTCAAACTGTAGATTTCAAGTATATACCAAGAAATTGCAATAGCCCTCTTCTAAGTAGTAACATTGGTAATATGTTAAGAAACATGTCTGATCATAAAGAAAAATGTCTAAAACAATCAGCGTTTTTGAACGGATAAGGACCCTTAAGCGATGGACCAAGATGGCCAAGCTAAACGGAGACACTGTGCTCGCTCTGTCAATAAACAAGTGTAGAGAGAGCTTTAGCACTGGGCCAGTTTCCTCCGCCCACATATATTAGCCTTGACGTAACGACTTACTGTTCTATTATCTACCCGCTGAGCGCAAAGTCTACTATCGATTGTGCTGTTCGATCTATTTATTGTTCCAATCGAATCGATCGAAGAGATTCGCGAGAATCTACGCACGCTCTGAAATGAAAAGATTTGTTAACAGTAGCCTTAATGTTAGCTGATTTCGTAAATTGGAGGACTGACAAACTGAGGGTTACTAGTAACTTGTTTTTAGGGTTCCGTACTTCAATCGAAAAAAAACGGAACCCGTGTAGGATCACTTTGTTGTCCGTCCGTCTGGCTGTCTGTCAAGACCCTTTATCTCGAGAACGCGTGGAGGTAAAGAGTTGAAATTAACACCATATATACAAATTCTTATAAAAATATAGTCCTTTTCAAACATCATATTTGATGAACTCGGTTGCGTTAAATTTGCACCTCGTTTGTATGCGGCGCTATAAATTTCAGGTGCAAACTTAACCATAAATTTCAGGTGCAAACTTCACTCAACCAGGCCAATTAAAATGGGTTAAGTGAAAGTTTGTACCTACGGAACCCTCGGTGCGCGAGTCAGACTCGCACTTGGCCGGTTTTTTTTTGTTCTTAACTATGTTTGGTGGAAATACGACCAGTAGTTTCCAAGATATTCAGCTCTAATTGGAACAAGTGACGAGATCTCAGCCAATATTAAAATTTAGAATTCCACAATTTTGAGTAGTTCAGTTTTAGTAACATTTTCTATATCACTCATTGAATGAGCGCCTCATGATGACCATCTGCTTGTATCGGGGTTTTTTTCATTTAGACTATTCCATACAAATTTTTCCTTCTCGTCTGTTTCCTGTTCCAAAACTTAACCAAACCTTTACGAAAATTTAAGATCTGAATGGGAAGAAAATGTTTATTAACCGTTCATCTTTCTTAAAACAGTTTTAGAACTACATAATAGTAGATGTTTTGAAATAAGTATTTATTCTTCTACCTATTGAATTATTATTCTCACCTATTGAATAAATAGATTCCATACTCATACTCATTTATTAATAAAATGACAACATTTTACAAGTCACTACATTATAAAAACATCATTTCCATTGCTGTTACATTTTAAAATACAAATTATTATAAAAATATTAATTATTCAAAACGAATTGGAAGAGGTAGTTACATTATTAGTATTATTATATTATTTCATTATTGAATTGGTAAAATTCGTCCATGCTGTAAAAAACATTGGTTGTTAGCCATTTCTTTAATACATTGAGGAACGTTACATCATTTTCAATATATTTGATATTGACGGGTACGTTATTGTAGATTTTTGGCCCCACTATAGACATTGTTCCTATAGACCACTAAAATTCCTAATCGCATTTTCAGATACACTTACACAATCGGCTAAAAACTCCGCGTATTGAAAACTTCCTCCTTTACAAGAGACGCAGATAAGTGCAAAACTTGGCATCATGTATCTCGAAGCATTTGGAGCGTAAAATAAGTAATTGAAGCAAAGTAGAAAGTAGTTAAGTAAACACAAGCGGAGCCGGAAAGCATTATATGTTAATAAATTACTCGGTTTGATTAACCCGCAGATAATATCATGATGTAACGTTAATGTAACGTGAGGATAATATTAAAAATTACCCGCCAAGTGCGAGTGGGACTCGCGCACGAAGGGTTCCGTACCATTATCTGTAAGTTTGTTGTATGGGAGCCCCCCTTAAATATTTATTTTATTTTTAGTATTTGTTGTTATAGCGGCAATAGAAATACATCATCTGTGAAAATTTCAACTGTCTAGCTATCACCGTTCTTGAGGTACAGCGTGGTGACAGACGGACGGACGGACGGACGGACAGCGAAGTCTCAGTAATAGGGTCCCGTTTTTACCCTTTGGGTACGGAACCCTAAAAACTGTGGGTTCTCAGATTGCGATTCGGGTTTGGGTGAAAAGTGAGAGGTTCTTATCTTTATCGCGTAAGAGCGAGCGAGACCGGTATAAAACGCAAATGGCATTCTGACTGTTCACGCACTGTACGACAGTTTTCAGTCGCCACCCTTAGTTACCATGACTTATAGAACAACAGGGTGTTTTTCAACCCACGCCATTTAGTGTTTAATTAATTTTACTGGTAACGACCACTATTTGGTAACTGAAGCTGAAATTCAGTGAATGTTACAAAGAGGAAACAGGAGTAAATATGTATCCTATACAGTATGCTACATATTACTTACAACAGGGTCATTGCGAAATTGGTATATATTTGAAACCTACAGTTTGAATTTTTCATTGATAATTTTTGTTTCAAAAACTACTCGAACGCAGAAAACTGGTTATTATTATTATTATTTTCAATTTAATTTGCGCGCAATGAAGGCATGAAGTAGCTATGTTACTATCTAGAACTCAGGGAAAATTACTATTCACCTAAAAAAGTTGGTTGAAATTATCAATATATTTCTTATAATATTAAAAAAATAATTTTAAAATGTAATTGAGGCCTCTTAACTTACGCCTACAATGACTACCAAAATAGAGTCTAGAATGGACAGGAACGGACATGTCCCACAAACCAGCTGACCTGGCCGCGGGACTGTCCAGACCTGGCCGGCAGCCAGCAATGCATTTCCCACTTCGCTAGAATTGTTTGCGGATTACATTCATGCTCCAGCGGTGTTTGGATCTATATTTAAAATCGCCAATTGTACAGTCGCCATCAGATATATCGCAGCATATAAGGCGTTCATAAATATCTGAACACGTCTCTTATTGACTGGGCATTACAGTACATGTTCAGATTTATGAACATCAGATATATCGCAGCATATAAGGCGTTTATAAATATCTGAGCACGACTCTTATTGACTGGGCGTTACAGTACATGTTCAGATATTTATGAACATCAGATATATCGCAGCGTATAAGGCGTTCATAAATATCTGAACACGGCTCTTATTGACTGGGCGTGACAGTACATGTTCAGATATTTATGAACATCAGATATATCGCAGCGTATAAGGCGTTCATAAATATCTGAACACGAATCTTATTGACTGGGCGTTACAGTACATGTTCAGATATTTATGAACGCCTTATATGCTGCGATATATCTGATGGCGACTGTACTAGGCAAGTGTTCGAGCGCTTCAAATTGAGCGGTCAACATTCAACGTGTGTGCGTGACTTAGAGTGGGGTAAAAAGTACCCTATCCATCTTTGGATGTCCAGTTATCCCTGTACCAAAATTGGTTGAAATTTGTCCAGCCGTTCCGATGTGACGTTACGACAACGAAATTATGGCACCAGAGTGGCATGGCGACGCGCCAGTACTACACAATAGACGACCCGGCATCGCGCTATTAAGACCCCTCTAGAATTAACAGTATAGCAACCACCGAGGGCTCATATATTTTACTATGGATGGTACCCACTTTATAAATAAACGATATGGACTTTCATTAAAAACACGTTCAGAGGCCTTATTCCTTTTAAAATGCTTATTGTTTAGACATTTTTCTCCATGATGAAACATGTTTCTTAACATATTGATGGTAATACCTAGAACAGGGCTATTGGGCTTTACTAGCAGGTATATATTTGAAACCTACAGTTTGAATTTTTCATTGATAATTTTTGTTTCAAAAACTACTCGAAATTACCAAAATTCACGCGGAAAATTAGTGTTTTCAACTTATTTTCGACTGCACGCAATGAAGGCATGAAATAGCTATGTTACTACCTAGAACTCGGGGAAAAGTATTATTCACTTTAAAAAGTTGGTTGAAATTATCAATATATTTCTCAAAATATGAAAAGATTTTTTTTAAAAGGAATAAGGCCTCTTAAAAGCAAACCACATGTACATCTACGTAGGTATACATAGGCGTCTATATTATATCCGTTGAACAGTGGGTTTCATCGTGGGGTGCATCGTTTCTTATGTCAAAATGGACTCATTTCCGGTGATAATGGTGCTAATGATGTGATATAAGTTATTTATGCGCTAAGTAACTTATGAATCAAATTAGTTGTAGTTCTCAAAAGTAACTGAACACAATTTAGGGCCAAAACACAATTACAAGATACGACATCGCATCGTCGTACGACGCGACATCGTGCCACGATGCGACGTCGTGTCGTGGAAAGGAATAAATCCAAAATGAACTTTATCTTCACGTGACATTTTACAATCTCTCGACGTCGCATCGTGGTACGATGTCGCGTCGCCTGTTGTCCCTTAGGTACACTACACAACTAATTACTTAGAATTTTAATCAAAACTATGTCGTTAAGACCTGCCCGTCTACCACAACCTATGCTTCACACCTCTTGCCGCGCGACATAGCGTCACCCGTTACTCTCTCACAATACTGTACAGAAAGAGATAGGTAGTATATCTCGCGCTCTCTCGCTAGAGGTGGTGCATAGCTAGGGCTGCCATCCGTCATCCATCCGATTGTTTTTTTTTTAATTATATTATTTTCGGGGATATAATGCGATTTACGCCAAATGTCCGGGTTTTTATAGTCTTTGTCCGGGTTCGGCGAACTTAGAGAATAGAGATGGTAACCCTATGCATAGCTTCACTAGAAGCATTAAGGTGTGCAATTTCAGTATGCGAAACTGCGCAGGAAACACGTCATCCGGTTACAACGAATGAATGTATGTGACCAGCGACAGAGCCTTATCTATTGATAGTCTAACCAGTGATACGTATCTTTTAGGTGCGTCCCAGGTAGCAATCAGCCTGTATAAGAGCTTTTACAGCCATTATAACTGTAATTTAAGGTGGGTATAATAATGTAGGCATGTTCGAAACTCAAATTTAGATTGTTACACTTAGCATGTATCAATTTCCGTAAACCGATCGATTTTCGTTGTGGAGCCCATAACCTTTACGGCCACGACTTCGGTCTTAGCGGGGAGCGGCAGCGGTATGTGTGTCACGCTCACTCGTATGGCCGCCGCGGTCGGATCTCTCGCTCGACCGCTCGCCGCCGAATGTCGTGACACAGTAGAGAAAGTGCTGCACTAACCCTTATTCCCACGGGAAAAGACGATTTTTCTTTAGGGTTCAGTACCCAAAAATAGTAAAAATGGGACCCTATTACTGAGACTTCGCTGTCCGTCCGTCCGTCCGTCTGTCACCAGGGTGTATCTCAAGAACGGTGATAGCTAGACAATCGAAATTTTCACAGATGATGTATTTCTATTGCCGCTATCACAACAGATACTAAAAATAAAATAAAATAAATATTTAAGGGGGGCTCCCATACAACAAACTTGTTAAAGATTATGGTACGGAACCCTGCATGCGCGAGTCGGACTCGCACTATCCCAAATTTTTTTTAAGAGTGACTTGAACTGTATCAGGGCTGGTTAGCCCTCACTACCAGTAGTCAGACTTTGTGTGGGAGTATAACCCGCTAATGGGATTATCTCCGCGCCACAGGGGTAATTTGGGTTGGGGTGACGCGGGCGCACAGGGCGCATGGACTGGGAAAAGACGAGTAATTTGGGTGGTGTACTAGTTACCCCAGTGGTGTACAAGTTAAAAAATGAAAAAAATGAAAAAAAAAAAAAAAAAAAACAAAAAAAAAATGATGAAAGCCTTAAAAGATGCAGGACTTGATTATCGAGACAGGAGAATAATATACGAACTTTATCATAACCAAGAAACAATCATACAAGTAGGGGACGAGAAGGGAAAGGCTAAGATCCGACAAGGAGTCAGACAGGGGTGTTCACTCTCGCCGCTCATATTCAACTTATTTATTCAAAGTGCAATTGATAAAATTATAGAAAATACAACAGAAGGTGTTAAATTTAACGGAAATAGAATTACATTTTTTAGATTTGCAGATGATATAGCAGTTTTAGCGGAAAACAGCACACAGTTGGAAACAATTTTAAACATAATGGACACAACTTTCCGAGACTTCGATTTAAAGATAAATTTAAATAAAACCAAGACACTAATAATATCTAAACACAGAGAAATACATGAAATTAAAATAAATAACACAGTACTACAGAAAGTCCAACAATTTCAATATTTAGGCAGTATAATAACAGAAGACTCGAGATGCACTACAGATATTAAAACTAGAATAGCAATAGCTAAAAACGCTTTTCATAGAAAAAAACATATTTTTAAGTCAAAAATGGCCAAATCTATAAGAAAACGTTTTATTAAAACTTATATTTGGAGCATTGCACTTTATGGCTGCGAGACATGGACCATGACACAACGGGACAGAGAAAAGCTTGAGGCGTTCGAGATGTGGTGCTGGCGAAGGATGGAGGGAATAAGCTGGACAGAAAGAGTCACCAATGAGGAAGTATTGGAAAGGGTAAAGGAGAAGAGACATATACTTCATACATAGAAACTCGAAGAGGGAAAATGATAGGTCATTTGATACGACACGACGATCTAATACAAAAGATAATGGAGGGGAAAATTGAAGGAAGGAGAGGAAGAGGAAGGCCGAGGATTAGCTATTTGGACCAGATCAAGAAAAATTTTTTAACAAAAAAAAGAACCGACTTCAGTAAAACTAAAAAGCCGAAAATAACCCGTTCAAGTACAGATTACATTTGACTCACCCTTTGAAATCGATCCCAAACCACTCAGTTATTATATTTATATATTAAAGTTTACGTGAGGTTTGGCACCGACTTCAAAGGGTGAGTCAAATGTAATCTGTACTTGAACGGGTTATTTTCGGCTTTTTAGTTTTACTGAAGTCGGTTCTTTTTTTTGTTAAAAAATTTTTTTTTCGCTTTTTAGTGATTCATATAAAATACTTATGGCGGGGTGATCAGGGAGGTCTTGAAGGCATGCATCTCGTTTGAAATATCTCCTAACTCCTAACTGTTAAGGAGTTGTACCTTCCATCATCAGTTCAGCATGAGAAGATGATGACTACCATATGCAAATACTTAAATAGTTTTAGAAAAAACATTAAAAATATTATGAGTGCCTATAAAATTTCAGGAATTCCTTCGATTCCTCATGGATCTCGTCATCCGATCTTCACCAAAATTTTATGGGACCAACCTTGAGATGTCTATTCATGAACCTAAAAAGAATTTTCCAAATCGACTCATAAATGACGGAGTTATGAGGTAACAAACATTAAAAAAAAAAAAAAAAAAAAAAAAACATACAACCGAACTGAGAACCCCCTCCTTTTTTTGAAGTCGGTTAAAAAGGCAGACGTCGGGTCGTATCGGGAAGTCAAAGAACTGGCGTTAAGTAGAACGGACTGGAGAGAACTGCACCGACAAGAGTGAAACTCTTAAATAATAATAATAATAACTAGTTACCCCGTCATTGTCAAGCGTCAAGCCTAGTCCGATGCTGGCATCTCGCATGTGTAATACAGAATACATAGCGAGCCTAGTAGTTATGATACCGAATACATATATGGCGCAATCCTAGTTCGATAAGGGCTAACAGCTCGTGAAATGCCCAGTACCCTTATGAGTTAACGTGACCGCACACGCTAGCGATAGCGTAATAGAGATGCGCAGAATGTGTCACTAAAGTGAAAAGAGTGATATGTGTCTTTAGCTCACCGAGATATGTATCACTCATTTAGCTCAGTAGATCTTTAGACTATATCGTTCACGAGTGAGCAGAGAACTAGAGATGTCGATGAATTAGATTCACGGCAGCATGGCAACATTCATTTCATGAGCGAGAGGGAGTAAGTAATACTGAGATGATACGAGTAGATGATATACTGAGCTACTTGAATCTTCAGTGAGCGAAAGAGCTAGTGAGCTAAACCAAATGATATATAGCTCATTTGAATCACTCACTCGCGAGCTGCACATCTCTACAGCGTAAACGATTTGCATGGAGTAGTCAGCGCCCCTACCGGTCACTTTGTTGAACTACAATTCTCCATACAAATCCTTTACGCAGTCGCTAGCGAGTATGTACTGTCACTGCAGGGTGCGTCTCATTTCATAGAAAAACAATTAAAATATTTTCATATGACCGAACATACGTTTGGTAGAATTTTCAGTTTGTAAAACAACGTTTCATAGAATGTTTATTTCATATATCGTTATTTCGTAGAAGCACAATTGATAGAAAGTCATTTCTTATAACAATCATTTCATAGAATGCACGTTTAATATAATGCATTTTTCTTATAACAATAATTTCATAGAATGTAAGTATAATAGAATGTACTTTTCATAGAATGTACGTTTAATAGAATGTACTTTTCATAGAATGTACGTTTAATAGAATGTATTTTTCGTATAATATACTTTCGAATTCATAAATTACAAAATTTGAACAAGCGAGCGAGAGAAGCGAGCGAGCATAACCTTTTAGAGCAGATCCGACGTGGCCGGGTTAGGTTAGAAGGTCAGGTGGGAGCGAAGCGTAGCGAGATTTACGTACCTTTCTATTAAGTGTGTATTATGTTATTTCTTTATTCTATTAAATGTTTATTGTGAAGCGGTGGTAGCCTAGTGGTTAGGGCATGCGACTTTCAATACGGAGGTCGCGGGTTCGAACCCGGCCCGTACCAATGAGTTTTCCGGAACTTATGTACGGAATGTCATTTGATATTTACCACTCGCTTTTCGGTGAAGGAAAACATCGTGAGGAAACCGCCTAAGCCCAATAAGGCCTAGTTTCCCCTCTGGGTTTGAAGGTCAGATGGCAGTCGCTTGCGTAAAAACTAGTGCCTACGCCAATTCTTGGGATTTAGGTAGCCGACCCCGATTGAGAATTCATTCTCTACAAAAGGGACAAAGGCTAGGAGGATGATGATTAAATGTTTATTGTATGAAATGTTCATTATATTAAGTATGCATTATGTTATTTGTTTATTCTATTAAATGTTTATTATATTAAATGTTCATTATATGAAGTGTTCATTATATTTAGTGTTTATATACGAAACCAAAAATATATCAAGTGTTGTTATAAGAAATGAAAATATATGAACTGATTTTCTACGAAATGATAATTCTAACAATTGATCGATTCTATGTGTTGAAATTATATTATATGTTATTCGATGTGATGAACGTTATACCATTTGTTGTTCTATGAATTATTACACACCCGTCACTGCAACCTCATGGTAAGGGTACGGGGTCGGATCGACCAATGATATCTCTTGAGACACCGCGACAGACCTCCTAACGTAATCTTGAGTTTAGAAGTGCGACTGCCGGTTCGGTTGTAGACTTAGCGTCAACCATGAGCAAATTTGTATGGAGGCTGCAATGAATTTCAGCTCGGTGCCCATAATGAAAAATGAAATAAATTTAAATATCTATCTAGTTAATGTTTTTCTCGGGTGTTTTGAAAAAGTGTCCGGGAAACTTTTTATGTGAATGAAAAATAAAGCGAAGGTTATTTTACATAATTTTCGGACACGTCCGAACAAAAAAAAAAACAATTTACACCAATTGTCTGGGTTTTTTTCAAGTCTGTCCGGGTCGTCCACTCACCTTGAGTTTAGGATAGAAGTCCGGCAGCCGATTAGGCTTCAGCCCCAGGGTGTTGCACATCTCCCGGTGCAGCGCGAGGACCTGCTTCATGGTGCCGGCCGCGCAGAAGTGGTTGAGCATGTCCGCGGCGAGCGCGCACTCCGGCGGCGTCGGCTCCGCGCGCCCGCGGTTCATCTTGAGGGGCTGTGGAAAGGAAACAAGTGATTTACAATTTTTTCATCACACTTGCTCGTAAATCAAGGGTTTACATGCTAGAAAACCGGCCGGTAAGTCGTAAATTACGCCCTAGGGCGGTAAGTAATATTTATCACGCTTGCTCGTAAATCAAGGGTTTACATGCTAGAAAACCGGACGGTAAGTCGTATATTACGCCCAAGGGCGGTAAGTAATTTTGGTATTGACTACTATTTATTAATTTTGTTTTATTTCCTCCAAAGTGTGATGAAAAACGTCGTACGTGACTCTGGTGGTAAAGGAATTCCAAACTCGTATCGTTAAAACCATCGGCTACGGGCTTCTAATAGCCACTCGTTTGTAATTCCTCGTTTACCACCATTGTTACGTAATGTACTATAACTGTCCTAATTGACAACATTTAATTTTTTTGATCAGCCCTTTTTCCTAAATAATCACATCATCATCTATAACACATGAGTTTATCAACTTCTAACAAAGTGCGGCATTTGCGAAGATGGCTGGATAGCCCGATACGAGAACGACACCAACGGCTGCATTTGACAAATAAATGTTGCGCCTACCCATGAAGGGGGAAGAGCTGCACGCTGGTGTCTCAGGTAAAGGATAAAGGATTAAATCACTGGCAATGGTAATGGCAGTGGCAGTCACTGCTTAGTAGCAATTTTATTCTTTAAAGAACCCAAATGTTAGCCGTGGTTACCTATAATTGGATAAGCATCCTGTTTGTCATTTGTGTACTTTTACTATGTTATAGTCTGATGTGTTATCTGTTGGTAATCCTTAAATAAATAAAATAAATAAAATAAAATCACATAAAGGATAAAAACTTATTTTTACATTTAAGAAAATATTCCAATTTATGATTAAAAAAGCCATTTAAAAAAATGTCTCATTCTAAAAGACCGTAGGCGAAAAGTAATTGCTCACGGAATTGAAGGCGGATTTAGTATTTTTTTTTTTTTTTTTTTTTATTTACCAAAAAGTATGTAATAATAATAATAATAATAAATTTATTCAAAAAACATATTACAGCTGTGATGACTACGGACTAAACAGACTTATAACTAGACGATAATACTACGCGCCTGAACTAGGATAATCCTGTGTTTCAGGCTGAGAAAAGGACAAACAATGACAACTTATTCATATGCAAAAATTTAAACACTATTGAATGGTTATGTTAAATAATTAAGTAAATATATACTATGGGTTCCTACGGGAACAACATTTATGCGTCCCTAAAGTAAAAAGTATATAAACTATAATTAATAGTATATTGTGTCATAAGGGTAGTAAGTAAGGGATTACTAACGAAGGTCTATTAGAAGCCCGACGCCGAAGGCGGAGGGCTTTTAATGTCCTGAGTTTGTAATCCCCTTACTTCCCGCCATACACACAATATTTTTCATCACATTTGGGAGTAAATAACAAATACATAAGACAAAAATAAACATTAAACTAATTAAACGATAACGATTGACAGCTAATTTTTTTTGCATATATTTTTTTAATTTACTATAAGCACTGGCAAAACGGCCATCAGCTTAAAACAGAAAACAAATATACACAGAATCTTACCATCTATCATTAAACAAATAACAATTAACAATATTATGCAGGAATAATTAACACCGTAATATATTATAAAACTTAAATACGAACAGTAATTTTGTTACAAAACTAAATAGTACCTAACCAATAATTTTATAACTTTTTTCTGTTTTTGTGTCGTCTACCACAGATAATGCTAAGAACTGCGTTTAGTTTAGAAACATGACAAGCCATACTGCCAGATTGTAACGATAATTCAAAAATAATTTTAATAAAATTATTGCAAATTACACTTAAATAATTGTAAAACATAAATATTAATGCAGTACATGTACCGTATTAATTCAATACACAATAAAATTTGCTGGTAGGCAAGTTTTGTTCGTACAACAAAAAACCTTGGCTGGATTGAAACCTCCTTAGTCTGAAGTAAACTGCGAGTGCGTACTATATTTTTAAAACTAAAACCATAACTCCCTCGGGAGTTATAACAATTTATAACTCCCGCGGGAACAATATAGGCCTTAGTCCTTCAGTACACCTACATGTAATACCATCTTTTACGAGCAAATGTGATGAAAAAATAATAAATCACTCACTTTAATACAATTAGTAACTTCTCTGTATCGTCATAAGACAGGTTTTGCAGGGCGACCTTAAGTGTTTTCTTACAGATCACGTAAGTAAGCGGGAAAAAATCTAACTTCGCATTAAGTCGGTTATATAGCAGTGGGCCTAGGAATTGAAAAAATCTTGAAGAGAATGCATGTCTGCAATGGATAGTTGGGCAAACAAAGTCTTTACGTCGCTTATTAGTATAGTCAGGGTTGTAAGGGAGTCTGGAATGTTGTTTTAGGACTGTGTTCAAGATATATAGTTGACGAACTGTCAGAATTTCACATGATTTGTATAAGAGGTTAGTAGGAAAACGAAAAGGACGGAAAGTGGAGACCTTGAGAATTGCTCTTTGTGCTCTTTCTAAATTCAGCAGAGTTGTTTTGGCAGTGCCACCCCAGGTAGTAATGCAGTAACTTAGCAGAGATTGACATAGCGCAAAGTACACTTTTTTGATTAATTGTGAGTCCGCGATAGAACGTAGTTTTTTGAAAATAAATATTAATTTACGGACTCTGCTGCATAAAGCTTCAATATGATATCTAAAGGAAAGAGACTCGTCGATTAGAATTCCTAGGTACTTTAATTTATTAGTTATAGCTATAGATGGACATAGACATTGATCGTCAGAGGGATCCTTACAGTTGTGCGCATACAGGGAATGGTCAGACACAGACGCGGTTAATTTCCGCATGGAAAATCTTATGTAATGTGTTTTTTCTGAATTCAATGTTAGTAAATGATGCTGAAGCCATTTGTTGACCTCGTTAAAACCACGTTGCGCGTGATCATAAACTTCTTCTGAAGATTTTCCAGAAAAAAACCGGCCAAGAGCATGTCGGGCCACGCTCAGTGTAGGGTTCCGTAGTTGCTCATCCTTCACAATGGACTTAAGTTACAAGAAAGATTCCAAGCTCTATAAAAAGGTCGTAAACGCCAAAGTAACTGTAGTTGCTTATTACCTTCTGGAAGTCAACTTACGTCCTTTTAAGAAAATTATGAAACTTTGCGATAACTCAAAAACGGCTTTACCGATTTTGTTCAATATAGTTTTCATTGAAAGTTCTTATAAGGCCTCATGTCCATGAATTTTTTCATAATTTTTTGACCCGTGGTTGAGAAGTTAGAGGGGGGGGGACACTATTTTTTTTATTTTCGAAGCGAATATTTACGAAACTGCTGACTTTATCAAAAAATAATGTTTGAAGATCCCTATTATTTTTAAAAGACCTATTCAACGACACCCCACAAACTAGTGTTGGAACGAAAAAAAAATTAACCCCCACTTTAGGTGTTCGAGAGGTACCCCAAAAAAAAGTTTTTTTTTAGTTTTTATTTTACTGTTTTGTCGGCGTGATACATACACATACTCATACCAAATTTCAGCTTTCTAGTACTAATGATCACGGAGCTAAGCCGCGGACGGACAGACGGACATGGCGAAACTATAAGGGTTCCTAGTTGACTACGGAACCCTAAAAAGAAGGGCAGTGTCGTCAGCGTATGAAATAATTTTACCATTTTTTATTGTCAAATTACAGAGGTCATTTATATAAATCAGAAATAGGGTAGGACCGATTATACTCCCCTGGGGGATCCCAAAAGGGGTATTTTCACGATCAGAACTCACAAAATTGTCTATTTTTGTGCACTGTGAGCGTCCTTGCAGATAATGTGCAAATAGTTTAAGCTGTGTGCCTCTAATGCCTAATGCTTCGAGCTTGTGCAGAAGGATGGAAGTGGAAACCGTGTCAAAAGTATGGAAATTGTACCACTGTTCTTTTGTAGGGTGCGTCTGTTAATTTTCCACAAGGTGACGTTCATTTGAGTGCTGATTCACGACACTGCTTATCCATTTTTTTTATAAAAATAATATATTGGGTTCTGTGATAAAGTAATGAAATTAGTTTAAATATAACACTATTTTAAAATTATTGTCAATTGTGGCGCTACACTACTTGCGAAGTTGACCGAAGTTGGGCGAACATGACAGTGTGGAGAGGCACCTCTCGGAAACCCATATTTCAGCCAGCTTCGACTCGGTTAAAAAAATATATCGTCAAACTCAATCGCGATTAATTTAATCACGATTAAATTAATCGACAGTCTTCAATTAACGATTACCTACTAATCGTCATTTTAATCGATCAAATTTCACAATTAATTCTCTATTGAAAGTTCGAACACGCTCATTTGTGCATTTTACGAAAATACAATTTGTCTTGTCATGTGGAAACTAGAAAAAACATTTTAGTGTACTGTAGGAAACAAACTTCTTACAGTAATAGGTACAAGGTGTTTTTTATAATGCAGTACTCTAAGATCTAGGTAGGGACTACGACTTACAAAAAATATCTTATTTCTTCCTAATATTAATCGAGAGAAAATTAATCTAATTAATTTATCGATTGAAAGCTTAATCGCTGGATATTAATCTACAATTAACTTAATCGGGATTAAATTAATCGGAACTTGTACGATTAGATTAACTAATCGTCATTTTTAATCGTTAATCGCGATTAAGTAGGTTAATCTTAATCGTTAATCGATTCACTTTTGCCCATCTCTGGGTAACACTTGCTGGAGAATAGGGTGGGTAACTTTTGTATGGGAAAAAAAAATACTTTTATTTCTTTAGGCATAGCAAAAAAAATGTAACTCATAATAATATAAACTAAATACCAAAATTGCATTCTAGATGTTGATCTTTTGCCTCCGGATATTTTTTTTAAGTTACAATAGAAATGCCCATATTAAATGAGCGTTATGAAGTCTGGTTTTATTAATTAAAATTTGGCCCAATATTTTAATGTATTTTTATTCTGAGTATAATAAGTAGGGCATCACAAACGAAATACAACAAAAAAAATATACAAGGCCACTTTCTTTTTAGTGCTCCATACATTAGGTACTTTTTTCTGGAGCAATCCGGAGGCAATAAAACATAACAAATAAAATGGCACCTTTTTTCAACTGTGCCCGTTAGAAATTAAAAAAAAAATGACCCACCCTACTGGAGAAGCAATCCTCCTTATGTCCTGTTCCTCATTGCTGAGGATTGTGACCTCCAAGAATTATTTTGTCGACGAACGGAGAAGCAATAGAGCGGGGGAAAAGTTGTACAAGGCATTTGTCTTTAAATATAAAAACTAAGGGAAATATTGCAGTAGACGGAGCATCAGTTTGGCGACTATAATAGTCGCTGTCCACAGACGTGGTGCTCTAATTCACGTCTCTTGACATACTGTCCGTGAGAGTAATAACTCCTGTAAACACATGCTAATCAAGAAGCACCTCACAAATATATCCACCAATTCTACCATTTCCTAAGTCAACACTTGACAGATCTTGTTATTTTCCGTCGCCATGTTGCAAGGAGAAAGCGCGCATATTTGAATCACAAAACACGATAGGAAAGTATAATAGCCCTTCTACCTTTAAGCAAATATTACTTGATATGCGTCTTCCAGATGCATGACATTGCATATCGTTATGTAGATATAAAGGAAATCAAAATGTTTATTTCATATGTATTTATGAAAGTTTGTTTTTTGCTACACCTTTGTAGTGATCGTGTAGAGATGTAGTGAATTATGTTTTTTAACCGACTTCAAGAAAATCGATTATCTCGCGTTTGGATGAACCGATTTTGATGCGGTTTTCAGAAAAATATTTGTTACACTTAGGAGAAGGTTTATTCTATCGCATTTTTTTTTTAGGATGTCAGTCGATTCTATTTTATAACTTCACTTAGACTGCTCTAAAAGTCAGAAATGACCGTCAAAGTTCAACATTCAACGCTGAAAAACGCTCCATACAGATGGCCACCTAATAGTGACATAATTATATGTTATGGGTACCAATATTTGTATGGAGACAATAAGTAATTTGTATAAAAGAAGTGCGGTTAAGTTCATGGTCGTTAACAATTATTGTTTTGTTAAATTACGAGGATTCTAAAAGCTATTTAAAAATTTCTTTTGGATTAAAAAAAGAAAACAAAATTTGCGTACCTTTGAAGTGTAATTAAAATTTTTTTTTTTTTTGTCTCATTATACATATTTACCTATTTTTATCCATATAACTCAAACCTCGTATATACGTTGGACATATCTATAGGCAGGACAAATACAACATAATCCGAAACATCTTGGAAGGGAAAATCGACGGTAAAAGGAGCAGCGGAAGGAGAAAGCTATCCTGGTTAGACAACATCAAGAGCTGGTCCAACATTAATGACACTGCCAGTCTTTGCAGACTGGCACAAGACAGAAACAAGTTCCGGAAGATGGTCGCCGACATCCGTTGAGGATATGGCACAATGAGAAGAAGACCCTTATAACTACAGTATGCTGTAGAATTTTACATCAGTCGACATCCCGAAGCGCCATCTCTGACGCCACAGCAAAAAAAAAAGAACTAGTCCATAAACAAAAGGGATTGAAAAACACTGGTACCGCTATGAATTACAAAGTGTTTAACCATTTATATTTTGGTTGGCATGGTTTCCGTGGCACAATTTTTCGATGTCGCGACTTGACGACTGGGGCGTACAAGAGGTTGATTTCGGTGAAAAAATTTAGTATTGCGAAACTTTCTGAAGATATTTAACAAATTCAGCCAAATTTTAAACATTCTTAGTAACTAAGTTAAATTATCTGAACATAAAAGTTTGACAACAAAGAAAAAAAATGCAAATAAAATTAATAATGTACCTAGCCTAAACCTACAAATGTTAACCCACAAATTGCGACGAACGTTTAAAAACGGCGTGCTTTGGGCTAAAGTCGAAAATGGGGATAAGTCGAAAATCACACATTTCTACTAAACTGGGAACAAATTCTACGCTTGCAACGCTTGTCAAAACGCCATGTTTATCTCCTCCCCCGCTTCAGTTCACTTCGCATCGCTAGTCGTGAGGGCACGTGTGTTGCAGTCGATTAAATAAAAGCAGTGCGATTTTTGGATCTTTGCGGAGGTATATTAGAACTAAAAAGAAATATGATTCTTAAACTCATATTGCATAAAAACCAGCTTCGAAATTACCCCACTTGCTTTCGAAATTACCCACTCCTTAAGAAATAGTATTCAAAATATTTTTTTTTTATCCTAATTTGTTTCCAAATTCAAGCAACGTATTGAAACGCTGTTTTCACAAAGCGTTGATGAATATATCCAATTTCGTAAAGATCTCGTTACTTGGAAGGAATACTTCTTAGGTTCTGACTTACGAGCCCAAACCCTAACATACTCTACACTCGCCTAAAAATATGTCGAATTTACCCCAAAGCACCTTATGTTTTTATTTTAATATTTACTTTAAGGTTTATTTTGAGGACTTCTTTAATTGCTTTATGTTGTTATATCATTGTATGCATTATCACTACATAGTATAAAACAAAGTCGCTTCCTGTTGTCTGTCTGTCTGTCTGTCCCTATGTATGCTAAGATCTTTAAAACTACGCAACGGATTTTGATGCTTTTTTTTTAGTAGATAGTGATTCAAGAGGAAAGTTATAGTTATAATATAATACATGCATAATTTATCAGCATGGCACCCGTGCGAAAGCGGGGCGGGTCACTAGTTTAATAATATAGAACGAATAGCAGATAAAATCTCAAACCTAAAGCTAATTATGAAAATAAATTACGTAAAGTTGCTTCTCGTCAATTATATCTGTACTGTATTCATCTGCTCGTATGTCACACTACCGGCTGATAAATGGGACACTAATGAATACCTCGCACTTTCATACATTAATTAGTTTAATTGAACACACCCATAAAAAACATATCACAAAACCTTCTGAAAAAGTTTCATATTTCAGTAATTCCATTCGGAGTCATTAAGAGGCCTTATTCCTTTTAAAATGCTGATTGTTTTAGACATTTTTCTCTATGACCAAACATGTTTCTTACATATTATTATTAATGTAACTACCTAGAACAGGGCTATTGGGATTTATTGGTATATATTTGAAACCTACCAGTTTGAATTATTCATTGATAATTTTTATTTCAAAAACTACTCGAAATTGATAAAATTCACGCGGATAAATAGTTTTTTCAACTTATTTTCGACTAAGTACACGCAATGAAATCATGAAATAGCTATGTTACTATCTAGAACTCAGAGAAAAGTATTATTCACTTCAAAAAGTTGGTTGAATATTATCAATATATTTGTCATAAAAAAAAAGGAATAAGCCCTGTTAATCACATCACACAAATGGCTAAGTGTCAATGCCATCGAATTGGGCCACTAGGCCCGAACTTTTAGACAGTGACATTATGAATTCCGTGCACTCTGCCAACGGCGATCCCTAGACGAATAGCGGTGACGTCAGACCTGCAGCGGTGTCTACTTGCATACTAAACTGATAGGGGAACTAAGTGGAGACGCACTGAAGAGGCCTTATTCCTTTTAAAATGCTGATGGTTTTAGACAATTGTCTCTGTGATCAAACATGTTTAATAACATATTATTGATGTTACTACTTAGAACAAGGCTATTGTGATTTATAAATATATACCATATTTGAACCCACAGTTTGAAGTTTTCATTGATAATTTATGTTTCAAAACTATTCGAAATTTACAAAATTCACGCGGAAAATTAGTTTTTACAACTTATTTTCGACTGCACGCAATGAAAGCATGAAAGAGCTATGTTACTACCTAGAATTCGGGGAAAAGTATTATTCACTTCAAAAAGTTTTATAAAAATATATTCATTTATTTCACATAATACATGTTGAAGATCGCCGCCCCAATGCTGCCCATGACGCGCGATGACCAAGGAGGACAAGCTGCGCGTCATTAATATAAGTTTGATTTGTATCGAATCATTTAAATTAAAATTGATTTATAGAAAGTAAGATTGATCCTAAAAAGCGATCCTAGGTATAATTATTAAGTTTTGATCCATTATGCAATTTGTAACGATCCATAAAAGAGATCCCTCATTTGTACTATGAGAACCACACAATTGGTCTTATAGCAAAGTAACCATGAACATTATAAATGATATTGTTCTATAAATAGATCGAGCATGTCGAGCTCAACCTTATTGTAAAATTTCAAAACAAACGGTCTATAAAAACGACCCAAAAGCAGGTAGAAACCCACTCCATTGTTCCTTGACACACTGACCGAACCCATTAGAATTGCTCTAATTGCACAACCAAGGCGCTGACCCACTAACCGAGTAGATAAGGCCCTGGGCCATAAATTCCTGTACACAATGGGATGGCGCCGGCGCCGCGCAACGTCTTATCTGCGCGACAGCGGATTAAAAACTGGCGCCGCCGTAAAAATGTTGCCGACTAAGTACGGCGCCCTTACCTGGGTGACGGCCGAGTTTTATCGGTCGCGCGATTAAACTGATATCGCAGTTATCAAATGATAACAGATCCTTATATAATTATTGTATAAAAATAGCTTGAACCGAATCCTATTAGAATACGTAACTTTTATTAAAATCGGTTGTGAACTTTAGACGTAAAGGTAAAAATAGAGAACCCATTGTTAGAGATTTGCCAAAGTTTGTTATTAATTACGTTATAATTTATTTGTTGAATAACTTATGTACTTAAAATTTATATGATCCTGAACCTAGAGTTGAACCCATGAATGTATGGGAATCTTATTCAAATCCCATTAACTATGTATTTTAGAAAAATGTGTGAAGGTGATTTTCGAAGTGAAAATTAGCCTGAAAATTGTGACGATCAAAAAGTGGTCAACCAATAGGGACAAGGGAATTATGTAAGGGACTTCCGATCCTGCTCTCGCCAAATAACGGCCAAAAACGGTCTAAAGTTCCTTTGTTCTATTAGATACGTGTTCCTATTGGACAAAAATGTGAAATTCTACGGCTTGTTGATTAGTACACTAAGTTTAGCGTAAGGAAATCTTTATAAGTCATAGAATAATAGAACCGATGACAGTACAGTTCCAGATCTCAAGCGAAGAAGTTTTATTTACGTCACAGTGATCCAAGTATATCCCAGTTACCTTCCTACCCAGTAACCTTATTTCTTAAGTTCAGTATAAGTCACGTTACGTTAATTAGTTTAGGCAGTTTAGTGTAGGTTTTGCGAGGCAGATCTCCTATATCTCGTCCTCTTTAAATTCATTAGTTTTACAAGTTTAATTATCGTCGTCATTTCGTGTTTAGTTAGTCTTCAATGGTCCTTCGAGTTTAAGTTAGGCTACGTTTTTAGGATAATTAGGATACGTAGTTTTAGCTAGGTTACGTTGATTTTTGAGCCGATCCGATCAGAACCTTTACAGAACGTTGAGCTATCGTAGGAGACCGCGTTGGTGGAAGCCCGATCGCTTTCATTGTTTGGTCCTAGCTCGAGCCGGATTTAAAATCAGTGCGCGAACGAACCGATCCCGATCCGAACCGAACTGTACTGTCGCGACGATGGTCAACACGCGCAACCAGAGTCGCCACGGCAGCGCTGCCGAGAACCCCGAACCGGCATCACAGCCAGAACCCACGAACCAGAACCCGAACCCGAACCCGAACCCGAACCCGAACCCGAACCCGAGCCCGGCAGTGAGGCCAGAGCAGAGCGGCGCCGTCCACTTCTACGACCCGAGGCTGGACATCACCCGAACCGAATTCCGCGACCCGCCCAGGTCGCCCACGGACACCACAGGCTGGCAGGGCTCGCTCGACGCACAACTGCGACACGAGCGAGTGGACGTCACGATCGCCGCCGCGGCGATGAAGTCAGCAGGTGACAGGGCAGAGGCGCTATTATCCACGATGCAAAAACGTGAGTACACTCAGGGGCGCTCGGCGGACCGTGAGGTCATGTTCGCCGATAGCGTACCCGCGCCGCCCGCATCAGTCCGTTCCCGAGCCAGCAGCACGACCGAGGCCCGTAAAAGGCAGGCCGAGTTGGAGGCGGCCGAGAAGTTGGCGGAGATCCGCAAAAAGGAGCTGCAGATCGAGCAGGAGCTGGTAAAGAAGCGCCTGGCAGCTACGATCGACCGCATCGAGGAGGAGGGTTCCCGAGCCGGAGGGTCCGTCGTCGACGGACGCGAAAAGGTTAGGAACTGGCTCGATAACTCCCGGCGTACTGAAGAGCGAGCGACGTCACCACAACGTCGCGGAGCCCCGTCGCCTTCAGCCGCCGACCGAACCGCACACTCAACGCCGAGAGACAGGTCGGCCAGCAGATCCCGAGGTATAGAGCGGCTGGCCGAGAGTCTGGAGACTATGATGCGCCCGCCACCGCGGCAAGTGTACGAGCTCCCCAAATTCAGCGGCGACATCGGCGAGTGGCAGACGTTTTATCACGCATACACGCAGTCGACTACCAGGTACAAATTTAGTAATTACGAGAACGTAGCTCGGCTGCGTCAAGCCCTGAGCGGCGAAGCGCAACAATGTGTTAAGCACTTGATCGCTACATCGACGCGGCCGGACATGATTCTGCGCATACTACACAAGAATTTCGGTCGCACGGATCTCCTTATCGACCGTGCCATCGAAGACCTCCGACGTCTGCCACCCGTGGGGCCCAGTGCAACGGACCTGAACGCGTTCGCCATCAAAATAGTGAATATAGTGTCGACATTAGTGGACTTAGACAAAAACAGTTACGCAACGAACCCCCTACTGATCCGCGAGATAACTGAACGTCTAAGTCCACACCTCCGATCCCGCTGGTGTTCGTACGCGAAGGCCAACCGACTCTCTAGCAACGAACTAATGTTAATGGCCGAATTTTTGCTAGACGAGTCGGACCAAGAGCTTCAATATTCACATGCACGTGCCCCTACTAAACGAACCTTTACAGAACCGAAGAACCCACCCCGCCGACCGGAGCCGCGTAACAATTACGCGGCTGGAACCCCCGCCGGCGGCGGGGCGATCCGCCGACCACAGCCGAACCGTTACCAGTCTTACGCAACAGATCGCGGAGAGGCCTGCCTATGCTGTGGCGGCATGCACCGAACCCCAGCGTGCAACAAAGTACAAGGTATGCGAGTAAGCGCCCGTTGGACATGGGCCAAGGAGAACCGAGTGTGCTTCAAGTGCCTCAACAGCAAGCATCGCCGCGAGCTGTGTAAGACACAGGCTTGCGGCATCGACGGCTGCCCACACTCGCATCACCGATTGCTGCACGAAACGGCACAGAGCGTGCCTGCGAACGGCGCGGCGGACCGGCAGGTACTGACGCACGTGGCCGCGCGCCGGCCAAGTCATGCGGCCGCTCCCGCCCCGCCACCCGCGCCTGCCGCGCATGCGCCCGGCGGCGCCGAACCGAACCAGCTTTACGCGCCTGCGCAGACGAGGGAATTTACGTCGAACACAGGAACGTCGGGCAGATCAGACATCATATTAAAGGTACTCCCAATTATTTTATCCGGTCCCAAAGGAGAGACAGTAACGTTCTGCCTGCTAGACGAAGGCAGTACGATTAGTCTCATCGATCGCGACGTAGCAGAGCAGATCGGAGCAACGGGACCGGAGGCGGCCCTCTGCATACAAGGCGTGGGAGATATGGAGACGACCCGGCCATCTCGAAAGGTAAAGGCAACCGTGCGCGGTTGCGACGGAGGGTCGCCTCACGAAGTTGTCTTCAGAACCGTAGAGAACCTGAACCTGCGAAGACAACACATGAACCGCGAGCAAGTATTGAACTACAGACATTTGGCGGATCTGTCCAACGCGTGCTACAGTTTAGCAGAACCTAAAGTACTAATTGGCGCGGATCAGTGGCATTTGATGCTGCCACAGGAAATGCGATTAGGAGGTCGCAACGAGCCCGCTGCTGTCTACACCGCCATCGGATGGGCTATTTTCGGTTCCGCGCCACGAACGGTAAGAACCAACGAAACAATAATGCATTGTTATGAGCCGAACGATCCATTTCACCAACTGATTAAAAGGCACTTTGAGGTCGACGCGCTCGGCATCAAGCTACAGGACAACGTCTGCCCGGCGGAGCAGCGAGCTGAACGAATATTTCAGGAAACAGTAAGGAAGATCCCCGGACCGCGATTTGAGGTAGGGCAGTTATGGGCCACAGACGATCCAGAGTTCCCGGCATCATACGGCATGGCGTTAAACCGACTCCGCGGCATCGAGCGAAAAATGGACCGCGACGCGGAATTTGCCGCGGAGTACGGTAAGCAGATCGATAACCTAATAGAAAAAGGATACGCCCACAAATTAGACGAGCCGATGCCGGGAAAGCAGTGGTACCTGCCTCACTTCGCGGTGAGAAACATAAACAAGCCGGACAAGAAAATAAGAGTTGTATTCGACTGCGCAGCAAAGGCGGGCCGTCAGAGCCTGAACGATTTTATTTTAGACGGACCCGACCTACTGCAATCCCTGCCCGGGATCTTATTTAGATTTCGCGAAGGCGCCTACGCGATGACGAGCGACATCAAGGAGATGTTTCTTCAGGTGAAAATAAGAGAGCAAGACCAGCCTTCGCAGATGTTTCTGTGGCGTGCGATGGACCGATCGGGACCGCCGCAGGTATATGTTATGTCAAGTATGTCGTTCGGGGTGCGCAGCTCGCCATTTCTAGCCCACAGCGTCCGAAACAAAAACGCAGAGCTTAACCGGGACGCTTACGGCAGAGCAGAGATCGAGATCAAGAACAATATGTATATGGATGACTACGTAAGTAGCGTAGACTCGGAGCAGGAGGCGATGCAGCTAGCCGCAGAGGTCGCGGCTAGCAACAAAGAAGCAGGCTTCGAGCTGCGCGCGTGGGCTAGCAATTCGCGCCGCTTGCTAGCCCAGATCCCGCAGGAACACCGCTCTAACGCTGACACACCGTTGGGCGATAAAGATAACAAGATACTGGGTATGTACTGGAACGCCGAGTCTGACACGATCGGGTTCAACACATCGATGCTACGGGTCCCTGCGGCGGTACGGGACATGGCGCGCGCTCCCACGAAACGGGAGGCGCTGAGCGCCATTATGTCTGTGTACGACCCGCTCGGCATGTTATCGCACTACACGGTCTCGGCGAAGATTCAGATGCAGCGTGTGTGGGCGGCGGCAATAGGTTGGGACGAGCCTTTACCCGACGACGAGGCCGCCGCGTTTGCCGAGTGGATGAACGCGCTGCAGCACGTCGCGAACCTGCGAGTACCGAGGCACTATTTTCCCGCGACCCGAACCAGAGTAACGCTGCATATTTTTGCAGACGCCAGCACACAGGCCTTCTCGGCGGTAGCCTATTGGCGTTCAGAAGGCCCCGAAGGAGTGGAGGTCAGCTTGGTCGCGGGAAAAAGCAAGGTAAGCCCTCTCAAGCCTCTCAGCGTGCCCCGCCACGAGCTGCAAGCCGCATTAATCGCGACGAGGTTAATGACCGCGATAAGGAGCGGTCATCGAGTGCAGCCTGAGCAGACTACCCTGTGGACGGATAGCAAAACCGTTCTGCAGTGGGTGCGAACCGACGCGCGGCGATATAATGCGTACGTATCACATCGTCTAGCCGAGATCGCAGAAACGACAGACGTTACGATGTGGCGTTGGGTGCCGACACACGAAAATCCTGCTGACGAAGGAACACGAGCCGATCCGAACAGGAGAGTCGACATAGCGGGCAGGTGGTATACGGGTCCAGAATTTTTAAAATTAGATCCCGAACGATGGCCGAGAGAACCCGATACGCCTGCCCCCGAGCCAGCCGAGCTAGAGGAGAAGACTGAAAAAGCGGCGTGCCGAGCCACGACACAGAAACACGCGCCGCTACCCGACATTCAGCGCTTCTCTAATTATGATCGCCTTATAGGCGCTACAGCGCGAATGTTACTGTTTATTGACATCGTGAAAAGTAAGATCAGAAAGAACATCAACATTGAACATATTCTTGCTGCTGAAAATTTGTGGTTACAGTGGGCCCAACGCCAGGATTTCCCGGAGGAGCTGCGGCAGCTCTCACGGGGGGAGCCACTAGACCACGGGAGCCGCCTGTTCAAGCTCGACCCAGTGCTGGGCGAGGACGGCGTGCTGCGGCTGCGCGGGCGGATTGACGCCACGCCCGCGGCCATCAACAAGCGGCCGCCAATCTTGGACGGGCGCAACCCTTTTGTGCGCCTCCTGCTGCAACGGGCGCACAAGCGGGCACATCACGCCAGCAACGAGCGCGTGATCAACGACGTGAAGCAAGAATACTGGATCCTGCGCCTGCGGCCGACGGTGCGCGCAATCGCGCACAGCTGCCGCCTCTGCGCACTACGCCGAGCCAAGCCGAACACGCCGCCAATGGGGAACCTGCCGCTGTCTCGAATCGAGCCACACACAAGGCCGTTCGAAAACTGCGGGCTCGACTACTACGGGCCCGTCACAGTCACCATTGGTCGACGCCATGAAAAGCGATGGGTGGCATTGTACACTTGCATGTCAACCCGAGCAATTCATTTGGAGCTGGTACACACACTCACTACCAGCTCCGCCCTAATGAGCCTACGTCGTATGGCAGCGCGACGCGGGTGGCCCCGAGTCATGTGGTCAGACAACGCTACATGCTTCAAAGGCGGCGACGTCGAGCTGCGCGCCGCCTACACCGAGTGGCTGCCCGAGCTGCGCGAGTACGGACTGCAACACAGGATGGCGTGGCGGTTCATTCCGCCGCTATCTCCGAACATGGGTGGCGCCTGGGAGCGCCTCATACGCTCTGTGAAAAACGCCCTAGCCGTCACCCTCAAGTCGCGAGCGCCCAAGGAAGAGGTGCTTGCGACTCTCCTCGCCGAGGCCGAATACAGCGTCAACGCTCGCCCATTGACCCACATCTCGGTCGATCCGCGCGATGACGAGGCGCTGACACCGAACCATTTTCTGCTGGGCGGTCCGGCGTGCGTCCCTTTCACTGGACGCTGCGACGACGCCGACCGCCGCACCTGGCGCGCTAGCCAGGCGCTCGCGGACCACTTCTGGTCCAGATGGGTGCGAGAGTACCTACCAACTCTCGCGCCCCGCGGATCCTCTGCGGGCCATGGCCGGCCCATTGCTGTGGACGACTACGTGCTGGTCGTCGACCCCGCCGCGCCACGCAACACGTGGCCACGAGGTGTCGTCGCACGAGTCTTCCCGGGACCAGACGGCGGCATCCGCAGCGCCGATGTCCGCACCAAGGGCGGACTGATGCGGCGCCCCGTCAGCAAGTTGGCGATCTTGCCGATCCAGCCTGCTGTCGCCGACGCAACAGCGGGGGGAGGGTGTTGAAGATCGCCGCCCCAATGCTGCCCATGACGCGCGATGACCAAGGAGGACAAGCTGCGCGTCATTAATATAAGTTTGATTTGTATCGAATCATTTAAATTAAAATTGATTTATAGAAAGTAAGATTGATCCTAAAAAGCGATCCTAGGTATAATTATTAAGTTTTGATCCATTATGCAATTTGTAACGATCCATAAAAGAGATCCCTCATTTGTACTATGAGAACCACACAATTGGTCTTATAGCAAAGTAACCATGAACATTATAAATGATATTGTTCTATAAATAGATCGAGCATGTCGAGCTCAACCTTATTGTAAAATTTCAAAACAAACGGTCTATAAAAACGACCCAAAAGCAGGTAGAAACCCACTCCATTGTTCCTTGACACACTGACCGAACCCATTAGAATTGCTCTAATTGCACAACCAAGGCGCTGACCCACTAACCGAGTAGATAAGGCCCTGGGCCATAAATTCCTGTACACAATGGGATGGCGCCGGCGCCGCGCAACGTCTTATCTGCGCGACAGCGGATTAAAAACTGGCGCCGCCGTAAAAATGTTGCCGACTAAGTACGGCGCCCTTACCTGGGTGACGGCCGAGTTTTATCGGTCGCGCGATTAAACTGATATCGCAGTTATCAAATGATAACAGATCCTTATATAATTATTGTATAAAAATAGCTTGAACCGAATCCTATTAGAATACGTAACTTTTATTAAAATCGGTTGTGAACTTTAGACGTAAAGGTAAAAATAGAGAACCCATTGTTAGAGATTTGCCAAAGTTTGTTATTAATTACGTTATAATTTATTTGTTGAATAACTTATGTACTTAAAATTTATATGATCCTGAACCTAGAGTTGAACCCATGAATGTATGGGAATCTTATTCAAATCCCATTAACTATGTATTTTAGAAAAATGTGTGAAGGTGATTTTCGAAGTGAAAATTAGCCTGAAAATTGTGACGATCAAAAAGTGGTCAACCAATAGGGACAAGGGAATTATGTAAGGGACTTCCGATCCTGCTCTCGCCAAATAACGGCCAAAAACGGTCTAAAGTTCCTTTGTTCTATTAGATACGTGTTCCTATTGGACAAAAATGTGAAATTCTACGGCTTGTTGATTAGTACACTAAGTTTAGCGTAAGGAAATCTTTATAAGTCATAGAATAATAGAACCGATGACAGTACAGTTCCAGATCTCAAGCGAAGAAGTTTTATTTACGTCACAGTGATCCAAGTATATCCCAGTTACCTTCCTACCCAGTAACCTTATTTCTTAAGTTCAGTATAAGTCACGTTACGTTAATTAGTTTAGGCAGTTTAGTGTAGGTTTTGCGAGGCAGATCTCCTATATCTCGTCCTCTTTAAATTCATTAGTTTTACAAGTTTAATTATCGTCGTCATTTCGTGTTTAGTTAGTCTTCAATGGTCCTTCGAGTTTAAGTTAGGCTACGTTTTTAGGATAATTAGGATACGTAGTTTTAGCTAGGTTACGTTGATTTTTGAGCCGATCCGATCAGAACCTTTACAGAACGTTGAGCTATCGTAGGAGACCGCGTTGGTGGAAGCCCGATCGCTTTCAATACATATAACACAACAAATTAACAATCGCCCAATAAGAATAAGTCTATCTAAATCTAAACTAAGTCTAAAAATGCCCCCTAGACGCTGAGCGAGGAAGGTGCCAGCCCTTTGGTTACCAGTGGTGTCGACGAACCGATTAGAAAGCTCCTTAACCTATTGACCGCCAAGCGGTCTAGCAATTTACCGTGCCACTGACGCCAGAGTAAAAAAAAAAGATGTGCCCCAAAATCAACAGGGATTGAAAAATACTTGTAGCGGTTAGAATTACAAAGTTTTTGATCATTGAAATTTGGACGGCTGTGGCCGACGTGGCGTCAGGGGCACGATTTTTTGTTGACGGCCACAGCCGACTGTGGCGCTCAAAAGGTTAAAAAGAATTGTAAACGTTTATTGAAATTATCAATATATTTGTTTAATATGAAAAACCGTTCAAGTGCGAGTCGGACTCGCGCACCGAGGGTTCCGTACAAACACTTTCCATCGTTAAGTGGTTAAGTTAAGTTTGCACGTGGTATGTATAGCGCTCCATACAAATAAGGTGCAAAGTTAACGCAACCAATCACCTTTGTTGTATGGGAGCCCCCCTTAAACATGTATTTTATTTTATTTTTAGTATCTGTTGTTATAGCGGCAATAGAAATACATCATCTGTGAAAATTTCAACTGTCTAACTATCACCGTTCTTGAGATACGCCCTGGTGACAGACGGACGGACGGACAGCGAAGTCTTAGTAATAGGGTCCCGTTTTTACCCTTTGGGTACGGAACCCTAAAAAGGAAGAAAGCCTCTGAAGCGGAGCGGAGAGGAGCGGAGTCGACCAATCACAAAAGTGAACCTGAGCTGAGATACAGATTTCAACTCAGGATTGGTCTATTCGGCACGTCTCGCTTCAGTGGAGACGCACACTTCTGGACCGATTATGTTACGCATTGTCATTTATGCACGCAGCCAGTGTCCCGGCAGTGAAATAACGCGTAATCATGGTGCATATTATAATTAGGTTAGGGTTATATGATATCCCAAAAATCTAAATATTTTATCAGAAAAGTTTTCGGAATGATGATGCATACGGACAAATGAAACTACGGAGTATTGTAATGTACCCTGTGGGGCTATATAAATGTTCACTATTTTGCGCTTTCTCCGTCTGTCCGAATTCCCGTAACGACCGAAGCAACCGCTTAACTCTGGTTCAATAGCTCCGGTTATTATCTTGAACGTTCATCCATGGAGCATTTTCTTTATTACGTCAATAATCCAACACTAACCGCGGTAAATAATAATGTAACGCTGCTACAATGAACTTTTTCTAGACATTTATTAACTAACTTACTGAGCGCAACGACCCAAAGTGGATCTTGGCCTCCGACACCAGATCACGCCACGCTCCACGATCCTTACTGGCTCCGCACACTACGGGTCTTGTAGCCGCCACAGTACATTTCTCTCTTTTGCACGCTCGAAGTAAGGAAAAGAGAGATGATGTCGCGGCCACAAGAAGCCGTCTGCGCTGGCTCTTAGCTAGCTCTCGCCAGTTAAGGGTGCCTAGGTCCCTGACATATTTATGGACTTCATCACTCCAGCGGTGTCTAGGCCATCCTAAGGGTCTGTGACGATCCTCACTCTCTACGTGCCCGAGCCAGCAGAGCCTGGACGCCTAATCTGCCGTGGTAAGGTAAAATGCGATATTTTGCTATGGAGCTCCATTAAAAAAGGTCGCTTTTTACCTTAGCACGGGTCTAGACATTTATTACAAGGGTAATTTTTACCCATTCACTTTTGGGTAATTGTTATCGTAAACCTTAGAGGCAGATAATTAAGAAGATGTGAATGCATTTAAATATTTTATGGACATAATAGAAAGTGCTCTGAACTGCGCACCCATTACCCTCCTTTTATTTACCGACCGTAGTAGGGCAAAATATACCCTATAACCGTCTTTGGATGTCCAACTATTTATGCGAGAAAATTTATTAATTTCCGAGTATCTCGATGCTCATAAGACGCGTTTGGCTCGGTTTGTAGACACCTGCCTACTGAACCGGCGGTCCCGGGTTCGAATCCCGGCCAGGGCAAATATTTGTGTGATGAACTCAAATATTTGTACTTTGGGTCATGGTTGTTCTATGTATTTATCTATATAAGTACGTATATCGTCGTCTAGTACCCATAACACAAGCCTTCTTGAGCTCAATTTGGGACTAAGTCGATTTGTGTGAGGTAGTCCGATATTTTTATTATTTATTTATATCACTGCTCCTCTTTAGCAGCAACATTTTCCATAAATAAACAATTCTATAGAATCATGGCACCGCTCTCCACAAAATTGAAAATTACAGGCTGTTATAGAAACCACGACCGTTTAGCCCACGGTTTCTAGTTTTATAGACCGTGACGTCACAGTTTTACATAGTCCAATTCTACAAGAACTATTATTCTATATTTGTGCTTGGGTCATGGTTGTTCTATGTATTTAAGTATATATTTATCTATATAAGTACGTATATCGTCGTCTAGTACCCATAACACAAGCCTTCTTGAGCTTAATTTGGGACTAGATCGATTTGTGTGAGGTTGTCCGATATTTATTTATTTATTTATTAAGGACATCGTTAGGTGTTTCCTGCCTATTATGACGCAAACGACATTTAAAAAAAAGCAGGTTTTCTATTCGACTATTTTTTTATCGTCACAGACTTTATCATTTATGAGCAGACATTAAAACAACAAAAGAAAAATTATAATTAAAAAAAAAATTAAGCCCCGACAAAAAAAGATGGGTGTCTGTATGTCTGTGGCATCATAGCGCCCATGCGGTTGGATCAATTTGAGTGCGGTTTTTTATCGAAAGCCTGTCGAGATGGTTTATAGCTTTGTTTGATAAAAATCGGAGCTCTCGTCTTCAAGATGTTCAGTTTTAGTGGAACAAGTGACCGGACCTTAGCCAATATTAAAGCTTGTTATCTTCAGTTTTAGTAGCATTTGGGATACCTATCACTCATTAAGAGGGTCTCATGATGAAATCGGCCGAGTAGTTTCCAAGATATTCAACTTTAATTGGAACAAGTAACAATTTATTATTTATTTATGCTTCTTTCTACGTGAAAAATCTGCTCTAAATTGGGAAAAGTAAAGACCTACATTCTTTTCAAAATCGTTAAACGTAGACTACTTTAAGATTCTAATTTCATCCAATTGGTGGTAATAGATGCGAGTACGTGCACCGTATGCTTAATTTCATAGACAGATTTTTCCCCGGAACTTATACACTTTTCAGAAATCTTGAATGTCAACCTAAAGGTTAGGTTAGGTTTGTGTTGTAGCATGTGCAAGCGATCCTGTGGACCCCGCCTAAGGCGATATGGAGGGAAAACGCGTTGGGATTTCAGCGGGTACACCGGATTTGCCCGGGAGCCCCACCATACCTGTTCCGAACCCCCGAACGGACGGGATACCAAACGCATCTTCTCGGCAAAAAAAAAAAGTTAAGTTAGTAGTTTTGAACTTATAACGTTTCAAAATATTTTATGGTTTCAGAACAAAAATGCTTTCGACGAAATGAAAATTCTATGAAACGTTTGTCTTAGCAAGGGTAAACCTACCGTGTTATGCTTCATGCCTACACTCAACTACGTTGGTGAATGTTACAATTAACTCTTTCCGTTGACTTGCGCAAGAGTTGCGTTCAAATACTAAACGTTATAAAACGTCATAATTGCATTGTGTACTCTAATACGTTAAGACTTTTTTTAAGACTTTTTCACTTAGTTGTTGCGTAACGGAATGTAAGGACGAGCTAATTATAAGAGATAACTCGGAATATTATGAAAAATTGCATAATTATTCATGAGTATTCACTTGGTTTCGCTAGGAATTGCGATTGACTGACCAATACGGCATTTCAAGTCAAAACATAACAAACAAACATCGCTATAACCACTAAGAGCTTTATATGTTTTTCAATCTGCTACAGACTATATAAAAGACAAGGATTTATAACGATTTTCTTGGCTGTGTAACTCGTAATTCAAAGTAAGAGAGCGGTAGACGCGACCACTAACTTGGCAGAATACAAGAACGGCCTATAAACCACAAATTATACGTCTCTTTCTAATATAAGAAATCGAGAAAAGGACAACCGTTTGTAGGTTGTAATTTCATGATATGGGCCATTCATCATTTGGTGTATCAACAAGTATCCAAAAACATCCGTCGTTGTCACTAAAAACATTCAAAAATACAGGCATTATACGTGAAGGGATGTTTACAAAAACAACACAGCTGAATTTTTTGCGGACTCGGGTTATTGATATCATTGTGTTGACATAATTCATAGTAAAACATAAAAAACCGGCCAAGTGCGAGTCTGACTCGCGCACCGAGGGTTCCATACAAACTTTCACTTATCCCATCTTAATTGGCCTGGTTGAGTTAAGTTTGCACCTGAAATGTATGGCGCCGCATACAAACAAGGTGCAAACTTAACGCAACCGAATTCTCCAAACATGATGTTTGAAAAGGACTATATTTTTTATGATTTCATTACAAATGTATAGTTTTCAGATTTTTAAAAGTATTTGTAGTATGTGACGATATTACTTGCCAAATTTCATACTTCTAGGTCACCGGGAAGTACCCTATTATTTTGATTCCCTTGACAGTGTCGAATGCACGTTCTTTGCGACATGAACGGCCGTATCTTTTTTTTACGTTAACGTAGAAGTTTGATTTTTTTACAGCTTCAAGGGACCGTAGGCCTGAGTATATGGTGTTAATTTCAACTCAATACGTTCACGCGGTCTCGAGATAAAGGGTCTTGAAGACGGACAGACAAAAAAGTGATCCTATAAGGGTTCCGTTTATTTCCGATTGAGGTACGCAAAGATTTAATAATACGCGGACGAATTTGTGGCCATCTTCCAGGTTCCTATAATTGTGATCTGGCGTCTTAAACGCCCGACAGTACGTCCGGTCAATTCAATTATAGTCCGTTCCTGCCTTTTTGGACACTCGAGTCATTAGGCATATTTTGTGCTAAAGATGCAGACAGAAGATTATATGATTTATATTCTTCTAGATTCATGTCATGAGACAGAAAGACGGATAGATTGACTTTAAAAGTTAGTTCTTGTTTATAATTTAAGAAATGTGGAAATGTAATATTGAATAGCTATGTATGTCTTTATTTACTTCAATGGTATTTGTTCTAGTTTATTAATTTGAATTTTTAAGTAGTATATTAAGTACTAAGGGATCATTTCACTTCCCTGAATTTCATTTATCATAAATCTATTTTTCTCTGTAAGCTGAAACTTTTCGGGATTTTCATAAACAATTTCAAGAGCATGATTTTGTGTCGTTCTACAGGATTTTCCAAAAAAAAATGTCATAATAAAATCCGTGGGCCTTAGATTTCTTTTAGGTACCGTAGGAGGTGACAAATGACTCCTCTCCTATCCCCCATTTTAATGTTGGCAAACGATGTACCAAACACCCTGTATGACCAAACAAGTGGATAGGCAGCATATAATGTGGAGTTTGGTGTAGACTCTTAAGAATGGCATTGTCAGTTTTCAAAAGTATGCCTGAAATGTCAATTCAATACAACCACTTTTGTTTGTTTCCTTCTGTCGACCTGCTGTCGGCTGACATTTTGAGCATACCTTATTATTGTTGACACTAATATTTGCAGCGGTGCGCAATCTGTGTCCCACCCCATTTGAATTCCCTATCAGTTCCGATTAGAGATGGGCGCTCATGGGTAAATACCCGATAAATACCGGGTAAATACCCAATCTACCGGGCAGTAGTCATAGTAGATTGGGTATTTACCCGGCCTTCATCGGGTATTTACCCCTGAGCGCCCATCTCTAGTTCCGATAGGTAAATTAACCATTGAAAGTGGATGAAAAATAACAAGCAATATTTACCCACAGCTCGACAAGTGAAAGTAGATAAAAACGTTGTAATATTGTCATGTTACGCGATCGCATGAAATGATAGGATTTTTAAATAACTATTTAAAGACAATATATAAAATAATGTCCTATTGTTTTATCACAAATGGATTTACTCATAGTATAAGAAAATAAGGTATGGTACTCCGGAATGACGGCGGAACTGTCGACGTCATCACACTATGATTGGATGGTTGGCTCCATCATTTTATTTTATTTATTCTGGTTCCATTTTTTTTTGTGGATTTTATGGCTTTGCTGCAGAGGCCTTTAAGCCACGGCTTAATTTCTTGAAATGGCTTCGCAGAATTTACATTATCAGTTTCTGTGTTGCCAGATAATACTCCCCGATTCCCTTGTCACCTGTATGAATCTCATAAAATCGTAAGTCATCATTCGCCTGCCCTTATCCCATTTATTTGGGGTCGGCGCAGCATGTTTTCTTCCTCCATTCATTACTCGTTTTACGTCCTTCTTATACATATCATCTTTCACACAATCCATCCATCTTTTCTTTGACCTTCCTCTTCTTCTATTTTCAATCAATTATTAAAACAAAATATAGTCAAAGAACATGACAATTGTTAATGCATAAATGCATATTTTTTCTGTACGACTGGCGGCAAACATTTTTTGTTATAATTATTTTAGAATAAGTAAAACAAAAGCCTTGTCTGTTCAGACGGCTTTTGGCTAGAAATGTTTGATAAAAATAAGCAACAGTTTCTAAGATATTCAGTTTTCACGCCAGCAAGATATCAAATATTGTTGTTATGTTCAGGTTGAGGAGCATGTTTATCCCACTCATTAAATTAGGGCCTCACGCTGACCAGCTACTTGTGTCGGAGGTATTTTAATAGTATTTTATGCAATCGTTGCACAATGAAGTTTCTTAAAGTCGAGTACCGCGTTTAGGTCACGAGGCATGCCTAGTGGCCTAAGTAAAGTACGAGATTTTAAGACCCACATAATTGTGTAACTATTGCTTACAATACTTTTTATACGAGCAAAACACAGAAATAAATTTTTAACTTTAGCCGTCATTCCCCACTATGAATTTTTATTTTTGATGTAACCTTTTTCGTTCAACTAAAACTCACCTATTAAAAAAGAAACATGATCGCGATGGTCATGCTGGTGCCTCTTGATTGGTTAATTTTGAGAAGTAATTTAAACCAATCAGTGAACAGTAGCGTTCCCTTTTTTAAATCACATATGCTGAAGTTCTCTTTTTGAAATTATTTGAGTTGAGTAGAGAGATGTCTTGTATTAAAGTTCTATAGCGGAACCATAGAGTATAGAATTTTGGTACAGGATTAAAAAGTGCGTTATTGTGATTTTGTCTGTGCAATTATAATTGACAGATTAAAGTACGCGAGTATAAAAATTGAATTTTGTTTATGATAGAATTGTATCTCTTTGCAGATATTACACATCCATATAACGTAAGTGCATGCTCAGGTCAATGTCGTTCTGTCACGCAAGCCGAGCCCCAGACAGTAAAATCATCGATAGAACAACTCACGTTTACAACAATTAACACATGCGAAGATCATTGCACAATGGATCACATTTTCACAAAATAAACTAGCTTCAATGAGCGTAATGAAAATTTCTTGATTTTGTCAAAGCGCTAAATCAATTTCGATAAAAATATAGGGCAACCCCTGAAGTATGATCTTCCAAACAAAAAAAAAACAGCAAGATCAATTCATACAAAAATTACGAGAACCTCCTCCTTTTTTGAAGTCGTGTGATAATATTATTTGACGACGCGGTTGGCTCGGTTTGTAGTGCAGAGCGTGCACTAAGGGTTTTACCACACTTGCGATTTGCGAGCGAATTTTGTATGAAGACGATCACGCAGCGGGTTCGCCGCTACAGATATTTTTATAGCTAGCAACTCGCGAGTGTGATACGGCCCTATGGAGTAGAGCATTTGCTCTTGTTTCGGGCCTCACGAAGCCTGATTGGTTAATATCCTCCGCTCCGCTTCAGTGAACAGTCAGCTTTATCCCGGTTCACACGACGCAACGCCAGTTCGACGAACGTAACGTGAATAGTCATGTTTTTATATACACACGTGCACTTCTGGTGCACCTGTTCCTCCAGTGAATCATGTCTCAGGACTGTGGATTGCGCTTTTGCAACCATCTCTCACTAAAGACAAAGAAATGCGAATTGGAAACATGGGTGGGTGAGTTCGAACGCCATCCTCGTCACAACAAAGATATTTGGAGGATTTAGGGCCAAACAGTAGCAAAAGACCATGTCTTCATAACGGCGTATATTCGGTACTAAATGTACCCACATACAAGTTCGGTGGCTCGTTCAAAAGGACGAGCCACGACAGTGTACAGCAGTGCAAAGGGCCCTTCGGGCCCGCAAGCTAGGAAAAGGAACAAAAAAAACCCACATACAAAATATACAATTATCCATACATGACAATTATCTCCCGATATACCTAGTATACGTCATTTGAATTCAGAATCTACGATCAGTTTATATTTTTTCATATAGTTATTAGATATATTTTTTAAAACCTCGATGCTACATATAGTCACATTCCGAAAATATACAACATTACCATGGTCTGCAAGCAATTAGGTAATTTCCCAACTGAAGCGAAACTTATGCAGTTCTTAACTCAGCCCGTCATAACTACGCTTTTCGACTCTTGTCGCGCGACAACGCTCCCCGTCACTCTTTCGCATTACTGCAGAGAAAGAGACAGGTACAGCCTCTAATTTAATAATTCCGCAAAGGAATATTTTTTTAAGGCCCAATTCACTTCGGTTTATTCGAACAAACAATGGGAACGGGTATAGACTGTGCGTTATGACCGAACTGCGGCCACAAACTGCTGCTTAGAAATGAAAAGTATTATAAGAGCAGTTCGTGGGCCACTGTTCATAACACACTTTGTTATAACAAACCAAAGTGATGATTCCTACTATAGTAAAAATTTTGGTTTTGCGCGTGTATAATAATGATGACTCGACGTTTCCGAAGCGAGCATTGCATCTCTACGTAAAGTGAAAACAGACACTTTAAGACGCCTCCCGCACAAAGAAACAGTAGCAAACATATATGTACTAGATATGTACATCATACGCTGACCTTTACTCGACTATTCATGTATATGTATGTATGTGCTATCATTAACTGAATGCCCTTCCTTGTTTGACCAACAGCTGCCGAGCGTTCGGAATTTATACATCTACATTTGTACACACTTCTCCGTATACTATGCTAAACTTTTAAACGCCCTATTTGTCATACCAAGTCATCGGAAAATTGTTACAGTAACGACAAAGTCGTTAGGTGACGTGAAAATCAAAATTAAAACCGATACAAGAGGTTTTCAATCGATGTTGATTTGGTGCACTTTTTTATTTGCTGTGGCACGGTAAGTTGCTGCACCGATTGAAGTTCAAAAGGTTTATATAGATGAGCTAGGTAGTCCGGTATTATCATAATATTTAACTGTATTTAGGTCTTCAGTATTTCATTCGATAGAACCTAAAGCTGTGGACAAATTTGATAAACATTCACATATAGCAATTTGAGCGATATATCGTCAGTATAACGGGCACAGTCGCAGCCTTAACGTGTTATATTATAAGGCATACGTCTGACACATCATCATCACTATACCATGTCTACTTTAGCGACGTGCTCAATTAATCTTTAAAACTATTATTATGAAATAATGAAAAATGGTTTACAAGAATAAGGTTGAAATCTCCGAGGTGACAAATTCATTTCTGTTTTTGTTTTGTTGTGTAACGACAAAATGAGAAAAACAAAGAAACAGTAAATAATAACTGTCCGACCCACATATTACAAAATTTAAGAACGTCAATAATTACTAGGTACTGGCTCTCTGAGGTGTAAACCTCACAAGTTGGTTTCGAAGTGAATGAATTTTGTTTTTTTTTTAATATTTTCAACCCCTATCTCCATTTTAGAAAATTTCTAACAACTGAATCGGCAAAAAAAATCCAATACTTATCGAACCTAACCTACTTACAAATGTTCATGAGAATCGGTAAACATGCGACCTGTAAGCGAGAACAGCCGGAAATCTAGACATACTAACGCTTTAGGCCAAGCTGAAACGGTGACACTTCGCTCGCTCGGTCAATGAACGGACAAGTGACACAAAAATATTGCAAACAGAAACGAGACGCTATAGGCATACAGATATGTCTTATCTGTGACACATATAATTACATTAATTACACAATCAATAACAAATTTCCTTTGTTCAATATAAGAATACATTTAATAGTATCTACTACACTCTTTGGAACTTCTACACAAGGGTGTACCACACAATTGTAAATATTTTTGTGATCTTGAGTATGTAAATAATACGACTTTTAATATTATAAATATAAACTTTTAGGAGTCTACTGATTTTTTTCTCAATCTAATGATTTTATTTTTTAATTTCTACACACTGTTAAATATATTTATCATTATCATTCCATATATTTGTCAAATTTTCTACTAGAATAATACGGTTCTCAATTTATTACTCAGATTAAATTACTTTTTTGCATTTAAACTGGCCAATACAATACAATTTATTGCACACCAATAAAAGTTTACAAAAGGAAACAAGACAAATACATTAATAAATAATGGCGGACAAGAGGCGGTCTTATCGCTAAAAAGCGATATCTTGACGGAACCCTTGGTACACACCAAAAAACGCCGTTATAATAGTTAAACACGTCTCTTTTATGGGGACCCCCTTCAGATTAACGTTATTTTATATTTTATTTTTTATATCCCACGCGTGAATAAGAATTATGTAAACTTTTATTTTTGTATACTTTTTTTGTGTGCAACAAATCGTTTAGTATTGTGTTGTAGGTTTCATGCTCAATAGACATGTTGACTGATGTTGAATTCTACAGCGAACTGTAGTTATATGAATAAAATTAGCTAAATATATCAGGACGCAAAGAAAAAAATCCAGACAAATAAATCTTTTTTGGAAATATGTGACTTAAAAGGTACGCAAATTTTATGATACTTTTTTTTTATTCAAAAGAAATTTTGAAAATGTTTTCAGAATCCTCATAATTTTACAAAACAATAATTGTATGGCTACCATAAACTTAAACGCACTTTTTCACGGTGAAAATGGCAAATTTCTTAATTTCTCCATACAAGTATTGGTACCTATACCAACCTGTGACATCACTAGCCTGGACGCCTTTTGTATGGAGCGTTTTTAGCGCTACGTAGGAATGTTGAACTTTGACGATCATTTCTGACTTTTAGAGCAGTTTAAGTGTAGTCAGTCCGATATAGACATTTGATCACAATAAAAAATAGAATCGATTGACATCCTCAAAAAAAATTAGTCAGCATGTCTATTCTGAAGTAGGTTAAATTCGCGAAAGCAAAACCAGTGGCGCGGATGAAATATCGTCCCATACCTAAAAATACAAGCCCCGGCCGCGTGGCGCGAGCGAAATTAAAACAAATTCCAGCGATACAAACAATCGGGTTACAGTGTACGGCTATTTTTACAGCTCTCGAGTCTCAAGAAACTTCAAGAAACCACGACCGGGGTGGTCCGATAACCGCCAGAGAATAGTACATTACTGCAGACGCCAGGTAATAACTAATAAGGCTTACCGGTTGAGTAGGTAGGTATAGTTCTAATTCTTTTTCTTAAGCGAATCCCATTAGCTTTGTACCCGATGAACAATACTCATTATCTGTATTGTTAACTGTGGCCACAACTGCCACTTCGAAAAGTAAGGCGTTATAAGTGCAAATTACTTTTACACTAAATTAGTCTTTAAGTCAAACGAAATAAGAAAAGAGAACACAGATGTTGGTCACTTCGTAAGTGAAAGAGCAGTGAAGTTCGTATCGATGCTTAGGATGACAATGAAGTGACCAGTGATTGTCTGTGATGCAGTTGTGTTGCAAATTGATCAAGAATCAAATCGTCACAAACAAAGTTGACTATTAAATTGGGCTGCTTATAGATTAGGTTATACGATTTCCCTGATACCACTATTATCATCGATACTACTATCATCGATAATACACGTTATGCTAGTCTTGTTTCGCATTGACGTTATAACAGAATACAGATTTTTATTAGTAATATATTAGATTTTGATTAGCATTATCACATATCGATCTATTTCTAAAATGAGATTACAAATTATAATTACATATACTAGAACTGCTCATCAAGTCATCAGTGCCCCTTTCAATACCATGTTGAATCAAATTATCATTTCGCATGGATAATATGAATTCGACTATTGAGAAATATGCTTGTTTTACATACAGAGTGCCCGTAGGGATTGCGAATTCCTGGACATATTTAAAGATAAAAATGTTCGTGTGGGTGTGGATTTAGTGAGCACCCTTCAAAAATGAAAAATAATGTGCTGATCATTTAGTAAAAGTTCTAAAACAATTGTAAAACTAATTGATGAATTTGTAAAACGATAAATAAAAAGAATACATTCATTAACGTATGCTCACTCAGTTCTCACAAACAACCAACGAAATCTGTGAATGTGTTTATTTAACATATAATATTTATATCCTAATTTTTAGTAAAACTTATGCTTAAGGTAGGTAATAATTTGTAGATCACCTGGTTACGTATTTAAAGTTTTACAAATAATTTCGTATGCTCACTCAATCCGCACACTTTCGAAAACCCGATTTCTGATGAAAATACTGCAGATTGAAACTTCTATATATGTATATAGTTTAGTAAAACTCATATGGGAATTTGTAAAATACAAAACAAACCGCTAACGTGGCAGATTTTTGGATAATACATGTTTGTAAGTGCTCACTCAGTAATTTTTTTTAATAAATATCCACCATCTAAAATGTCATATTCGTTATATTTTAGATGGTGGATATTTAGTATTTTTTTTTACTAAAAGTTGAACTACTTTGTACTTTCGTAGATACTACAAATCTTAAGATATTTACATTTTTAACTTACGAATAATGTGTGGACTGAGTGAGCACTTACAAACATGTATTATCCAAAAATCTGCCACGTTAGCGGTTTGTTTTGTATTTTACAAATTCCCATATGAGTTTTACTAAACTATATACATATATAGAAGTTTCAATCTGCAGTATTTTCATCAGAAATCGGGTTTTCGAAAGTGTGCGGATTGAGTGAGCATACGAAATTATTTGTAAAACTTTAAATACGTAACCAGGTGATCTACAAATTATTACCTACCTTAAGCATAAGTTTTACTAAAAATTACGATATAAATATTATATGTTAAATAAACACATTCACAGATTTCGTTGGTTGTTTGTGAGAACTGAGTGAGCATACGTTAATGAACGTATTCTTTTTATTTACCTATCGTTTTACAAATTCATCAATTAGTTTTACAATTGTTTTAGAACTTTTACTAAATGATCAGCACATTTTTTTACATTTTTGAAGGGTGCTCACTCAATCCACACGCACACAAAATGTTCGAGTAGGTACGCTGGATCGGGTTTTACAGATATTTAAATTTTGGTATAAAAAAGTTGTTTGGGATTATACCGATACAGTCGTAGGTCTGTCTGTACTAAGTTACAAGTACTCTATTGAATTTTCGTTACTCCAAGTGTAAAAAGTTGTCCGCCATTTTCACTCCTGATAGTGACGTCTCTTAAACTAAAACGTCATTTGCATCATAGATAAGAGTGTTTAAATGGTTTTTATCTACACCCATCTTGTTAAATTCCTATAAAAAGTTCAGATATTATAGGTAAGGACCTACATTACTTGGCAGCGACCAAAATCAGAGATGTAATTTCATAATAGTACCGTAGCCACCGCGAGGTCACCATTACAGTATACATTTTGATCAAAATTGATACTGTAATGGTGACCTCCCCTCTCTGCTCCGCGGACTGACTCGCAGGACTGAGTGTTTCATATTTTCATAAAAGAAAATCTATTGTTATGATTATGAATATGTGTGTAGATAAAGTAGTGTATGCAACTGCTACATAATGAAAGGTT
The DNA here is from genome assembly GCA_905147355.2 of Apotomis turbidana. Classification (NCBI taxonomy): domain Eukaryota; kingdom Metazoa; phylum Arthropoda; class Insecta; order Lepidoptera; family Tortricidae; genus Apotomis; species Apotomis turbidana. Next base: position 4,691,322 of record LR990280.1, read on the forward strand.
TAAAGTACGAGTGTGGTTTTATGAAACGAGCCGTAGGCGAGTGTTTTAAGACATTATTATACAGTTGCATACACTACTTTATCTACAATTATTTACAGGTTCGCCTACGTCACGCCACAGATAAGCTAAAATCAAAAATGGCGGACGGCGTTTTTCTTTGTTCATAAAATTTATATGTTTATGTTTAGCTTTTTAGTTCAATAAAAAATACAATACATGTTTTTTGTGCTGGTAGGATAATTATTAACCATTTCAAATATCGACTAAAGGACATTGATTCCATGGTCATGAAATAAATTAAGAAAACAATACCCATTCCAAAAATGTGTCAAGTAGCCTGTTATGGCAATGCCGATGGCATATATATACAGTCTGACCAAAAAGAGTAGAAATTAAAAAGTGGCAATACTGTAGTGTCGTCCCTTTCTAATCAATCTAAGAAAAAGAGGACGACGTTTGGTCAGACTGTAAATCAAAATGAGACAATCGACTGAAGGATCAATCGATCGTATTAGTGGCAAGAAAAAAAAATTGTTGAAGGTATGTTTCAAAACAAGCCAAAGTTGTCAGAGACACGGCAAATAAATGGGTTTGCGTAGTTTTGTTTACACATTTCATTGAAAAAAGAGATAGGATCATGGCCTACACACGGATTTTAAATCGATAAAGCTTCGATAACGTCACATATTGGGATCTGTTTTACATCAACGGCTTTTCCATAAGACATGGCGAGCAATTTTAATAACAGTAAATACAACTATAAACTGCTACGAATCAAGGCCCAGGTTTCAATGTCGATCGCGTCAAAACTACTGGATTGATTTAAATACAGTGGGGCATGACTCAAGAAATAAAACATTTAGTGAACAACAATCTAACCTCAAAATACACCAAGAACTGGAAACTATTATTCTCTCTTAAATAAATTAATTAAAATCAACATTTCATATATCCCGTTTCAAATTTTATAATCGGTTTTCTGATCTGCATTCAAAAAAATGAATATTTTGAGAGTAGAAAGTTGTTTACTGGATCAGACAAGTATTACGTATAAGTAAAGAATAGCTAAAGAAAAGGCGTTTACGTCACCCAAGGCCGTAAGTGGCATTTTCTGCCCGCTACGCGGGGACAAAACACGAAAAAATACAAAACAAAACTTTAGACAAACCACGGGACGAATGGTAATTCGTACTAAAGCCCCATATAGTAGTTCGTGATCTGAGACATTCACGAATTCGTGGTAGGTATGTAATGTACTTAATATTATTATTGTGAGTGTATGTCTCTTTAGCCACTTTACATCGAATCTATTTTTGGCATAGATACATAAACGGTTATAAAGATACAAGGGATACCTTTTGCCCACTACATTGTATCAAAGAGGGTTATGTATGCCTCATTTCTTCCACATGAACGCCGTTAATACTTCAAGTAGGTATAAACTAAATATCTATATACCTTCGTGATCTAATTTGGCGAAATGCGTAGCAATTCAGGTGGGACAGTTAATTACTTAAGTGACTATTAGTTACGTCAGGCTGAGTGACAAATCGAAACCCACGGGTTTTATATTTACCCATTCTTAAATTAGGCAATTAGGTAGAATAAACATTAAAAACGTAATTAGATAATGAATGAGATGACGGCGATTCCGCTAAAGACGACTTATAAAATAGTTTTTATGTCGCTATATTTGTTACTGTTTTGATGCCAATGCAAAGGATAAGGCCTTAAATTAATTGTTATGTATTCAATGTTATATAAGAGCTGTTGGCGTTCTTGAAAACTACCAATTTAAGGTAAACGATAACTGCAAATCATTTATTGTTTCACCCGCGATTGCTTCAAGAGCGAATAATTCCTGGTTTATTTTATTATTAATGTTATTTTTATGGCTCTGTAGGTACTCTTTTATTTATCTTCCTTTATTGTAAGAAGGAAAAACGTAAATGATTCACAAATCAAAGATTCTTGTATTATTGTATTACGATGGGGAGAGGAGGGCCGATTTGGTTGCACCCGCTATAGCCTTTAAACCTCTGTTATGACAATGGATTCCAGGTTAATTTAAATGCTTATACACAAATCTATACAAAACAGGGTAAAATGTAACCCTTCAAGCAATATTTTGTTTTTATAAATAATGACACAAAGGTAAATTAAGAAAGAAAAATTGAAAGCGATCTACTACAATCGAAGCGGGGTTTGAACCCGCGACCTCTGCGTTTCCGGCGCATTGCTCTCCCAACTGAGCTATTCGATCGCTACGTCAATCACACCAAATCTTTCATCCCTTAATCCTTTACGCTACTGAAATGAAATGAAATGAAATGAAATATGAAATGAAATAATTTATTCAGTAAGTAGGCCACAGGGGCACTTTTACAAGTCAGATTGTGAATCTACCGGCATTTCGCAAGAGGAGACCGCTGTTGAGAAGAAAGCCGAAAGAAACTCAACAGTAAGTCATTTTTTCGTAAATAATACTTAAAACAATTACATGATACATTTGTGTTATAACTAATTACACTGGTACACGTAATGGAGATGTTAGATACTCCAAATCAATGTTAAGTAGGAACATTAAAATTAAAATTTAATAAATTGAAAATATTAAATATACCCAGAGATGTATAAAGTCTCTGGGTGTCACAACATGCAATAAAATATAATTACTTAATTAATTTAATTCCATAGAGATGTATAAGGTCTCTAGGCGTCAACGTGAATAATTTAGAAAATAATTATTAAACCTAAATTTCTTAGAGATGTATATGGTCTCTAGGCGTCATAACATGCAATAAAATATTTTAAAATTATTTAATTTCCTCAGAGATGTATAAAGTCTCTGAGTGTCACACTAAGCTGTTTCTTAGAGATGTATACAGTCTCTAAGAGTTACAAAAAGTTAAAATCAACATTGAATAACTTCAATCGAGTACAGGATGAAGTTTCTCACATTTGCTTAATTTAACACTAGTATGCGGTTGCTACATATTTAATTTGGCCCTTGCTAGCATGAACAGACCGGACCCCACAAACGGCACCCGTTCACGAGTATGACGCATATCTCAGCCATCGCCTCCCTCAACCATATTATAGGGAAGGCTGCGACCCGATCAACGACGCCACCGTAAGCAAAGACCTTTAAGCGAGCATGACATGCTCAAGCTGCCGGGCATACTTGACTAATACTATTTGCCCGGTGAGAAACAACAAATTGTGCTCTCATGTTACATTAAAAATTTCCCACCAAAATAATGCTTATTTAAAAATTTACTATTGTCACAAAACACTAAACTACTGGCTTAAAGGCATCACCGTCGTTTAGAAAGTCATTAACAGTATAATAAGCTTTATTCAATAAGTGACGTTTTATTTGCGCTTTAAATTTGCTACAGGGCAATTTTACTACATCAATAGGTATTTTATTGTAGAAGCGTACACAGTTCCCCACGAACGACGAGCTAACCTTACGGAGACGGTGGGCAGGTATTGCGAGCTTGTCCTTACTTCTCGTATTGTAGTGGTGAATGTCACTGTTGAGCTTGAATTCATGGAGATTTTTCCGCACATACATGATATTCTCAAGAATGTATTGAGATGCTACGGTGAGAATGTTTGTTTCCTTGAATTTCTCTCTTAGTGACGTACGACCTCCTAGTGCATAAATTGCGCGTACAGCTCGTTTTTGTAGCACAAAGATGGTTTGGATGTCCGCCGCTCTTCCCCATAATAAAATTCCATATGACATAACACTATGGAAATAACTGAAATATACAATCTTTGCCGTCTCGACGTTTGTCAGCTGCCTGATTCGCCTAACTGCATAGGCCGCGGAGCTAAGCTTACCTGCAAGAGTGGCTATATGCGCACTCCATTGCAGTTTAGAGTCTAAAGTAACACCCAGGAATACTGTTTTTTCTTCAAATTCCAGTACTTCGCCTTTCAGTTTTACCTTGGCACAATTGACTTGTTTCACATTTGGTAATGTAAATTTAATGCACTTAGTTTTCTTGGCATTTAAAAGTAAATTATTTGCAGTAAACCAATCCATAATAGAGGACAGTGCATCATTAATCACATCGAAGTTGTTTTCTTGCCTTTTTACTTTAAAAAGAAGAGATGTGTCATCTGCAAATAGTACTATATCATGTTTATCTCGCACAAGGTTTGGTAAATCGTTAATATACACTAGAAAAAGAAAGGGACCCAGAATTGAACCCTGAGGTACCCCCATAGCAACAGCTGACCCAGTCGATTGAGTCCCATTGATATCTACCCGTTGCGTTCTGCCTGAAAGATATGACGAGACAAGGTCAAGGGCATTGTTTTTGACTCCGTAGTGTTCTAGCTTACGTATTAAATTCTCATGATCAACGCAATCAAATGCTTTGGATAGATCACAAAAAACTCCAATAGCATCTTGAGCCTTCTCCCAGGCATCAAAGATATGTTTAACTAGTACCACGCCAGCGTCAGTGGTAGAGCGACCTTTAGTGAACCCGAATTGATTGCTGTGGAGTAGGTTATTCCGATTGAAATGAGATATCAGTTGATTTAGAATAATCTTCTCAAAAACTTTGCTTAATGCTGGTAGTATTGATATTGGTCTAAAATTTGTGGGGTCTGATTTTGTACCTGATTTGAATAAGGGAATAATTTTGCTATGCTTCATCAAATCAGGAAATACTCCAGTATCAATACATTTATTAAAGATATCAGCTAAATATGGTGCAATAGATTCAACAATTGAATGTAACACTTTCACAGATAGGCCCCACAGATCCTCAGTCTTCTTTAAATTTAGCGATTTAAACGCTTTAATAATAGTGGTAGGGGTTACATAAATGAATTTAAAGATAGTTGTACATTCTGTTACATTCGTTTTCAATAGTAATTCAGCAACATCGGGCGATGAATTTAAAGACTTTGTTGTCTCTACAGGTATATTGCAGAAGAATTGCTTAAAGTGATGGGCAATTTCAACATCGGAACTTATTACAGTATCGTCGATTCGAAGACTGTAATGGCGATCTTTTGGTTTCGTTTTCCCAGTTTCATCATTGATTACCTTCCAAATAGTTTTTACCTTATCACAGGAATTTGTGATTTTTTTAGACAAGTAATCAGCTTTAGCGGCGGCACACATTTGCTTAAAGGATTTGGAAAACATTTTCACGTACTCTAGGAACTCCGGTCTCTTATCGATTGTCCTTTGTTCATAAAGATCGTAGAGACGACATCTTTTTTCATGAATATCAGGTGTAGCCCAGTCGCTGAATTTAGTTTTAACCCTGTCTTGTACTTTCTTTAAATTGAAACAGGCATCAAATTCTTTTTTGATGCAGTTAAACAAGGCCGAACACATACAGTTAGCATCCTCTTGAGTAAATGTAAGATAACATAGTCTCCTCTGAATGTTATGGTTAAACAAATCTAAGCGATTTTCAGAGATAGGTCTGCACATGGCGTCTACTGGAGCGCTCTCTGCGTCATATATGTTTTTGAAATGCTTATGCGCATTAGCCATATCCTAGGATGTGCGTTTTACACGCACGATCCCCAATCCCCATTGCTTTACAGCAAGTGTGAAGACTGCGAGAGAGATGGCGCTGTTCTAAATATTTGTATATAATCTTTTTTATCGATTCATATTTTTTATGTGGTAATACCACATTTTATGTGCTAATGCGCATAAGCATTTCAAAAACATATATGACGCAGAGGGCGCTCCAGTAGCGTAAAGGATTAAGGGATGAAAGATTTGGTGTGATTGACGTAGCGATCATATAGCTCAGTTGGGAGAGCAATGCGCCGGAAACGCAGAGGTCGCGGGTTCAAACCCCGCTTCGATTGTAGTAGATCGCTTGCAATTTTTCTTTCGTAATTTACCTTTGTGTCATTATTTATAATAATAAAAATGTGGTATTACCACATAAAAAATATGAATCGATAAAAAATATTCTATACAAATATTTTGTTTGTAATGTGCTTTTTATTTTATTAATAATAAGTGGAATGAGTCCAAATGTTGCACCCACGATAATAGAATCACCCCTTAGCTACCAGTGCGGAGCAGCCCTATTGGGAACTTTAAGATTTTCAGAGGTATACGATACATATATGAATACATATATTATTATTTGTTATTTTATTTGGATTCAGAATCTGCAATGAGATTATTTTTACGTCGTATAGTTTTTTAGATATATTTTTTTAAAACCTCGATTTGGTCACTTTCGGCAGGTATAGAACATTACCTTGGTCTACAAGGAATTAGTAAGGAAAATTAAAAAGTAGGCGTGATATTGACAGTTTCTTTTTTTCACGATTTTTTTTTAAACAAAGGCTCATAAAAGCCTTGTAATACGCCAGACCGTACAGACAGACAATCGTCATTTTAATGATAGACGTCTACTTTATTCCCCACTGAGTGACCGGCGACTTAAAGATGCCCGACATGCCCGTACCCCTAAATTCGGTCGGTGCAATCAAACTTGACTCATACTGAATGAGTAACACATCCGCCGTACCATCCGCCGTACTATCCAACTGAAATACGTACTATGACTGCATAAATTATATTAAATTCACACGTACTTACTGCCTTATTCTTTTGGAAGACTACAGCTAACACACAGACTTTATAATAAAAGCCACAACTCCTCGACGTGTTTCGCCAATATCCAACCTCTTTTTCTTTGAATAAAGTCTAGCATTGCTTGTCGTTAATACATAATTGAGTAATTGAAATTATATTGGCTTTATGCCAGCCACCTGACCATAATGTTGTTTAGTGTTTACATACGTACGTAAATACAATTATTTACGTTTTCCGGTATTTACAAATAGTACCTACACATAATATACCGTGACTTTGCAAATGTGGGTATTCTACACAGAAGTACGCTACCTTTTGCTATAATTATGTTCACTAGAATCTTTGGCTGTTCGAGGCAAGCTTTTAGCGGAGTGCCACCTTCACTCTTCAAAGATGGAAGAGTCATGTCAAAGACCAAGTCTGAGCACCATAGGACGTAGGTGGAGAAATGGAAACGTGTCCAGTGATTACCTTGATCTATTTATATTTCAATAAATAATAAATAAATATCCGACACAATCACACAAATCGATCCAGTCCCACAGTAAGCTCTAGTAGGCTTGTGTTATGGGCACTAGATGACGATAAAAATACTTATATATATAAATACATAACTTAAATACAAATAACATCCATGACCAAGGCACAAATATTCGAGTACATCACACAAATATTTGCCCTTGCCAGGATTCGAACCCAGGACCGCCCGCTCAGTAGGCAGCTGCTTTACCACTGCGCCAACCGCGTCGTCGAAAATTTATCTTTGCAAAAATCATAGTACTTCTAGAACAAACATTTACTAAACAAGGAAAGCCATAAGGTAAAGTAGTAATTCAAAGTGGCTATTTACCCTTCAATACAAAGACATCATTGTATGCAACTGAATATGATTTTGGATAGACGGCATTTCTATTATTGTAGAGAATGCCACTTGGCATTATTTTCGCCATTTTTACTGACTAAAGTTTAAATAAATAAATGTTATCAAATGATACATGTGATTACATTTATAATTTAATTAGACAAAGCATCACTTTCATGGACACATGTCACCAATGTGAGCTTCGCAAAGTGAGCATATCGAATTTGTTATGAGGTGTTATTTATTACCTGGAGTGTAAACCTCGTCATACCTTATGTTACATATGTGAATTAAAAAAAATATAGGCCTTGTTTTAGCCTATTTATAAAGTTTAAAGTGGGTAAATAACTCAGTAAACTAAGTAATTGTGCATGATTTTACTATTTAGGATTAATATGAACACTAAATATGTAAATAACCTATCGTAACATTGTTTTCTTTTTTTTTTCAATAAAGACATTTTAAAAACAAACAAACAACTTTCATGGACAAAATTGTCTTTACTTTGTATCGCATTTCGAATAAACAAGTATGAAATTGTAACTAAATTATTTTGAAATTCAAATCTTGTTGGAAGTTTATATTTTTGTCAAAAACCGTGTAGCTCAAAATCGCACTAATATTATAAAGGCGAAAGTTTGTGAGTGTGTACATATATATATATATATGTGTATGTTTGTTACTTCTTCACAGTCAAACGGCTGGACCAGTTTTGATAAATTTTGGTAAAGGTAGCTGACACATAGATTACTTTTTATCCCGAAAAATTTAATGTTCCTGAAGGATGAGGTAGTTTATAATATTTAGAATATCGCTCTGCACTTTTCCAGAATTTGGTTCGGTAATTGGAAGACCTGGAAGTTATTGTATATTAACATTTATGCTAATGGCAAAGTATCTTGAATAGGATTTAATTACTACAGTTTATTTAACATTAATGTATAAACTGAATATCCATTGGGTGTACTCGCATAACCAGCGTGGGACTGTGTTACTTACATGGGATAACTATGAGTTTAATGATTGTGTAGTTTATTATACTGTATGTTTTCTGCAGTTATGTGAGAACAGAAAATCTACTAGTTGTAACAACTTTGAAATAGCCCTCTATTTCAAAGTTAAGTATTACACATTTAGTAAGGGGTAGTATTCAAACGCACATCAAAAAAAAACCTTTTTCTATGCAAAAATGACGGCGGCGCCAGATCGATCGTTGTGGAGAACTTTGGGGGAGGCCTTTGTCCAGCAGTGGACGTCTATAGGCTGATATGATGATGATGATGCAAAAATGATCAAAATTTATACCAAAATTACTGATTCCACAGCAAATACTGCACTCAAAATGTTACTAAATATACTACAATTTATATTTGTGGCGTGCATCTATTTATTTAAAAGTAAAGCATATTTAAGTAATGCATAGCTAATAATGACTACCGCACATTATGGAGCGTTTTTTAGGGATATAAGAAAAAACTAACCCAACCTAACCCGGCCGAGTCGGATCTGCTCTGAAAGGTGATCAGGATTAGATGGTTACCTATCTGAAACACCATTTTTTGTTTCCCATCTGTAACGTTTCGCCAAATTTTCATTTGTCCGAAAGCCATTTTTTTCAAAAACTGTTTATTTTTCAGTATAATTATGAAGCAAACCTAACCTACTGGGTTCTTTGAAAAGATGAAAGTAATGTTGTGCTGATGTGTATTTCCTAATTATCTGCAGTCCAATTTTTGCTAGGCATTTATTTTATTTGCTGTGCAATAATTAATTTGATGTAAAAAGTATATAATTGATGAAAATAAATTTATAGGCGATTATTTGTTTGCTGTGCCATTAATAATATCCCTTTAGTAAGTACATTGATAAGTGTCACTAACAGAGTTAAATATAAGTTGAGGCTAGTAATTTGTTGTATGAATCTTGAGAAGTGAAAGTAATTTCTATATTGCCTGGCTAGGCACTTAAAATACCAGTTAGACCTAGGTTTTCTTGCAATTACTGACTCACTTCAAGCAACAAAGGATTCTTCATAAACTTTCCAATTTATTTTTTTATTTTATTACTGGTCTAACCTGAAATACTATAATTAAAAAGTAAATTAATATCATTATGGTATTAGAGTAATTTATAGTGCATTTCAGTGGACAAAAAAATCATTACCATTTTTATTTTTATTTTATATACAACCCTGGTAACCTATACGTTAATTAAAAGTAAGTCTAAACTCTAAAAGTTAAATGCTCATTTTGGGTGTTGTAGTATTTAGTATTTGAGTGAGGAATGGTTAGGAAAGCGTAGTAAAAGCAAATTGGTAACATTTCCCTTTCAAAGTCAAGTGCAATCAATCGAGTGTACAAAACTAGTAGGTCAAATCAGCCACTCCTATTTTCACTTTGAATTATGCTAAATACGCCTTGCATTTGAATTAAACTACACTTTGTTTAAGCTATATTCGTATTCAGCACAACCAAAATGCGAGGCCAAAGTGTTACATATACCCAGAGGTGAACGCACGAGTGTAAATTTAGAAAAATACACCTACTTAAAAAACCTACAGTTAAGACTATCGTAGATCAACAATTTCGTTTTCACAAAAAAGGGCTTAAAATTATAAACAGCCGCACAACCTAATAGAATCAGTAAATAAACAAAGAAAAATACACTAAAATAACACAATTAAAATAATTACCTATAAATTAAGAACTGTATGATTCCTTCGCGGGCGTTGACACGACACAATTAAATTATAAAATGGTTATTTTTTTAAAGTTTTCATAACGATATTGATGCACTTCGTAATGTTATACACTGATTAAAATATCACTCACCTGTAATTCACTAGAAATTAAAAACACTCCCCTTCCGTGACTTTGATTTCGTCTTTATCGCACCACAGACGCGGTATATTTTGCTACGCTACGGCTCACTCTGTGATGAAATTTAACTTTCACGCGATGTTGATTATAGTCTGTGGTCTGTACACGAACCAAGCGTGTTGCTTATATTGGCAGCATTGAATATAGTTCGGTAAATATAAAAAATATTTGTATTGTATCCATTGAGGTATTAGTAATTAATACGTCAATGATTGTATCGCCATTTTTTTTAACGTTGGCTTTGGTGTGTATGCTTTCTTCTCCATAGGAAAGTTCACGCCATCCTTGATGCCATCGTATTCTTTCTTATACTTCACCAAATTGAAGCTAGAGATATCCTAGCGATAGAAAACTTCATCATCGCAGTGTCATATAGTCTCTTTAGGTCTTTGTCTAGGTTTAGCGAATTTAGAGATGGCAGCCCCAACCGAAGGATAAATTCCAACTGCACATCGTCTCGTGGAATTTCGTTAACTAAAACCTTGGATGAAGTTACTAAAACAGATCCATAATAGGGGTAGGTTTGCCTTTGTATTATAAAGCCTGACCAGAAATATATGAGGATTGTCAAGACGGCGCTATTTATGAGATTTATATGGTAACAATTTTGCAACCAATCGCAACCGCACTCTAATGACATGACATTAGTTTAAATACCTGTCAGTTCCTATGGTAACCTCGTAATATCATTTAATGGAATGCACTCTTTTCCTGGCTGTTTTTCGTGTAGTAAACACATGTCCACTATTTATAATATTACGTTCACGATTGTGAATGGTTTTAGGCATTTTCTTTGGATATTTTAAAAATTTGTTTTTTATAGAAAACACCACGAATGACATTGACATTGTTGACAAACCATCATAAAATGCCAGTGTAAGAAATGAGTTCTAGTGAAATTCCGCAATATGGCGCATCCTCACATATTTCTGGACAGGCTTTAGTTATAACCGGTTTTTGCTATAAAATGTATACATACATACAATAGAACATAGCAAAAGTAATGTCAACGACGGGTCATATTATGTAGTCACAGCCAGCCTGGAGCTTCCATTCTCGGCTTAATAATAATGTCATAATGTGCTTTGCGGACCCTACAACACCATCAGTAGGCATGATAAGATGAGGCAGGTTTCTAGAAATGAAAGCAGAAAATATCGAAATACGAGTCAAAAAAACATTTATTTACCAAAAAATTTAGGTACATTGTGGAAATATTATTACATGAAGCATTTACCCGCAATCAGATACATATGGGTCGGAAGTAGACATCCTTAGGACATCCAAAAATGAGAATACAATCACATCCTTAACTTTATTAACAGAGAATGCCTTTTCACTGTATCACAAGTTATAATATAATATAATATTGGCGACGAGGATAATTCATGCTAAACTTATTTTCTGATATGAATGTCTTGTCTGTAAATTAATAAAATATTGGAACATTACGATAGGATCACTGTAACATTATGAATAAAATTGCCATTTGTATTCAATGTTATGTACTTATATGTAATAATAATAACATAAATAGTGGAGGAACTTGAGGCAAGAAGGAAGAACTTGAAGTTTTAACATTAATTGAATTACAACCTTTACAGTCCATGAGCTCTCCAATTGCGATTCGGGTTTGGGTGCAAACAGAAGTTCTTATATGGATAGCGTAAGAGCGATCAAGATAGGTATGAAACGCGAATCACATTCTGATAGCTCACGCCCTACAGTATCAACCCACGGTAGACATCCCGACTTTGCCTATGGTCTTCAAAACTAAATATACAGGGTGATCAATCCAAATTGGTCAGTAGGGAGAAGTTAGAAACTATAAGAGACAGGGAAATCTATTCTAAGGAACCATGACGTCGATTTTAGATTTAATGAAAACTGCATTTTTTTATATAAATCTCGTACCCTATTTTTATAGTTTCTAACTTCTCCCTACTGACCCATTTGGATTGATCACCCGGTATAGGTACTTAACAGGTATAATGCAATCTTACTGTTGCTGTTGTAAATACGAATTAAGAAATAGTAATAAAGAGCAATTTTAAAACATTAATAATGGAATACGGTATATGATGACAGTTCAAATTGCTACTCTTTATGAAATGTCAAAAACGATCTGTTATGAAGTTTCTATGAAGATACTGGCTTGTGACGTCATAAAAATCAGTAGACAAAACAAGTCTTCTTTTTAGTTTTTGTCCAATTAAAAATAGTATAATGTCCAAAAGTTAATGGTACTTTATTTGGTTCCGTGTATTTAAAAAAGGGTGTTTAGTGATTTCAATGATACAGTTTATTTTCACAATAGTCAAATACCGTATTCTAGTTATCCTACCGTAGTAAAATGTTGATGTTTGGCCTGGACTGACATTACCAATTAACTAAAATAATCTAACGGCGCGTGAGGCAAGACGGACGGTAATTGTAATAAAACAGAGAAATGCAAGTCAGAATAAAGAAAATTCGCCATTTGTACATTTTCTAAGTTCGTTGTGTTGGTATGGTCGGATTCTTTTGATGTAAGTATCCTACAAGTTATTCACATAAGGTCATTGGGACAAGTGCGCTAGCTGGAAAAGCGTACCTACCATATCGAAATATCGAAAAGCACAGATGTTATATCGTAGTAACCCCATCTTACTTTTGGCAAGTAACAATTGTTGCGCGGTTGTAAAAGGCGATAGTTAGTATAACGTCTGTACTTTACGATATTTTGTTATGGTAGCCAGGCCTGTCCCTTTGGCGCGCTTGCCCCAATTGATCTTAGATTTTGCATTATAAGAAATGAAAATAGCGCAGTACAGATAAACATAACATGTCGAAATTATAATTACAGTTTATTATAGGTATCTATTGTTAAACAGCGAAATAGTCACTTGAACCTTAAGGTAAAGTGGTTAGTGGGATAACATAGTTAATTGTCAAATAGGGTAGGACTAACAGTTAGATGGACTGTGGCAGCTTTCCCGGGGTAAATGTCTTACCCCACCTAACTTTATATTGAAGAAGTTGCGATAACAATCCTCTAAATATCGGTACCCGTATGTTGTACCGTTGAATGCTAATGATTGGGTATTGTACCCTACATAATCTCATTTTCTTTATTCTGAAGTATTTATTAGGTCTCACAGAGTAAAGATGTGACAATAGCTTTCTAGATCTTAGAAGCAATCGACAAAAAAATAATGAATGTATCACAACCTATGCTCATTAAATTAAAAAAGAAATACTAGTGTACGCATGTCCGTATATTTATACCTTGGAATAATAACATATAGAAAATATAGTTTTGAACCTGTCAAACGTACAGTACACCTTTTGTCGTTTTTAATAAAATATCATATGAACATTACGATAGTTTTTCTTAATTATTGTATTAAGCGGTTTACACTCACGTGATGTCGTATGGAGCTCGTCATCATCATCAGGAGCTGCTTACCCGTGTCACCGCGCCGATGTACGGGTTCGAAACAGTTTTACGTGAGTGTAAACCGCTTAATACAATAATTAAACATGTCTCACGAAAGTTTAATGAGATATACTTTTTCTTCACAAAAATAGTTACATATATCATTACGACAGCAATTAACCTATGTAGGAATGAAATATACAATGAATGTCTACATATTATTATTCAAAGTTCGTAAAATACATTCGACACGAGAATTAGAAAATCCATTTTACATAAAGGAATGTTTAATGCGCCACTAAAATCTACTTAACATTATCATTACATTACATTAGAATTATTTGTTGCCGGTTCAATCCATAATAATAGTTTCGCCTGGAATCTCTAAATCTCAAAGGAAATGTTAAACTTCATACTATTTTGATCGAAGCTTTGTTCTACTGATCATAATATTATATTGAAACACTGGAATAAATCTGACGCTTTTCCAAGTTCGGAAAATGAGTAAACTTACACGATTCGTATCAAACCATTATCACCGATTGACCATAGACAACATTTCTACCGATCTAAAGACGTATGCATATTACGACACCGAAGAAACATATGACGTTTTAGAAACGGCATCAGTAAGTAAGAGCGTTGTCCCTTAACCATAATCGATCATTGCGATTGTATTATATCAAAATTACAACACTAGATTCGTATACTATCAACGCGAACGGAGGTGGGTATTACACGGCTTTCGTATATTTGATAATACTTTTTAATTGTTCTTGATTTCAACAACCACATTGGTAAACACACCTTAACTACTAGTCCGTAGAAAATCAGTCCAAAGTCATGCAGCCGCCACTCTGTGACGTCACGTTAAAGCCTACCTACAGCGCGCGCTTCCCTGAGGATGCATAAAGCCTAGGGTTGTCACACGTAAATGGAAAAACGTAATGAAAAATTTGAGCACCACCTAAATTTTTGTTTAAATTAATTAGTTGAAAATCTGAATCATGGATCTATGCATGCTCCAAGTGAAGATAACCCTTAGACTTAGCTAACGCACTTTAAGAAAAGTTTAAAAGGCCTTACAGATTTTCAAACGGCCCTAGGATTGTATACCGATTGTAGCGTTAAAAAAGGTTAAGAACGAAATATAACAATTTTAAACCCACGTCAACAAAGAAGTGGATCTCAGTTCGTTAGTATTTTTTTTTTTATTTCACACGAGGGCACGCCAAAATCTGTATACCTCTAAGTATTCCTAACAAAGGCAACATTTACCAATGCGATCTACCGTACAACCAGTCTTCTTACGACAATACAATAACGTACACTAACACTAACTCACCAACACATTAGGCTGGTACAATTTTTGGAACACCATTATTATTATTTTCATAGTCCTTGCTGTAAGGTGAAATTGCAGGTCATTCATTTTTTTACCACGGTTTTTACGTAATGTTTTTTTTTTATGACAATTTGACAGTTAGCAATAAAATTGGCTGAAGGGATGTTTGCTTTCGAAACCCAATTAAAAGAAATAAAATTGTCTATGATCGGTACCTACTTGTCAATGTCAAACCGAAAATTAGAAATAAAATTGTTTATGATCGGTACTTGTCGATGTCAAACGGAAAATTTTGACATTGACAAGTGTGAATCATCGACAAGTTTGTTTTTTATTGGGTTGCGAAGGCAACGACGCTTTAGTCATCAATTTGTCACTTAAAAAAAAGAAAACATTTTGGAAAACCATGGTAAAAAAAACGAATGACCTGCAGTTTGTAAATCCTTACAGCAAGGACTACCAAAAAAATATACAATCTTGCAAGAATTGACCCTATTAGGGCTGACTTCAAAAGTTGCAGAGATTAAAAAAAAAAATGGGTACCCATGGCATAAGTAAACAAGGTAACTCCGGAATGACAGATGGACTTTTGACGTCATCACGTTATGATTGGTTGGTTGGTTCTGTCAATCCTTTTCTGTGTTGCCAGCGGTGTATCATAATAATCCCAGATTCCCTTGTTACCTGTATGAATCTCATAAAGTAGTGTTTTAAGACTGCGCCGAGCGAAATGTGAAAAAATAGGCATTTGCCGTTAAGTAGATAACGTGAACACTAGTTATTTAATCCATTTCTAAACTATATTTAGCACTTCGAAGAATGTGTTAACATCTTCTCCGTGGAAAAATTATAAGATTATTAATATTTTACCCTAGAGAACTAAGTAAAGTTGGACGAAAATTGTAAAATCTTAAGAAGGCGTTAAGTGTTTATTTATACTTTAACAATGGAACTATTCTGATTTTCAGTTAAGAAAAAAGATGAATGTTTACATTACAATTTGTCCGCATGAAATATTTCAATTATTGTTTGGTATTAAAGGTCCAGATTTATCAAAGAGTGCTTTTAATTCTCCATACATTTTTACTATGGCGGCCGCGCGCCGATCTTAATACGCATTCCCCGCACTCTATGGTTCAGTCGCTAACGCTCGGCGCCCTCTTAAATCAATGATTACGACCAAATGAAACTTAGTCCAAGAACATGAAAATCATAAAACATAAATGCATAATTATTTTGTGTACGACTGGCGGCAACCATTGTTTTCCTTATAATTATTTCGTTACCATAAAGCTACTAATCAGTGACGTAGAAAGTCTCACCAGCCGGAGTGTCACACCTTATTTTCTTATACCATAAGATCGCCATTGAATACTATTGTTTTGCATTTTGCAGTCTATTGTTTTGCATTTAATATGTATGTTAGATTCTAAGGTATTTATCTATGGGCCTTTGATGCCTGAAATAAACGAATTATTATTATTATATAACGTCAATATTTTGTCAATGGAGTAGTTTCCCGATAGTTAGAATCGGCAGTTTGAAGTGTAAAAACTTAATTCTAAAATTAAATTAAACTTGTAGATTTAACTATGTTAATTGACGATTTCGTGCTTTTCGTGTCGTGACTGGATAGCGAATATTCGTTACAGACTCCAGAAAACATGGAAAAGGTCGCAATTATTTACGATGAAAAAACAATCCCTATACAAATCAGGACTTTGTATATTTATGTCCTTGGCTATCAATTGCGAATTAAGTACACTCATGAATACGAGTATGAATTACATTGTAACGTTAATATCGGCTCCATAGCTTTCTAACGTCCTACCGCGCTATCAGAAGTCCGATGCCTAATAATCACATATCATATCAATCTAGTAGAAGAGTTACATCATGCAAACCTCGGAATATAAAGGGCAATTTAATGACAGCTACAAGCAGCTAGGGTTCGCTTATATCGATAAACTCAACTATCGATGCTTTTCGCATATCGTCGGAGATAGTGTAATACCGAGTAAGTAGTGTAGATACGAATCAAGATTCAAACAAATACTAAGTATTTTATTGAAATGAGAACTTTATCGACAGCTGTTATTTACGCGGTATTGCACTATCTGACGAAATACTAGTGCCCTTAGCATGTTTTTTGTGTGTGTTTTCTAGTGTAGGTACTTTTTTTGGAAACGATCATAAAGTTCACATAGAGGATTTTAAATGATCGCTAGGTTATGAATACCATTGCACTATGAAACAGTTATTATCACCTTAGATAATAAGATATAGCTTAGCGTACCTACTTAGACATCTATAATGAAAACAGTACTAATTTGTCAATGTCGTCGGAAAGAGGAAAAAATATCAGTGATGGTTAAAAAATCCTTTAAATATATATATTGTGTCATTTTACATTCAATTATTTTTCTATTCTATTTTTTGTTTTTCAGTTTTACAAAAAAAAAACTTGTAGCGATCCCTTGTATATTTTGGGAAAAGCGTCGATGATTAGGTTTATTGATAAAAGCGATCCCTAGCTGCTACCAGCTGTCATAAAAAAATACCTTTATATTCCTAGGTCTGTATAACATCAGTATTGGCGTAAGCACCAATCAAGTAAAGGTATATGGATAGTGTAAATTGTAAAATGGTACACATCTTTGGAATTGGTACCGTCAATGCTTTTGCCAATGCGAAAACGTTATATAACTACATGATCATACTGCGATCACTCTTAGAAAATAAAGAAAAAAATGTCGTACGTTTATCCATTTTGTACATAATTGTGAAATAAATTCGAGCTCAAAAAAGATTCTAACGAGAGAATTGACATCGAAATCATTAAAAATATCATAAAAATGAGATAATCTTACACAAATATACCAGTTACTGAAAATACCAGTTATGCGCATAAAATTGCGTTTTGAGAAATTGAAACCGATATTTGCAGTATGTGAACGATATCTTATGCCTTTAAAGCGCCATTGTTTGTACAGCCTGTTAATCAGACTTTGGATTCTACCATGTTCTGTTAAACTTCAACCTTTTGAACACCAAGCAGTCATAAGCTTATTTTGAAAGTATAGGTTAAGTTTAATGTAATTTAGTAGACCCGCAGACAATATACATCTCCCTGTAAAATATGCCCAGTGATTTGTCTGTTGCATTACTACTATGATATTATTATATTATTGTAAATTGTATTTTCTTTTTAAGTATCTGGCAATCTGGCATGTAAAAGAGCTATTGTAGCTTACTTGCTGAAAGTTTCGCATTTGAATATGAAAATCACCGAAGTGACAATACAGTAAGAAATGCTCTAAAATTAACAGGCTTTGAAAACCACTTGTAGCGGTTCAATCATTGAGATTTGAACGTCAATAGACGATATTCGCCAGTGGCACAATTTACCGACTGTGGCGGTCTAAAGGTTAACAGAACTATATGATATGAGCTTAGGAGTTTGATTGCATGATATCAACAAATGTGTATAAAATTGGAGTTTATATTACTACATTTTTACAGCAGTATTATACTTTATAACGCTTTAAAAGTATAAGGGAAAAGAACAGTTACATTGCCCAAAAGTGATTATCTTTACAATGGTTTTTCCAAAATGTTTTTTTTTTTTTTTTGACAGTTTGCATAATTGGCTATCTACGAGAAACAGAGTCTCAACTTGTGCCCTTCCACTGGCGGAGTGCAGAAATTAACCAATCGGGAACCCGAAAGAACATTTAAATCTGAGAAACGTAACACGGTATTTGATGACAGCTCAAATCAGCTACTCTTTATGAAAAACGATCTGTTAGTATGAAGCTTCTATGATGATACAGGCATGTGACGTCATAAAAAGCAGTAGTCAAAACGCGTCTTCTTTTTAGTTATTGTACAATTAAAAATAGTACAATGTCCAAAAGTAAGTGATAGATTATTTGGTTCCGCGTATTTTTTAATGTGTTTAGTGGTTTCAATGCCACAATTTATATTCACTATATTCAAACACCGTATTGGTCCTGTTTACTCATCTCCGTTCCACTTCTGTGTACAGGCAGCCTTATCACGAGCGAGTTAAAGTAGTAACATATTAGGCAATGTAACCGGGTAGAAGTTAGGACGTTATCGCTTTTGTGAATAACTGCAACAGGTTATATTTTATATTGTGTTATTTCGCCCCACAGAACGTCGAACAGCAATTCCCCCATTTTATTAGTCTGTTGACAACCAAAACTCACTAAGTAATGGGGCTTCTAAACGTGCCATATTTTACCGCAATCTGTGGCCGGCAACTATGGCCGTCCCTCTCTCGACACCCTACGCTAGAGCAAGATGCAAATAATGGCCGGCCACAAACTGCAGCTAAACATGGCCCGTTTAGAAGCCCCTTAACAGATATCTACTTAAAACAAAGCTCGTAACTCCGTGTCAATCTACAAACTAGATACGAGGTTTTGAAAAGCAGTGACAGAAATTTTGGCGAGTTTCGGTTGTCGCCAGATAATTTGATTATTTTTATACTACAAGCAAGATACAATAAAAACAGCTTCCGTTTTTTTTTCTTACCAGTTGTCGCCGCTGTTAAATCACATATCTAAATGTGTTAATATAATCGTCAGTTATACCGTTCGCTTAGCACATTTCGATTGTTTATATTAAAAACCTTAAAGAACGGCATACATCAAATATCATTAACACACAGTTTAAATGTCATATTATACCTGTTCACAAGAATGTATCTGTGGCGCAGCGAGTGGGCTTAGGGCTGCGTTTCTACCAGAG
Organism: Apotomis turbidana; assembly: GCA_905147355.2. Taxonomy (NCBI): domain Eukaryota; kingdom Metazoa; phylum Arthropoda; class Insecta; order Lepidoptera; family Tortricidae; genus Apotomis; species Apotomis turbidana. The sequence goes on from LR990280.1 coordinate 4,711,206, forward strand.
ATGTGCGAGGATGCGTAATGAGGGATGTATTGTATTTGTTATGATTTATGAACCAATGATATCAGGGATCGAAAATATCAATTATAATTATCACCAGTGTGAGACATTCATTTGTTATGTTGTGTCATAAGAAATATATTTTCATAAATAGTTCTAACAAAAAATAAACATATACAATTAACATTTAATTTAATATTGTTCCTGTAAGGGGAATCTCCGCGGTGCGGCACGCTGACATTTCGTGTGTTCGGATAGACGCAAGCGCGGAAATACACGTTCGAATACAGTTCACTTTCACGAACGCATTTTTTTTGTTATTATCAATCGATAATTATACATCTGTTATTATCAAGATTATTATCATCAAAGAATACGGAAATATGACAATTATCGTTTCGAACCCGGAATAGAATAACTTCATTCACTTATCCTCGCTAAGTCCAGCAGGATCTATTTTTTTACTACGACGGTGGCATACTAGCATGCGGCTTGATTTTAAGCAGATATGGATGCTTGCGTCGCATCGCCGACCCTATTTACTCCTCTCTTGAAGAACCGAATGGTTTACATAATCATACCTCGCTACGCACCCTCGCACATCCCTGGTGGAAGCGCAGCTAGGAACCTTGAGCGAGTTCTCATGTGATATACTAATAGGGGAATTACTGTAGAGACAATTTCTTCTAAGGATCGAAGACAGGCATGGTGGCCAGTTTCTGCTTGACGGGTTCCGTGGAGTCGTCGCAGAGTAGCAGGGAGTGGGAGTAGCCCATAGTGACTTGTGTCACGTTGGTCCCGTCCATGCGGGTCACCTCCTTTGGACGGGCGGTGGATTTGTTGATCTCACCCATCCCCTGCAAAGTTTACCACAATTAATAAATATATCGGACAATCCGACACAAACCGATCTACACTCGCGTTTTTAATTAGGCGAACTAACTTGACAGTTCATTGTACACGAATGTTGCCACAGTTCGCTAGTGTTGTTCATATCGATATTAAAAAAAACAGGTCATACGAGAGCTTTAGTTAAACAGCGTTAAAAAAAAAGTAGACATTATATGTTTCATAAATTTTGCATTATTATGTTTCAAATCAAACTAATAATTTTATGACACGAAAAAATAATAAAAAAAAAGGTTGGATCGTCGTCTAGTACCCATAGTAAAGCCTGACCAGAAATATATGAGGATGCGCCATATTGCGGAATTTCACTGGAACTAAATTCTTACACTGGCCTTGATTTTATGATGGTTTGTCAACAATGTCAATGTCATTCGTGGTGATTTCTTTATATGACAACTATTTAAAAATATCCAAAGAAAATGCCGAAAGCCACTCACAGTCAGGAACGTAATATTATAAATAAAGTGTACACGTGTTTACTACTTGAAAAACAGTCAGGAAAAGAGTGCATTCTATTAAATGAAATTACGAGGTTAACATAGTGGAAGTGACAGGTATTTAAACTAATGTCATTATAGTGCGGTTGCGATTGGTTGCAAAATTGTTGCCATATAAATCTTATAAATAGTGCCCTCTTGACAATCCTCATATATTTCTGGTCAGGCTTTACAAGCTTTGCTTTGCTTTTTAGTTTGGGACTAGGTCGATTTGTGTATGATTGTCCCGTAGTATTTATTTTATTATTTATTTATGTTAGGAGATCGCTAAGGCTCCGCCTTTTTGTTTTCTTTACAGTTCCGCGGTACTATTGAAAACACTAATAACTGTACATTTGTAAACGAATATAAACCTTATTGCAACATGTTACTCATACTCGTTTATTGATAAAAATTTCAATATTTTACAAGTGTTAAGGTTATATCGACATAAACCAATCACTATTTATTTTTTTCTATTCTTGACAACATTTTCAGCTGTCAAGTTAGTTCGCCTAATTATAAACGCGAGTATACTATATACGACGATATACGTACTTATATAGATAAATATACACTTAAATACATGGAACAACCACGACCCAATCACAAATATTCGAGTTCACCACACAAATATTTGCCCTGGCCGGGATTCGAACCCGGGACCGCCGGCTCAGTAGGCAGGTGTCTACAAACCGAGCCAAACGCGTCGTCAAATAATATGAAGGTTTGCCCAAAAAGCCCGCCTACTGAGCCGGTGGTCCCGGGTTCTAATCCCGGCCAAAGCAAATAATTGTGTGATTTGTGCTTGTTCTATGTATTGAAGTGTATTTGATCTAGTTAAGTGTAGGAATATTACAGTGTATCGGAACGCACCGAGTGACAGAGAAAGGTAATGCGTGGGAAAGGGACGGGACATCGACGGGATATTATCTATCTCTTTCTTCGCCGTACTGTGAGAGAGTGACGGGCGATGCTATTTCGACAAGTCGCGAAGCATAATGCTAGACGGACTATACCTTTACCATGAGTTTACTGTCACCGCAATCACTAGCGACCGTAAAGGATTTGTATGGAGAATTGTAGTTCTACAAAGTAACCGCTAGGGCGCTGTACTATTCTCTGTACAAATCATTGACGCTAGCGAGTTCGGTCACGTCAGTTATTAGGCCTTATTCCTTTTAAAATTCATTTTTTTCATATTATGACAAATATATTGATAATTTCAACCAACTTTTTGATGTGAATAATACTTCTCCCCGAGTTCTAGGTAGAAACATAGCTATTTCATGCTTTTATTGCGTGCAGTCGAAAATAAGTTGAAAAAACTAATTTTCCGCGTGAATTTTGTCAATTTCGAGTAGTTTTTGAAACAAAAGGTATCAATGAAAAATTCAAATTGTAGGTTTCAAATATATGCCAATAATATGTTAAGAAACATGTTTGATCATAGAGAAAAATGTCTAAAGCAATCAACATTTTAAAAGGAATAAGGCCTCTTATCTCATGGTAAGGCTACGTCTAGCATAACTTAGACACATACCTGTCACATTCCTTTCAATGCCGTGCGAGTAAGACAGTAGATGCTCACTCGACTTAGGAACTCACCAGTTCTCCGTAAGTAGGCGAGACGCCCCACGCGATGAGCGAGTCGTCGGCAGCAATCACGATGGAGGTATAGCTGGTCCCGATGCTGCGGATATTCCAGCCTGCGACAACGACAAAGCGTGAATGGGACGGAAAAAGCATAGGTAAAGGCAGATGGCGCCACAATCAAACGGTTTGCAAACAATGCCGAAACATAACTTAAGTCTTCTTTGACATTCATTGTTTCCATTGAACAAATCCAGTGAAAACTAGCCCTAGAGGAAAGTGCAGTTGTTGCTTTTTAGCACGTGAAGCGACAAATTTTATGGTTCAGGCAAGGATACATTTTAAACAAACGGTTAAACAGACGTTACTGATTTAATAAAAAATAATTCTTTTGGGTGTAGCACATCGTTACTATCGATTATCAATATAATTTGAGACGATGGTGCCGACCATGACGTCTGAATCTTTTCGGTAGATAGCGCTACGGTGCCACCCTAAGGCATGCAAGAAGCAACTGTTTGAAAAGTTCAATGACTCTCGCAACGGTTCAGTGGTCCAATAGGTATGACGCCCGTGTTGGTATAAAACAGTTGGAAACGCCAGTTCAAACCCCAACTGAATCATATTTATTTTCAATTTTGCTTCATTTTGACGACGCGGTTGGCTCAGTTTGTAGTGCACCTGCCTACTGAGCGGCGGTCCCGGGTTCGAATCCCGGCCGGGGCAAATATTTGTGTGATGAACTCGAATATTTGTGCTTATATATTATGTATATCGTCGTCTAATACCCATAGTACAAGCTTTGCTTAGTTTGGGACTAGGTCGATTTGTGTAAGATTGTCCCTTAATATTTATTTATTTTCATTTATTTTATTTATTAAGATCGTTCAGATTATCATTTTCGGGTATAAAATATGTCTATATCTTACCAGTGAGATCCTGAACTGGTTTCGGGTACATGTTCGCTTCGCCGGTGCGTTTGGTTTGTCCAAACAAGAACAGAGTGCCTGAAAATATTGAAATTAAATGAAATAATTCATTCAGTAATTAGGCCACAAGGGCACTTTTTCATTATTGGGCAAATTTGTTGTTATTTAATTAAAATAATTAAATTGCTTTGCTAATCCACGATATAATAACGTGCCAGTAGAGTCCGACTCCAGACCGTCAACATCTCCTCATGATACCTCGTGGAGGGGCGAAACACGTGTCGAGTAAGTTTTGTCATTTTGGTGGTGGTTTGTTATATTTATTTGCGTATTGTTTTTTTTATCGTGGTTAATAAATAGTCCCATATTAATGCCTGATTCAATTAAAAGTTATGAGACATCACACTGTTGTCCTAAATATATAGAGAAAAAACGCACCGATCTCATTAACAGCGAGGCTGTACGTAGACCCGCAGTGCACTGAGCGCACGCCACGAGCGGCCGTGTCGAAGTACTTGATCAGACGGGGCACAGACTCGTCCTTCTGCTCCGCGTGTCCCAGACGACCGAAGCCACCGAAGCCTACCTTACCTTAACGATTGTGCTCTAAGGTATCGATATACAAAAAAACGCACCGATCTCATTAACAGCGAGGCTGTACGTAGACCCGCAGTGCACTGAGCGCACGCCACGAGCGGCCGTGTCGAAGTACTTGATCAGACGGGGCACAGACTCGTCCTTCTGCTCCGCGTGTCCCAGACGACCGAAGCCACCGAAGCCTACCTTACCTTAACGATTGTGCTCTAAGGTATCGATATACAAAAAAACGCACCGATCTCATTAACAGCGAGGCTGTACGTAGACCCGCAGTGCACTGAGCGCACGCCACGAGCGGCCGTGTCGAAGTACTTGATCAGACGGGGCACAGACTCGTCCTTCTGCTCCGCGTGTCCCAGACGACCGAAGCCACCGAAGCCTACCTTACCTTAACGATTGTGCTCTAAGGTATCGATATACAAAAAAACGCACCGATCTCATTAAGAGCGAGGCTGTACGTAGACCCGCAGGGCACTGAGCGCACGCCACGAGCGGCCGTGTCGAAGTACTTGATCAGACGGGGCACAGACTCGTCCTTCTGCTCCGCGTGTCCCAGACGACCGAAGCCACCGAAGCCTACCTTACCTTAACGATTGTGCTCTAAGGTATCGATATACAAAAAAACGCACCGATCTCATTAACAGCGAGGCTGTACGTAGACCCGCAGTGCACTGAGCGCACGCCACGAGCGGCCGTGTCGAAGTACTTGATCAGACGGGGCACAGACTCGTCCTTCTGCTCCGCGTGTCCCAGACGACCGAAGCCACCGAAGCCTACCTTACCTTAACGATTGTGCTCTAAGGTATCGATATACAAAAAAACGCACCGATCTCATTAACAGCGAGGCTGTACGTAGACCCGCAGTGCACTGAGCGCACGCCACGAGCGGCCGTGTCGAAGTACTTGATCAGACGGGGCACAGACTCGTCCTTCTGCTCCGCGTGTCCCAGACGACCGAAGCCACCGAAGCCTACCTTACCTTAACGATTGTGCTCTAAGGTATCGATATACAAAAAAACGCACCGATCTCATTAACAGCGAGGCTGTACGTAGACCCGCAGTGCACTGAGCGCACGCCACGAGCGGCCGTGTCGAAGTACTTGATCAGACGGGGCACAGACTCGTCCTTCTGCTCCGCGTGTCCCAGACGACCGAAGCCACCGAAGCCTACCTTACCTTAACGATTGTGCTCTAAGGTATCGATATACAAAAAAACGCACCGATCTCATTAACAGCGAGGCTGTACGTAGACCCGCAGTGCACTGAGCGCACGCCACGAGCGGCCGTGTCGAAGTACTTGATCAGACGGGGCACAGACTCGTCCTTCTGCTCCGCGTGTCCCAGACGACCGAAGCCACCGAAGCCTACCTTACCTTAACGATTGTGCTCTAAGGTATCGATATACAAAAAAACGCACCGATCTCATTAACAGCGAGGCTGTACGTAGACCCGCAGTGCACTGAGCGCACGCCACGAGCGGCCGTGTCGAAGTACTTGATCAGACGGGGCACAGACTCGTCCTTCTGCTCCGCGTGTCCCAGACGACCGAAGCCACCGAAGCCTACCTTACCTTAACGATTGTGCTCTAAGGTATCGATATACAAAAAAACGCACCGATCTCATTAACAGCGAGGCTGTACGTAGACCCGCAGTGCACTGAGCGCACGCCACGAGCGGCCGTGTCGAAGTACTTGATCAGACGGGGCACAGACTCGTCCTTCTGCTCCGCGTGTCCCAGACGACCGAATCCGCCAAAGCCCCAGCTGTAAGCGCGTTTCTTGGAGTCTATTGCGACCTGGAAATAAGTGAGGATGTTTGAGGGAGGTTGTCGCAACTTTACAGTATAGCTTACGTCATCCTAGGCCTTAAGTGGGTTTTCTGTGGGAAAAACTCACCGAGGCAAAATAAGACGTCTCGGCCAAGGCAAGACTTAAAACTTCAGACAAATTCGTAAAGCCATATTTATAGCCATCACCTTCGCTTCGGGCCACAAACACCTCCGATCTAGGACATTCTCGAATTCATCGCCCTGGGTATGTAATGTACTATAATCTATCTCAAATAGGTCATGTTGAAATAGCATATAGAGCCCGCCTAATCGGGATATTGTCAGAACAGTTCGGATAGTGTCTAATAGTCTAAATATCAAGAAGTAGACATAATCAGTAACATATGGTGCCGTGTGCCGCTGGGCCTTGATAATTTATTTTAAAAAGTTGTTTATTGAAATGAGGATTTTCTAAAATATAATTATAATAAAGTTTTTCGAATGTGTCGTAGCAGGCGAAAGTATTTCTCGGCCAGCAATTTATAATAGATATTTATCCAGCGTAGCCTAATGCTTTTATATTAAAACAATTTTACAATAATTAAGACAACAACCCTAACGCTCGATTGGCGCATAGGTATTTATCTAAAAAAAAGACATAGCGGGGGTGCCACTACGTTGTGCCTAAAAAAAAATTATACTGTACTAACCGTGTGATTGTTCCTCGAAGTGGAACGAGAGCTTTGTCATCCGTGTTGTTACCTACTGCACTAACTGCGTACTACTGCACTAACCGTGTGATAATTCCCGCAGGAGAAGTCGACGATGTCGACGCCCTTCACCGGCACGACGTGCCCGTCCTTGGTCTTCTCGAAGAACAGAGCAATGTGCTTCGGGACCGTCTCGAAGTGGAAAGAAAGCTTTATCGATGTCACGAAGTACTTTGCCATCCGTGTTGACATACTGCACTAACTGTGTACTACTGCACTAACTGCGTACTACTGCACTAACTGCGTACTACTGCACTAACTGCGTACTACTGCACTAACTGTTACTACTGCACTAACTGTTACCACTGCACTAACTGCGTACTACTGCACTAACTGTTACTACTGCACTAACTGTTACTACTGCACTAACTGGTACCACTGCACTAACTGCGTACTACTGCACTAACCGTATGATTGTTCCCGCAGGAGAAGTCGACGATGTCGACGTCCTTCACCGGCACGACGTGCCCGTCCTTGGTCTTCTCGAAGAACAAAGCAATGTGCTTCGGGACCGTCTCGAAGTGGAAAGAGAGCTTTGTCGATGTCACGAAGTACTTTCCATCCGTGTTGTGACCTAAAATGATAGACAAATAGCTCGATGTTAAAGATTGTCTCTGTATGTTGACTTAGATAGAACATAGCTAATGGAGGATCCGTAAAGAATCGACACATGTAATGTATGGGAATTCAGAAGTTTTCCATATAAGCTGAAACCCAGAATGCGGAGAAGTAGTTATGTTTCCACTTACCCAGCTGTCCGTACTCTGGAAGCCCGAAGGAGTGCAAGCCGCCGTGGCAGTCTAGAATCATCGAGAACTCGGCCCCGCACCCCACCTTCACGATCGGTGTGCCGCTAAAAATAAAGGCGGAATATTTTCACTTACTCTTATTTTGCAATGACAAGAATATAGTTAGGCCAACACAATTCATTGTTTGTTTATGTTTGCTTGTTTGATAGGGACAAATGGCGGAAACGGTGTTGGGTTGGCTAAGATCTTAGATGAGGTATGGTTCAGGAGTCTCGCAACCAAACGTGCCAAAAGGCTGACATTTGTCATTTGTTAATGTCGAAGCGAGAAAAGTAGGCCAATGCTGGCTGAGTAATCATTTTTATTTATTATGTCGAAACTGAATTCTTGCATTGCCGCCTTTTTATTTTTAAAAGTGTATTTTTATGGATTTTTTCTTCCGAATACACCATGATATATTTGAGACAACTAAAAAGTCGCGATAAGTCATAGCTACTGATCTTCCGTTTTGGCTGTTTAGGACCTACGCCTTTCTTTTATATGGCTGTTTTAAAGTTTGCACCTCGACAAATAGCGGAATTTCATAATATTTTACTGTCGAGCAAACCGAGCCAGGTTTTTTTTTAGCTGACCATAAACTATGCTCTTCGCGACCTGATTTTTTATCAATAAAGTCAACATTCCTGAGCAGTTTTTCAAAAAGACTTAAAGGTCTTTGATAGAGGAAGATTACCGGATTATTATGATCTACTCACGTGTATCGTATGCGAGTCGGCTTTAAGGCCTGCGGAGTGCTGCTCCCCAGCCCGCACTGTCCGCTCTTGTTGTCGCCACACGCGTACACTGTGCCCGTGTCTGTGAACATTAAGTGCTGTTAACAAACTGTTAGTGAATAGATATAATAGTTATGCAAGGCTGCAAAGTTGGTATTTGGCGCGAGTATTGAACTTGAAAGCAGAGCGACGAAGCTATCTAAGATTGAACCATGAGCGAAGTGAATACTGCCATGCTACGGTAAAACGACGTATCTTTCTATGACATCCGTATAAAGATACGACCCTTTACCGTAACACGGCAGAATAAGATAGACACCAGTAGCGAGGCTTTCAAGACTCGAGAAGCCGAATCATTTTGCAGCCGTGCGTAACACAACACACAACTTTTCACCTCACTACGGCGAGGAAAATGATGAGATGCAAAACAATTAAAATATAAAAATAATCATATTTAATTTTCCTACCTATTTAACACATCAAATGTAAGACATAAAACACTCGAATCCAAACCAAAACCAGTTTAACTATGTATCTGTAATTCTGTACCTGTGTATCTGTGTGTGGCATTATAGCTCCCCGGTTGGACCAATTTGAGTGCAATTTTTTAAATCGAAAGACTTGTGCGTTGAGATGGTCCTTGGTTGTTTGGTGGAACTGGACCAGTAGTTTCCAAGATATTCCGCTCTTATTGGAACAAGTGACAATATATCAGCCAATATTGCAGCTATGAATTCCAAATTTTGTAGTTACTCGTATGTTATGTTTTAGAAGCATTTTCTATATCACTCTTTGTATGAGGGTATCATAGTCATGATGACCAGCAACTTGTGTTGAGAGTGTTTGAAATTTTTAATTTTGGTCATAAGGTCCTGGCAGAATACCAGCGAAGTGGCTTGCTGCTTCATTACGCTGAGTCACCTATTCTCTTCCACGGTACCTGTTTTTAACACCCCAAAAAGAGGGGTGTTATAAGTTTAATATCACTGTGTATATGTGTGTCTGGCTGTGGCATCGTAGCTTGATCCGATTTGAATGGGGTTTTCACGGATTTTTTTGCAAACAGCCTTATCTGTCGAGATTCTTAGCTTAGTTTGGGTCGGGGGTGGGTTCTTAGCTAGGTTATTTCCGTGTTTTGTTTTTTGGTTGTCTAATATCTGTACTAGGTACTTTAAGTAGCATGTTTTGACTGTTCTTTACACTTTCTACTGTGTCTAACCATGTAAGTTGTCGATATGAATAAAGTCAGCGACGCTTAAGAACAAATATTGTCTAAGTAACAAAAAATATGTAGACAATAATGGCATTCTATTCGTTTTTTTTCTGAACCTACCTGCATTAATAAGGTGAAAAACGTCAAAAATGTTAGTTAGACGGTATTGTTTCTTAAGCGTCGTATTTATCTAATACCTGTGACGAGGAGTGGTTTATAGGGGTCAGAGTGACAGTAATATCTCCTGTACGCATAGTATACCGTATCTAGAATGTTGAGTTACCTGTAACGAAGAGCGAGTGGTGCCTGCCCACGGCGGCGTGGATGATGTTCATGCCCTCCAGCGCCGGGACCAGCTCCGGAACGTTCCGGGTCGTGGTGTCCCCGAAGCCTAGCTGCCCGCACGTGTTGCGACCTGGAAGTAGACTAGTGTCTTGTTGGCTTGACCACACTGTGGGTTAGGCTGGGGAGACTCAAGCTCTTGGCCCTGTTTAGATCTGTTATTGACTACATTACTGCAGACGCCGCTAGAAGGGCTAGCGGGGTAAGTAGGTATAGACGGATAGTGATACGAAGCCGGCAAGCCCTTTTCACGGCTAAGGCATGTATCGTGCTTTTCTCAAAAATATGACTTAAAATAAAAAAAACCATCACTAATCTTTTTTTATATAATTGAGCTGTTTAGCCTGCTAGTGAACAGACGCCATGTTTAAAAAAACAATTACTTCCCGGGTCAGGCCTTCAATTTTGTATGAAATTCCTGTAATTAGAATACACGCAGCAAACTGGTTTTTTCAACTTATTTTCGACTGTACGCAATGAAAGCATGAAACAGCTATGTTAGTTACTTTCTAGAACTCAGGGAAAAGTTTTATTCACTTTAAGAAGTTGTTGGTTGAAATTACCAATATATTTGTCATAATATGAAAAAAAACGGAATGAGATCTCTAAATAATAATTATTAATTTTACTCACCGAAAGTATACGCCTTGCCATCTTCTCCGACGAGGATAGAGTGCCCGGCAGTACAGGAGCTCACTATCAGCCGATACTGAAATTACATACATATAAGGGTGGTCCACAGTTGTATGGAGAAAAAAAATCTTAGCTCCACATGGCTAATTTCGTTTTGTTATCAAGCAATAATCATTATACTAAATTAAAATTAATTTGGAAATGGTTTACTGGTCGCTCAAGCGTGAGACAAATTTCTGATGTTCATAAAAATTGCATTTTGAAAACAAAACCGAAAGATGACAACAATGAATGAATTTTATAACTTTTCTATGTCCTTTGCCCACATATGAAGCTCTTTGAAAGTTGTTCCATACTATTTTCGATACGAAAATTACTACATTTTGAGCGACCTCTAAATGTTATCGGATTGATTTGAAAAATGGTGAGTATCATTTTAGTGGGTACTTATTGAACAAAAAAAGGTCCCTTTGGAGAAATAATAATAATATATTTTTTTTGGACCACCCTAAAAATATATACTTATCTTTCAGAAATAGAATCCTAACCATCGTATTTTGTTTTTAATCTGGTTCGAATGATATAAATATACCAAATATGTAGACACAGGTGAACTCATTATATCATGAGGTATTTCCTGGATTATACGGGGCAAAACTTAATGGCAGCTAGGGATTGCTTATATCGATAAACTACTAAAAGAGAATTGTGTATATAAGAGTGACGGATGCTTTGACTTTTGTTCCTATGCCTGCATCCTGCATCACATTAATATTTGCTCTTCCCGTTATATTTTAATCTCACGAAAGGTGTCATAAAACGTGTTGACTAATAAAATATCGTATTTGAAAAACATAATGTTTAATTCATAAGTAGAATTTCTTGTGTAGGGTCAACGATTTAGAAAGCATGAAATGAGAGCATTTTTTGTTTAGAGGTACATCAACCCGGTTCGCAATAATAAAGATCAATAATTCATGGTTTCGGTATATTGATCTGACTGGTTAGTAACTTATGACTTATGACATGTTTATCTCAACTGGTGACAACCTTCTAGAACTCACTAAAATTTCTGTCGGTACGCTTCAAAATCTCGTATCTAGTTTGTAGATTGATACTGAGATACGAGTATTTGTTATTTAGTGAGTTTTGGATGTACGAAATAAAAAAAGGAATGAAGGGAAAAAAGGAGGAGCGATAGCTTTCACAGGAGTATATTTGAAAAAGTATCCAGCCGTAAGCAGTAAATAATAGTTTCAAATGCATCCGCAATGGCGCTAGAGTAGCAAGATAGATCAAAAAATTCCAAGTAATAGATGGAGTGAACTGTGTGGAATTGAAAATTGAAATATTTTCGGGGACCAGAGCAATAAAACTGCTACTTGTCTCCTTTAAGTATGTACAGGAAAAAACTAATAATTTAGTTTACTATGGCTTTTATTATTATTAAAATAAAAACGTATAATCAAACCGTTGCTAACTCGGTCGCTACAGTAGTGTTCGGGTCTTAATCTTAAAGGGCTTCTAAACGGGCAATGTTTTGCTGCAATTTGTGGACGACAACTATGGCCGTCCCTCTCTAACACCCTACGCAAGAGCAAGATGCAAATAATGTCCGGGCCACCAATTGCAGCAAAACATGGCCCGTTTAGGAGGCCCTTTAAAGTCAATCGAGTCACTGAATAAAGGAAATCATGACAACAGATGGCACCAGTGGTCTTCGAAAAATAACACATACTTTCATGTTAAATTAAAGGAATAGTAAGACTCGCCTTTCCTTTCCGTTTGCAGGAGAATAAGAAGATTCGAGGAATAAGGCCGTATGAGAGCTCCGCCGGAACAGCAGCCGTTGGCTCCGATTGGGAATTGACGTTTCATTTTTTTTACATATCCTTTTTAATATACAGTCCGAAAGAGGGTTTTTTTTTAAGTTACACGTATTTTTTATTTTCCTCGAAAGCCTCCATTTTGAAGCAAAAAGCCCAACTTTATAGTTGCTCATTCTAATAGATCGTAAGCGACAAAAATGACGTCAGTGCTGGGGTGTCGTGTTGCCAGTCAAAAAAAAGATAGCCATGACAACTTACGCTAGTCACAGACGTTCTAAAATTTATCTTAAAACTGGCATACACGCACATGACTTTTATAACAATCTACATTATGTCTAATCCTACTTAACCGTATTATGTTGATTTATCGAATGTACATTTATATAAAACCAAACCTTATTAGCATCAATTTGCGTAGAGTAATCAAAACTTTTGAGTGTGCGTATCTATTTTTTTGAATTGAATAGATGTTTGAGTTTCGTTGTTGATGACTTGATGAGTGACAGATTACGACAGATTAATGATCTGAACAACTCGATACGAAATATTATTTTCGCCAGTACAAGATAATTTGATAATAATAAATGTCTGTCGTGAAAACAAAATACTTATTGTTTTTTAAAAACTTGCAAATATAACTCATCTGCGTATCCTGCAAAGATTTATTTTACAGTTCCTCGTGGAAATACACGAGAATGGTGTTGCAGGCGGATATTTTCATCTAGACGGCAATATTTTTATACCAACGAATATGGGGAAAAATATTGAAATCTGCACTTACTATGAAAACTATTTTAAAATAAACGAATAATAGACGTTTTGTTGTTTTTATTTTAAGCTGAAAAGAAAAATATAGGTAGGTAATAATATGTTCTACTTATAACATTTATATCTTGACAGTATCTTCGATATATTTTTGTATAGATGCCCCGAGTTATCCCAGGTATGCACATAAGAAAGCACAGCACAGATGATGTTTACAGCCGCCATCCGACAATGTACGTCTATAACGGTTTCTTCAGTTTCGTCAATTTCATATGTGATCTTGTACAACTTATTCTTGTGCTCCGGAGTCATACGGCATTGAACGAAACAATGATTTGCTTCTCTGCGTACCTCCACATATCCGACTGCGTTATCGACGTAAGTGTTGCGTGAAGATTGTGAGGCTTTGGCAGCTCTTATGGCGGCTAAATTATAGTTATCAGAACTTTTCGTGTTCTCCATCATCATGAGGGTTTCAAGTTTGTGCTGTCAGCTTGTAAGTCCTTCAGAATTCTTTATTTTCTAAGTCCGTGGAATAGCCGAGTCGTAAAAGGGATCAGAATCAAAGTCCGTGGAATAGCCGTGTCGTGAAATGGATGAGAATCCATGTCCGTGGGAAAGCCGAGTCGTATAATGGGGTAAAACAATAATAAAATGAAATATTGCGCTTGAGCGAAAACTGAACAAAGACAATTATTTGACAAACTTTCAAACGTGACAACCGGAAGGGAGATTTTTTTTCATTCCATTGGAGGCTTAAGCCCTCAAGTCCAGCAATGACGTCATACTTCCGGTTTAACATATTTTGTTGATTTTTTGAAAAATATGGGCAGAAAAAAAATCCAAAATATTTTTTTGCGCTCTTTACACGTTATTCTACGAATGGTTTTCGATTTAGGACTTTAGCAAAATATGAAACGTTGTCAAAGTGAATGCAGTCAGACGATCGACAGCCCGCCTGTCTCCGGGCGTCCCTACATCGAAATCAACATCACACCATGTCATTGTCTGACCATTCGATCCCGTTGAGGTCAAGCCGAACGCCACGACTCAGTCTTTTATAGTCTAAGATCCCGATATAGAACGACCTTCACCGAGATGTTTATTTGATGAAATGTATTTTATATTTAATTTAATATGTCAATAAATATATTGCATATGGGTTGCCTAACAAATTTTAGTCCAGGGTATGTTTAATTAATAATAAAAAAAAAAAAAACAAATTCTTTTTCAATCGAAAGTTTGAAGCCCATAGAATATGCAAACGTTAGGTTGCCTATTCTTTTCCCGTCACAACTATCGGGTAGCCAGGTATAAACAGGTAAATCTATACCTACTAGCATTTTGCAACGGTCTGATTATTGAATTGAAATTAAATAAAATTAAGATTATTTTATTATGAATTTATCTAATAATAAAACCGGTGAAATGTTATTTTTTTTTTTTTTTTTTTTAACAAACATTATTGACATATTAAATTAAGTATAAAATACATTTCATCAAATAAACATCTCGGTGAAGGTCGTTCTATATCGGATTCTCTACTATTAGAAACCCCGTTTTTTTTCTCACGCCGATTTTTATCAAAAATACAATACATATTACCATTACGAATATCAGATTAAAACTCCCATAGGTCATGCAGATTTATTTTTAAAAATAATCAAAGTTGCTCATATCCGTGTCATGAGATTTACAATTCATTTTATTGCTCAAGAACAAGTCTACTTAATTTTTTTTTATTAAACCACATGAACCTGCGTATGATTCCCAACCGTCTTCATTTTTTTTCGTACACTTACCGTGATTACTTTCTGAGATAATATTGTTTTTAGACTTTTATGTTTTCTTTTTTTATTCCATATTTACCCCGTATTAGGTGGAGATATTTTAGTGAACGATAGCTGAGATGTACCTTTATCAACAGTATTAAAATCGATCTTATTCCGCGGAAGATACAAGTTACATCCTTGTAGCTAGGTTTGTTTCAAAAAATAAACCGACGTGAGACAAAACGGGGTTTCATCTTGGCGGACGTCGCGAGCTAGTTTCATGTCGTATGCTGCGTCTGATATCCGCAGGATTGCCTTGACGACTAACTTTTGGAGTCTATCCCGTTGAGGCCCGTTGCTGCGCGGAGTCAGGCTAAAGACGATCTACGAATGAAAGAGTACGCGACTTACCTTGCGATCCGTGAACCTGTGGAACACGTACAGGTTCGGATGCGTCCGGGTGGAGGCGTTCTCCTTCCTGGCGGTGAGGTCCCAGGACACCATGCCTGCGATCATGAGCACGCCCGGGGTCTTGTAGAAAGTCTTCAGCAGCTCCTGGAGAATGAATAAGCTACATTAAACTCTGATATAATAAATAAACACCTGGCAGAGCGGGAGCCGAAAACCTAAAGAGCACCAAATGTGACACCGCGAATAGAATAGACATGTTGACTAATTTTAATTTGAGGATGTCAATTGATTCTTTTTTTTATTGTGATCAAATGTCTATATGGGACTGACTACACTTATACTGCTCTTAAAGTCAGAAATTACCGTCATAGTTCAACATTCCTACGTAGCGCTAAAAACGCTCCATACAAAAGGCGCCCAGGCAAGTGACGTCACAGGCCGGTATAGGTACCAATAATTGTATGGAGAAATTAAGAAATTTGCCATTTTCACCGTTTTAGTTCATGGTTGTCATACAATTATTGTTTTGAACAATTATGAGGATTCTGAAAACATTTTCAAAACTTCTTTTAGATAAAAAAAAAAACATTAAAATTGCGTACCTTTGAAGTCACATATTTCCAAAAAAGATTTATTTTTATGGATTGTTTTCTTTGTTTTGTGATATATTTAGCTAATTTTATTCATATAACTACAGTACTCTGTAGAATTCAACATCAGTCAACATGTCTATTTTGTACCGTTTGGAGTCGAGACCCCATGGGGTCACAGGGCCCTTCACAAAGAGCTCTCCACAGACGACAATATACATAATATATAAATACATTAATATACAACATCCATGACCCAGGAACAAATATTCGAGTTCAACACACAAATATTTGCCCCTGCCGGGATTCGAACCTAGGACCGCCGGCTCGGCAATCGCGTCGTCGATCGATAATGATCAGTATAATTTGTCTGTCCCGTAGCCTACTTCTTTTATAATTATTTTTACAACATTTACTAAGGCGGATTTTAAGGGGTTTAACAACCCACGCCATATTGCGGATTATCAGTGGTAAATTATTAAATTATTTTACTGGTAACGACAAATTTTTGGTAACTGACGTTGAAAGTCGGTAAATGTCACCGATGTAAACAGGACTAAATATTCCGCAAATTAATAAAGCCAAAACCAACCAAAACTATCCACAGTGATGAAAGTAAAGTTTTTTTGAATAGGATTCAGTATTTATTTCGCAAGAAGAACGAAGGAATGAGCAGCATTCCGGTAAACAATGTTTTGAATTTTGATAATGACAAATCCTTGACTGACGTTTAATAATGCAAATATGACGTATGCACATTATTGCCATATGAAAGCTGTTTGCAGCGCCACTAGATATCCCTGGGCAGGACAGGCTATAGACTGCACTTTTTGTGTGGTTCGGTTCACTAATATGTTGCATAAAATTGATACTCATATTTTCATTTTGCATAACAACCTTTGACAGAATCATCATTTCTCCGAGTTTTATTTTGCATAATTTTTTTCTCATATTGTGATGTTGCATAAAATTGATACCCATATTTTCATTTTGCATAACAACCTTTGACAGAATCATCATTTCTCCGAATTTTATTTTGCATATTTTTTTTCTCATTGTGATGTCACATAATTGTTTTTATCAGAACATTCATATGGCAGAATACGAATAAGCATAATGTTTACATGTCCCATTAAGTTCAAAAAAAAAAAAAAAAACTAACCTAACCCATTAAGTTCGGTTCTAACCTAACCTACTTTACTGGCAGCAGTTCGGTTCTGTTGTGGTCATAGTTCTAACCTAACCTAACCGATTTTACTGGTATCAGTTTAGTTAATAATCGCCTAATCTAACCTAAAACCTAAACTAGTTTCCTAGCACTCGTCTGTTCCGTAAACTATGTCTTTATGCCATAATAAATTCGGCGATATCAATGTTCTGCCATATAAAATTATGAGAAATGAATAGTATGCCAACTGACAATTATGATACTAAATGACTATGCTAAAGAATCATTCGGCTAAAAAAAAATCGGTGATAGCTGTTATGCGAAATGAAATTCGGAGAATCGATATTATGCAAGATAAAGCGAACCCGTTATGGTTATGCTTTCCACATTGTTTAAAGTTCAAAAACTAATCGGTATACTAATAATTTTGGATTCTGTGATAATAATTTAATGAAATTATAGATTAAACTGAACACTATTCGAAAATTTAAATTAGTGTTAAGTGGTGCATGGATCATTCAATCCTCCCAAGTCTGGCAGGTACCCTGCCCCTGTCTACATCAGGCCCCGCAGTTCATACAGCGAGGTCCTTGGAGACCTACAGGAACTCACCTCAGGCAGCTTGATGGTAGGCTCGTCACCCAGCGGGGACGGGGTCTTCTGCTTCTCGACGGGTTGCTCCGACAGCGTGGTGTCGTACAGTTGGTACATGGGACTCTCAATCCTCACAGGCCTGCTGTACATTATACCAGCCGGACCCAAGTCTGGCAGGTACCCTGCCCCTGTCTACATCAGGCCCCGCAGTTCATACAGCGAGGTCCTTGGAGACCTACAGGAACTCACCTCAGGCAGCTTGATGGTAGGCTCGTCACCCAGCGGGGACGGGGTCTTCTGCTTCTCGACGGGTTGCTCCGACAGCGTGGTGTCGTACAGTTGGTACATGGGACTCTCAATCCTCACAGGCCTGCTGTACATTATACCAGCCGGACCATAGTCTGGCAGGTACCCTGCCCCTGTCTACATCAGGCCCCGCAGCTCATACAGCGAGGTCCTTGGAGACCTACAGGAACTCACCTCAGGCAGCTTGATGGTAGGCTCGTCACCCAGCGGTGACGGGGTCTTCTGCTTCTCGACGGGTTGCTCCGACAGCGTGGTGTGGTACAGTTGGTACATGGGACTCTCAATCCTCACAGGCCTGCTGTACATTATACCAGCCGGACCATAGTCTGGCAGGTACCCTGCCCCTGTCTACATCAGGCCCCGCAGCTCATACAGCGAGGTCCTTGGAGACCTACAGGAACTCACCTCAGGCAGCTTGATGGTAGGCTCGTCACCCAGCGGGGACGGGGTCCTCGGCTTCTCGACGGGTTGCTCCGACAGCGTGGTGTCGTACAGTTGGTACATGGGACTCAATCCTCACAGGCCTGCTGTACATTATACCAGCCGGACCATAGTCTGGCAGGTACCCTGCCCCTGTCTACATCAGGCCCCGCAGCTCATACAGCGAGGTCCTTGGAGACCTACAGGAACTCACCTCAGGCAGCTTGATGGTAGGCTCGTCACCCAGCGGGGACGGGGTCCTCGGCTTCTCGACGGGCTGCTCTGACAGCGTGGAGTCATTGCTGTCTTCATCGTCAGACAGTTGCTGCTTCTTCGGCTTGCGTCCCCGGCGGCCTGATGCCGGCAGAGGGCGTTTACGGTTCCCGTTGTTCGACATTATTGGGCTGGATAAATAAAATATTCGTTGTTATTGTTACATTGCGTCATTCATTAAT
Source organism: Apotomis turbidana (assembly GCA_905147355.2). NCBI lineage: Eukaryota > Metazoa > Arthropoda > Insecta > Lepidoptera > Tortricidae > Apotomis > Apotomis turbidana. The sequence continues at coordinate 4,730,265 of LR990280.1, forward strand.
TTCATTATACCTACTGTATTTTATTTAAACGTAAAATAAACACGTCTATACGTATAGTATTATAATGGCTTTATTTTTGATCAAAGTATGTACAAGTAAATATAAACCAAAAACAAAGAAAGTGTGCTGTCTACAGTTGAATGTCTAGGTTTGATAGCCATTCCCTGGCATCCTCAGTCAGCGCGTCCTGGTCGCCTAGCTCCTCAGTAAAGTGTCTCGCAGGGCATTCCTCCACAATATGAGCAGTTGTTTGTTAAGGAGCACCACAGTCGCAGCTCGGAGAAGCCTTGTAGCCCCACTTGTGGAGATTGTAGTTGCAACAGCTAACTCCTGTCCTAATTCTGTTAAGCGTGACCTTAGTTCCTTAGTTGGGTCGAGGTCAGGGCTGCTTCCCATCCCGGCATCCCAACTTTTTCTCCATTCTGAATCGGTACAGAAACATTCTGGGCCTTGGATTTGGGAGTCTGACCAGATTGGGTCTCCGGGATTATACGTATAGTTATTCCCACAGATACACAAGATAAATTTGATTAGCTGACAATCCCGAGCCTCGTGTTTTAATTTGTTTAATGATTGTATTAAGCGTTTTTAATTTGTTTAATTATTAAATTTCACGTGGGTGTAACGTGAAATTGACAGCGGAGCTCTTCATCGGGGACTGCTACCCGTACAAGGACGCGGCAACTTTGTCACTGTATTTTTTAACTTTGCATTCTTGAACTCTGCAACTTTGTTCATGACAAATTTCACGTTAATACAATAATTAAACATGTCTCACGAAAGTTTTAATAAGATTATTTATTTGTTGTTAGTTAAGTACGTAATAAATAGGATGTAGTATAGCCGCTAACTATATACTATACGATAAGTTAGATGCACTTGTCTCCGTGGCGCACTTTTCCCGACTGGCCCTATATCACTTTATGCGAAACGCAGTTTCTTCATGGATTTGCATGTTCCAGAACATCCGTACCCTTAGAGTTCACATGACCGTACTCGCTTCACCACACACGACACACACACGCAAACACACCCAGAAGCAACGTGTAAACCGATAGCATGGCGCTTCTGAAACAGTACGCTTACCATGAGTTTACAGTGACAGTTTTATGTTTACATTATCGATAGCGAATGCGTAAAGTATTTGTATGGAGAATTGTAGTTCTACAAAGTGACCACTAGGGGCGCTGTACTATTCTCCATACAAATCCTTTACGCTGTCGCTTCCGAGTACGGTCACGTTATCTCGTGGTAAGGGTCAGTACACTCTACAGAGGGTTTAGTCCGTAGGCTAGCGAAGATGGCTCTGGCACCCGTTTGTAATATGGTGGGTACCACTTCCAGTAGTCGGGCATGGCGCCAAGCACGGCCTGGCAGTATCCAATGTGGATTTCCTCCTCCACCGCAAAAAAAGACCGTAGTCGCTAGCGACAGCTCCAACAGTTTGTATGGAGGATGGTTTTTTCATTTTTTTTATTCATGCGGTAAGGGTACTATGAGAAACACAGATTGCGCCCCAAGCGGGTACTTTGTAGAACTACTATTCTTTGCCAGGTGACATCAAGACATTGACAGATTCTGAGTTTTTGAATGCTTTAAAAAAACACTTGATTGTCTTATGCCCTTATAGCCCTGATCAGTTTTCAAATCAATAATGTAATGGACTCTTAATAAGTATTTGTTTTCTGATGCCTAATTAATTACCGTAGTGTCTTAATTCTTCTAAATGTAACTGATTAATTGTATTTTATTATTACCGTACCGATTTAATTGTTCTAAACGTTACCCAATTGGTTAATCTATCTTATTGTCTAATGTATTGTTATTAAATAATGTTGTTAGATATAGATATATCCATGGGTAGAATTGTATCACAATTTGTGGCTACATAAACAAATGAAATTAAATCCATACCAATCGTTTATGCAGTCGCTAGCGAGAAAGCTCACTAGTAGCGTACTGTACACAACGCTTAGCTTGGCTTGAATAACAATAATGAAAGTGTAATATCTCAGTAAATAATATAACTGCGTAATAAGATAGCACAATGTTTTGAATTTGGTTGAGGGCATATCGTTCCTGACATTTTATAATGCATATATATGACGTATGCACATCAAATTGTATAGCCACTATCCTAGGGCTAAACCGGAACTTGTTAGGCTATACAGTACTTTTATCTCACGAGCGCGGGTGAGCCATGTTTGTGTGAGTAGATGTACATGCACATTGGCTCTGTGTGGGTGAGCTCGGGAGCGCTCAGTGCCGGCTCACCCACACAGAGCCAATGTGCATGTACATCTACTCACACAAACATGGCTCACCCGCGCTCGTGAGATAAAAGTACTGTACGTAATATTATACCAACAGCCCAGGTTTAGTGTCACCTCATAGTCAGAAAAAAATATACCTACAAATGATGATGATCAGGTTTAAGGTGAGATCTATCTATCAGCCACAGACATCCACTGCTGAACATAGGCCTCCCCCATGACTCGCCACTAAGTGCGGTCCCGTGCAGACCGCGTCCATTGATACCCAGCTACCCTCACGAGGACATCCGTCCATCACGGCTGCTCAAAATGCAACGTTGTATAAGTAGGTCAAAAAACGCTCGTGGCATCTTTCTTACCCATGCCACTCGCGTTCTTTGCCCCCTCTTATATTTACAACAGTTGCATAAAATACTATTTTATTTTAACTGCGTATAGAATTTTTTTTTTTGCATTAATTACAAAAGAAAACTCAACAAAGTACGTGGAGTTCGTGCTTCAAAATAAAGTGAAATATTATCTAAATTAGTACCGTTATTATTTATTTATCGTATGGCATTACAGAACACATTTTTGGTTGGAAATGCCCCAAAGTGACCATGTTGGCGATTTGATCCACGATGAAGCAATGATGGAAGATCAGTAGGTAATATTTCATGATGACAATTTAATTGGTTGTTAAATAAAATTATAAGACCATAATTAGATCGAACGTAACACACCGGCAGATGACCATACACATATTCTAATAAATTAAGTTTAAAAACTTTCACATAACCTATTTCAGTCAAATAATTTAAATTAATTCCAATTTACAAAACAACTAATTTACAATTTAGTACTATTCAACTACGTTATAAACAAGTATCCTTGAGTAACTTGTTTTTATTATGGCAATTTTGTACTTTTTTTTTTTCATTTTTACCAAGTTAAACACAATTTTCAGCTGCGTATCCTCAACGGTTTCAATTACAGTCGTGTAAAAAACAAATAATGTAGGTACAATGAGAAATGTATCACGTGATGTTTTTTTTTTAATATCTTATGTACTTTTTGAGAAAAATGGTTTTTGAAGTAAAAATACGTTTTTTGGCTACCCAGTAAAATTGCTAAAAACCTACCTACTTGTTTTTAATTTTTAGCAGCCGATCTAGTCGGGGGCCGACCCACGCTGCGCTTCCCTATTTTTTTTTTTAACAGTTATGGGCCTGAGTCTTGCGATTGTGCTAGGTAGACAGGACTGTGCGGGTTGGGTCACCGGAGGGGGACCTCCTGACCCGCTGCGAGGCGCTTTCCTACACGTGATCGCCACTCTAGGACTTTGCTGCCCCAACCAAACCTAAGCCGTCCATTCTCCGGGCTACATGGTCTGCCAGTTGCCACTTCAACCGTACAATCCTGTGAGCTATGTCGGTTAATTTGGTTCTTCTGCGGATCTCCTCATTTCTGATTCTGTCGCGCAAAGAAACTCCGAGCACAGCCCTTTCCATTGCACGTTGCATGACTCTTAGGCTGAGATTGAGTAGAGTAGTGTTATTATGAAATATGAGTTGAGTAATATTGGCTGCGTATGGCACAAACAGAGGACCTTTATAATGTTTAACGCGGTGCCAATGCGAACACCTTACACTGTCCGCACAAAACTAAAATCAAATTGGTTTGAAGTGATTAATGTTCGTTTTTCGATATTTGTACCAGGCTTTCGCGTCCTTTGCCCCCTTTGCCATGTTTATATTAATCGTATTACAATATGTATGATAATATGAAGTTAACAAGTACAATTTGAAATAACAAAGAACAGAAAATAAACTACCTAGTACTATTGATTATCTTATCTCATACAAAAGAAAGAGCAACGGTCCGACATGTTTCAAAGCCGTACAGAGCTCGTCATCAGGGACAGCCAGCTAACGGTAACTTAGAGCCACAAAACAGATAGCCAGATAGGTACAGAAATCGATCTACATACAAGCGCGCTCGAGCAAACGCACGCATAGACATTGCTCACGGACACGTCAAATGGATGGCACTCGCGCTCGCACTGGTCTGAACTGGTCCGAGATATCCTGTCCGTGAGCCAGTGACCGGAAAATATAGCAATGTATGTGTGCGTTTGCTCGAGCGCGCTCGTATGTAGATTGATTTCTGTACCTATCTGTTTTGTGGTAGAGGTGCGCGGCACGTGTCTCGCTCACTCGTATGGCCGCACGCTCGGATCTCTCGCTCAACCACTCTCCTCGCTGCTAGTTATACAGTCATGGTACAAAAGTAACTAAACGGCCCCGCGATCAGAAAAAAAACCCGGACAATTTCAAGCGAGTATAAACCGCTTGATAAATTGATTAAATCTATAAATAAATACTAAAAGGTGCCTAAAATTCGTCCGCCTAGTTGGATAAAAAGTATCCTATAACCATCTTAGTATGTCCAGGCTATTCCTGTACCAAAATTCGTCCATCGGGCTCGGCGTGATAAGCGGACAAAGTAATTTTACCAACAGATGGCGCTATAAGAGTCGCGCCACGCTGCGTATGGTTAGGTTCTAAAACGCACTTACCAATATGATACTTGATATTTTTTTCATTATTTTTCTAAGTATTGCCTCCACAAGAGGCATCAAAATCGCACACATTGTTTTCAAAAACCTTGAAAATAAAATGTTTTCATACATTGAGCGATCCGCCCTATACCGTTTAGATTCTTTCTCAAATAATGAGCCCTTGCCATAAAAAATGGTTCTCAAAAATATTACAAACTTTTATTTAACTTGCAATGTATGTAACTGTGTGTTCAGGTGGAATCATGCAACTAAAATCTGATATCTCTTCAATCAATTGAGCTGAAATTTTGCATGATATGGTACTTAGGGAATGCAACTAGGGAATGCAACCCGGGTACCCGAAAACCCGGGTACCCGGGTACCCGACTACATTTGGAGTCGGGTAAAAACCCGGGTTTTCAACTCATAACCCGGGTTTTACCCGAAATAAGAAATGTTAAGAAAAATGAGTGAAATCATAAATAACTTATAACAAAATGTTATATTACGGTTGTAACCCTGTAACCCTAACTTACTGCGTTGTAATTTACTAGCTTTGCCCGCGGCTCCACCCGCGTGGAAATTGGTCTGTGTCACTAAGCGGCTAATTCACTCCTAATTTCTCTGCCTATCCCCCGGAGGCAGAAGTTTAAATAAGGTCTTCAACAGACGGAAAGATCCTGCATAACGTTTCTGGTAATTGAAGCAGGCCGTTGGTTTCCTCCAGATTCTCCAGAAGTCTTTTTCCAACCTGAAGCCGTACCCGGGTGAATTCTTGGACATGTGAGCCTCCTCCTTGTTGGACTCGTATATTCTCAGCCAGGCGAAGCTTCTGCACGCTCGGCCACAACACCGACCTCTTCAGGCAGACATTTTACCTCGTCGGGTCGGCTCGAGTACTATGCGTGACCGCAAAACGACATTGTAAAGCTACCCATTGCGCGCGCCGTCCTTCTGAAGTCTTGGAGTATCCTAACTACGGCTTCTATGGCCTTTTTATGCGCCATAGTACACTCGTCCCAAACGATTAAACTGCATTCCTGTAGAACTCGGTTTTATCACAGTTTCTTGATATCCTCGACTTGAGTTGCAGACAGGAGTTTCCGCGCTGTCCAAAACTATTGGGCTCCTGAAAGTTGTGTTAGCCGTTTTGCCACCAGGCAGTAACGTAGCAGCGATTAGGCAATTATAAATTTGTTGATATCCGTACCTTCTAAACTTAGAGTGAATTTGGCAAAATCCTTCCTCAGTGGCTTATTCATGTCACAACGTATAAATTTCAGCGCTATCTGTTAGTTTATCCGGGTACTCGACAATCGTAACACATGTTAGAAAAAAGTTTGCACCTCCTTCCTAAGTAGCGCCGTAAGATTCAAAATCTGGAATCGTAATCAAACGTGCTTTTCATTCTTAAATACCCGCAATAACCATAAAACTCAATATTTAATACTTTTTGTTCAAGTCCGGGTATTACCCAGGTACCCGGGTTTTGAAAATAAAGGTCGGGTAATAACCGGGTAACAAAAATGACCGGGTATTGCATTCCCTTGGTACTACAGGGCTGGTCTGATGATGAAGCCGGAAGGTGGCACTAGGAACTCTGTAATAGATAATGCAATCCTCAGACCATAGAAATATGGTCTGAGCTGCAATCCTACCGAGTTTGGGCTGTTTAGAATCGTATCAGTGAGTAATAGATGTATGTTTAAAGAATAGTACACTCGGCTTTAAAAGCTTGTCACAAAAATTTCATTACTTGTCGCTGTTACGTTGACCAATTAAATTACCTACTTGTCGCTTTTCAAAAGGGATATAAAAGGGATATTCTCGAAAATTAGAAAACAATGAAAACATTGTTTGTCACAAACCTAGCCGGGCACGTTTGCCAAGTCTTAGCAAGTCTGCAGGATTCAGTTATATGTTAGAGTAAGACGAAGCTACATCATGCTCACTCTAACATATAACTGTGTCCTGCAAGTTTGCCGAGGCTTGCCAAGCATGCATTAAACTACATGGACAGTGTAGCTGGTGGACATGTGTTATAATATAAATGAATAATAAGATAACATTTACAAAATATTTAAGCCTTAAATACAAAGATCAAAGCTTAAAGAAAAATTGAAAAAGGAGCTACCTGGGGGAAGAGACCGGGAATCGAACCCGGTACCTCTGGATTGCCGAAACCTTTCAAATATCACAATGCAAAGATCGACACACAAAGCATAAGGAAAAAATCGTCAGATCTTCCTGGAGCTAGGGTAGCGAAATGGTTAACGCGCTGGACCGGCAATCCAGAGGTACCGGGTTCGATTCCCGGTCTCTTCCCCCAGGTAGCTCCTTTTTCAATTTTTATTTAAGCTTGGATCTTTGTATTTAAGGCTTAAATAAAAAAAAATGGTTGCCTGTAAAGTCGGTTTTACGGGCGAAGGAAGATTTTACGTGACGTCTTTTTCTCGGTAGAATATTTATTTGTATCATATCCATTCACAATTTCCCTAACAACATTTTAAGTGTTACTTTCTGAACGCACCCATCACATGTGTCATTAATGTCATTATAGTGTCTTTATTTTACATGTTTTAAATCTAAATATGCGATAATCAGACTATTATGCATGTATGTTGACGATTCCAAACCCTTATTTAGTCTAGATCTACGTGTAATTATTCTAAAAATACCGAACCGACGGACCAAACATATGTTTGACAGGTAAGTACGAACAGTTTGTATTTGTATGGGAATATAAAATTATCGTTTTTATTATTTTCCACTCATTTATTCTATATTTTCTCACCGTTTAAACCTTCCCTTGACTTCCACGAATATTTCAATACTAAAATTAGCCAAATCGGTTCAGCCGTTCTCGAGTTTTAGCGGGACAACCGGCCCTCCTAACAGACGTAAGCGGGCGTTACACTTTTTCATGAGTGACTCCGAGACGCAACCTAATTTAAGACGTTGTCACGTCAAAAATTGTGGTGTACCTACCCACATTGAAAAAAAATGAGACATTACATGTTTCATAAATTTAATAACAAAATAGTCAATGAATCTTCAGAAAACGAAAGTCATGACTAATGGTGCAGATGCCAACGAGATAAAAATAGATGACAACAATATTGAGTATGTAACAGAGTATATCTATTTAGGCCAACTAATATCCAACCATGACTCTACAACAAAAGAAATAGACAGAAGAATAGGAAATGCTTGGAAGAGATATTGGTCTCTGAAAGAGATTATGAATAATAACCAAAAAAGTATACACATCAAGAAAAAACTTTTTAACACATGCATCCTACCAATCTTGACATACGGCTGCCAAACATGGGCGCTCACCAAAGAACAGTGTAAAAGACTAAGCATAACTCAGAGGGCCATGGAAAGGAGCATAAAGAAAAGAAGAATGGACAAGATAAGTAATAAGAATCTAAGAGAAAGGACAGGGTTAACTGATGTTACATATAAAATAAAACAACTAAAATGGAAGTGGGCAGGACATACCATTAGAGGAGGAGACAAGTCGAGCAGAGTAGCGACATTATGGCACCCTAGAGGCCATAAAAGAAACCTAGGCAGGCAATTCAAGAGGTTGGCCGATGAGATTGAACTCATTATTTTTTTTTATTTATTAAGGCATGAAGCACTCATGGAAGGAAGAACCAAAACCTGGCCCAGACTGGTGTATGGCAGGGAGGAGTGGAGAAGAATGGGGGAGGCCTTTGCCCAAAGGCACACAGATTCGGTTACTATAATATAAAAAATATATATAATGTATTTTAATTTTGTATATCTGAAATAAGGCTTAAATAAATAAGTAAAAAAACAAAATAGTTATTGTCATGCTACTAGTGGCGCCATCTAAAAGTGTAGTGTCAGTTTTGAACGAATAAACGTTAGTACGTCAAGGATAGGGCGAATTTGAGGAGGAAAATAAGGAAAACTGACCCCACCACAGAAAAAGAGAGGTAGAGAGTTAGAGAGAGAGAGGGAGAGGGAGGGAGAGGGAGCGAGAGGAAGAGGTAGAGAGTTAGAGAGAGAGAGGGAGCGAGAGGAAGAGGGAGGGAGTTAGACAGAGAGGGAGAGAGAAAGGAAACTTAGTTACAAGTAGTAATAAAAATGTGTTTTAAATGTTGCAACAAAATTCCAACTAATAGTGGGAATTATAGTGAAAACTGCATCATCCCTTTACATTTTATTTAGGTTGTGTGTTACTTGCTGTATAGACACGAAGATATCTTTGGATTTTCATTCCAACGTCTTAACCTTATGACTAGAGACGCATTGTACATATGCTTTAAATTTCCCAATCTATATCTGTTCAGCTGAAATACATGATCTGTGATTATTTCAATAGTCTGGCTGTCACGGTTTATGAGATACAGCCTGGTGACAGACAAACAGACAGACGGACGGACAGCAAAGTCTTAGTTATAGTCCCATTTTTTATCCATTGGGTGCGGACCCCTAAAAATTGAGTGCATTTTTTCCTAATTTTTCCAAAAATGCTGTACACATACATATTTAAGTTTTTTAAATTTTTGTTCAATTTTACATAAAAACAAGGTGGTAACCATATCTGTATGATGTTTTTTGTCTGTGAAAAAATTAATTATCAGATTACTTATTTCTCTTTTATACATAATAATATCATCTTTAAGTAGCTTCAAGAACAGTGGTTTAGGAGTTTTAGTATGAGATGTTATATTTGTTTCAATATTTCATTAAAGCAGTCAAGTTTGTAACTGTTAAGCCTTTAACCCATCATATTTCTAAACTGATAGTCCTCTAGACCCAAAGATCTAGATCACTACAACTCATAACCCTAACAACTCACTTGTAACTCATTATTCTTTCAAAAGTAATTGATTGTTCTCATAGTTAATTTTGAATTTTAATTGTAAATAATTTTAATTATACAATTAATAAAACTTAACATAAACAAAATAGATAAGTATTTATAACAAAAACTAAATTCATAACTTTTCATAATAGACTAGGAAAAACGCAAGTTATCAATTACATTAAGATGTTTAAAAACAAAAAGTTTGTTTTCAGACGCATTAAAAGCTTCTCCATACAATTATAATAACGGACTGACAGACAATGGGATCATAACGGTCAAAAATAAAAACATAAAATAACTGTAAACAACCACGACAGCATGTTATCAGCCGGCAAAACGGTAAAATTAACTATAATTAATCGTATTTACTCACGATATTGAGTATTTTCACCGAAAATCAGCCTTCATCTATTCAATTTCCGAAATCGGTAAGGCTTTTAACGACACGTGCCGAAAAACTATATAAAAACTTACATCACAATTAATTCAATACGATACACAAAATCACATATTAACATAATGAAATCAATCAAAAACTTACCGGTTTAACACAATAAACTAAACTTAAAAATATTATTTATAATGATGTCTATCAAAGCTTGCGTTGCTCGCGGCCTTAAAAAAATGGGGATGCCGTAAAAAAAAAATCAAACACCGTTTGTTTTCTATTTCCTATGCTTCATGGCTGTTATTATTATCTCATTTTCGTACTCTTTTCATCAGTCTGTGGTCGTAAAAAAATAATTAGCACAGAATATAAATGCACAGACAGCCCTTTACCTCGAAATTAAAATGGCGTCCAGATATAGCCGATTCTATCGGCCGACCACTTGGCCTTGACTATAATCATAGAGCTTGGGTGTTTTTTGAGCGTACGTGCGTGGTTATAATAGTCTAGTTTCCTGACGACAATATAAATGAATTAATACTAACCAATAACTATAAATTAAGCAAAATATAGAGCATGTGTTCCGGATACATCAGTATATATTAACCGTTTTCTTGACCTCAGCCTTTTTGAGATATACCGATAATATGGTGCTTCTCAGACCTTTTATCAGGGTCCTACGAAAACTACTAGCTATCTGTGAGAAACATGCTCGCAGCCATGGCCTACACTAGCTATAGTATAACGTGCTGAAGACCAATATGTAAATTTTCAAGGTGCGTATGGAAAGAGTGGGAGAATTCAGATATCTCAGACTCGAACATACTTATGCTCTCAGAGAGAATGCTTGATAACAAAAACAATGAACGGGAGCGCAGGCCTCTAGCCTTACGGTGGGTCATGACTCATGATCGTGATAGCGCATGGATTTGCGCGTTACATTACAACTACTACATGTCAACTGTGGAGCAGATCACTATACGCGTAATGAATTAGCTATATTAGAGTGCATTATCTATATATTGGCCTCGGCAAACATGCCCGTCCGACGTATCTTGGCACTTTGCTAAGTCTACCAGGAAAAGTGGCCCATGGCAAATATGGCACCGGTTGATGATGACTCGCACCCGGCGTGAAGGGCCCCGTTTAAAAAAGGGAAACAAAAGGTGACTGTAGGCATCGAAGCCAACCAACCCTCGATGTTTTAACATCCACCCCCAAGCGGCAGCTCTTGAGACTCCATTGTGCCCGGCTGGATAAGGCAAGACAGAGGTGGAACGGAAACTCTGACCCATCATTCCACGTCAGGGTTTCTTCGTGACTCTGGTAAGTGGCCCCAAGCCCACAGCTCTCCACAAGTTGTATTGCGGTGACTAAACTGCACTGGTAGTAGGTACCGTCGCGTCGGGTGAAAAATAATTTTACCCGGATTCAACCATAAAATAGAAAAAATATGCACAAAAGGTATAAGAAATAGCTTTGTAATCATAATGTGGAAGATGTCCTAATATAATAGATCCGAGACGTAAACAATCACAATTTCCATGGATCTTGAAATCAATCAATCTGCGAACACGCCAAGCGGCGTTCGCTGGGTATCCACATAGGCGAAAACTATGCCCGAAATGGTCAAATTGGCTATAGTTTTTGTCTGCCTGCTAGTCTCACTGCTATTTTATTTTGCATGCTACATTACTCGAGAAGTTGACCGAGGTTGGGCGAATATGATAGCGTGAGAGGCATTTAGCTGCAACACATAAAATTCATACTTGGGCCAACTTCGCCTCAATCAACTTTGCGATAAGTGTGGCGCTGGGTCAAAGCTAGGGTTAGCGAGTGTGTACAGCCAGGTATATGCAAGCTAAAAAACTACACGTGATAAGTATAGCAACACAGTTAATTTGCCTTGCCTCTGCTAAGTCTGCTATGCCAAGTATGCCAAGCCGATAAACACCCGATAAATCACCGGATCGGACGTCCGAGACGCCGGCTGTAAAGCAAAACAAAACTATCATATCATAGTCTTATGTACTTGTACTTTGCATGTATGTACTATTTGAATTTCTAGTCAAATCCGGCTATATGTGGAATAACTAAAAGAATTGTTCTCAAAAAAATAATTCGCGTGAACGTGAAGCTCCTTAAAACAAAATGAAGCAGTAAGTGGTTTATTTTATTATTGGCATAAAATTATTGTGTTCAATTGTTTTTGTACTACAAAACCAATTCTATATTCACAAGTATTACTTGGTTAGACTAGCCGTGTTTTGGAGACATGTGTTTGTGTTGAATTTTAACTATTTATTTTCATTAACACTTGCATTTGTTTAATGACAGATTGCTTAACTTGTTTGTATAAGAAAATGCACTGCAGGTAAAAATTATACGCATACTAATTTTATCTACAGATGGTGTGAACAAAAAATGCATTTTACCCAAACTCATTGTTTTTAAATGCTTATGCGATTTTTTCTTGTTTTCTGAGTGAAAAAATGCCATTTGATAGCTAAGGTAGCTAGGAAGAATTATTTTTCCTCATAAATAGCCAGTTAGGAACGAGGAAAGATTGTTTGGGTGACTGAAATGAAAAAATCAACAAAACTTCTGATGTTGGTGTTCATTATTAATTTCTTCATTTTAAAAGCATGCTTATATCATTTGTTTTTGACAAATTATTAGTCAGGCTACCTGTGAAAAAATGCAATGTACAGTAGCCGCCAGACATCTATCACATCTTATCTTATGTTATTATGGGGTCCTTACGGATACACTTCGACCCAATGGGATCTTTTGTGTACCCCTTGTTGCAGCACACATCCTACAATCTGTATTGTCAGACAGTCCCAACTTGGCCAATAGTCCTTTGACCCCAAAGTGACCAGTAAACACCCCCGTTATGATTCGGAGCTGTCTTTTGCTGTATTTCCATAATTTCTTGGTCCAGCCTGATTCTATACATTCCATGAATAGCTTTGAGTGCCTCAAGCCTGCCATTTTCCTCCACTCTTGTTGGTGCTGGTTTTTGGCATAGTCCTTGATGGCTGTTGCTATGGTTCCCTGCGAGAGATCCACACATGGTTCAGGTCCTATGAAGCTTGTCGCAGACCCTTTTCTAGCAAGTTCATCTGCAATTTCATGTATCATATCTGTGTATTTTGTATGAAAATGTATCATCACACAAGGCTGTGTATTGCGAATTTTTCGTATTAAATGGTATATGTTATTACTAAGAGCCATTTCAATATGTTTTTATAATTGTATCTTTGCCTTTTAGTATATTAAGAGTAATAAACTGATAACCTGGTCAAGTTTCTGCTGGAAATCAATCAATTTGGCATAAATATACTCTTTAACCTTTCGTATGCCGTGTCCTGCCTATACAGGACACGGCATACAAAGGGTTAAGAGAAGTTAGATGATAGGATTTCCAGTATTATATGTTCGTTGAGAGAGTCAGTGCCCTAACATAAGTATCCAGGCATATTCGTGACTATCAATGCGCAGTTGACATTCACTGGTACCCTAAGTTTGATCCTCGGTCCGTCTTAATTTTTAATTAATAATCTGAAACCAAATCTAATGACTTACTTGAATATTTTACACTGATTATAAGTTACAGAAGTCTGTGGTTAAAAAACATTTATGCTTATATATTTTTTTGGTTGGTTTGTAAAAAAACAACTTCTTTACTAAGTAGTTTACAAGCGTCAACACTCTTTAATATATTTTGGTCTCCGGCCAGGAGACACCGATTTGACTACAGAGACCATTACATGTATTTTTAGTTTATGAATTGAACAGTTTATAATTTACTAGAACAACAGAAATAATAAAATTTTCATGAAAAAGATAAGTGCTGAAAAGCATGCATTAAAAACTGCTAATAGAAATAACATTATGGGTAAGAAAAAATTAAATTATTGCTACTAAATTATTAATTAGCTATTTTTATTATTATCATATATATGAAAATAACTAAGTTATTTAATTAAACACTAAAATAAAAATACATTGAGCGAGGATTTTAACTCAAGCATTGTGCATTTGAAACCACAAATATGCTTATAAGGCTTCTTATCCGTTCGAGAATGCTGATTGTTTTAGATTTTTTTTCTCTGTGATCAAACATGTTTCTTAACATATTATCAATGTTAGTAATTAGAACAGAGCTATTGCGATTTATACATTTGATTTACATTTGAAAGCTATTAGTTTGAATGTTTCATTGATAATTTTTGTTCCAATAATTAATCAAAATTGACAAAGTTCATGCAGAAAACTATTATTTCAACTTATTTTCGACTGCACGCAATGTAAGCATGAGATAGCTATGTTACTTTTTAGAATTCAGGAATAAGTATTATTTTTCTCAAAAAGTTGGTTGAAATTATCAATATATTTTTCAGAATATGAAAAAATTAAATTACTTACGTTGTAAATGTACGTCGAACACATCTGTAATATAAGACATGTTGTCTAATTTCTAGGGTTTGATTGCCATGTTATCATGTTATTTCCAGTTTTTGGCACCACTCTTCTCTTTCCGCACAGAGACACGTTAACATAGAGATGTTAGGTAAATTGCTATTTTCACCTAGCCAACATGGAGTCAAATTATTATACATTTTAAAATTTACAAAAACAATAATAGAGAAATTAAAATACCAACTATAAACATAACTAACTAAAATATATGCTAAAACGAACTTTTAATATAAAAAAAGACTTGTAAAATCGGACTCCTTTGGCATGATCCTGAAGAAACTGGCAGCATCGCTGAATAGCAACGCTCAGACATTGAGCGAGGAGGCTGCCAGCTCTTCGGTCCCCCGTGATGTCGACCAGTCTTTTTGAAACCTGCTTAGATAGTTGATCACTTGAAAATATATAAATATAAAAATTAAGACTCATTCTAGGCATACTTATTCTAAGGTCAAAAATAATAAACTATCACTCTTAGTTACACGTAGGTACTAATAGTAGGAGAGCCGAAGAGGGGATTTCGGGAGTACCTAAAGCGCGGCATATTAATATATAGGGAGATACCTTGTACCCAGTTAAGTACTTCCACCAAATATGAGCCTCATATGTATGGCCGCCCGTCAAGGATAAAAGATCAGATTAGTAAAAAAAAAATTGTTCATCTGAAATTCTCGAGCGCGTCAGATTAAGGTAGGGTGAGTTAGTTACATGCTAAAACGTGTATATTCTTCTAATCTGACAATTTAAAGGTGACGAAAAAAAGGCGGAGGGCTACAAAGTTGTAAAAAAAATCTTCATCTCGACATTCTCGAGCGTGGCTAATTTTTATTTTATTTAAAAGGGAATGAATCAATGATAACGGAAAATATATAATCTGACGATTTCCGCTAGCCGAAGTAACAAAAATTCATCGTAAAATTTAATGCGTTCAGTTACGTGATGCCTGTATTCCACTCTGGTTTCTGTTGCCATGACGCCATGACAGCTGATCATGTTGTTTACAACACTAAAGTTATTAAATATTTATAGTTGCCGGCAACTTTTAGAACAAAAATGGCGGATTTGCGCATGTACATTTATACGTACATCGTCTACTGCACAGTCAAGATTATGCTCTAAAAGTTTCCCGGCAGCTGTACTATGAGTGATATTAATATAAAGTGTGTATTTTGTGGTAAAACTACTTTACAAAATACAATTAAATTTACATTAGAAACATAACAAAAATGTGTAAATATTTTAGAATATAGTCGGAGCGAACCGGTTCTCCGAAAATCCCGAACAACATACGATAATCTTGAACTTTCGAGAGAATCTTCATTAAATGAAGTAAATCACGCACAGTGCTATAAATTATTTATAGCAATAAAAATACCGCGAGTCTTTAAGTATTTACAACAGCGGCAAAGTATTATGGAATATGACAGTGCATCGGAAGTTTCTGGGAATAGCTCCGAATCACATGCCCCTGCTTCTGGGGAGTGCTCCGAGTCACATTTTCCTGTTTCTGGAGAGTGCTCTAAGTCACAAGTTCCTGTTAATTTTTTCTATTGTCAGATTAGGCGAACCCGCCAGATAATCGTCAGATTATGAGACATCACGTCTAGGGCATAAAGATGAACCATATATATCTTAATCTGACGCGCTTGAGTATGTCAAAATGGCGATTTTTTTTTGCACATTCTAATAATAACTGCGAGTTTGCGTCACATCTAAATCGTCAGATTATTATATAAGAGCTTTTTTTTAGGTTCACTTAACATCCCCTTACCTTATATAAAAAAGGTGACCCCAAAGATATAGGTAACTACCGTCCAATCAGCATAATGCCATGTCTCTACAAGCTGTTCGCCTCATGCTTACTAAGCCGAATAACGGGAGATTTAGATAAACACCAACCGATAGAACAGGCTGGCTTCCGGGCAGGTTTTAGCACCATTGACCATATTCAAGTAATAGAGCAATTAATAGAAAAATACTTAGAGTACAGAAGACCATTATATCTGGCCTTTATAGATTATAAAAAGGCCTTTGACTCGATATCCCACGAGAGCATCTGGAAGGCTCTAAGTGAACAAAAAATACCAAATAAATACATAAATATTATTAAGAACATATATCAGGATAGCACGAGCAAAATTAGACTAGACAGGTTGGGAAGTAGCATAAAAATTCAAAAAGGAGTAAGACAAGGTGATCCGTTATCACCTAAATTATTTATTGCCGTCCTACAAAATATAATAAAAGATTTAAAATGGGCAGAAAAGGGCATAAATATAAATGGCAACTTCCTAAGCCAGCTACGGTTTGCCGATGACATTGTTATATTCTCCGAAACCTCGTCACAGTTAAGTAATATGGTCAATGAATTAGTCTTAGCTAGCAGAGCTGTGGGACTCGAACTAAACACAGACAAAACAAAGCTAATGACAAATTTCCAAGAAGATGCTATATACGTCGGTAATGAAGTACTAGAATATGTGCAGGAGTACGTCTATCTGGGTAAGCAAATATCCTTTAAGACTGGTAGAAACCTTGAAGAATTGGAAAGGAGAGTAGCTATCACATGGAAAAAATACTGGGCGCAAAAGGAAATCATGAAATCACCGGAAATGAATATAGAGTTGAAGAAAATAGTCATGGACACTACAATTTTACCATCTTTAACATACGGCTGTCAAACGTGGACATTTGACTCAAAAATAAAAAATAAGATCCAATGTACTCAAAGAGCAATGGAAAGAAGTTCATTAGGAATTAAGATTAAAGACAAAATAAACAGCAGGACTATAAGGAATAAAACAAAATTAATTGACGCTCTAAAATTCGCTCAGAGTCTGAAATGGAAATGGGCTGGGCACGTGGCTCGCTATACCGATGACAGGTGGACAGGTAGAGTCACGCAATGGAGAGGCCCAACCGGCACACGAAGACAAGGAAGGCCATCTTCTAGATGGAATGATGGAATAAAGAGAGTGGCGGGTCACAATTGGATCGATGTTGCCAAGGACAGAGACACTTGGAATTCTTTGGAGGAGGCTTTTACCCAGAAGGGGTCCATACTAAAATCATAGACTTATCAATATTATAATTATGCAATCATATAATTTGAATTAATATTATGTTATTTATTATACCAATCGTAATCTAATGCATGAAATTTTAATTACTCGTATTCTTTATTTTTCAACTGATTTAAATGAAAGTATTTGATTGATATTATTATTATTGCAGAAATATTTATATGTAATTACTTTTTTGATAGTAAATTAAAAGAGAGAATGCATTTATTAGGTTAATTTGATTGATTATGTTAAATATTATTTATTGTGTATGGAATGAAATAAAGCTTTATTATTATTATTTATTATTATTATAATAACATCCCCTTAGAAAATATGACGCGCCCGAAGATTTTTTTTTTTTCATTTTCAACCCTCAAGTATGACCAACCCCATCATGGAATCAATCAGTTTAACATGCGTACATCTTTAAAAATGTGTAGGACATGGATGCTATCAATATCTGACGCGCTCGAGTATGTCCATGCAACAGTTTTTTTTTACATTTTTGAAACTCTGTAGCCGCTCCCCCCACCGATGAAAAGGTATATCTTATATGTCATTTTTTTCTTTTTATCATCTAAGCTTCGCAACGCAATAGGTCTCTATGACGCTCGAGTGAATCCCGACTTAGCATCGTGGCCTACCCTACTATAAGCTATCGAGAAATAACCTAAACTAAAACATTTAAAACACCCCCAACACCTGGTCATCATGAGACCCTCATTCAATGACTGATATAGAAAATGCTACTAAAACTGAACACAACTACAAAATTTGGAATTCTTATCTTCAATATTGGCTGAAATCTTCTCACCTGTTCCAATTCAAGCTGAATGTCATGGAAACTACTTGTCTTATATCCACCAAACATAGCTAAGAGTAAGAACCTCTTGATGGACAAGTCTTTCGGTAAATAAAAAAAAAATGCACATTTTTCTTAAAGAGGCTGTTCAATATGGTTGTTTTCGAGGGCCATGTTTATAACTCTGTCTCCATTGTTGTTTCTCTTTCCTATGCCATAGTTTCCTAAAACAGACTCCTCCCCTTGTTTCTTCTGCTTACTTTCCCATTGAAATCTCCCATAATGAGAGTATTCTTATGGGTAGTCTCTAATATTGTTGCTAATTGTTTATAGAAGTCATCTTTCTTCGTTTCCTCTGTAGCTTCTGTTGGTGCATAGTTTTGCACTATGGTCCATTTGTCATGGCAATCCTTTCAGATATGCCTTCAAACTCTATTATTTGTTTCTTCAGATACTTTTTTACCATAAATCCCACTCGATATGGTCCCTTTGTTTCACCTATATAATATAGGAGATAGTCATCGAGTTCTTCTATTTGGTTTCCCTGTCACTTCGCTTAAACCAAGAATGTCCCATTTAATATTTTCTAAAGTTGTTTCTAGTTCAAGGAGTTTTTCTGATGTTCGTAGCGAAAGTGTGTTCAGAGTGGCTATTTATATGTGGTTTGGTTTTTCTTTTTCTTTTGTTTTCTTTACCCGAGAGTAGCAGTCATGTTTCCCCTCGGTAACCAGTGTAGTCTGGTGTGATGATATTGGAGGGTTTCAGTCTTCTTCTCCCACGGTGACCAACCGGGTTGGGATGTGTTTGCTTAAAGTTGTTTGCTTCGTTAGTTTCTTTCGTTACTCGTGTATCAGTTCCGGGGGCAAACTTTTATTTTTGTGATTTCTTTCCTGGTGCTGGTAGCGTCTATAAGTTTTTTGGAATTTCAGATAACGAAGCGGACCGCTCTCGTTCGAGATAATTTAATTTATTTTGTCTGTTTAATTCTCTTGGTGTAGTCCTCTGTGTAGATGATGTATCTGATTTAAGTACTTTCGCTGGAGCCTGATGACTGGATGGAGAGGGTGGATTGTCATTTTGCTGTGGGGAGTGTGAGAGGGCTCTTTTCTTGCTGTCGTTTTTTTCTTTAACTATTAGATTAGTTTGTTATATTTTGTAAAAGCAATATTCCCTTTATTCTTTCCTTCGATTACTCTATCCTTTAGTTTCCTCCTTTCTTGTAATACTTCTTTAGGAAAGTCTTCTGTAACCCATGCCTCTCCATTATTATGTGTCAATCTGACTTGTAAAAGTGCCCCTGTGGACTTACTGAATAAATTATTTCATTTCATGCCGTCATTTCGTTAAAAATTGAATTGAATTAAATAAATGAGTACCACTAAAAATCCGCAATATGGCGTGGGTTGTAAAACCCCCTGTTCTTATACTATATCTATGCCCCCTGTTGGTCTATATTTTGTACCATGAAGTACAAAATCTGAAGAAGTAAAAAAATAAATAAATAAGTAACAAATATTAACAGGATTTATTTTTCTAGAAGCGGATTCCGACTGGTCCAGAGGAAGTTCGCCCAAGGCGTCCCCATCCCCGTCAGCAGCAGCCCCGCCGCCCCGCCTGCCCCCGAGAAGAAGTCCGAGCCCCCATGCCCCCCCAGGAGCGTGTACCACAACAACATGTCAGCCAGAAGCCTTCTGGACATAGTCACATTGCAAAGTAAGTCTGTTATTTAAGTATAGAAAAGCAACAGCAAAATCACTCGTACTACCAGTGGTTTGGCAGTTAGTAATAGATATAACGTAAATTTACGTTACTACGTTACCCCTTAGTCATAAGTGGGATTGACTACCCGCTACGGGGAGAGAAAATCTCTCTTCCTAGCCAAGTTAAGACGTAAACTTTAGACAAACCGCGGGCGGGAATTAGTTAAACCCCTAGTTCAAATTGTCACTTAACATCAGGTGCAATCGAGGTTAAATGCATGGCTATTTTGAATAAAAAAAAAAAAAAAAAAAAAAATATTTATATACAGCCATCTAGAAATTAACACCTCGGTACTCTTCTACCACAAGCGCCATCTATTGACACGGTTTCCGTAACTCGACGACTCTAATGACTTTAAGTTGACAGAGGCACACTAAACAAAAAAGGCGCCTCCGCCGGCGAGGGCGTCTACCGCGGTAACGCACTGCTTCCTACATCAAGCTAGAACCCAGATAGATAACACTGCCGTACTATGGAAAAAGGACGTATCTTACTATGACATACGTATAAAAATACGACCTATTACCGTAACACGGCAGAACAGTCGCACTAGTGCTATAGCTACCCAATGGCGTGGTGTCAATGAACACCCCAGGTACGCCAGGGCAAAATTGGCTTACCTTTGAAGAACAATATGCGAAACGTTGTACTATAAGCAAGCCGGTGGTAATCGGTTTCTGTGGACGCCCGGCCACTGTTAGGCTGTTCTGAGCACCCACGCGCGGTAGTACCATCCCACATTTGGTGCCCTAATTTATGCTGGGGTGTGTAATCATGGATAAAACAACTTTTCTTATCATTTCACTAGATATAACTACATTTGATATAATATTTCGTTGGATATAATATAGCATAATTGCGTTTAATTTAAATTACTATAAACGACATTTGATATAATATAACTTTCATACTCGCAAGATAACATAACACTCCTCGCTTCGCCCGTAGTCGTACCTTGCCATGACGCTATTACAGCTTCACTTTTTGTTTGAGCAGTTTGAGTGTGTATTGAGCCTTTAAACGTATTATATCATATGATCATTATGCCATATGATATTAAACAATATGAAATCGGCCCCTGAACGCGAGTGGATTGAGTGAAACAGTGCACTGTGTATAAAGTTTTTATACACAGTGCACTGTTATAAGTTTTTTTTTATACTCGGACTAATCTTTCCTTTCTTCAACCCCTACACATTGTCACAATACCATATGTTATTATATCATTCGTTCATTTTGTCCCTTGAACCATATTATATTGACCAATATTATGTTACGCATGCCATCTCTATGTATGTCAGAATATCCACCTGTCCTCATCACCCAAAATCTGTTTCATGAGTAATACTTTTTGATACAGGGGTAAGTATAGAGCTTCTAACTTTTTTCTTATTTTCATCTAACTACGCTGATCCATGTTTAATAAAATAAAATAACTTAGCTATTAATACGATGCGGCGAAGTTCTATAGACATACTACATAGTATATACTATTGCATTTTTAATAATGAAATCAGTCCGCCGTTAAACCGATCAAACGCAGCCCCCCCAGTCGATAAAAGCAGACAGGATACGAAAAACGTTTTAATTTTAAGCGCGTAGGGTGATGGCTGCTGTTATTGACAACCCTAACGTTTGACCAGTTTTAAAAATACACCCCAGGCCAAAAGTATGGAAACAAGCTTATATTACAATACGAAGCTGTGATTTCCTTACGGGATAAATTACAGAATTACACAATAAAACTTACAATAAATATTTTAAAAGTTATTACCCAAGTTCTGCTTATAAAAATCGCCAGTTCAACATTCCGTAGAAAGAGAATAAAAAAACCGGCCAAGAGCATGTCGGCCACGCTCAGTGTAGGGTTCCGTCGTTGCGCATCCTTCACAATAGACTTTAGTTACGAGAAAGATTTCAAGCTCTATAAAAAGGTCGTAAAAGCCAAAGTAACTGTAGTTACTTATTACCTTCTGGAAGTCAACTTATATCCTTTTAAGAAAATTATGAAATTTTGCGATTACTTAAAAACGGCTCGACCGATTTTGTTCAATATAGTTTGCATTGAAAGTAAGGCCTCATTTTCATAATTTTTTGACCCGTGGTTGAAAAGTTAGAGGGCGGGGACGGGACGCTATTTTTTTATTTTCGGAGCGTATTTTTACGAAACTGCTGACTTTATCAAAAAATAATGTTTGGAGACCCCTATTATTTTTAAAAGACCTATTTAACGACACCCACTAGTGTCAAAACGAAAAAAAAAAATTCACCCCCACCAGAGAGGTAATTTTTAACCGGATGGTAGTGTAACTAGTTTAATAAACAATTTTCCAGCCTGGTGCATTGAACAGTGCCTTTGTCAGGAGCACTATGACCGCGAAACCTGTTAAGTTTTTGAGAAAAGAAGGCCTCTATCTGAAGATTTGTCACGGGCTCGAGCGTTACCCCACCCACTGCTTAGCGGGTTTCATTATATTATAGAACACAATAGCATTCACTCAATAGGGCTTCAAATTTTTTATAAGTCTGCGCACCTACAGGTTCCTTATTTGGTATCCACGGCGACGCGGTTGGCTAAGCAACTGCCTACTGAGCCGACGGCCCTGGGTTCGAATCCCGGCGAGGGCAAATATTTGAGCGATGAACTCGAATATTTGTGCCTGGGTCATGGATGTTATTTGTATTTAAGTATGTATTTATCTATTTAAGTATGTTCATCGTCGTCTAGTGTCCATAACACAAGCCTACTAGAGCTTACTGTGGAACTAGAATGATTTGTGTGAGGTTGTCCGATATTTATTTATATTATTTATTTATTTATATTTATTCATCCAGGCTAGCCGAAATAACGTCGTTTATACCCCTGTTAATGATGAATTTGATGATACCAATACCCCTTGGTATTGCGACTTCTCTTGACATTTCAAAAATTCACCATTTAATAGCGTCGATGTTTCATCAACATTTTTGTAAGCCAGATATAATATAGCCCAAATAGAACACTTACGCTGCCTTTATACATGTTAAATTGGATCTCTTCAAGTCGAGAGTGAATAGGCATCTTGTAGCCAAGCATGCTCCATCTTAGGTCTTATTGTTACTTAACATCAGGCGCAATCGAGGTTAAATGCATGGCTATTTTGAATAAAAAAAATAGAGATATAATGGCTGTATAAAGTGTATAAGCTCTTATACAACTTGTTTGCTACCTGGAAGACAATCATATAATAATAATAATGTTTATTCATGAAATCATAGCAATAACAATTAGTATAAAAAGTCTTACATCTATACAGAGCATTCTTAATACTGTGCCTGAACTAGGAGAATCCTGTATTGAGAGTTCAAATTATACTCTAAGTACCAAAATAATCATTTACAATTGAATGCATAATAAAATAATACCATAAAACTACATAATTTATTTTATTTGATATTGCTTAATTTAATATATGTTCAACTATTTAGGACATTGCATTGTCACCGTTAGCACAAATTGAAACTAGGACAGTCGGAATTGCATGAATCGTCACCTTGTTTAATTTTTTTAGGTATATCACAAAATCACAACA
This sequence comes from Apotomis turbidana, assembly GCA_905147355.2. Taxonomy (NCBI): domain Eukaryota; kingdom Metazoa; phylum Arthropoda; class Insecta; order Lepidoptera; family Tortricidae; genus Apotomis; species Apotomis turbidana. The sequence continues at coordinate 4,753,993 of LR990280.1, forward strand.
ATATTTTATAAATGACGCGGTTATGGAATAAAGGATTAAATGAGTCTAGTGTTTGAATGTTTTGAGTAATACTAAATCTGAAAAATATGTTTTTTACTGTGAAAAGCGTTTTTAGCTATTGCTATTCTAGTTTTAATATCTGTAGTGCATCTCGAGTCTTCTGTTGGACTTGCTGTAGTACTGTGTTATTTATTTTAATGTCATGTAAAACATATTTTTAAGTCAAAAAAGGCCAAATCTATAAGAAAACGTTTTATTAAAACTTATATTTGGAGCATTGCACTTTATGGCTGCGAGACATGGACCATGACACAACGGGACAGAGATAAGCTTGAGGCGTTCTAGATGTTGTGCTGGCGAAGGATGGAGGGAATAAGCTGGACAGAAAGAGTCACCAATGAGGAAGTATTGGAAAGGGTAAAGGAGAAGAGACATATACTTCATACAATAGAAACTCGAAGAGGGAAAATGATGGGTCATTTGATACGGCACGACGATCTAATACAAAAGATAATGGAGGGGAAAATTGAAGGAAGGAGAGGAAGAGGAAGGCCAAGGATTAGCTATTTGGACCAGATCAAGAAAAAGGCAGACGTCGGGTCGTATCGGGAAGTCAAAGAACTGGCGTTAAGTAGAACGGACTGGAGAGAACTGCACCGACAAGAGTGAAACTCTTAAATAATAATAATATAAATCTGAAAAAGGACTTCTTATAATCTAAAAAGGCACTCTTAGGCGCCTTCATAATCTAAGTATAGAGTTTTGGAACCTGTTTTCGGCTAGTTTTCTTGCTGGGCATTCGGCAGTGTCAGTTTCGTGATTACACGGTTTCGTATAGTGCAAGCATGTCGCGCATGGTGGTTCGGCCTTCCTGGTGCAGTCCTTTATTGCGTGCCCTGCTTCTCCGCAATGTCCACAGGTGTTAACTTCCATCTTACATGTCTTCACGGAAGGCCGTACTGCTGGCATTTATGTATAGCATCTTGTGACCACAGTAAAATCAGGGCACGACGACCAGTTTACGAAAACTCTGTCATTTGTGACTTGCGAATTAGGGCGGGAACTTCAATAATATAATTGCAGGTCTCGGCTTCCTTCCTGCCCGATTATGGATCAATCTTGACGAGGACAAAAACTTTTCTAGGGTCAGGTCTTGTAATTTGTCGGCTAGGTTATGCTGGAAGATACACTTGAAGACTTCCGCTTCTTGCATATCTGCGGGCGCTCCGACTATGACTACTCTGGGTTTTCGTTTTTGTTGTTCATCCACAGTGAGGCCCAACGTCGTTAGCTGCTGCAACTGCTTCAGTTTCACGATGTCCTCCTTGGAGTCGGTGCTGATAACAACGCCGCCGTATTACTGAGACTTCGCTGTCCTTCCATCTGTCACCAGGCTCTCAAGAACGGTGATAGCTAGACAGTTGAAATTTTCACAGATGATGTATTTCTATTGTCGCTATAACAACAAATACTAAAAATAAAATAAAATAAATATTTAAGGGGGCTCCCATACAACAAACTTGTTCGCAAGTGGGACTCGCACTTGCCCAAGTTTTGATTTTGCGCATCCCTCTTACGTGCAACTTTATTTCATCGGGCCTAATGATTTTTTGAACTAGGGATTTTGTTTCCTTGCTCGACTTTGATTTGTCAGTCGGGTAAATTGCTACCGAGCTGATGTTAGAGGGCTGGATACGACAAGCAGTAGCTATTATTCTTGAGTACGTCAGCAAAAGAAACTTCGCTGAAAAAAGCTATAGAGGACTCCTGGATGCATTGCTTGAGTTCCTGGAAGCGCCGGAAGTGGTCTACTTTTTCCTTAAGTGTCTTATGGGAGCTATAGGCCTGAGTAGTTTTTTGTTTCTGGGACTGGTACTCGACAGTCATTTGTGATGAGCAATGGCCCACTTTGCGGCATGGGGTGCTAATCCTTGATTTTTGGTCAGAGTTAAGTTTACCTTCTGTAGAGATGGTGCATACATCATTGAGGTAGTTTTCAATGGTCTTCATCCAGTTTTGAAGGTCCGGGGAGGTGACGACGACCAGGGGCTCGAGCATCCTGTTGGCGGGGCGGGCTGGCTGGCAAGGGCGAGGGCAGTGGGCTGCGGCGCGTGACTCCACTTCGGTTAAATAGACTGCTTGCGTCCATTTTCCATAAACTCAGTTCAAAGTATGAAGCATTGTTTCGTGTAAAAACTTCGCATTCTAGGAATATTATTAGAAATGAAATCAGGTTTCTGAGACTTTTCGCCGACCGCCATAATTGCCGAAGAAAATGAACAGGAGTGCCTCACGACATTTTAATCTCTACTGGGCCTCAGGTTCTAGGAAGACAAAAGGGGGCCCGAGCGGCATTTTAAGGAGGCCTCGATATCATGAAGATAAAAAAAACTTCACAAGCGTAGTAGGGCTGTATTGTGGAATGAATTGTCGCTTGCGGTATTTCCGGACCGATACGACCTTCAAACCTTGAGAAAAGAGCGTCCCTACCGAAAGGCCGGCAACACACTTGTGACTCCTCTGGTGTTGCAGGTGTCATTACATTAGGCGACGGTAATCGCTTTCCATCAGTCGATCAGTTTGCTCGTTTGCCCCCTATGACGTATATCCTACCCTACGAAAAAAGGCGTATATCCTAGGCACCGCCGAAGTTTCTAGGGGGTTCCCAATCCCCACTATATAAGCTACTAACCTTGCTTATCTTGTTCCCGATCCTCTTCAGCACTTCACACATTAAAGGTCAAACTTCCTACGTACACAAGAAAATAATTGTCTTAGATTCACAGTTCGAACAGTATTCTTAAACACTCTGATTTATGAACCTGTTGCGTTGTAGGTAAAGGCCTTCCCAGATCTGGGCTCTTAGCAGCCAATGAAGGAGGGAAATCTGTGGAATTGTTCTATAGCACTGATACTAAGTCAATAAAGTTAGGTTTATGCAGTTCAAACGATATGTCTGTTACAGACTCTATAAATAGATGACACGCGCATGCGTAGGTACATCATTCGAGTCCTCGCGATTACCCTTTATTGTGAGTGCCGCGTCAAAATCCAGACGTGTATTCAGACCTGGAGCGAATTTTCTATTTTTTTCCTTAGATTTGATTTGCTTAGAGCGCCGGGCTCAAGATGAAGTGTTTTCACTAGATTCGTTTTAACTAATCGTGTGTAAAATGTGATCGTTTCTTTTTAAATGTAGCTGTTCACCAGCCAGCATATTTTGAACTCTTAACTCGAACGCTTGTAACTGCATCACGTATCAGAATAGGCGCGGATTGAATTTAACTTGCAGAATTACAGCTGTGAAAATGGAATCGAGTGGTGAGTAAATTTTATTTTAAAAACCGGCCAAGAGCATGTCAGGCCACGCTCAGTGTAGGGTTCCGTAGTTGCTCATCCTTCACAATAAACTGCTGTTTTAAGCCCGAGTTTTAAGTTAAGAAAGATTTTAAACTCTATAAAAAGGTCGTTAACGCCCTAGAAACTGTAATCACTTATTACCTTCTGGAAGTCAACTTACGTCCTTTAAAAGAAAAAATATGAAATTTGGCGATATCTCAAAAACGGCTCGACCGATTTGGTTCAATATAGTTTTCATTGAAAGGCGTCATTTACATGAATAATTCCGATTTTTTTTGACCCGTGGTTGAAAAGTTAGAGGAGGGGGGGGACACAATTTTACAAAACTGCTGACTTTATCAAAAAATAATGTTAGGAGACCCCTATTATTTTTACAAGACCTATTCAACGACACCCCACACACCAGTGTTGAAAAGAAAAAAAAAATTACCCCCACTTTAGATACCCAAAAAAAAATTTTTTTTTTAATTTTTATTTTACTGTTTTGTCGGCGTTATACATACACATACTCATACCAAATTTCAGCTTTCTAGTACTAATGATCACGGAGCTAAGCCGCGGACGGACGGACGGACAGACGGACATGGCGAAACTATAAGGGTTCCTAGTTGACTACGGAACCCTGATAAAAACGCAGCATAAAATTCTAAAACAGTATAAAGACTTTTCTATGAGGAGGGGTAGTCTCAGCAGGTAAAACGTGTTTTTCTATTTTTAGAGATAATTTTCGTATTTACTAATCAATAATATGATGTATGCTGTCGAGCAGTCGCGACAAAATATATAGATAAATAAATACCTTTGTCAGAGGTGAGTGGGTGTTTACCTTTTATCTTCCTTGCCTTTATATAGCCTCTTCAGACTCACCACCTGTTCATTATAAAAGATAAAAGCTTAACAAATACAAATAATCCCTAAAAAAAATAACCGACTTTTAATAAGCAAACTGTACCTGTATATTTTGATTATTGTTGATTTTTCATAAAGCTAAATCAATTAAGTTTTTTTTTATTGGAACACCTCAGAGATGATCTACAAAAAAAGAATCATTGATACAAAGATCAAAGCACAAATATATTTTTTATTGCGAAACCAGGCGGAAGAGACCTGGAATCGAACCCGGTACCTCCATTATCGGTCCAACGTGTTAACCTCACCCCTATCCTAACGCCAAAATATCATTAGATTTTTTCCTTATCCTTTTGTGTGTCGAACTTTGAACTGTTTATATGAAAGGCTTTACACCTGAGTGACCTCTATGTAAACACGTTAATATTCACATAGAGGTACTGGCGCTGTAAGGATGTCGCGTATACGCTGCGCGGGCGTTAACGAGACGCTGACGTTCGGAAGACTGCACTAGCTAACATGCAGATATGCTTCCGATAAACATGTACAGTCGCCATCAGATATATCGCAGCATACACGATGATTTTTAATCGGTGATCAGGTACCAACTTTTCTAACTCAGTAAATGATGGCGGTCACGTTGAAGTCGTAATTCCATGAAAACAAACTTTTATTTTTCTATGATATTTTTTATTTTGAAACCATTTTGTCTTAAACTCCTTGTCACCCTACTAAACTGTATCTGTGACCTTACAACCTTTTTAATAATTAATAATATGACGACGCGTTTGGCTCGGTTGGTAGACACCTGCCTACTGAGTCGACGGTCCCGGGTTCGAATCCCGGCCGGGGCAAATATTTGTTCTTGGGTCATGGATGTTATCTATATATGTATTTATATATTATGTATATCGTCGTCTAGTACCCATAGTACAAGCTTTGCTTAGTTTGGGACTAGGTCGATTTGTGTATGATTGTCCCTTAATATTTATTTATTTTATTTAAAAAAAAAAAAAAAAAAAATTTAATGGAAATGCAATTTATGAGCAATAACTTGTCATTGTCATTACCTATACCACACCTCGGACAATGGCGATCAAATGTATGAAAGAAACGCGTTGCTTCGCACACAGTCTAAGCTCGTGTAGGTGAACGAGTACCATGCTTGTGTGAGTGAGATAAGACATGCTAGGGTTGCCGCCATTTTGAACGCACGAGTCGGGAACACAATGTGCAGAAATAGGAGATGACTTTATAATAGCGGCGTCGAATTAATTTTGTGTGCTTATAATTAAACTAATGTTAAACTACGATTTCTAATTCCACCCGCGTTCAAATTCGATAACCTCAATGACTAAAAACTCATTGCGCGAATTAGGAAGAAATAAGAATCATATTACGCTGTAAGGTGGGTATCTAAGCTCGATTTATACAAATAGTTTCCTATATTGAATCAGTAAAACGAAGTAACTAAATTTTTGTAAGGAAATTCAGGCCACCAAAATATTACGTAAGTTGAAAACATGATTTTTTGTTCATATATATATTGTGTTGTTTTCAGTGTGATCTGATAGGTTTAGGTCGAAAACGGATAGGGCAAAAAAAATACTAAACATAAGTACCTATTGTAAGTTGGTTTTCTACTAAAACATAAAACACTTTGAAAATAACTGGGTATGTACTTGCCCTGATTCATCCAATGGGAATCTGTAGAACTTTCTTTTATTTTTGTGGTTTATAGAGCTTAAACAACCGTACACAGCACAACACACGCCCATTACAAAAGTATTTTGTTTAATATTTGAATATTAAACGTGGCCTCCGCTCTGCGCACCGCGCGTCGCGTCCTTGCCAGCCGGTAACTGCGAGGTAACCGAGCGCGGGTGGGCGGCACTTTCGGTGGGAGGCAGGGAGTGTCCATACTGTACGTTAGTACTCTTTATTATACTGTGCCTATACAAAGTCGTAGAAAATTTCGTAAAATTTCCCGCCAAAGCGATGACACTTCACGTAGGTATCGCACTTCAATAATTTATGTAGGATGACTACGTACGAGTATCTAGTGGTTATTAGTTTTAATTATGTTTCAACTTTTAATTGATTAAACAGTGAGGTCATTGCGTGAGACCTCGCCTATTAAGTTTAATTTTAGCAGGATATTCATATTTTTTTACTCCTGATCACCGATTAAGAATCATCGTGTATATCTGAACACGACTCTTATTGACTGGGCGTTACAGTGCATATTCAGATATTTATGAACGCCTTATATGCTGCGATATATCTGATGGCGAATGTACTAAGCCTATACCAGTGCACACTACCCTTACAATGAATTAAAGTGACTTTACTCGGTAGCGACAGCGTAACCGATCCGTATGTACATAGCCCCTAGCGGATCGTTTACGCAGTCGCTAGCGAGTACAGTCAGTGTACCTAATCTCATGGTTAGAGTACTACAGGCTACACGCATTAATCGCGTAGGTCCTCGCGTCGCTGAATAGACCCTATAATGAACAGACTAAGTTACCGTGCTTCGTGATGGTAATTGAGATTAGGGATGTCACGAATGTCAATTTGTTCACATTCGCGAATGCGAATGCGAATATTTCGGATGCGAATGTGCGAATGCGAATGTTTAAGGAAATTCATTAAAATACCCAGTTTAAGTCATCATTTTAATTTTTTTCTTTACAATCATGCAATTAAAAGTAAAATCGAGAACCCGTACAGTAATTACAAAATTACAAGTTGGAATGGAAAAATTCCCCACGGCGGACAAAGCTGAAACATACTACAATTGAAAGCTTGTAACTTCTAGTTTTGCTAAGCAAAGGGGCATTACTGTGGCGTATGGGAATACCGAAATATAATTACATTAATAATTCAGGTACGGTGATCGTATTACTTTAATATTGTACTGTATTGTTACGAACGTGGGGTTCGTATTTGATAGAAAAGCGCAAATTAATCCACAAATGGAAACACACACTTTATTACCAAAATTACGCACTTACAATTCACACGAACTGTACTTAAAATCCACTAATTAATACAAACACACTATTACACAAATTACGCACTCACTATTCACACGAACTGTACTTAAAGCGCACTAATCACTTAAGAGTCTTTCTCTCCGATTATCCTTTACTCGCACTGTATCGCAGTTAAAATGTAACTAACTCCCGCCTGCCGCTGGCGGCTTTTATATTCCGCGGACGCGTTGTCCACATAAAGCGCGAATAATCCAGTAAGGTCCAGCATGAGCGCCGAGAACATTCGACGCGTCTAGATGTCTCTCTCTAATGGTGCACTCTCTGTCACTCCATTCTCGAATGTTCCGAGTATAGCTATCTCTTTCTAGTAGTCCCATCCTTGTTACACACTTCTCGAATGTTCTGAGCATAGCTATCTCTTTCTACTAGTGCTATCTCTGTCACTCCTACTGGAAATTTCGCCATAAACTGATTTGTGCTTCAGAGGCCCATAAGGGGTCCTGAAAACGCCTGAAAACGGGTTTTCAGTATATGGCGTCATCTGACGTGCCCTAAAACGGACTGAAAACATGTTTCAGGCGCCTGAAAACGACGGTAACTTGGGTAAAATCTTGATCTTTAGATATGTGATAGAGCAACTCCTGAAACGGTCTGAAATGACTTTTCAGCCTGCTGAAAACGCCTCTAAAGCACTGAAATTGACGTTCGAAGTTTTTTACCTAACCTACCGGCGTAACAGTATGTAAATGTTTAGTACTGTATGTAGATATATTTAGTGTTATTTGATGACTAGCTTTGGTAAGTATAGATAGAAGTTGAAGTGGCAGACTCAATAGGTTATGTGGTTTATAGTCTTGTCAAGTAAGAGTACGCGCACATATTGGGCGGGCTGCTACGGGCAGGCCCGCAGCGCAGAAATCGGTCTCGAGTATTTTATATGAACTATCACACACTGAGGCGGGCCGCGTGGGGTGAACACGTTGAAGAGTGTTCCCGAGCATCTGTCCTGAGGTGTACGTCCTAATTTCTGCCCTTCGTGAGTAGGTTGCGTAGTGTAGTGTGACAAGGACACGGCGTGGCGAGGACCGCTCAAGACGTCAACCCAGACTACGACTTTGACTGTTTGTTTCCATCGTTTTCCCCATGGATCTCGTAACCCTTCTCCGCGAAGCGGCCTGCTCCGAGGATCCCAAGGAAGCCATCAGATCTGTTGCTGGCTTAGTTTCACGCTTTTTCAAACATGAAAAAGGGCTGAGCAAGAGCGACCGGCGACCCGAATGCATCAGCCGCCGAGAAGTCAGCGAACTTCTCGGCGGCTGATGCGTTCGGGTCGCTGAGTGTGCTGGAAGAGTCACAGGACTCATCGTCTCCCACAGCCCCTCTGGCCCCGGGTGCCACTGAGGTAATCGAAGCCCCTAAGGCACCGTCTCCACCGCCCGCAGAGCAGAAGACCCCTAAAAAGGCCAAGGCCCCTAAGGCCTCCAAACCCCCAGCGCCCCAAAGGCAACCCCGGCGCCGTTTAAGACGCCGGAGCCCCCAGTAAAGGTGGCCGCGCCCGCCCCAGTCACCCTCTCGGCCCCTAAGGACAAGACGGACTCGGACGTACGGAAATCCCGTTCCCGTACCCCCAAAGGTGCAAGAAAGGTAATCCGGAGCCCGACCCGCAGTGTTAACCCCGCCTCCTGGACGTTAGCAGAGGTCCAAAGCCTCAAACAGCCCCTAGTTATTCCCCTCGAGCAAATCCCCTTAGACCGCGTAACGCAGCCTTAAGAGGCTGGCGACTCGGACAAGATGGTCTGTCGTATTTCGTTAGAAGGTCAAGACCCGATAACGATTGCGTCAGTCTATCTGTCTCCCTATAACAAACTCTTACCGACAGACTTTAAACCTGCTTGCTCAATCAGATCCCAATGAAGTCGTTTTCGCAGCAACCGACTTCAATTCTAAGCACACCGCGTTCAAGTGTGTAGAACCAAAACGGCGTTCATTTTTCAACTTCTTAGCCAGAGAAACAACCGAATTGTCAATCATTCCCCTTAGGGAACCGACCCATTTTCCAACCATTGTCGAACACCGAGCCAACATATTAGATGTGGCCCTTATGCAGAAGGTGACCTTACAGTTGCGTTCTGTAGAAGTTGGTCGTCGCGTTAGATTCCGATCCGACCATGCCCTGGAAGACAACGAGGAAGTATCGACGCCGATCTCCAGCAAGAAGACCTCCAAAAACCGCCAGAAAGCGACTTCAGTAGCTACAGAGCAGAAAGCTTTCGATGTTTGTAAATAATGAAAACCTTGTTGCGGGCTATAAAAAACCTCATTTTCTCAGCTTTTCCATTAGTTAAGGGAATAAAAAATACACAGTCGTAAAGCACGTAACATTATCTAAAAACTTTAATTGAGATCGTACCAAAACATGTCATTATTTATTATTATAAATTTGCCTCGACTAATAGGCTTACTAGCCATCGGACTAATTATAGCACGGTAGGACGATAGAGAGCTATGGAGCCGACATTATCAACATTAAAACGTAATTCATACTCGTACTTTAGGTACCAGATGTAGGCTCATCAATTCCTGGACATGTATTGACCGAGCGAGCGGAGCGTTTCCGTTTCAGTTTGGCCCAAAAAAATCATATGTTCCGATGTCCGGATATTCGGATTTCCGGCTGTTCTCGCCTAGAGGTCGCATTTCTCAACTTAGTTCCGTGAGTAATTAGGTTCGATAATTTAATTTTATAGATTTTTATTAGAGAGAGATGCACCTTTCGTCGCGAGTACGCCATGCCTGCTTGGCTTGATCTCATACACTTAGGTGTAGTTATAGTAATTATGAAAAAAGAAACTGGTATCGGGGATTCCGGGACAAAAGGCGTAATCACTGGACACGGGACGGGACGTCAAATTCCGGGGCTTTCCCGGATTTTCCGCCTGTCTGGCAACCCTACTTGTACCAGTGCACTGTATAGCTCAGTGCATGACCGTGTTTATATGCGTTCACTGGTATAGCCCCTAATGAACTAACCAAGTTACCGTGCATCGTGATGGAAATTGAGATCCTACCCCCTACCTACCTACCAACACATGTCATGTCAAAACCACGGGTAACAAACTTACGTTAGAGGGCTATGGAGCCGATATAAACATTAAAATGTAGTTCATACTATTTAATTTAGCATGTATTTAAATCGATATCTGTATACCTATTCCCTTTTTTCAATCAAAATATTTGAGTTTCACCAAAAATACTGACTTGCACACTAATTATGCACACTAAATAATGCGAATTCAATATACTATTTAAAGGTATTTGCATAACTGTTTTACTGGATATAAAAAAAAACTTACCTAACCTAACCCGGCCGAGAGTCGGATCATAGTGTGCAGTGCGAGGATAATTAGTGTGCAAGTCAGTATTTTTGGTGAAACTTTCAAATATATCCGATGTACGAACCATATTTTTGGTGTGAATTCGGTTAAAAAGGTCATTTGGTTTTGTGTGATGTTTAAGTTTTTTTTGTAGGACATGTTCAGTTAATCAATTGTTTTTTTTGCACAGCATTAGTTTTTCTGGTATGCATTCAGTAGTGGAGTTACCTAGTGTACTGAAAAATTATACAGATGTGCATTTAAATATATCCCTTTAATTTATTATCCCTTCAGCTACTATTATAGAGAACTGTCAAATTGACAATTTAAAAAAAATAAAGAAAAATTAATAACAAAAGAACTGACTGAATGCAGTTCTTAGATCCTTACAGCAAGGAATATCAAAATAAAATATAATTTAATTGTCTTCCAAAAATTGTACCAAGCCTATTGTTTATCGGTATATCCCAAAAATTGTTGCTGGGTTTACATAGGTCGTAAAAAATTGGTATATCTCAAATATCGGTCACACGGCTCGTGCGATCCGTGACCGGATTTCAACACTAACTCAACTGACCGCCCCCGCGTTGGCGCAATATAACCGAGTTATCGTGCCTCGTGATGGAAATTGCATTTTGGATGCATCAGATGGCAGTTTAATTAATAACTCTTTGAACGTCAAGGGCGTCAAAGTGTTCATGACTGAATAAAACGACAGGCTCTTTTGATCTGCCGCTGCCGGAGAACAGTACCTATTTTATTGGTAGTCGTGGAGCGTGGCAACGGGATCGACGGATTGATCGACGCGTACGAACGTAACGATAGCTAGGATTAGGGCTGCACCCTCTAAATCCATCGAACCCGGACAAAGACTTAAAAAAACCCAGACATTTGGCGTAAGTCGCATTTCTTCCCCGGACGTGTCCGAAAATAATATAATTTAAGAAATAATTTCTTTATTTTTCATTCACATAAAAAGTGTCCGGACACTTTTCTGAAAACCCTCCGGACGGCCTCCAAACTAAGACAAATCCGAGGAAACCCGGACGGTTGGCAGCCGGCGGTTTTTCCGACCAAAAGTGGAAGGCGGAGCTGGTACTAGTGCACGCTGGTGCGCAACGGCTCTCGGAGCGTGACTTACCCAAGCGCCCTTTGCTATAGGACAGTGGGGGCAGCTTTTAAAAGCCCTAACTTAAAAAAACCTAAATCTAATCTAATTAGCTAATTCCTCTTTTACAAATGTTTTAATAGTAGTTTATGCAACTGATACATAATTAGAGGCCTTAAAACACGAGTGTGATTTTATGAAACGAGCGTCAGCGAGTTTCATAATAGGATCACACGAGTGTTTTAAGGCCTAATTATGTACAGTTGTATACACTACTTTATCTTCACACATATCATATTAAGTACTCTAAGATGGGTTCAGAAGCCATAAGGAAATGACCGGCACCACTAGTGCTACCTGTAAAATATCTAAAAACGACATATACTCATGCAGTAAGAAATAAATCTGAACAAATACATAAACAGATTATTTATTGTAATAGTTGTAATTTACATTTACATTGAAACAATATTTTCAACTAAAATGTGAATTACAATAAACTTCACAATTCTACTTTCGTAACAGCAAAGAACCAACAAACAAATGACAACAATAATGGCGGCAATTCGAACCTCCGTCAAGACGAATGTTTTTTTTTCTAAATCATATACAAACGGATGTATCCATATTCTCATGTCACTCGAGATCAAATGTCGTGCGGTTTTTATAAAAAAAATATACTGAATTGACGTTTCGTATCGATAACAATATTAATATCTATGGATACTAGAATAGAGACCAACTTGTGTGTTTGACAGCTGTTCCTAATTTAAACTCCTAACCTTACAAAAATCGGTACTGTAATAACATTACAGTACAGATTTTACCTACTACCACAGACAAAAAAATCTCATAGTAAAATTGGTTGAAATAATGCTGGTCATTTCCTACGATTTCTGAACGCATTTTAGAGCACTAATGATATGTGCGAAGATAAAATAACAAACAATAACATTATTTAGTCGGAAACTTGAAAAACTTACCGTATGGTCTCGTGTCGCGAACTGTGTTTTGATGAGTGTTATGGCAGTCTTTTTATTCCGTAGGTTCAGTCGGTAGGATTCAGTATAAAATGTGTTTCTACAATTATGAAATATTGTACGTATACTAAGTTTAATAAAGAATTTCACGTACCTAATAAGCAATATTTATACATTTAATTTATGTAGCATTAATTCTAAAAAAAATGTTTTTTACCAATTTATCATTTTATTATTTTCATATTCACCATAAAGCATCAAATACTTCGTTTTTAACAAATTATCAAGACTTCATTCTAAGATTGATTTAAGTCTAGACATTCAAAAGCGTCTCTCGAAGGTGCATCTCTATAACCATGGCAACGAAAGAACCCGATACCGATCGAACAAGCCTCGGCAATATTACCTGCTGGCTGTACCGAAACCATCGCAGCTACAGAACGTAGTAACTGCTATGAAAGTTCCTCAATCATAGTGCCTTTGGCACCGCGTCTGCAGGTCACGGCAGGTTGAGCTTGTTATTTCATTTACTTATCTATTTAAACTGAGATGCGAACGTTGAGAAACCACTTGTATGATTATATTCAGGGAAATCATACACTTTATCTTAAGGGGGACGCGGCGAGCGTGCAGGGGACGCTGCCTCAGATGGCCTCAATTCTGGGGGACTCCCTTTAAATTAAGATTTGTATCCAGTCTTAAAATCGTTGTAAAAGAACAATATCCGTACATTGAAGGTATTTTCTACAAAATAAGTGAAATAGGCTATTTTGGAATCGTTAAGTATAAATGTATGCATTTAATGACTGTCTCTTTGTGCGTTTATCACACCTAAACGGCTGGGCCGATTTCAATTTATCTTTCGTTGTCATTTGTATATGTCTAGACCCAGACATCCATAAATAAGTGTAGGATACATTTTACCCTTTTGCGGAGAAGCAAGAAAGGCAACACACCTTCTGTACCGTGCGAACGAAGTTCACTGAAAAAAAAAAAAAGTTAACAGTAGCCTAAATGTTAGCTGCTAGTTACATAAATCGGAGGACTGACAAACTGAGGGGTACTAGTAACCAGAATGAGTTGTGTAAAATTCACTCAACACGATTTGGCTATTTCTCAAGTAGTTAAACTAGTTGAGTTATTAATGTATTAAGCGGTTTACACTCACGGGTAATTGTCAGGAACGGCCCGACATGTTTCGAACTCGTACGGAGCTCTTCATTATGGACTTCTTCCCGTACACCGGCGCGGCAACTTGTCACTGACAAAACAAACATGTCGGGCCGTTCCTGATAACTTCACGCGAGTGTAAGTAAACCACTTTGTACATTTATTAAATATATCTCATGAAAATTTTAATAAGATTAGTTATGCTATTAAGAGGGCTTATTCCTTTTAATTCTTCTTTTAATTTATATTATTACAAATATATCGATAACTTCAACCATCTTTTTTCCCGAGGTAGTAACGTAGCTATTTCATGCTTTCATTGCGTACAGTCGAAAATGAGTTGAAGTTTTTGAAACAAAAATTATCAATGTAAAATTCAAACTGAAGGTTTCAAATATATACCAATAAATCCCAATAGCCCTCTTCTAGGTAGTAACATCAATATGTTAAGAAACATGTTTGACCATAGAGAAAAATTACTAAAGCAATCAGCATTTTAAAAGGAATAAATCCATTTAATTTTTTCAGTGTTTTCGCCGGCTGTCGCTCGGTCTATACCTACTCTTTCGCATTTCATTTAAGGGAGAAAGGGAGGAGGGTGGGTTGCTCGAATCGAGTACATACAGAATACTGCTCTGCATTTATTGAAAGCTTTTGTAGTTCGTCTTATCAAATCCGGTACATTAATGCTGCACCGCCCTCAGAAAACTCCCACTGAAAGAGGATTATATTGAAATACAATAGAGATTTCATTTGTACTTATTTAGGGCTACAATCTCTAAATTCGCCTAAGAGCGGTTTCGCACTACGTCCGATCCGAACCCGTGAAAACACCGTGTAACCCGGAAACCCGTGAAAACAGGATGACGGAGATCGGATCTAGTGCGTAACTTGCCATAAAAATAGTTCTACGGCCACGACGGACCATATTTTCACAGATCCGGATCGGACGTAGTGCGAAACCGCTCTCGGGAAAAGACTTAAAAAATCCCGGATATTTGGCGCAAATCGCATTTTTTTCCAAAACGTGTGCGGAAAGAATATTAAAAAAAACGTTACGCTTTTAATGTGTTGCGCTGAATGAAGCTAGTGCCTTGATTGCATTTTGTATTATTTGTACGGTTTTTAGGATTCCGTACCCAAATGGGTAAAAACGGGCCCTATTACTCAGCCTCCGCTGTCCGTCCGCCTGTCACCAGGCTGTATCTCAAATTTTCACAGATGATGTATTTCTGTTGCCGCTATAACAACAAATACAAAAAGTTACTAAAAATATTTAGTTGTAAGTACGGAACCCCCAGTGCGCGAGTCCGACTCGCACTTGGCCGGTTTTATAGTTAGATTTATCAAATCCGGTACATTAAAGCGGCACCGCCCTCAGAAAACGCCCACTGCACTGAAAAAAAAAGATTTGTTAACAGTAGCCCAAATGTTAGCTGCTAGTTACATAAATCGGAGAACTAACAAACTGACGGCTACTAGTTAGTAACCAAAATAAGTTGTGTAAAATTAGCATAACTTTGGTTACTAGGAAGCACAATTTGGCTATTTCTCAAGTAGTTAAACTAGTTGAGCTATTTCTTTTTTTTTCAGTGTGAAAGAGGATTATTTTAAAATACAATAGAGACTTCAGTCGTACTGAATGTCCTCTTTTATAGAAAAACCTTCACCGAATGCTTCACTTAATAGAATTTTCATTTCATAGACAAATATGTCTCCGGAAGACATACATTATTCAGAAATCTTCAAAATTTCAACCTATGGATTAGGTTAGGTTTGTGTTATAATATAACATTCCAATAGTATTTTATGCAACAGTTGTATAAGAGGGGGCAAAAAACGCGAGTGGCATGGGTTACGATGTGAGCGTAGCTATTCTCAAGCTAAAACAGACAAAAATAGTTATATAGATCCCTTTAGTTAGTTAAAAAAATAGGTAGAAATAGGTAGGTATATAGATAACTATCGACAATAGACTTTGTTATCGATGATTCCGCTGAATAAAAAACAGTATTGTTTTATAAATATATAATTTCGAAACGACTTAAGATTTATAGTATTGTTTAAAACATCAGACTTTTAAACTCTTTTAAATTAAAAAATATTATTATCACAAACAACATTTCTTCTAGGAACTCGTGCTCATACAATTAGTATTTTTATAACTTTGACGATCATAATTATTATTATTTCATTTTGAAAAACATTTCAGGTGTGTTTTAAAAGCTGTTTTTATACTTTTAGTAAATTTTTAGCATATGGGCCACTAAACCGTCAAAGTGGGACACTAAGTTTGAGTCGGAAATAAATTCAGTTCAAATTCCGTAAAAAAAGATCATACAAACGACGTACGTATCAATAACCATTATATTAACATTTACTAACCTTTATCTCATACATAAAATGGGTTTTATATACCAAACACATACATTTCACTGAAGAAGCACTAGAGTTTAGTAAATCGACAAAGTGGGATAAAGGGAGCGCCCTATAGAAAATCGCTAAACTTTATTTGTACAATAAAGTACTTAATATTTGATATTTACATACTTTTTATGCTTGATAAGTGTGTTTTTTTAAGTAATCGTATGTTATATATAATCATATATTAAAACACACACGTTATTTGTATTTTATTTAGGCTTGTGTTTAAACGCCTACCAAATATGATTAAACGCCTACCAAATATGTTGATAAATTACTACCAATAAATTCTTAATGCTTGCCAAAACGGATGAATGCTCACCAAATAGTGTATCCCAAACTATGCTATAAATAAAGCAAATAATTCTTTTTCTTACATCCTATAAAAATATATGAATACCGTTAAAGTTAATTTCAGACCAAATAATCCATTTGACAATAATATAGTTATTGTCAAATGGATGTCACCAATATTTTATATTATTACTTCCATTTTAGTCATTTTTGCTGAGGCAAAAAACTAAATGCTCACCAAAATGGCTTTTTTCACCACAATTTCAAATTGGTGCTAAGCGGCTAAAACTCGGTATCGGGGGGCTCTCGGGGCTCAAAAATATGAATCTGAAATCTTGTCCGAAAATTCGGTCAAATTCGGAAAATATCGAAAAAAAAAACGATTCAAAATTTCAAATTGGTGCTAGGCGGCTAAAACTCGGTATCGGGGGGCTCTCGGGGGGCTCTCGGGGCTCAAAAATATGAATCTGAAATCTTGTCCGAAAATTCGGTCAAATTCGGAAAATATCGAAAAAAAAAAACGATTGGTATGGAGAAAATTTCAAATTGATATAGCATAGCTAATAATGACTACCGCACATTATGGAGCGTTTTTTAGGGATATAAAAAAAAAACTAACCTAACCTAACCCGGCCGAGTCGGATCTGCTCTGAAAGGTGATCAGGATTAGATGGTTACCTAGCTGAAACACTAATTTATGAAAACAATATTTGGTGAGCAAAAAATCCATTTTGGGAAGCAAAAAGATATACTGACTAAACATAAAATTATTCTGGTGTAATGTATATCGATTTTGGAATACAAAATGATTTAATTTGGGGAGCACTGTATAGAGTGGGTTTAATTTAAATGGAGGCAATTCATTTTATTTAGAATTTAGTTTTGGGGTATAAAAGCCATTTTGGTGAGCGTTTAAATTGTTCCCTTTTATTTATGCTATATTTTTCAGTTCATTTTTAGGGTTCCGTACCCAAAGGGTAAAAACGGGACCCTATTACTGAGACTTCGCCGTCCGTCCGTCCGTCCGTCCATCCGTCCGTCCGTCCGTCCGTCCATCCGTCCGTCCGTCCGTCCGTCCGTCCGTCCGTCCGTCCGTCTGTCACCAGGCTGTATCTCAACAACGGTGATAGCTAGACAGTTGAAATTTTCACAGATGATGTATTTCTATTGCCGCTATAACAACAAATACTAAAAAAAAAAAAAAAAATATTGAAGGGGGGCTCCCATACAACAAACTTGTTATAGATTATATATATGTATAGGTACGGAACCCTTCATGCGCGAGTCGGGCTCGCACTTGCCCAATTTTTTTATTAACTTTTTAACATAATGACTAACTAAAGAGATACATTGAATTATTTCTGTCTTTTTGGGGTTCCGTAGTCAACTAGGTTACATACATACATACATAGTTTCGCCATGTCCGTCTGTCCGTCCGTCCGTCCGCGGCTTAGCTCCGTGATCATTAGTACTAGAAAGCTGAAATTTGGTATGAGTATGTGTATGTATAACGCCGACAGAACGGTAAAATAAAATAAAATAATGTTTTTTTCGGGTATCTCTCGAACACCTAAAGTGGGGGTGATTTTTTTTTCTTTTCAACACTGGTGTGTGGGGTGTCGTTGAATAGGTCTTGTTAAAAATAATAGGGGTCTTCTAACATTATTTTTTGATAAAGTCAGCAGTATTGTAAATATTCGCTCCAAAAACAAAAAAAATAGTGTCCCCCCGTCTAACTTTCCAACCAAGGGTCAAAAAAATCGGAAATATTCATGTTAATGAGGCCTTACAAGTACTTTCAATAAAAACTATATTGAACAAAATCGGTCGAGCCGTTTTTGAGTTATCGCCAAAATTCATATTTTTTCTTTAAAAGGTCGTAAGTTGACTTCCAGAAGGTAATAAGTGATTACAGTTTCTAGGGCGTTTACGACCTTTTTATAGAGCTTAAAATCTTTCTTAACGTAAACCTCGGGCTTAAAACAGCAGTTTATTGTGAAGGATGAGCAACTACGGAACTCTACACTGAGCGTGGCCCGTCATGCTCTTGGCCGGTTTTTGATTGATTGGCAGCCTTTCAAAGATCAGTTACGCCTAAAATCAAAATCGTAAACGAGTACCGAGCTTTATAACTGCACAAAATCCGTGCAACTAACTGATCTCACCGTCTATGTCCCAAAGGGCTTATCGGCAGTTGCCGTAAACTATTTTGAAAGCCCTTTTGTTCCTGAGGGGCAGAGCTGGCGTATGAAACCATTTCCATTACAAACGCATGGCTTGCTTCGTTTTGTAAAACAAACCTTTGATGAGTTGGGATTCCGGAATACCGAGTTACCTGTAAATTAAATTGTTTGAGTTTAGGATGAAAATGTTTCATAGCATAGATACTAGAAGTATACTCTGTACAAAGGAAGAACATGACTGCCTTGCTATAATATAAGGTCGTATGTGTAAATAGAGTCAGATACGGCTTTTTAATATAATCCGGCAGATATATTGTCTCGTCAGGATTTGAACACGAAATGTGAAGCTTAAATTGTTGTCGTGATTTCTGTTTCGTCATTAAATTCACTTTAATAAAGCTGCTGGACATGTTATTTCCCTGTACCAGCCCTTTGTATTAGATATTTAAATTCAGTCCGTTTGAATTCATTAGACTATTCTGGCAGTTCACAAGCTTTTCAGAGATTTATCATAAATTAGTTTCTCTGCGGCCTATGACGGTAGCTTTTATCACGTGATAAATAAGTGACAAAGCATCCGTCACGTTTTGACAAAATGTGAGTGTGAGTTACAGATGCTTTGTCACTTATTTATCACTTAATAAAAGCAACCATCATAGTTAATTTTCAACGATAAAATCAAAAAAATGATACTGAACTATGTCTCGAATAATTCATTGGTGTAATTTAAGAAACTGTTTTTGTCATTACTCTGAAGCAATATTTTGCCGACGTGGTTGGCGCAGCTTGTAGCGCACCTGTCTACTGAGCTGAACGGTCCTGGGTTCGGATACCGGCAAGGACAAATATTTGTATGATAAACACAAATGTTAGTTTCTGGGTTATGGATATTTATATATCGTATCGTTCCCATAGTACAAGCATTGCTTAGTTTGGGACTAGGTCGATTTGTTTAAGATTGTCCCTAAATATTTACTTATTTATATGA
Source organism: Apotomis turbidana (assembly GCA_905147355.2). NCBI lineage: Eukaryota > Metazoa > Arthropoda > Insecta > Lepidoptera > Tortricidae > Apotomis > Apotomis turbidana. Next base: position 4,773,722 of record LR990280.1, read on the forward strand.
ATATTATATATGTCGCAGTCAAAAGTGTGAACTGGTCAAAAGGACTTTTAACCGACAAAAACAGGCGAAACTGCTTTTAACTGAGCGTGTTGGTCAAAAGTAGTTTTTAGGGTTCCGTACCCAAATGGTAAAAACGGGACCCTATTACTGAGACTTCGCTGTCCGTCCGTCTGTCACCAGGCTGTATCTCAAGAACGGTGATAGCTAGACAGTTGAAATTTTCACAGATGATGTATTTCTATTGCCGCTATAACAACAAATACTAAAAATTAAATAAAATAAACATTTAAGGAGGGCTCCAATACAACAAACTTGTTATAGATTATGGTACGGAACCCTTCATGCGCGAGTCGGACTCGCACTTGCCCATTTTTTTTTATTCCCCAAATACTGTGTCTTTCGGTTCATCTCTGAGTATCGCTGGCAATTTGTTTACGATTAGTATGCATCGGTAATAAGGGCCTTTTTATACATCTCTAGTTTTAGTTTTAGTTCTTGTTTAGTTGTTTTGTTACGTCTTTGAGATTTCACTACTTTTTTGGTTAACAAATTAGAATGCTTCCTAATGAAAAGTGCCGCTTCCATAATATAAATTGAGGGTAATGTAAGAATTTTTAATTTAATAAAGTGTGGGCGGCAGCTATCAGGTATCTGCGTGTTGGTAAGTATGCGAATACATTTCTTTTGCATGACCAGTAGTTGATGGACATCGGTGCTGGAGAATCACACCATACTGGAGCCATGCTTGCGTGAAAGCAAAATAAGCAGACAACGCGGTATGAAGGTTTGTGTTGGATTTTAAAACACATAAAGATATAGGATAATTTTGATTTTATGCTTTGTATATGTGATTTCCAATTTATACTTGTATCTAATTTTATATCTAACAGTTTGAATTCGTTAACTTCCTCAATTAATTTATTGTTTATTTGTAGTGACATATGCAAGGGTTTTTTAACCTAACCTATTAATATTAATAAAGTGACTTCGCACCTGTTTAAAAGTTTGGCTATCGCATTGTAATCCGAGCGCGACAGTTAAGAAGAAAGCCAAAAAATTGGGCAAGTGCGAGTCCGACTCGCGCATGAAGGGTTCCGTACCATAAAACAAGTTTGCTGTATGGGAGCCCCCCTTAAATATTTATTTTATTTTATTTTTAGCATTTGTTGTTATAGCGGCAATAGAAATACATCATCTGTGAAAATTTCAACTGTCTAGCTATCACCGTTCTGGAGATACAGCCTGGTGACAGATGGATGGACGGACGGACAGCGAAGTCTCAGTAATAGAGTCCCGTTTTTACCCTTCGGGTACGGAACCCTAAAAAGATCATAGGTTCCCAGTCAGTGGATTATACAACATGTCCTCGGCTTCTGGACAAAAACCGAAATCCTGAGTATAGTTATGTCTCAGGAATGCTCTAATAATATTTATTTGATTAGATAAATAGAAAATAAATTAACAAACTTAATTGAGGCAAATCAACAATAAATAGTAACATACTGTATCAGTTTTTTGCCATCAATAACGCTGAAATTAAAGTGACACTAATGAAGTGACATATGAACTACAACATAGTCTAACTACAATGTATTTACATACAGGCTGTTCCAAAGTAATACATCGTAAATCAGTTATTTATCCGTAAATACTGTGCCGTTTGGCATGGGATTTTGTACATCGGTTAGAACCCATACCATTTACCCTAATCAACACGTACCTTTCATGTTTGTCCAGAGGCCAGGGACACGTTGTATATTGTTTTTTTCTTTACAGATCTCCATAGACACAAACAGGAGCCGCTTGTGTTACTAAAGCGGCTTCGTGAAGACGAGATCCAATCGGCGTTCTCTCACGCCAAACTACCCGCGAGAAAACGTCGGGGTTTGAAGGCCGCTAAAAACAAAATGGCGCTGCGGTCGGGGAAACGCAAATCACCTGAAGCACCGAAGGTTTGACTCTATTCGAGACATTTTAATTGTTTTTTTTTTTTTTTTTTTATTTATGAAGTGGCCCATTTAAGTCGATCTGTATGGGAAAGTCTGAAACTATAAGACATACGAAGATCTGTTCCTAGGAACCATGTCATCGACTTTAAAAACTGCATTCATACATTAAAAAAAACCTACACACAGACCGATCTAAATGGGCCATCCTGTATACATACTCGCACTTGGCCGGCTTTTTAGATTAGTTCCCATACTATTTTATTTTTAATTATTGACCTATACTTATGTAGCATCTTGGTACAAGCTATTTCAGTTGCAATTTATGTATGGAACTAGTTCGAGTAGAGTCTTGCAACTCAATTTTGAAGCTGATATCTTCAACGGATTGAGCTGAAATTTTGCATACCTTAACTTTGATGGCAATAATAATATGGTACCATGGAGCTGGTCTGATGATGGAGCTGGAGGTGGCCCTAGAATTTCTGTAATAATTAAAGTAATCCTACCAAGTTTGGGGTATTAAGAATCGTGTCTCAGTGAGCAATTGAAGGATGTTCAAAGAAAAGTAAAGTTGGCTATAAAAGCTTGTCACAATTTTTTTTTTTTTTGAAGGATACATATTTTGTTTTTACACAGTTCACCATCAAGCGACGCAAGAAAAACAACTCCGAATCGACAGACGACGTGCCACTCGCGTTTTACGACGCGGAGAAAAGGAAACAAGCCCAAGGTATTTTTTTTCCCATGGTAAGCTTGCGGGTCCTGCGGACCCTTTGCACTGCTGGTGCCAGACATACTACTCCGTTTGGAGCAGCACCGGAAAGGCCAAGGTATGTTCATACTTAACTTATCCGTAAGTAGAGAGTGAGCGAGACACACGTACCGCGCCACGCCACCCTGCTAAGACTGAAGTAGTGGCCGGGACGTTTATCGGGATCTAAACCCGTACAGCCTCGCGGTGAATTAAATAAGTCTCATGAAAGTTTTAGTTAAATATGTAGTTTCTTTGGATAACCATATTAGAGCATTTTTCACTAACTTACAATTCATTAACTAACTTACTAAGACTTCGCTTTCCGTCCGTCTGTCTGGCTGTGTCTGTCTGTCACCATGCTGTATTTTATGAACCGTGATAGACAGTTGAAATTTTCACAGATGATGTATTGCTATTGCCGCTATAACAACAAACAAAAAACATAATAAAATAAATATTTAAGCGGGCTCCTATACAACAATCGTATGCGGCGCCATATACACCAGGTGCAAAATTAACTTAACCCGGCCAGTTAAGATGGAAAGTGTTTGTACGGAACCCTCGTTGCGTGACTCCGACTCGCACTTGGCCGGTTTTTTTAATAACGCTCATTAAATACTATGTGTTATAGCAAACAAAGAGAAACTCTCAAAGAGGGAGACAAGGTCAAGAACAGAAGAACAAACTGAGAAACGGACTCCAAATGGGCAAGAGAAACGGGCAGAGGAACGGAAAAAAACGGACGAACCACGGACGCGGGCCGTCGAGCGAGAGCCCGCCGTAAAACGCCAGGAAAGAATCGGACCCACGATCCGCAGACTCAGTAAATTTTCTTCCAGGTCGGACTCCACAGGTATACTGTCTTTTACAAGTTTTTATTTAACTTGCAATGTATGTATGTATAGCCTAGCAAGCGGCGGTCCGGCCCAAAGCTAGTAGCGCTACAAACAGCTTATTTATTTCATTATTAAACGTCAGTCAAGGATTTGTCATTATCAAAATTCAAGGCATTGTTTACCGGAATGCTGCTCAATCCTTCGTTCTTCTTGCGAAATAAATACTGTTTTGGTTTTATTATGCAAAGAATACTTGAAATTTGAGGAATATTTAATCCTGTTTCCACTTTGTTTACATCAGTGACATTCACCGACTTTCAACGTCATAATAAAGCCAAAACTATCCACAGTGATGAAAGTCAAGAGGGTTCAGTATTTATTTCGCAAGAAGAACGAAAGATTGAGCAGCATTCCGGTTAAAAATGTTTTCAATTTGGTTAATTAGATCTGACGTTTAATAATGCAAATATATGAGGTATGCACATTATTGGCATATGAAAGCTGTTTGTAGCGCCACGATCCCTGGGCCGGTGGAATCTTGCAACTTAATTTTGAAGCAGATATCTTCAAACGATGGATCTGAAATTGTACAAACCTACTTTGATGACAATACAATAATATGGTACCATGGGGCTGGTCTGATGATCTCTGGAAACTCTGTAATAAACAAAGCAATTCTAACGAGATTGGGGTCTTTAGAATCGTCTCAGTGACCAAATAAAAAGCATGTTACAAAAATTATTTTTTTGACAGAAATTTATTTAGAGTCCGAACCCAAAGGGAGTAAATTAAGGGGGTACCCATACAACAACTGTTTTTTAGGGTTTTCTTTTTCGTGACTGTTGAATTGGTAAAAGGGAGAAATTTGTATAATGTGTATTACTATGGCCACTATAACAACAAATAATACAATCGAAAATTAAGAAGAAAGACTTATGTAACAATTGTATGGAATACTTCGTGTCCGATTCGCATTTGTTTGGTCCACGAAGCGGATGAGCAAAACCTTCTCTTTTGCTTCGGCATAGTCGTTTCAATTTCAATTTATAAAATTTTAAGTATTTTCTTTGTCATTTCAGACCATTCGGAAGAAAGTTTCACGTAATTAATTGGATCAGAAATAATAAAGCAATATTATTATTATTATTTTCAGAAAGTTTCACGTTCAAAGAACCAAAAAACCCCATCCGAATGTGCTACAGAGGGTTCAAAGAGCAACGGGGGGCCGCCGCAGCTGCGAAAGGTATACCACAGTATAAGAATATACTCCGCCACCTAATTCATGGTATAAGCAAATAAGGTATGGCAATCCGGAATGACAGCCGAGATCTTTGACGCCATCGCGCTATGATTGGTTGGACGATTCTGTCAATCCGTTTCTGTGTTGCCAGCGGGTGTATCATAATCAGAGGTCGGAATTCTCGTAGCATTTTTGAGCTGTCATAGGGACTTCTCGTTTATCGACTTCCGATTATACATATGTATATCGATAAATACAGAATACAATATATGTTAAATATGATTACGAGTAGAAGTAAACAACATGCAGTCTTATCGCGATTGAGCGATCTCATTTCTAGGAAATTATAAATAGAAGTTAAAATAATAATATTTTATCGTTTCTTATAAGTAATATGTGGATTGAAACATTGAACTGAACTGATTAAATTTAAAATTGTTAACTATTAACTTTTCATTGATTTCATTGCAAATCTCTTTAACAATTTCAGCCACTCAAAACTTATCTAAAAGAGATCGCTCTTTAGCGGTAAGACTGCCTATTGTTTACCTCTACTTTTAATCTTGTTTAATATGTTGTGTTCTATAATTTATCGATATAATTATGAATATCGATAGTCGATAAATGAGAAGTCCCTATGACAGCTCAAAAATGCTACGAGAATTCCGACCTCTGATCATAATATTCCACGATTCCCTTGTTACCTGTGTGAAACTCATAAAATCGTGAGGATTTTAACAACAAAATAAAACTTAGTCTAAGAACATGGCAATCGTAATGCACACATGCATAATTATTAAATATTTTTTGTACGACTGGCGGCAAAAAAAATAATCTTATAATTATTTTGTTAACTTAAAGGTGCAACTAATAAGTGAATGTAGAAAGTCTCACTAGCCAGAGTGCCATACCTTGTTTTCTTATACCATGATGCACCTGAGAGGGATGCAGCAATACGAAAGAGTGAGATGGAGTTTCGTGTCTCACGTATTTCTTCATCCCTCTAGTCAGTGACTTATTTAGGAAAGTGTAATGGCCGCATAACTGATACGGTAGGCGACTAGCTGACGTCATCACAGCTATGATTGGTTGGTTGGTTCTGACAATCCGTTTGCGTGGTGTATCATAATACTCCCCGATTCCGTTGTTATCTGTATAAATGTCATGAAATGGCGTGTATTTTCAATACATTATTACGATAAACTGAGGGTTTTTCAAAGTAATGTCGAATCATAATGGTAATTTCTGACTTTTAGGGCATTCTAAGTGTAGTTAGTCCCATGCAGATATTTAATCTCTATATAAATAGGATATCTTAACATCGGTTCATTAAGCATTGGTGTAAACTGTAATGTTATAATAATAATAATAATAATTCGTTTATTTCAGGCATCAAAGGCCCATAGATAAATACCTTACAATCTAACATACATATTAAATATAACTAGTTATGTAACCTGTTTTTCAATAAATAAATAATAATAAATAAATCCTAAAAAAAGTCATAGGTAATAGGAGCGAACATCCCCCTGCTCCAACTACACTATTATATTCATACTATTATTTATTTTTCTTAACTCAGCAAATGCGAAATGTGATTGAGCTAGTAAGCTAAATTTTCTTAATTGAAAATACTAATTTCATGAAGAGACAAAACCGCCGTCCGCCATTTTTGTTTTTAGCTTATCTGTGGCGTGACGTAGGCGATCCCACAAATAAAGACCAGTAATAGGTACTCTTATCTATTATGCGAATGTCATTTTTAGTTATAAGCTTTTTTACTGGTTTGGTGGCGTCACTATCGAGGGTGCAAATCGTCGTGCGAGGAAGAGTCGCGACACAGTTGTGCTAGAGGTGTCGTAATGATTCGGGGCGGATTATTTGTTTAGATAAGGTTTATATTTAAGTTATTCGTTTTTGTATAAACCGATATAACTACAGATACACTAAATACGTTACTTTCCTAGCTCGTCACATCAGGACTAAAACCAGATCTGCCTCGGAGGTTCGCACCAGCCCGCGTGTCTCAACCCAACGTTCGGCATCAGAGGAGTCAGGAGTTGCGAATCGCTTGAGGAACAAACAAGTTTTAGGTAAGCATTCATATTTAACCAATGGGCAGACCATGCAGCCCGGAGAAGATGGCCGTCGGGGCAAAAAGGCCTATAGCGTCGACCATGCATAGGAAAGCGCAGCGTGGGTTGGCCCCCGACTAGATGGGAGGGTAGCGGGCAATCAATGGATACGGTCAAGTACATCGAAAAAATTAAATGGAAAACTTTGGCCAATTTTGGGTTGCGTTTATAAATATAATTTATATTCCCAAATATAATACAAAATTTACCAAAAAGTTTTTCTTAATTCTTGTTTTGCGATGATTCGTCCTATTTATGTGACAGGCAGGGTTCGGAATTTCGGATCGATATTTACCTTAAGTTGTCAAAATCCTATTGCTATCTCACTCATATGTCAAACAAAGCCACAAATACCTACGACCGGATAACAAAGCCGCCGCCAAAGTTTAGGTAAATATGGATCTGAATTTCCGAACCCTGGTGAATACCCACAGGTCAATGTGGACTAAACCTGGAAGACCTCAGTTGATATTATTTTTTTAGCCGTGAAACTACAGTCGTCCGCAGTCCGAGAAACTCCTGTCCAGACAACGACCAGAGGTATTTACTTTAACAATACTTACAAGGAAGGGTGGGTACCCAACTGTCCGACTCCGATTTGATGATATAAAATATGAGTTTGAGGTGAAATGACAAAACACGTGTCCATTATTTTCCCATGCTCTCCAACATATAATGAAACCAGTAACTAATTATCAATTTGCTTGAACAAATCTCTCCGAAGAAGTTAGAGGGTTTCGTCAAATTTTCAGTACTTTGAAGGACCATTTGTCGAAACAGGTTGAATTTGGGCAGCCAAAAAAATACGTGTCTGCTATTTTAGACTACTCTATAACATATCAAAATAAATCGAATCGGAGCCGGACTATTGGGTACCCTTCCTTGTTACAATATTAGGGATGACTACTGAAGCAGTTCTCGGAATATACAGGGCATAATTGTATACAGCTGCTAGCAGCTAATGATTGCCTATACCGATAAACTCAACTATCGATAATTTTCCCATATACTGGTAATCGCCCCCCAGCGTGTCTTGTGAGTGGGTATTGTTTTGTATGTACTATTCTGGAGACGATTATAAAGTTCATACACCCCAGGCCAAAAGTATGGAAACAAAGTTTATTCTTTGAATATTTAAAGTGTCCATTAATTATTCCTTTTGTAAATGTTAGTAACCGTCAGGCCACCCCCAAAAGAAAAAAAATAGAACATCCACTATTAAAATATTTGCATATTGTAAAAATATATATATATATATATATATATACAGGGTGGAACGTGACGAGGATCCTTTGCGGAACTGGCAGATAGTTCAACCTTAGCACTATATTTCCTCCATAGAAACTATGGAAATATATGTTACCGTTTTCAAGTTATAGCCTTTTAAACATTCATACCAAAAACTACTTTTTGCCAACCCTAATCAGGTGGCTGGGTCAATGAACTTACTTGTAAACAATCTTTAGACGTCAGGATATTACGTTAATATGTTGCTTTTTCCATTCTTAGGTCTGCGTGAAACGCTAAAAAAATCGTTGCAGGATTTGCAGAGGTGATTGTCTCTGTTATTCTACTTATTAAATTTTCTGGTGGAATGTAATTTCTTAGTTAATAATTCTAACCACAACAAACAACTCACAAGACACGACTTGACACTGACAACCACTCGAATGTACTCAATCATCATAAACAATTAAAGATGATAGTAACCTCTTTCAGCATAAATAAAACGTCTCTGTTTACCTACCTAAACTGATACTAAAAAGGTTTTAGTTCGTTAACTCGCTTTATAAAATTATTTTCGAGTAAATTGAAATTGTTCCCTGTTTGATCAGCAATTCATACAATAGGCCGTCCTTGTTATTAATTTTATTTCGGTTATCATCAAATATCGTCGTTTGGATATTACACTAAAGTAACACGACTTTTCATACGCCGACGCGAGATAGAATTAAATTAACGCATTTTTTACAACTATCGAACCTCTTTGCATGATTTAACATCGATCATAAATATGATGTTTGAAATGAAATTGACATTTAAGTTAATTTCAATTTGCTTTACCTTTAAATGAAAATACCTTTGTTAAAAGCACGTGGATATTTATTATTTGCTCATGTTATGCGCGAGTTACAATTATAATGCGGCTGAAGCTTTACGACGATACAGTGAAACATATCCACCACCACACCCAACAGGTCGTTGAACAATTTTACGTGCTTTTGATCGTGTCGCCAACAATCAGCCCGTTGTACCACGAACAACTTAGAACGATCAACGTGGGGGACCTGTTCAGAGGGTTCAAGCTTTATTTCCTAGGGACTGCCCTATGTGAACCTTACTGCCGGTGGCTACTGCCAAAAACAGTGGAAGAACGTGATTTTATCAGGCATGTTATTTGAAACGATGAAAGCTTGTTTACTCGCAACGGTATGTGGAATAGAAGGAACGAACATGTGCATTTGCCGAAGACAATCGTGTCGCCTACAGCAGTGTCGTTGGTCAGTTAACGATTTACGGGGAAACAATTATAGGACCAGTGTTTCTGCCTCCAACTCAAAACAGAAGCAGCGTGCTGCAGCGTGTATTATGAGACAAGATGGAAAATTTGAACACCGTATGTAAAAATTGTAATAAAGTAACTGATATTCGTATTTTCGCATTTTATTTGGTTAATTAGACATTTATGTGTCACTCTTCCATCAGTACGATGACAACAACTCACGGAAATAAACGTAATATCCCGAGTTTTCCCGACGGTGATTTCTCAATCTAGCCATCTTGCCGTGATGTGAAGATGCAATATAGGGTTATCACCACAGTTAAAAATTAGCGAATTTTGCACTTTTTTTTTTACTTCGTTTAAGTTTCTAAACATTATAAATCGACTGTGTATCACTTAACCGATGCAACATTTCCGCAAAGGACCCTCGTGCCTTTCCACCCGTAAGTAAAGCCTGACCAGAAATATATGAGGATGCGCCATATTGCGGAATTTCACTGAAACTAATTTCTTACACTGGCAATGATTTTATGATGGTTGTCAACAATGTCAATGTCATTCGTGCTGGTTTCTTTAAAAGACAAATATTTAATAATACCCAAAGAAAATGCCGAAAACCATTCACAGTCGTGAACGTGATATTATAAATAAAGTGTACACATGTCTACTACACAAAAAACAGCCAGCAAAAGAGTGCATTCAATTAAAATAATATTACGAGGTTACCATAGGAACTGACCGGTATTTAAACTGAGGTCATTATAGTGTGTTACGATTGGTTGCAAAATTGTTGCCATATAAATCTTGTAAATTGCGCCCTCTTGACAATCCTCATATATTTCGGGTCAGGCTTTACTTACATAACTCCGGGACAAAGTGCATCACTTTGTTTTTTTATTGCCTTTCTACAAAATGTTGTACTAACAATTTTCATAAGCAGAATTTGCGTTATTGACTTTTTTATATGTTTATAATCATTTTTATGTTATTATTATTATTTTGTAAATTATTCCGTAAGGAATCACAGGTTTGTATAGTAATATAAGCTTGTCTCCATACTTTTGGCCTGGGGTGGACATAACATATTTTAACGATCGCTAGGTTATGAATACTATTGCACTGACAGTTATTTTATCGCTTTATCAAACCTCTTTACATAATTACGTAGAAATATCTAATTATTACTCAGACCAATCATCTATAGACTTGACAACCAAATGATAATATCACTACAGAAGGAGATGATCATATACAAATTATAACAAGAGTGACAGAGAGAAGTATATTATTTTTTGTCTTTTTCATAGTTTCACTTTTCTACCGCTGCCACAATCGAGTTTGTGGCAAACAAATAAGTACGTGACATGCCCGCCCAAATTACGTAGGTTGTTTATGATAAGCTGTCAGTCATATTTAAATGTGTTCTTAATTTAACTGCATAACAATCATGTTAGGGATACCAGATGAAAATATCATAAATTTAGGGGTATTAAATCATACTTCTATTCTAATAACAAAAAACAAACAAATATTGTGAAGATTAAATGAGGATGTCGGTTCCACGGCTTAGAATCGCCAACGGAAATAATTTAATCTAATATGTATCACTACATAGTATAAAACAAAGTCGCTTTCTCTGTCCCTATGTCCCTTTGTATGCTTAAATCTTTAAAACTACGCAACGGATTTTGATGCGGTTTTTTTTAATAGATAGAGTGATTCAAGATGAATGTTTATATGTATAATGCATGCATAATTTTTCAGCATTGCACCCGTGCGAAGCCGGGGCGGGTCGCTAGTTAATAAATAAACATTAAGGTATGTTACACAAATCAAGCTTTTACTATGGGTACTAGATGACATAATATATATAAATACATATATCGATAGCATCCATGACGACCCAGGAACATATATTCGAGTTTGTCGCACAAATATTTGCCCTGGCCGGGATTTCAACCCCGGACCGCCCGCTCAGTAGTATTATTTGTATATAAAAATTAAAATATCGGTAACATTATCTGAATGTGTTTCATTTCTGATTTCTCATCTAACCTTAAACCCCATCCTCATTTTTAGTGATAAGATGTTTCAAAAGCTAAGTGTTATATATGGAGCCACCATGATTGAAAAATGGCATGTCAGTAATATAAAATTATGGGGAAAGTTGAATCAACATGGCCACCCCGAATATATGACGTATTCTATGTCTGTCCCTTACGGGTGTACGCTGACGTCAAGTCTATAGATGATTGGTCTGAGAATTATTATAACGTCGAGTCGGCGTAATAAGGAAAAAAAACATGACGAGCGAAGGTTCAAAAATAGAAATAAAACAGAATTATGTTGCTATTTGGTTTCATTTTATACTTTCAATAAACATTTATATTTACAAACAAAACTTGGAGCTAGAACTAGTATATTGGAAAAGTATTGATAATTGAATTCATCGATAAGGCCACCCCTCGCTACTAGCAGCTGTCATACCATTTTGCCCTGTACTTTCCGAGGTCTGCTGCTGATGTTTAATTCTACAGCGTACTAATACGGACTATAGTGAATATAAATTGTGGCATTGAAACCACTAAACACACATTAAAAAATACGCGGAACCAAATAAACTATCACTAACTTTTGGACACTATACTATTTTTAATTGTACAATAACTAAAACGAAGACGTGTTTTGACTACTGACGTCACATGCCTGTATCATCATAGAAGCTTTATACTAACATATTAACAGATCGTTTTTGACATTTCATAAAGGGTAGCTGATTTGAGCTGTCATCAAATACCGTATTTTAAGAATAAAATTAATGAGTTGACATACGCGGATGACTAGGCCAAAATCCCTTTTATATAATTTATTGAAGGATCACCAAAGTTCGTAATATCCTTTTAAGAATAATACAAAGGATATTTAAATCAAGTACACAGAACCAGGCGGGGTCGCGTTAGCTCACTATGTGGCGCCATATTCCCGACTTCCCGGTGTCACCCGGTGTTGCTGTCCTTAATGCTAAAAACAATAATCATATCGTCGGGGATAGTGCAATACCGCGTAAGTAACAAGTGTAGATACGAATCAATATTTAAACAAATGCTAAGTGTTTTATTGAAATGACAACTTTATCGACAGCTTTTATTTACGCGGTATTGCACTATCCCCGACGAATCTTGCGTCATCGTGAGGCCACAACAACATTCCTCTCCTTTTGTAAAAAAAAATATGTAGGAGTCATGTTAACACAAAGAGAAACAACGACAAATATCAAAAGTTTAGAGGCCTCAACCCTTTTAATTTTTTTTTTTCGTATTATGAGAAATATATTGATAAGTGAATAATTAGTTTTCCCTATATATGTCTTATTTCAAGTTAAGGGCACATCACAATCAACCGCAACGCGGCGTACAGTTTAATGTCAGACGAAAAGTTACATTATTATAACATTAAATATTGAAATTCATGTATTTTCAGCTGAAAAACCACAGTCGCCAGCGGTTCGAGAACCTTCTGCGCCGACACCAATCAAAGGTAAAAATAAAAAAATACTCATAAAATTCTAAGGTAAGATTTCTCAAATATGCAATGAAAACTGAATAATGAAATGATAAATGTCGCGATAGGCTTCGAAGTGTCACGTTTCGGGCGGAACAACTCGAGATAACTGTAATAGTACATTACATCAGAGGCCGGGAAAATGAGGGTTTCCGGCCAAGTAGGTATATACGGATAGTGATACGAGGCCGGCAATCCGTTTTCACGACGAGGCATGTATAGTGATTTTCTCAAACATACAATGAAATAAAAAAATATACTTCAAAGAACAACATTTTATTAATTGACAAATAGGACATTTTAGTCTAACAACCAACCTTTAAAAACAAAACCTGCTTTTTGTCAAACCAGCCAGCTGTGTGAATGACCTTGTTGTTGAAACAAAAAAAAAGTTACTTTGCAGGCCTAGGCCTGAATAGCAGTATGAAATCCCTTTAAAGTCCTCTCGAGTTGTTGCGCCCAAAAAGCGATACTTCCGAGCCTATTATAAGGAACGTAAAGACAATATTTCATTGCATGTTTGAGAAAAGGAATTTCATGGAGAAAAGTATGTTCTTTTTAGTAGTATCTTTTTAAATGTGTTAAGAAACATGTTTGATCATAAAAAAATTACTAAAACAATCAGCATTTTTAAACGCAGGAGCCTTTACTTTGTTTTCAGCCGATCCCTCGCTGTCTGAAAACGCGGGGCCTTCCGTAAACGACGTACCTGCAGTGCCGCCGGGGCCCCCTATGTCAAGTAAGTACATAACCGGAATTAAAAATAACACCCCCGATATAAGTTGGTCATTATGAGACCCTCATTCAATGAGTGATATATAAAGTGCTATTAAAACTGAACATAACTACAGAATTTAGAATTCTTCGCTTCAATATTGGCTGAGATCTCGTCACTTGTTCCAATTAAAGCTAAATATCTTGGAAACTACTGGTCCTATTTCCACCAAATATAGCTAAGAACCATCTCGACGGACACGTCTTTCGATATAAAAAAAAACTGTACTCAAATTTGTCCATCCGTTTGGGAGCAATAATGCCACAGACACATACACAGATACAAATCGTAAACTTATAACACCCGTTTTTTTGTCGGGGGTTAACACATTCAACTCAGGGAGCCTGCCCGTGGGCACTGTGCTCGTAGCCAGTTTTCGCTACATTCGTATTTCCCCATGTTATCGGCTACGCGCGTAGCGCTACGAAATCCTCTGTTGCGAAAGAGTTAAAACAGGCTGTCCTCAGTATAATGTGAGTTCAGTCGGGACAAGCGCACTACCTATATCGAAAATCATTAAGTGCAGATGTTATACCGGGTGTTGCCTGCAATAGGAGCAATAAATTAAAGCATAGATTCTACTCTTCAAACAGGACAACATTTGTTCAGTAACTTTAAAAAAAGACAGTTTTCAGAATTTTGCTATTTCTAACAAATTAAATAGTATTCTCAATGTACGTCGTCCAACATTGACATTCCCTTAGCATTTACATAGCTTGTCTACTAATATCTCACATTTCGCAATACATTACTTCTTTGTCTAAACATTATTTTACAAATAATCATTGAATACACGCTATTTTCAGAAGTTGTTGATTAAATGTTGTTCAGTTTGAAGGGTAGAATCTCAGTCATTTAAAAAAAACATGTACATAGTTAAGGGCTTTAATTAAAAAACCTAATTGATTCCTTTGTGTAACGATAATTACCCATATGTTTTGTATGAGTAACTTTCGTAACACAAAAGCCGCGATCGTAATTTTGTTTTTATTAAGCCTATAACTATGTACATGTTTTTTGAAAATGAATAATCTATGTTTTTATTTATTTCTCCTATTACAGGCAACGACCGGTATTTGGCGTAAACATTTTAGAGTAAAAAGCCATATTATTATATACATATAGAATTTGAATCTCATTTGTAACGCGTTGGTGAAGGTTTTACTGATTATTACAGTGTTCGACACACCTCGATTCTCACTGGACTCCAACGGAGCTCAATACGATGCTTCATTGGGTAAGTTTTGTCATTATTTGACACGCCTTTTATCATAGTCTGTTAAAATGTATACAGGGTGGAACATTTATAAAGACTGGGCTGACAGGATAGTGTCATCTGAATGATCTACAATCGACCGTTATAATTGTAAAGCTGGATTTAAAAGTAAAAAAAAGACATCAAAATAAAATATTTTAATATTAGTGACATCGCTACTAATTCAAAGGCTATATTTACATTTTAAATTGAAACCTGTCTTTAACTTAAGCTATGTTCAAAATATGCTAGGGTTGATATGCGCAGATTTTTACTCTAATGTTTAATAAACTGTATCTCAAAAATGGATAGAAATATTTACATACTACATTGGTGCAAAATGAAGAACTCAGTCTGAACAATTGCCTGTTTGCTTAAAAGTCCCTCGATATGTTCCACCCTGTATACGTAAAGTCATAGTGTAAGAGAATACTCTGCCAGCGGGGCTAGCTTATCTTGCCGCGACTTGGAAAAGACTACATTTGATTCTGTCCAATATAATACTGGTGATCAATCCAAATGGGTCAGTAGGGAGAAAACGAAACGAAAACTATAAGTGATAGGGAATTTTAAGGATATATTTAGAGGATTTGTATGTCTATACATATAATCTCATAGATTATATAGACATACAAAATTTAAACCAAACAAAGTTTGTAAGTAATCGAATGTATCGTATTCCAACATTCTTTACAGCGATTTTGACCGGGTATGTATTAAACTTACGTATCAGATTAATAAAGAAAATAAAAATATAGAGTTTATTAACCTTTAGAACGCTTTTCCTACGAAGTAAAAATGTGGCTTAGGTATACGCCAATAGTTGAAAAAAGAAAGAGCGAAAATATACCTTAACTGTCAGCGGGAAAATTGCTTTGACAGTGTCCGCCATTACTCCTTTAGTGGCGTCGGCGTGGTAGGCACGACAGCACACGACCACTTTAGTGGCTCTTGGCGTTCAAAGGGTTAAATCTAAAATCAACGCCATAGTTCCTGAGAACAGCTGATCACCTGGTATAATGCTAGCCATCACTGTTGTCATAAGTCACTTTCATTTCTATCTATTTTGCTCGCAATTTACGACCCCTGCCGTTTAGCATAACTACGCTTCGTGACTGGCATCGCCTGTCACTCTCTCACAGTACAACGAAGAAAGAGATACGTAATATTTCTCACGCGAGAAAGAGTCACGTGCCACAGTTGTGCAGAGGTGCTGTTACTGATTGATATTTGTATACAGTTATTGCAGGGGTAATCAACACTTTGAACGTAGACATGTCGACGCCAACCACAGACATACTCAACGAACTGGAAAGCAACAGCACAAACAGCAGGTATTCGTTTCACCATTGATACATAGATCAGAGCTTGAAGAAAAAATGAAATGCTTAACCTGGTGGAGGAGACCCCCGGTCCAGGGGTTAACCCTTAAATGCACACAATAGACGTGTTGACTGATGTTGAATTCTACAGCGTACTGTAGTTATATGAATAAAATTAGCTAAATGTATCACGAAACAAAGAAAAAAATCTAGAAAAATAAATCTCTTTTGGAAATATGTGACTTCAAAGGTACGCAAATTTTATATTTTTTTTTAATCCAAAAATTTAGTAAATGTTCTTAGAATCCTCATAATTTTACAAAACAATAATTGTATGACAACCATGAACTTAAACGCACTTTTTAACGGTAAAAATGGCAAATTTATTAATTTCTCCATACAATTATTATTGGTCCCTATACCGGCCTGTGACGTCACTAGTCTGGACGCCTTTTGTATGGAGCGTTTTTAGCGCTAAGTAAGAATGTTGAACTTTGACGGTCATTTCTGACTTAAAGAGCAGTTTGAGTGTAGTCAGTCCGGTATAGACATTTGATCACAATAAAAAATAGAATCGAATGACATCCTCAAAAAAAATTAGTCAACATGTCTATTACACTAATTTTATTTCTTTAAACAAGTAATTAGCAATGAAATCCACGTCAGTTTGAGATTTGGGGACAATCTTGACAAAGTCTATTGATAATATTCAGATTTTGACGTGAGTCATTTCATTTCCGTATCGTGTAAATATACATCATCATGCATTTAAGGGTTAACTTTTGCGCCACCCTAACGCCCAGGCAACCTTACGAATTTTTCCTTATGCTTCGTGTGTCGATCTTCGCATTGTTTATTTGAAAGGCTTTACACCTTAGCGACCTCTATGTGAATACGTTAATATTCACATCTTACCGCACTACTTTACAGCAGTGAACGAGCAACCGAAAGAAGTCGCTGTTATTTATACATTACGTAATGTCTCATTAAAACTTTCGGGTGACATATTTAATTATTGTATTAAGCGGTTTACACTCACGTAAAATTGTCAGCAACGGCCCGACATGTTTCCAACTCATTCATTCAGTGTTTCAAACGTTTCAAACAAGTTGGTTTTTAGCCCGCGCCATGTTGCGAATTTTTAGTGGTACTAATTCATTTTACTACTGGCAACGACAAAATTAAATTTGGTAACTGACGTTGAAAGTCAGTGAATGTCACTGATGTAACCAAAGAGGAAATTGGACTAAACTAAATATTCCGCAAATTACTTTCAAAAGCAAATTATAAAAAAAAAGAGTTCTATTCGCCTTATAACACAAGCCTTCTTGAGCTTAATTTGGGACAAGGTTGATTTGTGTGAGGTTGTCTGATATTTATTTATTTTATTTATTTATTTATTCGCATAATAAATAAAGTCAAGACTATCCAGTGATGAAAGTCGAGTTTTTTTTATCTGAAAGATTGAGAGCAGCATTTCGGCAAACAATGTTTTGAATTTGGTTGATGATGATGACATTTTATATGCATTATTGGCGATTATGTTTCTGAAACTGAAACTTTATAAATGCAACTTTATAAGTCCGGTTTTATCCTGACACTACCAATAATATAAAATATCAACACGTCTAAGAACTTGATTCAATATTGTCCCCTGGGTCACGGTACAGAATCCATCCACGTCTAACCTTACCTAAGTAAGCTTTTAAGCGCGTTATTTTCTAGAAAGTATATTCTTATGTTATTACACAGGGATTGGTGTATTGAAGGAAGCGCAGACAAAGAAATCGACCGGCCATCCATAAAGATTGAACCCAGGGATACAGTGGAAAAAAATCCCGTAAATTCAATAGTATCTTCGGTACGCGAAGAATCAGAAAAACGTAACGACAAGACCACAGATAAACAAATTACGCATCCACCAAATAGAACAAACACTCAAACAAAGTCCACAACAAGCACTCAAACAAAGAAGACTACGACAAGCACTCAAAAGGAGACTACAACAAGCACTCAAACCAGCGACACTACGACTAGCACTCAACCAACGGAAACTACGACAAGCTCTCAAACCAGCGAGACTACGACTAGCACTCAACCAACGGAAACTACGACAAGCTCTCAAACCAGTGTGCCCGCTACAAACAGTACAGAACATTACGATGACAGCGAGTTAGACACTCTGAATGTCGTAAAAGAAAACATGAAGATGGAAAAGCGAAATATCGACGGCGCGAAGCAAAAGGGCAAGAGAAGCGTGGAGGTTAAAAAAGAGATAGTTAAGAAGCGAAGCAGCAGGAATAGCAGTTTGAAGCAGAAGCAAGTTGGGAAGAACACACAACACACACTACAGAATAGGAATAAAAGGTAAATCTATATGACTATACTGAAAACTCAATTGAGAACATATCTAATTTTCGAATAGTGTTCAGTTTAAGATAAAATCGTTAATTTATTATCACGTAACCCATAAATATCTTTTTATTTGATTTTACCGACTCTTTTTTATTTATTCACGAGCGAGCTACACAAAAAATACACCCGTCTCTAATCACTGACACTTGTCTCATAAATTAGTTATTTATTTCATAGATAAATTAGGTACTCACATCTTTTCTATTTTTTAAGCTACAGAAATAACTGATACTTTTTCTAGGAGAGCGGGGTTATTCCTACCTACAAACAAATTCAAGTTTTTTATTTTCATGTATTCCCCCTTAGTGTGATGAAGGTTATGGCTACACACAAATTGTCCAGACTTATAGCATTCTCCCATGGTGCTTGCCATAAAACTGCTACCTAATTTCCTGTAACATAACGCTATAAATTAAATATTCACCGATCAATACGGTGGACAGTAATGAAAACAATATTTATCATTGAAACCACTAAATACACATTCAAAAACAGAAAGATAATAAAGTACTGCTAATTTCATGACATTAAACTATTTTGAATTGAAGAATAACTAAAAAGAAACGTGTTTTGACTACTGTTTTTTATCCATCTTCATAGAAACTTCATACTAACAGATCGTTTTTGACATTTCATAAAGATTAGCTGATTTGAGCCGACCCTGACGAAGAGGTGTTTCAATACACTTAACCTACAGTATCGTTTTAATATTGAACAGGCCACCCGCCACGGAACCTGATCATGCGAAGGGTAAGAAGATCATGACGCGAGGCTCCAAGACCAACACGCGAGAAACCATCACCAGATTACTGAGGAAGTAAGTGTATCTCGACTTACTCTTAAGATCCACATCATCCACATCACAGGTTTCGTCCAATCACAAATAGATGTATCCACCACAAGTTTCGTCAATAAGCAATGGCACAGATACATAGGTATATTATCCGCAACATGCATCGTCACAATGTGCACCGTAAAACTACACTAACGCACTGCCTGATAAGTACCCGGCTCAAACGTCCCAAAGATACCCGCCGCATTCCCACGTTGGATTGCCAAAGAGATACGCTGAACCAGGTACGAACCCGACCTTTCATCACAACCCCTATCCCTCATACGTTTACCAAGGGCTCGTATATATTGCTTCGCTTCAGAACACCACTCTTAAGATTTATTTAAACTTACACGATTTACACACATTATTATAAAAAAAAACTGGACTAAACAAATTAAATTAACTTATTTTTTCATATTATGACAAATATATTGTTAATTTCAATCAACTTATTAAGTGATACTTTAATACTTTTCCATGAGTTCTAGAAAGTAACATAGTTATTTCATGCTTTCATTGCGTGCAGTCGAAAATAAATTTAAATAAATCAGTTTCTGCGTGGATTTTGTCAATTTCGAGTAGTTTTTGAAAGAAAATTATCAATTAAATATCAATAAATCTAATTAATCTCAATAGCCCTGTTCTAAGTCGTAACATTGATACTATGTTAAGAAAGTTACTACTTAGATGTAGTAACATTGATAATATGTTAAGAAACATGTTTGATCATAGACATAATTGTCTAAATCAATCAACATTTTTGAACGGATATCACGTTCAAAAAACATCATAGTAGAAGACTATATCTTCTATCCATGGTGGAAAACTCACAAATCCGAAAAGGAATGTCATACAAAATTGAAGGTCTAGGCCGGAAAGTATATTTTTAAACATGGCGTCTGTTTTAATGTACAGGCTAAACAGCTGAATTATATTTTTTGAGTGGTATATTTTTTATTTCATTACGTATGTTTGAGAAAAGCACTTAGCCGTGAAAGGGGCTTCCCGGCGTCTGCAGTAATGTACTATTATTTCACAGCACAACCGAACCGTCGCAAGCTCCCTCTAGCGCCAGCCCGGACGTGTACGAGTTCGACGCCGAGCGGGAGGCCTCCGGCCCCCCCTCCGGCCTCCGCACCCGCCGCAGCCAGCCGACAGAACTCTCCCAACCCGTCCTCGCGGACAAACACAAGGAACTCCTCGAATACTTCACATCCCGAACAGTGCCGAAACGAGAGTCGACATCCAGCGTTCCCTCCACCACAACCAGAGACATCGTCAGCGATGAAAAGAAGAGAGCGCTGATAATAAACTTAGCCAGCAGTCCTTTGCTATTTGAGAAATTTCTGAGCTATCTCTCACCGGAAATTCAGACAGAGTTGGATAATTTCATAACGACGGAGGCGGCTTCGGGATCGCTTAACAAGACTGATGTGAAGAGCGAGTATTTGGACCTGAAGACTGGGTCTTTGATGGAGGCGTTGACTTTTCACCCTACCGAGGAGGAGTTTGCGGTGAGTGGAAAATGCTTATTTGCTTGGATTAAATTTCCCTCAAGTTTGTTAGTTGTTAACTGCGGATGAGAGCTATAATGATCCGGTACTAACTTGCCGCAGTTTTACATCTAGACTAGATAATGTAAATCGATCTTAGGTTAGTCTATTTGTCAATAAAATTATGATTCTGTTAGAAGGCCAGAAGTTTGTCTGTAAGTATCTCGATTTCATATACCATGGCCCGATGCACTTGAGACGGTAATTAGGCGTTAACAATAGGATTAGTGATAACAAAAGATACCTGGCCGGACCCTTTTGCGGCGTGGTATTTTACATGCAACCTAATGATCTTGATCGTTTAACCTAGTAATCTTTATTAATGTAAACAATATTTCATGTTAGTTGTCATCTGACTACATTTGTGATTACACGTATACTTAAATAATTATGTTTCGACCTTGGGAAACACCCACAAGTAACCCGTCCAGTGGTGATGTTAGTTTGCAGCAACGTAAGAAACGATTTTTAAGCAAGGACGCCCAAGATGTGGTGATAAGTGTTTATAAGACATTGCTAAATCGAATGGGTAAAAAAAATTTGATTAAAGAAACGTCTATATTCACCAGTGTGCCGGAAAGGACAGTTAAAAGGATTGTCTCATCACTCTCATCAGGACCAAGATACCTCCCTCGAAAACGAGTAAAAGCTTCTTTTAAAAAAATTGATAATTTTACAGAAGAGGTTGTGAGGAGAACTGTCTACGACTTTTATAGAAAAAATGAAGTTCCAACGCTCACAGAGATTCATCAAGCATTATTAGCAAGCGAAGTGGGATTTCCGTATTCAGAAACAACACTATGGAGACTTTTACGAAAACTTGGTTTTAAATATGGAAAGTTAAACGAAAGGAGAATCATTATGGAAACATCACGGCTTAAAAAATTAAGAGAAGAATTTATTACCGATATACGATTGAAGAGGTCTACTGGAAAAAGTATTGTATATTTGGACGAGACTTGGTTTGATACCCACGACACACTGAAAAAAGGATACAGGGACGACTCTCAAAATTGTGCTACAAATACTCCATGTTCAAGAGGCAAACGTTTAATTATACTGCACGCCGGTACTGAAAATGGTTGGATTCAAAGGGCTCTTCTTGTTTCGAGCAAACATCTGAAAAATTCAAGTGCAGACTATCACGAAGATATGTGTTCGGAGTTGTTCGAGAAATGGTTCGTGGAGCAGCTTTTACCCAATATCCCTGCCAATAGCGTTATCGTTATGGATAATGCGTCATATCATAGCCGTCAAGAGGAAAAGATTCCCAACACCAATTCAAGAAAACCTGACATAATAGCATTTTTAAGAAAGCGTCATATTACTATACCTGAGAAAATAACTGTTAAGAAATTGCTGGAAATTGTACAAAGTCAAAAGTTTGAAAAGAAATACTTCATCGACAAAATAGCGGCTGAGGCTGGGCATGAAATATTGAGACTTCCCCCCTATTATTGTGTGTTGAACCCAATCGAGCTTATGTGGAGTTATGTCAAGAAACAAATTCGTAAGACGAACATTACACCAACAGTAGGTGATTCTGTAATTCAAAATTTAAGAACTGTGGTAGACATGACGAACCCTACGCTTTGGAAAAATGCTTGTGAGCATGTCATCAAAGTGGAGAACGAGTTTTTAGCCCACCCTGTGTATCCGGTCATCATAAACACCTGCGAAACCTCAAGTTTGGAAGAATATACGTCAGAAAGCGAATAATTCTTATATTTTATGTAATTAATGTATATGTTTTAACGTAATTAAATTAAGTTAGTCTTAAAGTTACCTGAAAGTTGATTGTTATTACTTTATTGACACAATTAAAATAATAATAATAATAATATGTATATAGATATAAATAAATGTTTCATTGACACAATTTTTGTTTTACAAAAGTTTGCTATTATTATTAAATAAAAAATATATATTAATATGTATTAAGATATAAATAGATATTTTATTGTCACAGTTGTATGTTTATTGTTATTAAAGTAAGTTAGTCTTAAGTTACCTGAAAATTGATTGTTATTATTTTATTGCCACAAATTTTGTTTTACAAATGTTAGCTATTATTATTAAATTAAAAATATATATTAATATGTATTAAGATATAAATAGATGTTTTATTGTCACAGTTGTATGTTTAATATTATTAAAGTAAGTTAGTCTTAAGTTACCTGAAAATTGATTGTTATTATTTTATTGACACAATTTTTATTTTAACAAATGTTGTTATAAAGTATTAAATATAAAGCTATTACTATTCAATTACTATAAAGATGCCGTACCATTATAATTAAACAATACCGTAAACAACTAATATTTCGTATTTTTATTTTCAAGTACCAAAATGTTTTAGTCCCGCTTTAGTTGCATGCAGATTGTACCGACGCGTGCCATTTTGAAGTGCTCCTAATTAGATAACAAAAGGCAAACATTATGAGCCCTATTGTTAAGTTTCAAGTCCATCGGGCCATGGTATATGAAATCGAGTATAGGTATTAGGGCACTTTTACAAGTCTGAATCTGAATGTTGCCCAAGTTTTAATTATGAGAAAATTAGTACATTACGTTATAAGGGTTGTAAACGAGGAATTACAAACGAGTGTCTATTAGAAACCCGAAGCCGAAGGCGAGGGCTTTAATGACACGAGTTTGGAATTCCTTTACGCCAGAGTCACGTACGACGTTTTTCATCACACTTTGGAGGAAATAAAACAAAAGTAGTAAGAGTCAATTCCAAAATTACTTACCGCCCAAGGGCGTAATATACGACTTACCGCCCGCTTGTCTAGCATGTAAACCCTTGTTTACGACCAAGTGTGATGAAAAATATAATACGACCCGCCGCGGCGCGAGGCCACCTAATTCATTCATCAGCTCCGCGGGACTGTCTCGCATGCAGTACCGAATACTTCATATCTACGTAAAAGAAAATCTATGATACTAACTAACTAACTGCGCTGGCTCAGTGACCCAAAATGAGTCTTGGCCTCCGACACAAGAGCTCGCCACTTTACCCGATCCTACGCAATCTCTCGCCAGTTTGTGGCTCCGAGCTCACGCAGATCCTTCTCTACCATATCTATCCAGCGGTACTTTGGCCGACCGACCGGACGACGCCCCGTCGGTCGCCCAAGGTATGCTCTCTTCACCTGCCGATCCTCTCCCATTCGCTCAAGGTGGCCGAGCCAGCGAAGACGATGGGCCTTGGTCTCACCAATGATGTTCGGTTCGGCTACCAGTTCTTGTATTTCGGCATTTTTGAGGATCCTCCAATTACCATCGCCCGTTTTGACCGGTCCCAGAATTTTTCTAAACACCTTGCGCTCCGCTTCTAAAAGGCTATTCTCCTCCTTAAGCGTTAGCGTCCAAGCTTCGCACCCATACATTAGAATGGGACGGATAACGGTCTTGTATATCCGAAGCTTCGTAGATCTGCTGAGAAGCTTGGACGCCAAGACCTTGTGGAGAGCAGCGCTGCATCGCAAGGTGTTCTGGATGCGGATGTTGACTTCGTCCTCTCTTGTATGCGTATCCGTGACAGTGCACCCGAGGTATTTAAATTTATCCACACCCTTGTAAGAGCTTCCCCCTACAAGTAGGTCCTCTCGTTTAGCACGACTGTTCCGGTATCGCTTCATGTGGAGGTATTCCGACTTCCCATGGTTAATTCTAAGACCTACCTTTGCTGCTTCTTCCTCCAAAATTCGTATCGATACTGCCACTTCTTCACAGTTTACATACTGTGTACATGATACTGATGAATTATTTAATTATGTATAGTAATATGGTCTACAGGTCTCAAAACACTCGTGTGATCCTATTATGGAACCACACTCGTGTTTAAAGACTTTTCCTTATGTAACAGTCGCATAAACGACTATTATGTCACAGGATCCGATTCTGTACTTCGAGAAAATCGCCCCGCAAGCCTCCCTCCACGGCCTCTGCAAGATCGTGCCGCCGGCCAGCTTCAAGCCGCCGTGCAACATCAGCGACACCATCCGGTTCGCGGTCATCTACCAGTACATCTCCAAGATGTACAGTCGCTGGGGCCCCGTGACTAGGGAGCTGGCGGCTATCAAGGCCCATCTAAGGACGCAGAGTGTCGTCTTCGCCAGATCTCCTCTAGTGAGTATTGTCTTTATGTTAGCGTGGTTGACAAGATCGTGCCGCCGGCCAGCTTCAAGCCGCCGGGCAACATCAGCGACACCATCCGGTTCGCGGTCATCTACCAGTACATCTCCAAAATGTACAGTCGCTGGGGACCCGTGACCAGAGAACTGGCGGCTATCAAGGCCCATCTAAGGACTCAGAGTGTCGTCTTCGCCAGGTCTCCTCTAGTAAGTATCTTTATGTTCGTGTGGTTGACAAGATCGTGCCGTCGGCCAGCTTCAAGCCGCCGGGCAACATCAGCGACACCATCCGGTTCGCGGTCATCTACCAGTACATCTCCAAAATGTACAGTCGCTGGGGACCCGTGACCAGAGAACTGGCGGCTATCAAGGCCCATCTAAGGACTCAGAGTGTCGTCTTCGCCAGGTCTCCTCTAGTGAGTATTGTCTTTATGTTAGCGTGGTTGACAAGATCGTGCCGCCGGCCAGCTTCAAGCCGCCGTGCGACATCAGCGACACCATCCGGTTCGCGGTCATCTACCATTACATCTCCAAAATTTACAGTCGCTGGGGCCCCGTGACTAGGGAGCTGGCGGCTATCAAGGCCCATCTAAGGACGCAGAGTGTCGTCTTCGCTATGTCTCATCTAGTGAGTATTGTCTTTATGCTAGCGTGGTTGACAAGATCATGCCGCCTCCTAGCTTTAAGCCGCCGAGCAACATTGGCGAGACCATCCGGTTCGCGGTCATCTACCGGTACATCTCCAAGATGTACAGTCGCTGGGGCCCCGTGACTAGGGAGCTGGCGGCTATCAAGGCCCATCTAAGGACGCAGAGTGTCGTCTTCGCTATGTCTCATCTAGTGAGTATTGTCTTTATGCTAGCGTGGTTGACAAGATCATGCCGCCTCCTAGCTTTAAGCCGCCGTGCAACATCAGCGAGACCATCCGGTTCGCGGTCATCTACCGGTACATCTTCAAGATGTACAGTCGCTGGGGCCCCGTGACTAGGGAGCTGGCGGCTATCAAGGCCCATCTAGACTCAGAGTGTCGTCTTCGCTAGGTCTCCTCTAGTAAGTATTTATGTTCGTGTGGTTGACATTTGTAACCATTATGCTTAACCTTTAAATTAATGGTGTAAGATGGAGCTTACATGACATGACAAAGAAATCAGGATTTATTTCAACTTACAAGTTTATGGAGTCGGGTCGGTATGATATAATTTATTTAGAACGTGTATTTTACTAAAAAAACATTCATTTAATACTTTGAGTAAACTTTTTGTCAATCTTAAGAGTCGCTGTTGAACTTGCTAACGGTACGAAATAACAGTAATTTCAAAATCTCTTTTCTGCGTTACCTATACTATAATAATAATTAAATTTCATTAAATTATCGAAAGGGCCTCTACGCGTTGGACACTAGACGACGGTAAACATACTTATATAGATAAATAAATACTTATATACAAATAACATCCATGACCCAGGCCAAATATTCGAGTTCATCACACAAATATTTGCCCTTGCTGCGATTCGAACCCAAGACCGCCGGTTCATTAGGCAGCTGCTGAACCCACTGCGCCGACGGCGTCGTCACGATTTACGTTTCATCTATGAATTCCTTTACCCCTTTGTCTATGTTGGTTTAGGATCCTGACCACATATTGTGTCCGTCTTTTTGCATTTTTTACGAATATGCTTTTTTACTCATTGCAGCTCAAATGAGGCTTGTCTCTCATACGAAATCTCACACACGAAGGGTTACTAACTAGCACGTTATTTCAGCTTGATGGCAGCGAAGTGAACCTCCCCAAACTCTACCACGTGGTGGAGCGTCACGGCGGCCTCAACAACGTGATGCAACGGAAACGCTGGGGCCGCGTCGCCGACGAGATGAAACTCACAAAGCTACAGCATCCTGAACGGAAACTGGACCCGATCTACATGCGCTACCTACTGCCCTACGCCACGCTTTCCGATAGTGAGTCTTAGTTCAACTCTACACCTTTTGAACTTTTTTTAATACTTCACTACCCTTAATTTGACTAATAAAAAGGAAGGTCGCTAGTTCAAGCCTCGTTAAGGTTGAATAGAGCAAGCAATTCTCGTTCGAAAAAAAATAGAAAAAGATGGTCAAAGACTGTTTTCATCCTGGCGAACATTGTCAAATTAAGGGTTCTGTATCAGGGCTGGTTAGCCCTCACTACCAGTAGTCGGACTTTGTGTGGAAGTATAACTCGCTATCTTTTATTTTTTCGATTATCGCCGCGCCACAGGAGTAATTTTGGGAGGGGTGACGCGGGCGCTCTGCGCATGGACTGCATCGTGAATAGACTGAAACGAGTCAGTCTGACTTAGGGCGGGAGGAGAGAAAGAGAGCGGCAAACAACGCTTTTCATGGCTATGCAAGCCAATACGAGAACGACACACGCGACCACAGGCTTGGGAAGTGTAAGACTGGCTTGCGCGCGGTGAGCAAGGGCGAGCTGATGTAATTCATTAATTTAATAACTATATTGGTACTAGAAATGATGATCTAGAGATGCTGAGTCCTGCGAAAATGTTGGCTTTATTCCTATCCCCAATGGCGGAGGTATGGGTAGGGAGCAGATTTTAAAAGATTAACATTTTACAAACTTAGTGAGTGAAGTGTCATTTGGTATGTAATTTCTCGCGCTGAATCAAATGAAACCATGCACATTCTTATAGGATCAATATTTTGTGATATAAAGGGTTTTTGTTAAAAAAATACTGGTACGAGGAAAAAAATTAAGAAGGAAAGGTACCCAAATGCCCGGCTCCTATGCGAGTATGTATAGGGAAATTAACACAATACGACCTAAATTCAAAGTAAGTTTAAATAAGATCATACTAAGAATCACACGATTATATACTATATCGTTACATAATTGTATTGTTTTTACAGAGGAGCGGCAAGCCATAATGTCCGAAGTAGAGAAATACTGGACCCTCAAATACCAGAAGATGCTCAAGAGAGCCCGTAACCCGTTCCAGCGTCAAGCCCGAATGTTGTCGGCTGAGACGGAGAACGAATCCTCTGACGACGAGAGAGACGACACGAGCACAGCGGGCGCTCTACGCGAGGCGGAGGACTGCATAGTACCCGGCCGGGCCATGAATCTGGCCACCTTCAAGAAGGTATAGTACATTACGTAACAGTAAACAAGGAATTACAAACGAGTGTCTATTAGAAGCCCGAATCCGAAGGCGAGGGCTTTAATGACACGAGTTTGGAATTCCTTTACCACCAGAGTCACGTACGACGTTTTTCATCTCGCTGTGGAGGAAATAAAAGAAAAGTAATAAATAGTAGTCGGTGCCAAAATTACTTACCGCCCTAGGGCGTAATGGGCGGTGAATCCGTGAATGTCCGAGATAGCAGGTGATTGTGGCCCGAACCAAAGGTGAGGGCCATAAATATGCGATCTGGGGCTTTACAAATTACCGCCCGTGATTTGTCTAAAGTTTTACGTCTTGCCTTGGCCAGGAAGTGAGATTAGCCCCTTAGCGGGCAGAAAATCTCACTTACGGCCATCCATTCATAACTAGCAGCGTCATCGGACGACGCGTTTGGCTCGGTTTGTAGACACCTGCCTTAGTTCGGTGAATAGAGACTAAAGTACTATGGGTGACCTTACAAACGGTCCGGTTGTTTTGAATTTTTAATATATTGTCTAGGATGGTTAGTCAGTGTTTAAAATGCAAAATGCACAATTCCTCCCCCTCCGCACCCGCCGCCATATTGAACCAGCACTTTCTTCATATTTTTTGCTCGTATCTTCCTTTAGGGGCATTTTAACTAGAAGAAAGCTTAGACAATGTTAGAGAGTTAAATTGACTATATTCTCCATTTTATATTTTGTTTCATACAGATAATTACGGCGATATGCACATTAAAAAAAACGTAAATAATCGCAATTTCCAACTCAAAAACAAACTTCTGGATTATATCTTCGTTTAGGAGCATTTTAGCTAAAACAGAGCTTGGGCAATGTTGTAGAGAAGTTATGTACTATAATTTACATTTAAAATTTTGTTTCAAGGACGGTTAGTTACGGAGATATGCACATTTAAAAAAATGGAAGTTGCATTTTCCGGAAATTTGTCAAAATTCTTGGTTTAGAACGCTGCCATTCAGTTACGGTCGACTAGTCTAGCACAAATTAAAACATGTAGGAAATATAATTGCACATAAAATTCATGTCCATTTTTACATACATTTTCGGAAATTGTGCATTTTGCATTTTAAACACTGACTAACCATCTTAGACAACATATAAAAAATTCAAAACTACCGGATCGTTTGTAAGGTCAAACTCCTTTATTAACTGGATTACCTACTAAGCCGGCGGTCCCGGGTTCGAATCCCGGCTAGGGAAAATATTTTTGTGATGAACTCGAATATTTGTGCTTGGGTCATGGTTGTTCTATGTATTTAAGTATGTATTTATCTATATAAGTATGTATATCGTCGTCTAGTACCCATAACACAAGCCTTCTTGAGCTTAATTTGGGACTAGATCGATTTGTGTGAGGTTGTTCGATATTTATTATTATTTATTTATTTATTGGAGTTTACTTCATCCACACCTTGGTTTACCAGGTCGCGACAGCATTGATGGACGCGCAGTTCGAACCGAAGAATCAGCCGCCCAACCCCATCGAAGTGGAGAAGGCGTACTGGAGGGCAGTGCTGCTTGGGACTGAGCATATAGGTAACACACAAGCGTTTCATACTTCTAACAGAGCTATAATACCCCACACACAAGCGTTTCATACTTCTAACAGAGCTATAATACCCCACACACAAGCGTTTCATACTTCTAACAGAGCTATAATACCCCACACACAAGCGTTTCATACTTCTAACAGAGCTATAATACCCCACACACAAGCGTTTCATACTTCTAACAGAGCTATAATACCCCACACACAAGCGTTTCATACTTCTAACAGAGCTATAATACCCCACACACAAGCGTTTCATACTTCTAACAGAGCTATAATACCCCACATATAAGCGTTTCATACTTCTAACAGAGCTATAATACCCCACACACAAGCGTTTCATACTTCTAACAGAGCTATAATACCCCACACACAAGCGTTTCATACTTCTAACAGAGCTATAATACCCCACACACAAGCGTTTCATACTTCTAACAGAGCTATAATACCCCAGTCGGCGAACGATGATACTAGAGACAATAGGGGTGTAGACTGATGGTTGAATTGGGTGAATCAACTTTTAAATGGTTACGCAAAATTTGTCCCTTGGACAACCTAAGCATTTTTATATGAAACAGTATGAAGATGTCACTTGGACAACGGGGACAGAGTAAACAACACAAAAAAGTTGATTCACCCAATTATATGTACAACAAAAGTTTGCTACATATGTCATGAAACAAACAAAAATAAAAATAAAATATATTTTTTGAAATATGTGACTTCAAAGGTACGTAAATTATACGTTTTTTTTTATTTTAATGTAAATATTGATTGACGATGAATTGTTTTTGAATCCTCATAACTTAATAAAACAATAATTGTATGACAACCATGAACTTAAACACACTTTTTCACGGTGAAAATGGCATTTTACTTATTGTCTCCATACAAATATTGGTACCCAACCAGACATTTTATACCACTAAAAAAAGAATCAATTGACATCCTCAAAAAAAAAACGTCTACACGCCTATTCATAGTTTCATGTACAATAGTTTTTTTTTATCATTAGTGGCCAACACTGCTTCCATCGACACTGGCGAGGAGGGTTATGGGTTCCCCAAAGATCCTGAGGCAGAATACGGCTCGCACCCATGGAACCTTAAAGTAAGTAACATTTATAACGTTCCGCATAAGAACGGAATATGCAGGAAAGACGAGGACCCTTTGTTTCTGGATAATATTTCATTTAGACCACTTTTAAGTAGGCCACAGAATTTATTTCAAAGAGTAGCTATTATTTTAAATTTATTCCAACAAATATGTGGGCCATTTTTTCTGTGAAGAAAAAGTGTCCCAATGTTTTTTCGCTCCATTCCGTTACCTTTTCCATAAAACCTACTACAGCGGTAACGAAATGGAAAAACAAAAAATGTATGAATATTTTGGGACAGTTTTTTTTTCTCCTAATTAGATCGAAAGAGCTCGTGATTTTGAGTGGAAAATACCCAAAATATCGAAAATAAAAAAAAAAGTGGGGCGTACAACTAGAAAAAATGGCCCATGTACAATTGACAACATTTCATATTTATAACAGGTGGAAATTAATATAGAGATCGACAGGGCTTTATGTCGTGTACCTTAAAAAAAAATCATTGAATTTCTTCTGTATTTAAAGAAATATAAGAAAATACATCAAATAACTGCAATCTAAGACAATACGGGCTGAATAGGGTTGTTGTCTAAACCAAAGAGCGAAAAAATATATATTTTTTTTTATTTGACGTTGACAGATGACAGATGCATACCGAGTTTTATTAAGTTTTTTTTTTTAAATAAGATAACCGACTAAAGTAACCGTTCCATTAAGTTCTGGTTTTGGTGTTGCCACATTTTAAAATGAGTATGTTTTTATAAATTGATAATAAAATAAATAATCATCTCAGAAAATAAATAAAAACAGAGATCACTTCATCTTTTTAAGCAGAATTCAGAAAAGTAATAAAATGATAGTCTTAAAAATATGAAATGTTGTCAATTGAAGGTTAAAGTGGGAAACTGGTTTAGTTTAGTTCTTTTTATATTTATTTTTATTCTACGGTTGAGGCGCCTGAAACTTAAGCGTAATTTTTTGATACTGTAGTCTGATAAAAGGTATCCTATAACCATCTTTGGATCCATCCATCTATCCCTGTACCGAGATTAGTTAATATTTGTCCAGCCGTTTCGGCATGATGCGGGGGGGACAAAGGAAACTTTAAAAACTGACGGCGCCAGGTTGGCATGACGCTCCGCGCCCGTACAAAACAAACGACGACCCTGCATCACGCTATTAACATTTTTCTTAAAATCATGACCCCTGTCCATAGAAAACTGATTTTCTATACAAATCTAGAATTTGATAATAGTATAGAGGACAAAGGAAATTATGAAAACAGATGACGCCACGTTGGACGACGCCGCGCGCCCAATAACACAAATGACGAACCTGCATTACGCTATTAAGAATTTTTCTTAAATCGTGACCGTGTTTTTGTTTAATTTTCAATACAAATCTAAAGCCTGACCAGAAGTATAGGAGGATTGTCAAGAGGACGCTATTTATAAGATTTATATGGCAACAATTTTGCAACCAATCACAACCGCACTATAATTCCATTAGTTTAAATTCCTGTCAGTTCCTATGGTAACCTCGTAATATCATTTAATGGAATGCAGTCTTTTCCTGACTGTTTTTCGTTTAGTAAACACACTTTATTTATAATATTACGGTCACGACTGTGAATTGTTTTCGGCATTTTCTTTGAATATTTTTAAATATGTCTTTTAAAACCACCACGTATGACAAAGACATTGTTGACGAACCGTCATAAAACCATTGCCAGTGTAAGAAATTAGTTCCAGTGAAATTCCGCAATATGGCGCATCCTCATATATTTCTGGTCAGGCTTTAGAATGTTTTGATAGTGTACTCAAGTAACGATGAACAGGTGCTGGCGCGGAACCCGAACAACGTGCTGCGCTACCTCGGCCAGGTGCTGGGCGTGACGGTGCCGACCCTGCAGCTGAGCATGCTGTTCAGCACGTCCTGCTGGCACCGCGACCCGCACGGCCTGCCCTGGATCGAGTACATGCACAGCGGCGCTGAGAAGATATGGTAACGTTCATACATTCACTCGTTCAGTATTTGATTTGTGTGTGGTGTTTGGTTGATTTGTGTGTGGTTGTCTGATATTTATTTATTATTTATTTGTTTATTTATTTATTTAATATGCGTTAGCACAAAACAGATAGGTACAGAAATCAATGTACATACACACGTCAAGCGGATGTCACTCGCGCTCGCACTGGTCTGAACTGGTCCGAGATATCATGTCCGTGAGCAATGTCTATGTGTGCGTTTGCTCGAGCGCACTTGTTTGTAGATTGATTTCTGTACCTATCTGTTTTGTGGCGTTATGACATACTTGAGAGTACGTGATTCGAGTCGCTAAGACTCGAATCACGTACTCTCAAGTATGTGATTCGAGTTTTACGCCAGTCTCGGTCGCTCTTCGCTTCTCGCGATCGAAATGAGAACCTCTCTGATTACCAGGGTCCGGAAATTTGGATCGATATTTACCTAAAGTTGACAAATTCTCTCAAATGTCACTCATACGTCAAACAAAGCCGCCTATACCTACGACCGAATAACAAAGCCGCCGCCAAAGTTTAGGTAAATATCGGTTCGATTTTCCGAAACCTGCTGATTACACCTAAGCCCGAATCCCAATCTTAAATTCATGAAGTACGAAAATAAATAATTTCCCACTTTAAAAAAAAATATAATATCATTATAAATAAAAAACTTGTTTAGTATACAAAAAAAAAGTATTTTTTTTTATTATTTATAATGAATTAGATCTTATTTTTCATCATAGTTTACAATGAAGCCAAAAAGCAGGCAGGATTCAAAACTGCATCTCCAATGACTTTCCGATTCAACACGGGCGTCCTGCCTATGGAAATAGAACCAGTAGTTTTCAAAATATTCAGAAAACATTTGAACAAGAGACAAGATCTTGGCCAATATAAAATCTAAGCATTCCAAATGTTGTAGTTAGTTGTAGTAAGTTCAGCTTTAGTAACATTTTCTATATCACTCATTGAATGAGGGTCTCATGATGACCAGCTACTTGTGTCGGGGGTGTTTTAAATTTTTAATTTAGTTTATTGTGTAAAATACAGTGTTTACATACATAAAGTATACCACTCGTCAACAGGTACGGGATCCCACGCGACGAGAGCGCCAACTTCCGCCGCGCCGTCGAGACGCTATGCCCGGCCTACTGCCAAAACAAGTCCATATGGCTGGCCTCCGAGATCACCATGATCCCGCCCAACATCCTCAGCGAGCACCAAGTGCGGCTGTCCAGGCTGATACAGCGCCCCGGGGAGTACGTCCTGGTGTTCCCCGAGGCGCACTCCTGTTCCATCACCACGGGCTTCGGCATATCGGAGAGCGTGTACTTCGCTTCCAATGCGTGGGTGTCCGCCGTGTACAAGCTCTTCCAGGTTAGTGTTTCCAGGCTAGCCTCCGAG
Source organism: Apotomis turbidana (assembly GCA_905147355.2). Classification (NCBI taxonomy): domain Eukaryota; kingdom Metazoa; phylum Arthropoda; class Insecta; order Lepidoptera; family Tortricidae; genus Apotomis; species Apotomis turbidana. The sequence goes on from LR990280.1 coordinate 4,808,246, forward strand.
ATCACCATGATCCCGCCCAACATCCTCAGCGAGCACCAAGTGCGGCTGTCCAGGCTGATACAGCGCCCCGGGGAGTACGTCCTGGTGTTCCCCGAGGCGCACTCCTGTTCCATCACCACGGGCTTCGGCATATCGGAGAGCGTGTACTTCGCTTCCAATGCGTGGGTGTCCGCCGTGTACAAGCTCTTCCAGGTTAGTGTTTCCAGGCTAGCCTCCGAGATCACCATGATCCCGCCCAACATCCTCAGCGAGCACCAAGTGCGGCTGTCCAGGCTGATACAGCGCCCCGGGGAGTACGTCCTGGTGTTCCCCGAGGCGCACTCCTGTTCCATCACCACGGGCTTCGGCATATCGGAGAGCGTGTACTTCGCTTCCAATGCGTGGGTGTCCGCCGTGTACAAGCTCTTCCAGGTTAGTGTTTCCAGGCTAGCCTCCGAGATCACCATGATCCCGCCCAACATCCTCAGCGAGCACCAAGTGCGGCTGTCCAGGCTGATACAGCGCCCCGGGGAGTACGTCCTGGTGTTCCCCGAGGCGCACTCCTGTTCCATCACCACGGGCCTCGGCATATCGGAGAGCGTGTACTTCGCTTCCAATGCGTGGGTGTCCGCCGTGTACAAGCTCTTCCAGGTTAGTGTTTCCAGGCTAGCCTCCGAGATCACCATGATCCCGCCCAACATCCTCAGCGAGCACCAAGTGCGGCTGTCCAGGCTGATACAGCGCCCCGGGGAGTACGTCCTGGTGTTCCCCGAGGCGCACTCCTGTTCCATCACCACGGGCTTCGGCATATCGGAGAGCGTGTACTTCGCTTCCAATGCGTGGGTGTCCGCCGTGTACAAGCTCTTCCAGGTTAGTGTTTTTTTTTTTTTATATGTCGGCGGCCGATCGTATAATCCGGCAGATCACGAAATTCCTAGGTATATTGTGAAACGCCGCCATTTCATGATTTGGCTAAATGACATCCGCCATATCATTCAAAACATAGCGTTTAACGATTTTCCCGATTACGTTTAGGCTGATCATGAAATTCCTAGGCATATCATAAATTTCATGATCTGGCTAAGTAACACCCACCAGTGACGTTTAGGCAGATCATGAAATTCCTAGGCATGCTCTGGGAGCAGTTTCAATACTCTGGGAGCAGTTTCGTTTTACGGGTCACAAAAAAAATAACCCTAAGTCGTGTGAGGATGAACACCCTGCCGTTGGCGAGCAGTACGATGGTAGAAAGTAGCCGTAGGCATCATGTCAAACTATTCCTCAGAACACCCCATTATACAGACGGTAGAACACACACAAAGAGGCAGTCTCTAATCACACTCAGAGGCTCGATTACGTCTGTGCGAGTTTAGGGTTGGCAACCATGTGCACAGCGCGTTAATCTTTGATTTCGCGCGGTGTGTGTCGTGGTAACGCAGGGGTCAGAGCACTACTCCGGATAAGTAGAGATCGTGGGTTTGACCTCCTGCAATGTAGTGGCGAATCCTGTATCATTTTGTATTTTACATTTAACCTGTATCAATATTCATAATAAATTAAAAATTTAAATCACCCCCGACACAAGTAGGTGTTCGTCATGAGAACCTCCTTTAGTAAGTGATATAGAAAATGTTTCTATAACTGAATAGAACTACATTTGGAATTCCTAGCTTCAATATTGGCTGAGATCCCGTCACTTGTTCCACTAAAAGCTGAATATCTTGGAGACAAGAGCTCCGATATTCATCAACAAAGCCATCTCGACAAACCAAGCTTTTGATTAACCATTTGAACGCCAAGAGCCACTAAAGTGGTCGAGTGCTGTCGTGCCTACCACGCTAACGACCAAACCACGCTGTCAAAGCAATTATCCTGCTGACAGATAAGGTATATTTTTGCTCTTTCTTTTTTCAACTGTTGGCGTATAAGCCACATTTTGACATGGGAGGAAAAGCGTTCTAAAGGTTAAAACCGCATTCTAATCGGTCCACCCGTATATGCTACGATGCCACAGACAGACACACTTGTTATACTTATAACACCCCTCTTTTTAAAAATCTCCGACGAAAAAAGAGGGGTGTTATAAGTTTAACATGTGTATCGGTGTGTCTGTCTGTGGCATGGTAGCTCCCGAACGTATGGACCAAATTGAGTGCGTTTTTTAAATAGAAAGACTTATCTGTCAAGATGGTTCTTAGCTATGTTTGGTAGAAATAGGACCAGTAGTTTCCAATATATTCAGCTTTAATTAGAACAAGTGACAAGATCTCAGCCAATATTGAAGCGAAGAATTCCTAACTTTGTTGTTATGTGAAACTTTTGTAGCATTTTCTATATCACTCATTGAATGAGGGTGTCACGATGACCAGCTGTGTCTTGATCAGCTATAATTATGTTAAAGGTGTTCTCTCGTACCCGTGGTGCTACGTTAGCCACATGAGAGCACACGATCGCCAACAACGGAGCTGAAGCAGTCGCCGTGGTCGAAAACGATCAGGAGAAGAATATTTGTGTCTGGGTGTTTTTAATTTTTGATCTAGGTTATTCCGTCGGGAGTTAATAATAAGAAATCGAATTAAATTTTCGTCGACAGGAGCTGCGTAACAGTTGCGAGCCCACAATGTTCTCGCTAGAACAGCTGCTGGTGAACGGCAGCAAGGACGAGTCTGCTCCAGCACAGCTGTTCACCGTGCTCTGCACGCTGCTGGGCGCGGAGCTCGAGCACCGGAGAGCGCTGGAGAGGAAGGGGCTCCACGTAAGGACAGATCTGATCACGTTTTAAGATGTAAGACTGCGCCGAGCGAAATGTGAAAAAATAGGCAGTTGCTGTTAAGTAGACAACGTCAACATTAGTTGTTTAATCCATTTCCAAACGATATATTTAGCACTTCGAAGAATGTGTTAACTTCTCCGTGGAAAAATTATAAGACTATTAATAAACTACGTAAACTAAGTGATGTTGGACGAAAATTGTAAAATCGTAAGCAGGCGTTAAGTGTTTTTTTATACTTTAACAATGGAAATCTATTCTGATCTTCAGTTCAAAAAAATGATGAAAGTTTACATTACAATTTGTCCGCATCAAATATTTCAATTATTGTTTGGTATTAAATGTTCAGATTTATCAAAGTGCTTTTAATTCTCCATACATTTTTACTATGGCGGCCGCGCGCCGATCTAAATACGCATTCCCCGCGCTCTATGGTTCAGTCGCTAACGCTCGGCGCAGTCTTAAGGGGGTGACTAAGTCAAAGTCAAAATATTCTTTATTCAAATAGGCCTTGCTACAAGCACTTTCCAATCGTCAGTTACAGAGAGCATCTTCTAATTGGTAATACAAAACACTTGTTTGTTACTTAGTTAAGAGGCCTTATTCCTTTTAAAATTTATTATTTTCATATTATGACAAATATATTGATAATTACAACCAACTTTTTGAAGTGAAATACTTTTCCCCGAGTTCTAGGTAGTTACATAGCTATTTCATGCTTTCTGCAGCTTTCTTCAGCTTTCTTCAGCCTGGTGATCTGTAATACAGGTACCTACCTAGTTCAGACTCCAGTCTCTCACAAAGGCCTACAGCATAATTTACTAGAATGTGAACAGTGTTATTACAATTGACGTTTTTCCTTTGTGAGCTGATAAATAAATAAATATTATTATTATTATTTAATTGCGTGCAGTCGAAAAAAGTTGAAAAAAAAAAAAACAAATTTGCGCATGAATATTGTAAATTTCGAGTAGTTTTTGAAATAAACATTTTCAATGAAAAATTCAAACTGTAGGTTTCAAATATATAACAATAAATCCCAATAGCCCTGTTCTAGGCAGTAACATCAATAATATGTTAAGAAACATGTTTGATCATAGAGAAAAATGTCTAAAACAATCAGCATTTTAAAAGGAATAAGGCCTCTTATTGATAAATCATTTCTGAGTAAGCACTGTACTTAGCGATGTAACAGTACATTAAATACTAGGGTGGTGGATTCGTGAATGTCGGATTGTACAGTCGCCATCAGACATATCGCTGCATATAAGGCGTTCATAAATATATGAACATGTACTGTAACGCCCAGTCAATAAGAGTTATGTTCACATATTTATGAACGCCTTATATGCTGCGATATATCTGATGGCGACTGTACCTAGGTGTTTGTGGCCCAAGCGGAAGCTTCATAAATATGCGATCTGGAGCTTTACTTACCGTGGCTTGTCTAAAGTTTTAAGCCTTGCCTTGGCCACGGCATTGACGTAATAGTACATTACGTAACAAGGGTGGTAAAGGAGGAATTACAAACGAGTGTCTATGAGAAGCCCGAAGCCGAAGGGTTTAATGACACGAGTTTGGAATTCCTTTAGTCATGAACAACGTTTTTCAACACACTTTGGAGGAAATAAAACAAAAGTAATAAGTAGTAGTCAATACCAAAATTACTTACCGCCCTGTGTCCAAAAGCGTGTATGTTGTGTAAGTTTTTGTAATGTTTTTACTAACACTTTAGATATAGATTTGTACTAACAAATAATATGAGTCACCCTTGCTACTCGAAATAAACGAAATCATTCATTCATTCATTCTAGGGCGTAATATACTACTTACCGCCCGGTTTTCTAGCATGTAAACCCTTAAAGTGTGATAAAAGTTACTTATCGCCCTAGGACGTAATTTACGACTTACCGCTAGAGATGGACGCTCATGGGTAAATATCCGATGGGTGCCGGGTAAATACCCGGTATTTATTGGGTATTTACCCATGAGCTCCCATCTCTACTTACCGCCCTGTTTTCTAGCATGTAAACCCTTGATTTACGAGCAAGTGTGTGAAAAATTATTATAAATGTTGTTTGCAGGTGCAACAGCGCCCTCCGTCCGGTTTGCCGCTGAACACCTCCTACTTCCGCGCCTGGAACACGCGGGCGCACGACGAGTGCGAGTACTGTCGAAGTACTCTATACTTATCAAAGGTATGCCGATTTATTACGCCAGTACCACAGAATACTTAATAGTACTACGTACAGAATGGACACGCACACCCCCGCACCGAATTGAGCTACCTCACCCCGCAAGGGCAACGAGTTGGAATGGAGTCGACTGCATAGAAAAATTTGAAAGGGTTGTTTGTGTACCTGCGAACTGTGTATAGGTGGGCATTGACTCGTGAAATAGTGATGGTGTTGGTGATGGTAATGTTATGATGATGATGGTGGTGACTGGTGGTGATGACTTGTGGTGATGATGATGATGGTGGTGATAGTGTCGACTATGATGGATATGGTGGTGACTGGTGTTGACGATGGTCGTAATGATGATGATGATGGTGGTGTTGGTGATCATGATGGTGATTAATATGGTGGTGATGACCAACTAGATGTTGCAATGCGTCTGAGGCAGCCCTGTGCGTCTTACACGCACACATTGACCCTGACATTCAAGTTCTGTTTTTAGTAGGCAGTGTCCGCCCTGTCCCAGTACCCTAAAGCTCTGGATTTCTAGGATAGCGGTGCCATCACATAGCTGCCGTCTCCATACTTCCTAGTACAGTACGTACTAGTACGAAGGTTAGCGGTGCCATTACACAGCTGCCGTCTCCATACTTACTAGTACAGTACGTACTAGTACGAAGTATGCTCCATACTTCGTTCTAGTAATGTGTGACGGCACCGCATTCCTAGGAAACCAGAGCTTTACCATTAGTTAACGTGACTGTATACTCGCTAGCAAAGGTAAACGATTTGTTTGGAGTTAATACAGCGGCCCTTAGCGGTTACTTTGTACACCTACAATTGACAACACTTCATATTTATAACAGGTGGAAATTAATATACAACGTGTTTTTATACAATTGCTTTAACTTCGACATAGTGCTTGGAACATTAACGTAAACTCATCCCTTAAACCGTTTAATGATATTCGAAAAATATTTTTTTTTGGTATCCCATACAAAGTAATTAATTATTTAATTGGTGGCTATTGTAAAAGGTCCTTTTGAGTTAGGCAATAGTTAGAGTCAACTTGTTGTCATTTTAACGTCACTGATAAACATACATCGGGGATTTCAGAGCGGGAACGATTTGAAAAAGAGTAGAGATAAACAGATACGTTAGTCTGAGAAAATATCATATTATGCCTAATGAATAACTACCTCTCTGCGAATTGTATACACTCTATGAGACAGTTTTATTTTAATTCATGTAGTACTTTAGCTTTATTACCAAGCCTCGGTAGATAACAATAAAAATAACTTTAATTAAATACCTGCACTAAATTTAGTAGTTGACATGATTTTCTGAATAAACTATAAATATTTTTCCATAATTGGAATTGTTAATCTGCGGCGTCTTGCTGTAAATATCCATTTCAATGAACTGACCGATCTTTCCACGTCGACAGTTGTAATAGGTGCATATTTAAACTTTTTGAAGGAATCAATTGTACACGAGAAGTTTGCGATTGGAGTTATATTTCTTTGCCTTTTAACAATTTATATTTAATTTTTAGCGTGCTAATATGGCTACTATGACATTAGCTATTTGCCGACCGACGCCATCCGTGGTTTCGTCAACACTGCCGTAAATATATTATTTTTTAAGCTCATTTCGTATTGTATTCATTTTTTCATCGTAAACTTTACTCAAATGAACTGAAGAACTTTTTTACAGTTTTTCCAAATTTACTGGTATAGTTGCCGGCAAACTTTTTTAACAAAGATGCCGGATCTGCACATGTCACACAAATCATTCACATTTGTACGTAAATCAGCTACTGCGCAGTCAAAATTAATATCGGATTGGTTACCTGCGTCCATGGTAAGTATATTAATATTACAGCCCACAAAAAAATTCACGAGCTCACTATTGAAATCATATTTTATACTTGTGTGTTTATTGGACGCAACATGTCGCGTCGCGTTACACCAAATTTCGTTTGAGCGAAGCTAACATTGCATTTGGTGCAAAAAATAAAGAATCTTGAACCTCTGTCTGGATTATTTTCTATCCATCACGAACGCACAAACTCGTAACGAGCTTTTTTTCTTGGAGGCATATTTGTATTGATTATAATATAGTATTTTTAAAATTCGATTGCATTGTAAATTATCTATTAGGGTACGGTATGACAATAAGTGCCTAATATAATGTCAATATTGATATAAATGAGTAGGGACTTAACTGAAGAGGTTGATAATGACTGACCATTATAACATGTGTACCTATATGAATGATTATTATTTTATATTTTTCAATTAATTATTCATGACGTAGAAACCTGCTAGAGTACATTCTGTTTTTTAAGTCAATACCTACTCTTTGGCTAATGTCAAACGTTCCCGCTCTGAAAACCCCGATGTATGCTGATAAAACTTCATCGATGACAGAATTGAGAGCTCGTTAAAAACTTTAGCTAGGTGGAATGCGTGTGGATGGTCTTGGGTTCAAACCCCGGTAAAGAATTTTCTTTTTGTATTTATTTTTGTTCATTGGCAGTGAAAGTTAAATTTTTTGTGCTTATTTTTTATTTCAGAACAATTTTTGCGATGTGTTTAAACCATTTTAATTTTAATTCACTTTATTTAAATTCTTTCGGGTTATGGTATAGTCACAAATGAAACTAATTAAGTTTAAGTATAAACATTTAATTACATAAACAATATTGGCCTAATAAAATAAAATGATCTCCTCATCAGTATTTAACACTCAATATTTTTTATTTAAACCAAAATAATAATTTACTACAACTTGTTTTCAAAGTGCCCGCCATTATTTTCTAAACAAATATTCAACCGAAATCGTATCTCGCGATTTAGTTTGACAGGAGTGGCACGCATGGCATCGACTTCTTCCTGAATTCGTTGCAGTAGGTCTTCCCTCGAAGCCACAGGTTTGGAGTAGACTTTTCTTTTAAAGTACCCCAGACATTAAAGTCTAAGGGTGTTCGGTCCGGAGATCTGCAGGCGGGCCACGCAAGAGTTTGACTGCCGCGTCCAATCCAACGCCCAGCAAAGTGCACATCCAAATATTGTCTAAAACGGCCAGCAAAATGTGCGGGTGCTCCGTCATGCTGGATCCAGTGTGTCCGCAGTGTTTCCAATGGAATATCATCGAAATAATCCAAATTATGCAAGTTCTTATTGGGATATCGACGTCGGTACTCCCTTGCTGCTTCCGCCGCATATCCATTGCAGAAACCGTAAACAAAGTGCATATTGGCTTCTTCTTCGGCCGTATAATTTATCCGTGGCATCACAAAGCAAGTGAACACAATTATTTCATTAAAAATTAAGTAAATAACAACAATAATAAATTACTATTGTCAATTTGACGTGACACATGCGAGTCAAGTGAGAGCAAAATAAAAAAGAACTTATTGATTTAGACCTTGTCGTACATAAGGAACACTGAAAACTCTTTACATACGAACCAGCAGATAATAGTCTTTGGTTATAAGAAGATTTTACACTGGTTAAACTGAGATTAGTGATTAAATTTGAATATTAAATAATTTGAAAACGGTGCGAGTTAGGAACTTGGTTTCTTTGAGAAATTGACTCAATAAGACGTAAAGAATTACCCCTTAAAGTTAAAGCAATTGAAAAAGTACACCCTGTAGAGATCGACAGGGCTTTATGTCGTGTACCTTAAAAAAAATCTTTGAATTTATTCTTCTGTATTTAAAGAAATATAAGAAAATACATCAAATAACTGCAATCTAAGACAATACGGGCTGAATAGGGTTGTTGTCTAAACCAAAGAGCGAAAAAAAAAAATTTTTTTTGATGTTGACAGATGACAGATGCATACCGAGTTTTATTAAGTTTTTTTTAAATAAGAAAACCGACTAAAGTAACCGTTCCATTAAGTTCTGGTTTTGGTGTTGCCACATTTTAACATGAGTATGTTTTTATAAATTAATAATAAAATAAATAATCATCTCAGAAAATAAATAAAAACAGAGATTACTTCATCTTTTTAAGCAGAATTCAGAAAAGTAATAAAATGATAGTCTTAATAATATGAAATGTTGTCAATTCTCCATATAAATCGTTTACGCAGTTGATAGCGAATACGGTCACTGTAAACTCATGTTAAGGGTACTGAGCACTGAGCACATTACTTTTTAAATATGTGACTTCAAAGTTACTAAAATGTTCATATATTTTTTTAATCCGAAAAATTAAAGGGTATAGCAGGATATCCTAAGAAAAAGTGCCCCCAGCGTTTTTGGGTCGAAACTATAATCAGACGATGGCTTTTAAGGAGGTAATACCCTGCACAAAGTTTCATCCCTCTGTTACCCCCTGGGGGTGAAAAACACCCGATTAACCCCAAAACTGTTTTATTTATTTTTTCCTAAACTATGAAAGTGACGAATTTCAAATTTTGTACAAATATTAATGAGACTAAAAGCTATATTAAAAAAAAATATGACCCTTCTAACCATTTAAATTCTTGTAAAAAAAAGTAAAAAATAATAATAATCACCCTGTATAACAAGTTCGGCTCTTGGTACACACACCATTTTTTTTTCAAATATGAATCAATTTATATTCTACATCATACAAAAGTTTCATCGACCTAGCCCAGAAGGAACATTACGAAATTAATATGAATCGGCTCTTTGGTACCTACTATTCATTTAACTCCTACTAAGAGCCTTGCATTATTTTTTATTAATAACATTGAGGTATTATTTATTATAGAGCCACAGACCCGAACAAAAGTGTCAAATAAAGTGGCACCGTTGTCATGTTCAAGTAGATGCCAATAACGCTTATTTATAATTTGCAGCAACATATTGACTTCGTACAAAAGAACTCTTTGTTTAAACGTTTAAGTGTCAAATTGACTTAATTACTTATTACCACAAATATTTTACGTGTAAATTAACTTTTTTAGCATATTCTGACTGAAGTCTCTTGTCAAACTTGGAACATGGCACGAATGGATCAGATTTTAATATTTTTACATACTAAAAATATTTTCACTATTATTTTATTTAGGTATTAAAATATATTTTATGTTTGAAGTAAATAAACTCGTAAATTGTTAATAACCAATTTAGTTACGTTTTTATTGTAAATTGTTAATAACAATTTAGTTACGTTTTTATTTAACAACTGCATAAAAAGTTAGTCCGATAGAAGGGATCAGTAATAATGACATTATTTCTCCTTGTTCCAGTATGTGAAATGAGAGTAAGACAAGTGCAAAATATTGACATTATTAACCCTTTAAAGTTTGATCTTATTTGTCGGTGGCGTGGTATGCACGGCAGCACACGTCGCCGTCGCCTTTATGTGTTCTTGGCGTTCAAAGGTTTAAACTGACAGTGTCTAGACTCTGTGACAAAATAACAATAACAACAGAGCTATTTTTTAGTAATTTATGAATGTCACCATTTTACGCATCTGTTGATTAACATAAAAAAAAAACATGATTATGCCGACCACACGAGAGACGAATTATTTGCCTTCAATTATTCTTCGCGTTTGTCTCTTGCTAAATGTGATCTCCATTTTTACGTTGTTGAGAATGGGAATCTTGAATAAAAAAAATAGGATAATTATTTATTGCACTCCTTAATTTATTAATAAAATATAAAACTATAGCGACTCCTTGGATTTTTGTTCTGTGATGAGGTGCATTTTGTAGGGACAAAGTTAATAATTCTAATACAAAAATTGCTATGATTTTACATAGGATTCGTTAATTAATCAATAGAACTTAAGTAAAAAAGAATATTCCGTCCTGTTCCTTTATTTTATAGTTGTTATTTCTGTAATTTTTCACTGAAAATTAAGTCACTTTTGAGACCCGTCACGTGTCATGGTCTAAACGAGACTGATCGCCCAACTAATGCGATTTGTGATTTTGCATTAGTTGGGAGGGTGCCATTTTTTCCGTCTGATTGTGTGTCCATGTAATTATTACGTCAATGATTAATAAACAATGGCCTGCGATCAGACCGCTGTTTGTGACCGATTAAAAAAATTGAAAATCGAACGCGGGCAGTAACGCGGCCGCGGGTAGTGTTTTTTAGGGTTCCGTAGTCAACTAGGAACCCTTATAGTTTCGCCATGTCCATCTGTCTGTCTGTCTGTCTATCTGTCCGCGGCTTAGCTCCGTTATCATTACATTAAAGTACTAGAAAGCTCTAATTTGGTATGAGTATGTGTATGTAAAACGCCGACATAACGGTAAAATAAAAAGAAAAACTTTTTTTCGGGTACCTACCGCTTTTACCCCTAAAGTGGGGGTGATTTTTTTTTCGTTTCAACTAGTGTGTGGGGTTTCGTTGAATAGGTATTTTAAAAATAATAGGGGTCTTAGAACATAATTTTTTGATAAAGTCAGAAGTTTTGTAAATATTCGCTATAGAAATCCAAAAAATAGCGCCCTCTAACTTTTCAACCACGTTTCAAAAATTATGGAAAAATTGGTAAAAATTTGACCTCATAAGCACTTCCGATGAAAACTATACTTATTGAATAAAATCGGTCGAGCCGTTTTTGGGTTATCGCAGAATATCATAATTTTCTATAAAATGACGTAAGTGCCGCGCGGTGTCCTTATACTTCGAACGTTACACATGTTAGTTAAGTGCCATACTGTATTAAAACATTCGCTCAATCTGGCGCGTATAACCGATAACTTCAAGAAGGTAATAAGTAATTACAGTTACTTTGGCGTTTACGACCTTTTTATAGAGCTTCATCTGTAATTTAAACCTCGGGCTTAAAACCGCTATTTTAAGCCCGTCTATTGTGAAAGATGGGCAACTACGGAACCCTACACTGAGCCGGCCCTGACATGGTCTTGGCCGGTTTTGTTTTTAATTATATGGTTGCAGGACCGAGACGTTGCGCATTAAGCATAATATAATGAGTAGTGCCTACTAAATAGTACATTCATTTTATTTTCGCAATGTTCCTTCTGGGCTAGGTCGATGAAACTTTTGTATGATGTAGAATATAAACTGGTTCATACTTGGAAAAAAATGGTGTGTGTACCAAGAGCCGAACTTGTTATACAGATTGATTATTATTATTTTTACTTTTTTTTACAATAATTTAAATGGTTAGGAGGGTCAAAAGAGGGGGTTTGTTCAAAAATGCAAATGGGTTGGACCACTTTGTAGTTTAGTCTTCACCATACAAACAAAGGTTAACATGTTAGGTAATGTATGCGTTGGTATTATGGGATTCACGTAAAAGAGTTGCTTTCAATTTCGTAGCGATGTGGTAATTTATACCGCGCAGAAATAGACAGACAGACAGACGGACATGGCGAAACTATAAGGGTTCTTAGTTGACTACGGAACCCTAAAAAACACTGCCCGCGGCCGTGTTACTGCCCGCGTTCGATTTTCAAATTTTTTAATCGGACACAAACAGCGGTCCGATCGCAGGCCATTGTTTATTAATAAAAAATAATGCAAGGCTCTTAGTAGGAGTTAAATGAATAGTAGGCACCAAAGAGCCGATTCATATTAATTTCTTAATGTTCCTTCTGGGCTAGGTCGATGAAACTTTTGTATGATGTAGAATATAAATTGATTCATATTTGGAAAAAAATGGTGTGTGTACCAAGAGCCGAACTTGTTATACAGGGTGATTATTTTTTTTTTTTACTTTTTTTTACAAGAATTTAAATGGTTAGAAGGGTCATATTTTTTTTTAATATAGCTTTTAGTCTCATTAATATTTGTACAAAATTTGAAATTCGTCACTTTCATAGTTTAGGAAAAAATAAATAAAACAGTTTTGGGGTTAATCGGGTGTTTTTCACCCCCAGAGGGTAACAGAGGGATGAAACTTTGTGCAGAGTATTACCTCCTTAAAAGCCATCGTCTGATTATAGTTTCGACCCAAAAACGCTGGGGGCACTTTTTCTTAGGCTATCCTGCTATACCCTTTAAATTGATTTCAAAAGCTTCATAATTTAACAAAACAATATTTGTATGACAGCCGTGAATTAAACTCACTTTTTTACGGTGAAAATGGTAAATTACATATCGTGTCCATACACATATTGGTAACCCACAGATCACGTCATATGTAGGTCGGCCATTTGTATGAAGCGTTTTTAGTGCTATGTAGAAATTTTTAACTTTGACGGTAATTTCTGACTTTTAGAGCAGACTACTAGCCATATCGTAGGGGATAGTGCAATAAAGTAACAAGTGTAGATACGAATCAATATTCAAACAAATGCTGAGCTTTTATTTGAAATAATAATAAATAAATATTAAGGGTCAATCTTACACAAATGAGAACTTTATCGACAACTGTTATTTACGCGGTATTGCACTATCCCCGACGATATTATAGACATTTGAACCCAATAAAATTTAGAACCGATTGACATCCTTAAAAAAAGAAAAAAAAAAAAGTTCCATACGTCTATTTTTTTTTCAGGTGATCGGACTCACGGGCCGCAACTCCGCCGTGTGCCCCGAGCACGCCCTGCGCCTGCTGGAAACAAAAAAACACAAGAACGTGGACGTCTCCACATTGGAGTTCCTGTCCCCCTACTCCTCGCGGACCCTCGAGGAGATGGTGGAGAAGCTGGAGAACCGCTCCGGCCACGAACAGGAACTGGTGATCGACCTGACGGCTCCTTCGCCTGTGCCGACGGCTGGGAGCAGAGTATGCGCGCCTGGCACGTCGCGACAGGCCAGGGACTTTTACTAACCACTCAATTGCGTCTGGCACAAAACAGATGGGTACATAAATCAATCTACATACAAGCGCGCTCGAGCAAACGTAATGTCTATGTGTGCGTTTGCTCGAGCGCACTTGGATATAGATTGATTTCTGTACCTATCTGTTTTGTGCTTCTAATAACTAACGGCTATCTGTCACCGCTCTTATTTTATATATTATATAAATAGAATACAAATCAAAATTCCAAGCAATTGAGCGGGTAAAATCTATCGTATTGGTGTATTTTGTAGGAAAGTTGTAACTTTTACGAATGCAAACGGTGTTGTGAAGCTGCGACTGATAGCCCATACCCTGCTACGCGTATCCTGGAACGCTCTATCCGTACCTGCTGCTACGCGTACATTTTTGGAGCACGGCCCTCGTCGAATAGAGTCCGGGCTTATCATGTGATATTTCAATAGTAGTTTATGCAACTGCTACATAATGAGAGGTCTTAGGCGAGTTTCATAATAGGATCACACGAGTATTTTAAGACCTAATTATTTACAGTTGCATACACTACTTTATCTACACCAAATCTACACACATATTCGTAATCATTATCATAGATTTTCTTTTATGAAGATATGAAACACTCAGCCCTGTCAGTCAGTCCGCGGAGCAGAGAACACATGAGGTGACCTTGGTACGGTACTGTTATGAAATTACATCTCTGATTTTGGTCGCTGCCAAGTAATGTAGGTCCTTACTAGTGCAGTCATTGAAGCGAAAAATACGGTCTTACCTCCGATTTTTTTTACTGTGAACCGATTTGCATGAAATTTTGGAATTAGGCTCATCTTACCCTTAACTTCAAAAGTGAAAATGATCTGAACTCCGCCTACTATTTTTAAGGGGTGTAAACAACCCCTTAATGGAAAAATTGACATTGAGCCATTTTATCGCTAGAAAACATGTCTAAAAGTAAAAGGTGAAATTGTAAAGTATTTTCTTACATAATTACCTCATATTAAAATTATTTTCAACCCCTTGAAAATCTTACGACCAACCCCTACCCTACCCTGCAAACAACCCCTAAATTGAAAAATCAAAAAAAAAATACTTTGGTATGACATAAAAAGATGTAAGTATAGAGTAAGTCTATAATAATTATCAAATTTTTAACCCCCTTTCAACCCTTGAAAACTACCCCTTGATAAAAAATTGTTATTTTTTTTTTATAAAATGAAAAGGATTTATATATTATTCCACACTCTCGAAAATTATTATCATATTCTTAAGCTTTTCTACCCTTAAAACTACCCCTAAATTAAAACAGTAAATATATATGATTACATCTACTCTATCGCATTGGGAAACTGTCATGATAGATGTAATGTTGATGTAAATAAATAAATAAATAAATAAAAAACATATTTAAAAATAATTTAATTTAGAGTAAAAAATTGCCATTTATTGAATAAAATATTTACAAATTATATAAAATTGTACTATTATTATTAAAATATAATATTATTATTCATGACTCTGAGCTGAGTTGCATGACTGTGACTGAGCTGTTTAATACTGTACTCCAGAAAGGTACAACACCCGAGGCGTGGTCTAGAAGTGTGGTTATCCTGTTCTTCAAGAAAGGCGATAAAACGCTCTTGAAGAACTATCGACCGATATCACTTCTAAGCCACGTCTATAAGCTGTTCTCGAGAGTCATCTCAAATCGTCTCGCCCGAAGGCTCGACGACTTCCAACCTCCGGAACAGGCCGGGTTTCGAAAAGGCTACAGTACCGTGGACCACATTCACACCTTACGGCAGATTGTACAGAAGACCGAGGAGTACAATCGCCCTCTTTGCCTTGCGTTTGTGGACTACGAAAAAGCCTTCGACTCCATCGAAACTTGGGCCGTTCTTGAGTCGCTTCAGCGATGCCAAGTCGATTGGCGATACATCGAGGTGCTGAAATGCTTATATAGAGCCGCTACGATGACCGTCCAAATCCAGGATGTCCAGACGCGTCCAATCCCATTGCAACGCGGAGTGAGACAGGGAGACGTTATCTCTCCGAAACTGTTCACGAACGCTCTGGAGGACGTATTTAAAACACTGGACTGGAATGGACGGGGCATCAATATAAAATATATTTCACACCTTCGATTCGCCGACGACATAGTCATTTTGGCTGAATCGCTGGAGGACTTGTCGGAGATGTTGCGGAGCCTAAATGTTTCTTCCAGACGGGTGGGTCTGGGAATGAATGTGGATAAAACTAAAGTTATGTTCAATTCATTCGTAGACCCAATACCGATCACCGTCGATAATGTTAGCATCGAAGTTGTTAAAGAGTACACGTACCTAGGCCAGATGGTCCAGCTAGGTAGAAACAACTTCGACAAGGAAGCTGACAGAAGAATCAGGTTGGGCTGGGCAGCATATGGGAAGTTGCGCCATATTTTTCAGTCATCATCACTGCCCCAGTGCCTTAAGTCCAAAGTCTTCGACCAGTGCGTCCTTCCGGTCCTTATTTATGGGGCCGAGACGTGGACACTAACAAAAGGCCTCGTCCACAAATTCCAAGTTGCTCAACGAGCTATGGAGAGGGCTATGCTCGGAGTTTCTCTGAAGGACAAAATCCGGAACCAGGAGATCCGACGGAGAACCAAAGTGACCGACATAGTCCTTAAGATATGCAAGTTGAAGTGGCAGTGGGCGGGGCATATTTGTCGTAGAGCCGATGGTCGATGGGGCAGACGAGTTCTAGAGTGGAGACCACGAACGACACGCCCTGTAGGACGGCCTCCCGCCAGGTGGACCGACGACCTAAAAAGAGTGGCGGGAAGCGGTTGGATGCGGAAAGCTGAGGACCGGGTATGGTGGCGCGAACTGGGGAAGGCCTATGTCCAGCAGTGGACGACTCCGGGCTGATGATGATGATGATGATGATGATTCATGACTCAATGTCGGAGTCGCTGTCACATTCAACATCTTCTGGCTGAATTGGAGGGCTATTTTGGCAGTTAGTTATCTCCACTGCACGTCCCACAGGTACTATTACAAAACAGACCAACTTTGCATCTGCATCCGCAAGACGCTCCACATCCTTTTTTGCAGTTGCAAAAAATCATTTTCAGCAGTTCTTGTGGTGCGGGTGGATCTACAGACTTAAGTGGATTTAATAAACCGTCATTCATGACCCACCCCCAAACGGAGCACGCACAGCTGATCACATGGCTTTTTCGTTGGCCCCTTCACTCAAATGTGTTATATATACATATATGAACGTTGGTATGTATTCATGCCTACGTTTCCAAAATATATGAGCCATATTATGTATATATATATACACATTACAATAGTTGTGGGTCTCTATTATACTGCGTACTTTCACATTGCTCCAAATATTCACACTCCGAAATTTTCAGTTACTAAGTAGAAAAAAAATATCATAAGTTTTTGGACCATAACTCCTTCAATTTTCATGCTATCACAATTTATAAAAAACCATTGTAAAGGTAATTAAGAGAGCTACAACATCCTTTATTGCAATATATAGTAAAAAACCTTTTTCTAAAACGGTGAAGGGTTAAAGGGCTTAAGAGAGGCTGTGATTGCGCTGCCACGCGCTCTTTAAACAATCATATCTCCGTCAATTTTTGTTTGACAGAAAAAACAAAAAAACCAAATTGTTTGTCAGAAAAATACCTAAATTTTTAATCCGTACACTTTTATACGTATCTGTCGTCATTTTTGAGATATTAAGAAAAGAAAGTGGGTTTTTTTTTTATTTGAAATTTTGTTTTTTTTTTAATCGTGACTTTTTTGAAAAATATGTGTCCTGAAGCAGCCAAACTGATACTTTCTATCAAACTCTTCATAATAAAGTTAATTCTAGGCGGAATACGATTAATTTTAATTTTGGTGGAAATGGCACTTATGAAACCCATTGATTTAAAAGAAAAAACATTAGATGCTCCCCTTATTTGCAATACAGCTCACTTATTTTACGTGCAAAAGACTTTTAATAGTGCTCATTTTAAAGCTTATTTCAAGCACTACAAAACCCTTTTGTATTAGAATGCATAAAATGCATCTGCTCGCCGCTAGATGGCATTGACCACATCGATTAAATTTCAGACAAAATAAAAAACGGCTTTCATCTTTAATATCTAGCTTAATATTGCACTTAGAATACTTTATAAAAAACCAAATTGTTCATTGTTTTACCTGCTACAATTTTGTTATTTATACAATTTTCGATAAAACGTATATTTTTGGAGATATTTGCTAAAAACCGATGAAAAGCGTGAAAAAATTGCGAATTTTCAATTGCCAATAACTTGAAAAGTATTGGATTTTTTGAAAAACTTTATAGATGATTTTTTGCTTAAAATTAGGCCTTCTATCGATATCCGAGGTTATTTTGCGGAGTCAAATCATTTTCACTTTTGAAGTTAAGGGTAAGATGAACCTAATTCCAAAATTGTATGCAATTCGGTTCACAGTAAAAAAATCCGGAGCAATAATGCTTCAATGACTGCACTATACCTATAACATCTGAAATTGTTATAGGAATTTAACAAGATGGGTGTAGATAAATCAACTAACAACACGGACTGTCACTTGCGTTGATGTACCTACCGAGGATTTCAAACTCCTTGGACGTAACTCTTTTGAGTGTCTCCCGCGGGCGACGTCAAGTAATGACTACTTTCATAGTTTACTACTTAAGGTAATATTTCCGACGGGGTTTAGTGATGTATACTGTTCAAATGGTACTAATATCTCATCGAGGACCTAAATATCAATACGGCATGAAATAATGTTATCCATGATGTTATTTTTTGTTCGAGTGCGTTATAATGACGTAATATAAGGTCTGTCGAAAAAGTGCGCCAGCGGGGCAACTGCGACAGCGGGACGATTTCGAATTATGGTTTGCAAACGTATTATGGCGTTAGTAGTATAACATCTGTACTTTTCGATATTTCGTTCCCTTCGGCCGCGTACGTAACCGGAGCTTCGTAACCAGTTGCCATAGAACACTTTTTCCGTCTTGTTCGAAACCGGTTGCGAACTAAAACTACTTTGTTACGAAACCAGTTACGAACATACGTGCACTTACCCCACTTTCGCACTTGTCCCGGTGCACATTCCGTCAATACTAAAATTTAATTAATTCTATGTATATTGTGCTCTATGTGATATATTTATTGTAAGTGTATAGTCTAGGTTCCTGACCCCCTGTTTACAAGTTTTGGTATTACGTCCTCATAGTTATTTTAGAGAAACGTAGAACCTTGTTATACTAACAGATGAGGTCACCGCCTGTCGTAAAACAGTGACGTAATTCGGAGCTGCTTTTAAACTCTTGTCATTCTCATTCCAGAGATCGGATTTTTGGGAGTGATAGGTAAGGAGTTCTATATATAACCCTACTGTTGAGTTTCTTTCGGCTTTCTTCTTGACAGCGGTCTCCTCTTAATACCAGTAGATACTTACTGAATAAATTATTTCATTTCATTTCATCAGGCTGTTTTAAAGCCCACGCCATATTGATTTTAAGTGGCACTGTTACTGACGTTGAAAGCACAAGTAATTATTTTGTTTTCATACTTTAAATAAAAATATATTTTTACCAATATAACTCGGAGGAACCACTAGTATAGCATCGATAAGTGGGTTTATCGATATAGAAATCCCTACTTGTCACTCTATATTCCGATGACTGCTTGACATAACGATTATGTAACTGTCATAAAAAATAAAATATGAAACATAGCCACGGGAAAACTGACATGACAATGGGGAATATTATTAGTACAGATTATTATGTAGATAAAAAAGTGAAATTGTTTTATCCCGCCGTGTACTTGAAAGAGAAAGAAGAAAGGAGCTAGCAGGCGGGCGGTTATTTTTAGTGTAGAAATTTTTTGACACAAAACGGTTAACGGTTTGCGTCTATATATTTGCCGTTATAATTTTTTTAATTTTCTGAATATACCTAGAGAATATTTAGGAAAGTTATTACATAGTGCCAGAAAATGTAAACATACGAATCCATTAAAAAATCCACAGCTCGTAAAACGTATTCTTTCCATTCATAATAGGGTTCTTCTTTGACAAAATATGCAGGATATCTTAATTGATGTAGCTGAAGAAAAAAGCTAGAAAATAAAGTTCGTATCGTCTGATTTTGTTATGAATTACCGCCGTAGAAAAAAAAAAGCGGTTTAAGGGTTAAGGCAAAGAGCATATAATCACTAGGTTAAGGTATAATTATTAGGCTGCGAGCGTAATGGCGACAGAAATATGTATTTTGGTATCTTTGTCGTGTGAGGGCTCAGCGATACTGTAAGATATCTGTCGGTATATTAATATATTTCATCGCTCCGTGTGTGACGTGCTTAACCCTTTTTGGTGGAGTAAATGTGAAGCAAGTGTTTTAAGTAGTTATGACATCTCGTACTGATTAAATATCATCAATGATTGATTCAATTTCCTATATTATCATAATGTCTCGTATGTATAAGTCAAGTTGATGAAGTTTGCGATTAAGACTATAAAATTAATAACTGTTACATGCTTTGTTAGTGCTAATCCAAGGGTCCGTTTCCACTGGCGCGGAGTGACTGATCACGTGAGTTGATATTTGGATAATAACCAAAGATTTGGATAAGAGCTAAATATAGACGTAGTTTTAGATTCAAAACGAGAAAATAAACGATTGGTAAAAGTTCCGTTGTACGACAAAAAAATTGCGATACTTACTATATTTTTTCATATTATGACAAATGATAATTTCAATCATCTTTTTGATGTGAAAAATACTTTTCCCCTGGTTCTAGGTAGTAACATAGCTATTTCATGCTTTCATTGCGTTCAGTCGAAAATAAGTTGAAAAAACTAATTTTCCGCGTGAATTTAGTCAATTTCGAGTAGTTTTTGAAACAACAATTATTGATGAAAAATTCAAACTGTAGGTTTCGAATATATACCAATAAATCCCAATAGCGCAGTTCTAGGTAGTAACATCAATAACATGTTAAATCATAGAGAAAACTGTCTAAAACAACCAGCATTTTAAAAGGAAGTGATAATGAAAGCATTAAATAGTTACGTTACTACCTAGAATTTGGGGAAAAGTATTATTCACTTCAAAGAGTTGGTTGAAATTATCAATATATTTGTCGTAAAATGAAAAAAAAAATGTAGAAGGAATGAGGCCTATTCCGAGTACTAACAAAGCGTGGTAAAATTGGGCCTTGTACCGTGAATCCGTACAATTTTACCACTGCAGGTAATGTGGAGACCATTTTGCCATTCGCTTTAATAGGTTACAAAATATGATTTATAATTTTTTGATTTTTTCCATAAGCACATATAGTACAATCGAAGACACTGATCACTAGGCATCGGACTTCTGTAGATGAATATACGATTATATGTGATTTAACCTTATTGAATCCAACAAGGTGAAAATGGAAGGTTTCACGGAATTGTACTATTTAACATTACATATTTATATTTTTTTAATGTTTTACATGGATGCAATCCTCAGCTACAAATGTTTAAATTATGTATAAATTATAAAAATTAAATTATCCTACGGGCTAGCCACGACTTTGGTCTTAACCCTTAAATGCATATGGTATCAAAAATCATACCATATTTTACTTCTCAAATGACGTAGATGGGTCAATCACTATTTCTGCGGCTTGTTGCCATGCTGATGTCCCCTGGGTTACTCTTTAAAACCACGATTTTCGGCGGCAATATTCAACAAAAATATTGTAAATGCGGCAGATATAACCTCATTCTTATTTAGAATATTTTTTTTTAATTATCAACATTTTTCTAAGAAGTTTAATCACCATTGTCTCCTGGGTGATGGGACCAAAGAATATAAGTACAGATGGGACAGAATAACAACAAGAAAAAGTTGATCCATCCAAATAACAAAATGTAATCCATGTCAATTATGAATTTGAGACTCAGCTTGACAAAATCTGAATTGACTACAGTTGATTTTAGAGGTCATTGCAGTTGTATAGTTTTTGATACTTCATGCACCTAAGGGCCTTGCGATTCGCGAGCGAATTCGCCGCGACGCTTGTATAGAAACTCGCTCGCAAGTCGCGCAAGTGTGATAATAAGGGTTCGGAAATTTGGATAGATATTTACCTAAAGTTGAATCCTATTGCTATCTCACTCATACGTTAAACAAAGCCGCCTATACCTACGACCGAATAATAATGCCGCCGCCAAAGTTTAGGTAAATATCGATCCGAATTTCTTAACCCTGGTGATAAGATGGCAGTGGCGCGGCGTGGGAACGAATAGAGTGGCAACCGCGCGAGGCGGCTCGGCTTAGTTTCTGTGATGAGTATTCTAAAGGACAAAAGTAGCGTAGAAATACAAAACGAGGAACAGTATCGATAACTATGGATAAAAGATTATGTATACAGGTAGTGATCTCTTAAATTAAGTCGTCCATTTTCAATGACTTGTGATTATTGTAAGCTTTTTTTACTCTTCACTGAATTCTCGATTATTATATAGAACATAAACGAAAAGCTTTATCCGTATGTAGTTGTTGTATTAAAAGTAAGATTACTTAACTAGTGATGTAAGAATACACTTAAAAAAATTAAAGACTGACAAGTATATTTGGATCCTGGAAAGGTGCTAAAAGCAGCTTTAGTAAAAATACTTTCTATCATATCCAGCTTGTCGGGCTTACGAGTATTAACATTTTCATGGCCAGTGATAATGCGTAATTTTAATTGAGAATCGATTACATTGAGAAATTGCAACATTACGTGAGGATGACAAAATCAAGAATCAAAGTGACGTTTAACTTCAAATTCAAAAATACAAGGAACTAAACAAATTACCGCTAACTTTTGGACATTTTACTATTTTTTATTGGACAAAAAAGAAGAAGTGTTTTGACTACAGATGTTTATGACATCACAAGCCAGTATTTTCATAGGAACATCATAGTAACAGTTCGTTTTAAATTTTATTAATGTTATACAACCTCACATAAATTGACCTACTCCCAAATTAAGCTCAAGAAGGCTTGTGTTATGGGTACTAGACGACGATATATATACTTATATAGATAAATATAAACTTAAATATATATAGAATATCCATAACCCTCGCACAAATATTCGAGGTCATCACACAAATATTCGCCCTTGCCGGGATTCGAACCCAGGACCGCTGGCTCAATAGGCAGGTGTTCTACCACTGCGCCAACCGCGTCGTCAAATTGTCGTTTTATAATAGTTGCTGATTTGAGTGTATGTTGCAGTTTCTTATTTTATTGTAAACGAAATTAAAATGAGCAATCGTTAAAACACATAGTCGTTGCCAGATGCTAGAAAATAAAAAATGCGAAGTGTCAATTTATTAATGTGTATTACTAGTGTGTATGTGTATCACTCGCGCCTGTAATGTACAAAAAACTTTTATTTTCCTTTTTGACATTACAGGTGCGCGCGGTGAGGTAGCACCCTTAGTCATAATCAATGTCCTGTACGACAGGTATTAGTTTTGTAAGAATAAAATTAATAAGTTAACTTGGAATTTATTCCAGGACACTTATGTTGTTCATAATTTTTTCCATCATGACCATGTTAGTTATTAAGTTTTTTGTCATTCTCAGCTCTCTTCCGCTATGGTAATAATTGTGGAAAGAATTAGTCGCGCGCTTGGAGAATCACCCATTAACCTTTTGAACGCCAAGCGTGTAGTCAACACGCTCCAATGTTGAATTATGCAACATTCCGTAGTTGCATGAATAAAATTAGCTCCACATCACATGCCATAAAACAAATAAAATTATTTTATTTGTATTATTTGAAATCTGTGACTTCAATAGTACCTTCGCCATTTTAAAAGGCACTTTTTTACGGTGGTATGGCATATTATTTATTGTTTCCATACAAATATTGGTACCCAATCCACAGAATGACGCCACAATTTTATGGAGCATTTGTATGGAGCGTATTAGCGCTCTGTTGGAATGTTGAACTTTGACAGTCATTTGAGACCTTTAGAGCAGTCTAAGTGTAGTTAGTCCCATATAAACATTTGATCCCAATTATAAATAAAACTAATTGACATCCTTTAAAAAAATTGTCTACACGCCTATTCACCAAGCCCCTGAGGCCGCAGCAAAAAATAGTGCTTTAAAATTAAAATACTCAAGAATATTAACGCATTGATGAACTTTTTGATCATTGACATTTGGACGCCATTAGACGACGTGAGTGGCACGTGAGTCGAAGTGATTTGCCGCTCAAAAGGTGAACGGGTGATTGAGATTTGATTAACACGTTCACTGACTGATTTTTTGATTTTTTTAATGCTGATTGTTTTACACATTTTTCTCTATGACCAGAGATGTTTCTTAACATATTATTGATGTTACTACCAAGAACAGGGTTATTGGGATTTATTGGTATTTATTTGAAACCTAGAGTTTGAATTTTACATTGATAATTTTTGTTTCAAAAACTACTCGAAATGGACAAAATTCACGCGAATAATTAGTTTTGTCAACTTATTTTCGACTGCACGCAATGAAAGCATGAAATAGCTACGTTACTACCTAAAACTCGGGGAAAATTATTATTCACTTCAAAAAGTTGGTTGAAATTATCAATAATTGAAAAATAATTGAACAAAGAAAAAAACTCTAATTTTTAAATGAATCCTCATAAGTCTCATGTCAAATTGGAACAGTGAACGTGTTGATCAACAGTAACCAGCGTATTTATCGTTATTAAAAAATAACTAACAGAGTATGATGAAGTTGAGCCATAATACATTTAATTGTGTAACGTTTCACATTTTTTTTTGGACTATTTATATTTTTTGTTTGGTATACCAATTGTAATCATTGCGTTTCAAACTTTACATTACGTAAGTTAAAAAAGCTGTAATAAGTTCTAATGTCCCATTATTTTTGTAGCTATGTACATTTTTGTATTATTGTTTAAGGATATAGTAATAAATTGATGTTAAGAATGTGATTACGTCTTTTATTTTGTGTCCGTAGACAATAATAAAATAAAGGGTCTTTAACCCTTTGAACGCCAAGAGCCGCTAAAGTGGTCGTGTGCTGTCGTGCCTACCACACCAACGACCACTAAAGGGGTAATGGCGGACGTTGTCATAGCAATTTTCCTGCTGACGGATAAGGTATATTTTCGCGCCTTCTTTTTTCAACTATTGGCCACATTTTGACATGGGAGAAAAACCGTTCAAAAGGTTAAAAATAAGATAGGCTACGTCAGCCACATGAGAATACCCATAACATGCTTATAATGACATCATCACATCACGATTAGGTGGCCATTTTTTGTACGGAGCGTTTTTAGCGATGTGGTGAATCAATGTATTTAGTCTGATATCGGCAATATCGGCATTTGATCCCAATAAAAATAGAATAATTTAACATCCTCCAAAAAAATTGTCTACGCGCAAAATCGGATGATGGGATAATTTCCACGCCACGAGTATGGGCAATTACCTACATGATTGCAACTTAAACACTTGGATGCACATTGTATGTTGGTGCACCATTTTATTTACTGGCCACGTGAACTAGTGCAATGCTGCCTTGCGCTCGTTACTATTGGTAATAAATAATGAAATAGTGAATAACTGTCAAAGGACTTTAATTGTGCTTGGATGAGATACATACATAGTTTATGTGGAGTGTATGGGAGGAATGAATTAAATTAAAAAAAAAATAAACTGTTTCAACTTAGGAAGGAATAACCCGCCTTATTCCTAGAAAAAGAAATACACTTTTCTGTAGCTTAAAAAATGTAACGCCTTGTACGATTTCGTACAATAACCTCACCGAGGTGATAATTTTTTCGAATTCGCAGGGGTGCTGCCCTATTCCTACATAATGTAAAATTGTCTTTAGTAGTAAGCTACTTTGACTGTTCTTATAATGTTACTTAATTATATTAAATTAAATGTAATTAAATGAAAATCGGTTACTTCGAGCAACAAGGATGACTCATTATTTGTTAGTACAAATCTATATCTAAAGAGTTAGTAAAAATACATTACAAAAACTTACACAGCTTACTACATTTAAGCGGCACCCCTGCCGAGTCGAAAAAGTCATCACCCTGGCACCCCTGCAAAGTCGAAAAAGTTATCACCCTGGTGAGGTTACCGTACGAAATCGTACAGGGCGGTATATTTTTTATGTATTTTTAAGTTACAGAAATATATGTATTATTTTTTTCTAGGAATGATATCTATAAACAAAAATTCAAGATGTTTTAAGATTATCCATACCCCATTAGATATTTTGCAACTCTATGTTATTTTCGGTGCTGGGATCTTCCCCTAGTAGACCACAATTGAAACTTTCCCTTATTAGGTGCCTTTTTATCGGGAATTCGTCCACAACTATTCTGTTTGTGATACTTGTCCAGGCTCACTAATAATTCGTTTATGGCGCTAGAGTTGCATGAGCAACGGCATTCTTTTTTCGTGCTCAGTTGACTTTGGTAGATTCTTAACTGAGCTTGAGTTAAAGGATGCTTCAGAATCTTTAAGCACGTTGAAGGTACTCTCGTAGGCTTGTGAGCCATGGTATTGACGATACACTGGGCCTTGGATGGCCCAGGATGGTTCAAGTACATTTCGGAACGCCAACTCGCTAGGCGTCGTTTGTCATTTGACTGTACATGCGGCTGGCTACACTGTTTGGCCATTATCTTCAAGTACTCGTTGGTAGTCAGATTCGGTGGGTATTTATCGTATCTTTTGTTTTTTTTCTTTATCTTATCCTTTTTTATAGGACCGCAGTCAGCGCTGGAGCCGCATTGACTATCCTCCCGCGCGTTGTACGAGTTGTCGTAGTATAACGTGTTGAATGTTGGCTTTCGTGAGGTTTTGAGGAATCGTTTCAAGAGATCTACGTTTAGATTGTCTCCCCTAAGAAAGTAGTAGTGCTTGTTCGTCGGGATCGCCATGCTTAGTCGGTGCTTCTTAAGCCTTACTCCGCTGTTTAACTGGAAAAAAAATAATGGATTTATGCATAGGTAGTACTCGCTAATCACAGTGCAATATTAATATGACAAGGCTTAATGATAGAGCCGGAAGGTGGCCATGGGAACTCTATAAAAAATCGATATAATCCTATCGAAATTGGGTTCATTTCATTCGCCTTGATGACTTTAAGTTTGTGCATAAAAATAGGTGCATGGCCTAATACTACGTCTATACAATTCTAAAATTGTTCCGGATCAAGTTTTCTGTGGAGAGTAGTCATTATAATCTTACTAAAACTTTCGTGAGACATATTTAATTATTGTAATTAGGCTTAATACAATAAGTAGGTAGGTATTATATCAGGAAAAAAACAGCGATATGCAGCATATCCGCAAATTGCTTGTCCTCCCAGCACGCGGAAACGGCTGGACGGATTTGAACCAATTTTGGTACAGGGGTAGCTGGACATCCGAAGATGGTTACAAGTACAAGATAATTTTTAACCGATTATGGAAAACAAAAAAGTTGTAGGTACGCAGACTAAGTTGGAAGCATAAAAATAAGACGCCAGACGCCGAGATTGATATTGCCTCACTGCTCGCGGATACCCTGGCTTCCATATCAACTATCTGTCTAAAATATATTACGGTAATTTTTGTTGAAAATGCCTACGTGGTAATGCTAATGAAAACTGCATTATGTTTTTTTTTAATGTAGTTATATCAATTGCCACCTGTACTTATATACTTCCTAACAGAAACGTTATATTGCTCACCAATATACAAATTACAAATGAGTCCAAACATGCTGGCTTGTGCTATTTAGAGTTCCTATGCCCGCCTTTCTTCCCCGTCAATAGATCGGCTCCATGACACAAAATTATTGTATTGTCATGTAAATTAAATACCGATCGAAAGTTTCATTTTGATACGACAATTACAAGTAGGATAATTTTCAATAGTTTATTTTAAAATAACCACATACAATATATTTACAATACTAAAAACTACAGATAAATGTAAAAGAAAGGGTAATTATTACGTACAATAGCTTAAAGCTAATTAGAAAAAATAAAAATAAAATATTTAACTATTCACATATTTTTCTATATAAAGTGCATTTGAGTCCAAAAAGTAGGTAGTCCTGGCAGTATTATTATTGACGTCAAGTAGTAGTATAAAATATACTTCTAATTTTTGATTACATTGTTAGTTACTTACAGTTACAAGTGAATCTAATAAAAAGCGTGCTTGCTTAAACGCTCAATCAGTATGTCCGTAATTGGAGCAGCGGTGTGGAGCTCCTTTATTGTAAGCCCCCTTAAGGCTTTGCTTTTGCGGCGAGAACGTTGACTGCAAACTTGGTAAGTACGGTTACTGAATTCCACACATCCCTAAGGACAATGCCAATTTAAATGCCATTTATGTAATATATCATCACCCTCCGAGCGTTTATCGCGTTTTTATGCAATACCTATATATTATAACTTATAATTTCTCAAAAACTGACACCACCAATTTATGACATACGTAAACGAATATCTGTCATTAGATGAAAGGAGTTTTTTTTTGACTGACCGCTATTTTTAACCAGCAATTGACATTTCATTCTTTTTACCAGGCCTTTTTTCGATATTAATCAAAAAAAGGAATAATAATATGTAAAAGCATGTTAATAAGAATAATCATTATTTCATGTATTTAATCATTAACTTGTTGTGATTTTTACCTTTTCGGCCATACACCCATATTTTTATATAGAACTATACAAAAATAACTTAAAAAATTAATAGCTGATATCTATTTTACACGAAAACGATGCCGCACAAGCCCTAATAGCCTTAACTGATCAGTAATAAAAAAGAAAAAGAGCAGTACTTGGTCCTCTTCACCCCGCTCTCCCGCCACGCAGGGGACGAATCTGACTTCCCTCCACATCTGAAAATAATCACCGTGGAACGCTCTATGTGTGGTAGAAATTTCATGCTTGTAACCCGATGCGCACAATTTCGCGGCTTAGCAACTCTACTAGGAAGAAATAGTGAGAATTAATGGCGGGTG
Source organism: Apotomis turbidana (assembly GCA_905147355.2). Lineage (NCBI taxonomy): Eukaryota > Metazoa > Arthropoda > Insecta > Lepidoptera > Tortricidae > Apotomis > Apotomis turbidana. Next base: position 4,836,983 of record LR990280.1, read on the forward strand.
TACCAAGGAAGGCGTGCACCAATAAATTTCTCAATAATCAATGGCTTCATGGTAAACTGGGATACACCCCTGCCATCCTGACGGTCAGAATGGTGGGTTGTACAGTACACATTGTAATAACTTTATGTAGGGAGCAGTACAACATTTTTAAAGTAGGTAAAAAATGGTATGAACTTTAAATATATTTTTAGTTAGGTATAGTGTTTTTTACAAATTGATGGTGATGGACCATCAATACCACTAATGGTACACCCGCCATTCGGACTGATGAAAAATGTACCTACTAATAAAGATTGTCCAAGTTGTCCAATTGTACGAACTGCACAGAAATGTTTTTCGAGGCCCATAGGGCCCATAGCACGAAATCTGCATTGTTGGGGCTTTGCAAAAGCCATAACGCTTTCTAAGCAGTTTTTCGGTCAACGGGAGAATTCGGTCTGGAGATTAACCATACAAATACATGTTACATGGACGCACGAATTATAAGTCTAATTTTTTATTTCGTTTCTAGTATTGATCTTTTGGCATTACTCAGGCAATAATTTTGTGAAATTATTCTTCGTCGCAATCTTTCTTTTCCCCATGCAGAGTGACCACGAAGAGATAATTTCTGCTCGACATCTCACCTAGTTTTTCTCGCATCTCTCTACTGAGATGGTCCCGTCGGCTTGTATTGCACACACACACAAAGAGCTCAGCTCCTGTAAACGTTGGAATGTACGCTCTATCTGCCTCGGATGGAGTGTTGACAGTGATGATCGGCCTAGAATGGATTCACAAATCATTCATATTAAGTATATTAAGCAAAAATTGCGTGAAAAAGAATTTCGATGTCACGGGACCTGTACTCGGTTCAGGTCCGTTTGGTCCGTTTCCTTGAAATGTCAGCATCTCAAACTGGTCTTCTTCCGACATTGTCACTTTATATACCTCTACTTATATACTGTCTGTTTCCCAAAATGTAGGAACTCGTAAGAATTAGACATCATAAAAAGCGGACATTACATAGGAAGCAGGGTAATTTTCGAAGCGAACGATCATTCTAAGATAGTGGCATAATTGGATTGGAAACCGTTTGCTGATATTATAGGAAATAGTCATCTCTTGGAAGAAACCCAGTTTAAGAAGCAGAAATTTTAGGAAACGGACCATACGAGCCTGGGCCGTTAACTCTATCTTAGGTTTCCAACTACATACCTAATTACCTAGTTTCTTTTCTTAATCTCCACCTTAAATCCAGGGTAGGGGCGGCTTTCCTGAGTACGATTACATGGCGGCGATTCTCCGCATCGGCAGGAGCTCGGGGGCTGCTTGCATCGACAGATGCACATACTTGAACATTGTCTAGAATGTGTTGTCTCCATCCTCTCTGTACCACTAATATTCGCCTGCGAGCCCTTCGACTTCTTCTTTTTCTTCTTGTTTTCCTCGTATTCTTCTATTGAGATCGCTTCTCGAGAGAGATTCTCTTCTTCTGGCGAGCCGCTTTTGTAAAAGCTCGAGTTTCTAGTTTTAACGAGCATCGTTCCCCTGTTTTGAGATGTTGTTTGAGGACTATATTGACCTGTATTCGTTCTCAATTTAGGTCGCGTAATTATATTTCCTGATACACCCGAGCGTGACGATGAACTGAGATCGGATGGCGAACTGCCTGAAGGTACAGAATTAGGGTGGAACTCCTCGCTTATCGCACTACATCTGATCTTCTTCAGTTTTGCCAAAGTATTTTGTAAATCGCGCTCTAATGCTTTTTTTACACATTCACACGAGGGGCCCGGGCCGGGGTCTTTAAACGGCGGTGGGCTTTGTGGCGCTTGTTGACCTGGAATTTGGATACGGTTTAAATAAGCAAAAATAAAGAAGAGTTTTTTGGCGCTTGAGCGCCTGGGCGCCCCTTTATACCCGGCGCCCTGGGCGGTCGCCCTACCGCGCCCTACCGCGCCCTAACCTAACGCCGCTATTGACGCGGGAGGGGAGGGGGCGGTTTGTTTAATATAAGGCTGCCCATCCATAAGGCTGCGTTTCCACCAGAGATGTGCGAGGATGCGTAGCGAGGAATGTGCTTTTGTAAACCAATGGAATAACTTCATTTGCTTAGCTCGCGCAGCGCAACTGATTCTATCGGTTAATAAAAACACATCCCTCGCTCTCGCTACGCATCCTCGCACTGGTGGAAACGCAGCCTAAGAGCGGAGTGGAGCCGTGTGAAATAGACCAATCACGTGACTCGGACTTAAAAACACTTATTTTGAGCATTACAACGACGCAGCCTGATTGGGTCATTTCTGCGCTTCTCGTGGACAGGCCGCGAAAATAAACGGTAATGGTAAACCGAGACTCGATATAAAACTAGTACCTTGTTACAATTCATAACAGAAATTGAAATGAGCAGATTTAATCAATTTTTTAAATCGATTTCGAGGTCAATTGCATGATAGTTACTTTACCGATTGACAGTGACAGGTCTCTCTAACTTTTAACTAAAAGATAATTATCTTGCTCTTTCTCTAGCACTCTCTTCCATTCGGTTATCAGTCTATTATATACATCTAGTACCTAATAAAAAAATAAAAATAAAATAATAAATATTAAGGGACAATCTTACACAAATCGACCTAGTCCCAAACTAAGCAAAGCTTGTACTATGGGTACTAGACGACGATATACATAATATATAAATACATATTAGATAACATCCATGACCCAAGAACAAATATTTTGCACAAATATTTGCCCCGGCCGGGATTCGAACCCGGGACCGCCGACTCAGTAGGCAGGTGTCTACAAACCGAGCCAAACGCGTCGTCCTAGTTACCTACTAGTAAGCTAAGTATTGCCGATCCTTTTGCGTTCACGTTTGTATTTATCTATGGCAGCGCATGGCTGAGCTTTTATATTCACAATTAATATTACTTACGAGTCGGCGATATATTATTCATTTGTGGCGATATTCTTCTATTCGACGGCCGCCTTCCATTATTTGACATCCGTTTTCCTTCTTGCCATAACTGCTTACATTCACATAATTCTACACTAAAAGAACATGGAATTCCATCGAATTCCGTGGCACTTGTTTTAGTCACAGGCTTCACTTTCATACATTTTCCCATGGCACCCATCATAGACCCCCTCCGCGTTTTTTTCTCTTCCTTTATCGAACAGCTCCCATCCGTAATTAGAACTCTAGTATTTTTCTTTTTCTTCTTGTTTTTTAGGCATTCTTCTATAGAAGTTACTCCTGTTTGATCGCTATTGCTTTGCTTTTGACTGCTCGTGGTTTTTACATTGTCTGTCGTTTTTTCTCTCTTATCTGCTGAACTCGTTGTTGCTTTGCTACATTCAGATGTTTTATCTGACGTAGCAGCTTCGTCTCGCGGCGGCCCCAAACCGCGTATCGATGCTTCAGAGCCTTTAGCTTCAGGAGTGGGGTAGGACGCCTCCATCTTCTTTAGTTCTGATGTAATCTGTTTTTTTTTACCATCAATACCCTTATTTGAACGTACACTCGCCGAGCTTGTAGGTGTTCAAATGTGCGTGTTAAATCGCTCGGGCGAAGTGCTATTAGTGATTCGCCTGAAATTTTAACACGGATTAACTAATGGTAGAGAGAGGGTAAGTAGGAATATGTGATAGAAGTAACGACCGACTCGGGCGAGCATTATAAAATATCTTTTATTTCAGTCCATATTCAACGATACGTTAAATAAATTACATGGATTACAATTGCAAGGGACACATTTAATTTTTATAGCAAACAATATAAATAATCAATCTCATAATTAACATTTTTATTCAGTTGGGTCAAGCAATAGTGGTTCATAAATAATTCAGAACGCAGTTAGAGCTGATACTCACTATATTACGTTTTTTAATGCATACTTTGTTACACAAACGTTATTGCTCAATATCAATACAAATGAGCCCAAACACCTTCCTTCCCCATAATTAGATCCGTTATACCAAACTATTGTATTGTCATGTAAATTACATACCGATGCCGATGGAAAGATTCATTTCGATACGATAATTACAAGTAGGATAAAATATACTTCTAATTTTTAATTACATTGTTAGCTACTTACATACAGTTACAAGTAAAGTTAATAAAAGCGTGTTAACATCGTGATGCAGACGTGTTTGCGTAGACGCTCTATCAGTATCGCGATATTTAGAGGGTGGTGTGGTAGCTTTTTTACTGTAATTGTTCCTTTATTGTTTTTTTCCATTTATAGAGCTTTGCGGCGAGAATGTTGACTGCAAACTTGGTAAGTATTCTATGATTACTGAATTCCCTAGGGACAATGCACATTGAAAAGCCATTTATGTAGTGTATCATCATCATCATCCTCCATAATAATGTTTACGTAATATTTAATCACTCTTAATTTCCCAAAAAGTGACACCAGCAATTTATGACATGAGCTTACGGATATCTGTCAACATGTGAAGTGAAAGAGTTTTTTGTCTGTGAGTATTATATTCCTTGGTCTGATCGCTACCTATACTTTTTTATGGTACGGAACTAAGACAGTATAGGGAATAAATGCTATGGAATGTATTGTATGTATAAAAATTAATTAGGACGAGTGCACTTACGAATGAAATACAATACTCTCATTGTATTTCATTCGTACACTAACTGAGTTGTGCACTAACGTCCTAATTAATAATAATAATAAATAATAATAATAATAATTCTTTATTATTTTCAGAGTTACACAAAACACGTAATACAACCAAAGATAGGACAAGATTTAGCTTGCCGCCAGCATAAACGCTGTAGACAAATTTTGTCTTGTGATATAAGAGAGAAACCATTACGCTGCTGGAGGCTAGCTTTATAAATTTATGAATTTATGACAATTGAGAAATGTACTACAGTAGTACAGTACATTTCTCAATTGCTTCAAAAAAGTATATTGTAGGACGAAATAACAGAGGCCCCCAAACTAGGCTATGCCTGTATCTTGGGGTGCCATTGTGTGTAATACTTTGCATCAAACTTATTAAAATATATAACTTTGTATTTATCAGATTTCTGAAAAGTTAGTAGGAGTGTGAACTAAGGTATCGATATTTGGGTTGCATTGTTGTTTTTCGATGTTTAAATCTATGGCGATACAACAGGACACACGTATGGCCGGGTGCATGACGTTAGCGCCACCTAGCGTTCACAACTTTGGAGGGGGTCTGTCAAAAGTGTTAGACGCAATAAAATTAAGGTAAAAAATTGAAAATATCGATTGTAGAGCACCTAACAAGTGCAAAATCTGTTTGTTTTTAATGTGAAATACATTTGGTTCTTAGCTTTATTGAAGAAAGTAATTATTATATATGTGTTTAATATTATTATGTCAATTTACTTCTTTGTTGTTTCCTTACAAATTAAAGGAAAAAAATAATGTTTTATTATGTTTATTTTCAGATAAATAATTGAAGAATTACTACTATTTTCAAAACTGGCTTCCAAAGCATATCGGTCAGAACATAAGGTTTCAGCCTCAAACCGAGAGTAAAGGGAAGCTGTTAGTTTTGGCACATTAATAAACAAACAATAAGTAACATTTACAAATTATAAGTAATTTTAAATTTCATATTTTTGAAACATTGTAATAATTCTATCATAATAATATTATTGCACTAAATAGATAAAAATATGTTCAGTTTAATACACTTACTTTATTTTTCTAGCAACAGCGATCCAATTCATTTTCTGATCTTGTTTCCAACTCGGTGTAGGAAAGCATAACATTTGCAATTGCTATTTCGTCCTGTATTATTGCAGTTTACCACACAATTACACCGATCGTGACCCATTTTACTTATTTCAGTTTCTTATTTTATAGTACAAAACGTAATCATTATAACTGAAAAGTATGACGTTTGACAGAAACAGAGAGGCCAAAGTTACCACTTTTGGCCACATCAAGCGCTGCGATCATTTTCGCTTTCCCTACGCGACCTCTGCACCCGGCCAATACAGCGTTCTCATGCTTCAAAATAGAGGATTTAATTCACTGCTGCCATTTTACAATGCATATCATAGATATAGTATAGTAGTATGTATAATAATGAATAATGATATAATATATCTTTATTATTCATATATAATATTTTGTATTTACTTGTACTCTAGATCCTCTCTGTACCATCAGATTTCTGATTTGCTCCCACTTCTAGTATCTCTGTTTGGCCCTATGGTTGACTGGTAGAGAATGCCATTTGGCATTAAGTCCGCCATTTGTACTGAATTTTGTTTTGTGCAATAAAGTTTAAATATATATATATATATATATCTGACGTATGTACATTATGCCATATGTAAACTGTTTGTAGCACCAGACCATAGTTATGCAGAAAGCGACCAGCCTTTTTTTTCAGTGACTCAAGTCGTAATCAATAAATGATTGGTCGCTTTTTGCATCATGATAAAAAATCTTTGATAGCTTTCTGCATGACTATGGTCCACTAGCCCCGGGTCAAAGGTCAAAGCGCAACTTGTCGGCTTGATACATTTGTACACCATTACCTGTCAAGAGCAGGTAGAGGTCCCAGAAGTGAACAGTAGTCGAAACCTGCCCGTGGCTTGTGTCTTTCCGGGCAGTTGGTACAATTCCTACAGTTGGCCATACGCGCTAGGGTATGCCTGCGCACCCACAGGTAAACCCCAGCTGGATGGAGCACACACACGCACAGGCAGAACTGAGCGTATGTGGCATTCGACTGTGCAGGTTTCTAAGACTGTACGTACAGGTTACCTGCGCAAATATGAAAATACATAATTTTATACCTGTGGGTAATTGAACTGCGCAGGTAAAACTGAGCGTGTGTGGCGTTCGCCTGCGCAGGTTTTCAGTTGTCCAGTGATCGCGGAAGGGGATAGATTGCGTTCCTTTGCTCGAAAAACATGTCTCGTAAACGAAACGAAACCTTAGTTAAGTATGGTCTTTTCATCCATTCTAAGATAGTTTCAGTAATCTTCCGGATATATTTTGATCTCTTTAAATAAATTGACTTGGCAGAGCTGATCTCTTTTTTGCACTTTACGGCACTTTCGTTGCTTGCTTGCTTTGGCTATCTTCCACTTTAGTACCCTAACAGTGCTGCCTCAGCATCAAGCTCAGGGGACGACGGTGACATGGTTACAACTGAGAGTTTGTACAGGTTTACCGCTGCGATGTGTGTGCTCCACTCAGCTGGGGTCTACCTGTGCGGGGGGGCTGCGCAGGCATACCCTAGTGTGCATGGCCAACTTTCGTACAATCGATGAAAATCAGTACATTTTAAGTGGCCAGGATTATTCAGGCTATGATATAATCACTTAAAACAAAAAATAACCGACTTCAACGAAACGGAGTTATGTTTTATTATAATGGAACCAAGTAGATATACTCCTTTAAATTAAAATTATAAGAATCCAAATCGGTTCAGCAGAGTAATTGGGGAACATACTTACATTAAAAAGTACAAAAAAAAACCCGACAAACTGAGAACCTCCTCCGTTTTTGACGACGGTTAAAATGCAAAGAGTAATCAAATTCACAATTCATATTTCTTTTTGTCATTGCGTACTAAGACCCCTGAAGAACCGCCATACTGTTACAAATGACCAAGTAAATTGTGTCACTATCTCCCGGTCTATAACTGCTGAATTTTAATAGACCTCCATGCAAGCAAGCATTCTGAAGCTCCGCTGTGATTCTCATGAGCGTTTGAACCGTCGTCACAACCATGCTCTCTTTATTGACGATATAATAAGTAAAGGCCGTATACATTTCATAACAAAATGTAAACGGCCCTGAGTTCTCCGAAATATCCGCAAATGGCATCAGTCTTCAATGAAGATGTATGTATATAAAGAGGCCATGGTTGTGACGACGGTTCAAACGCTCATGAGAATCACCCAACTGCTAAATTTTAATATGCCTCCATGCAAGCAAGCATAATAGGCAAAATAATTCTTAGGGCAATTCATGTTAGGAATATTATGCTTTAGGTAATTAAATTCTAGAGATCAATATTAGGACAAACTTGCTTTAGGACTTTAAAGGAGTATGCGCAAAAATTATTAGGACAAACGAGTAGTATGCCATTCAACAGTATGCCAAACATTCTCGGCCAAACTTAGGACAAAAAACGTTATGCGATACGACAGGCACCCATTTGATGTCGTTGCGAAATTGTACGAATTGGTTAAAAAAGTTTTTCGATGCCCATGGCAGCACGAAATTTGGATTGTTAGGCTTTGCAAAAGCCATAATGCTTTCTGCGTTGTTCTATCAATGGGATCATTAATATTTATTAAAAATTGGGCAAGTGCGAGTCCGACTCGCGCATGAAGGGTTCCGTACCATAATCTATAACAAGTTTTTTGTATGGGAGCCCCCCTTAAATATTTATTTAATTTTTAGTATTTGTTGTTATAGCGGCAATAGAGATACATCATCTGTGAAAATCTCAATTGTCTAGCTAGCGCCGTTCTGAGATACAGCAGCTGACAGACGGACGGACGGACAGCGAAGTCTCAGTAATAGGGTCCCGTTTTTACCCTCTGGGTACGGAACCCTAAAATTATATCCATCGGCTGCCCTTGTATGTTGTTATTGTTATCCCTAGGCATTGGAGTTCTGATAGCACGGTAGGACTTTAGAGAATAGCTCTCTAAAGGCCTCCCAGGACCGGAGCAGATATTAACATTAAAATATAAGTCATAGTCATAGCTGGGCACCGTTAATCAAATAGTTAATTTCGTTAATCGTTAATCCGCTACAAAAAAAGTTAGCTTCGTTAAACGTTAAAGCGTTACATTTCGGAAGAATTAACCCAAGTTAACGGTAATCGTTAATCCGTTAATATGTGTATAATTGCATTTTTATACCTTTGCGTTAGTGAACTTACGTACGACGACGCTTAATAATAATAAAATAAAAATATCAGATAACCTCACACAAATCGATCTAGTCCCAAATTAAGCTCAAGAAGACTTGTGTTATGGGTACCAGGCGACGATATACATACATACTTATATAGATAAATGTATACTTAAATACATAGAATAACCATGACCCAAGCACAAATATTCGAGTTCATCACACAAATATTTGCCCTGGCCGGGATTCGAACCCGGGACCGCCGGCTCAGTAGGCAAGCGCTTACAAACTGAGCCAGCCGCGTCGTCAAACGCTTCACACGCAAAAGTATTTGCTGGCCCGATCTGGATACAAATTCCACATACTCAGTCATATGTGGCCATGGATTCTCATCAGGACGACCGGAATCCGATTCCATGTCTTCCATAATATGGTTTTAATTACCACACTGCACAGTACACTTTTTCTATTTAACTAAATTACACTGCACTGCACTATTCTTTATCAACACGCAAATGATCACTGACAGTCATTTATAATAACAAGAAACAAAACACTCGTCACTCTAAGCACCGGCGCTAAGTAATGAAATGATCAAACGAAACAAATCTCTTTACAGTTTTCTCACTCGCACGCGCCGGCAAAATATATCTAGTTTTGTTTTTGTTTCACTCGCTGCCACGCGCCGCCCGGCACTTGTCTGAACCTGTTTTTCGCGCCGCGCCGCGGTGCCGTGCGGTAAATAGTAGGCATAGGATTAACGATTAACGGACTTCTACATATTAACGGAAGTTAACGTGTCCGTTAACATTTTTAAAAGTTAACTTAAAAGTTAATCCGTTAATCAAAATGTTAACTTTGTTAATTAACGATTAACGGATTAACGAGTTAATGCCCAGCTATGGTCATAGTATACTCATATCATACGTGTACTTAAATCGCAATTTAAATTTTATAGTCAAGGACAGAGTCAGAAGAATATACAAATACTTACCTGATTTGTGTGGCCATCGTTTTCATCGTCATCATAAAATACGTAAATATTTGCGAACTTCTTCATGTTTTCTGGAGTAATTTGGGTTCTTTAGAATATAGGATTTTGTAATATTGTACAATTTTTTTTTTTATAATTTTTGTCATTTAATGCATGGGAATGTCAATGTCAACCACAATAACCTTAAGAGAATAAATGAATGAGCATGACCGTTAATTGTATTTTAGTTTGACCGTGCTATCAGAAGTTGATGCCTAGTTGTCACAGTTAGGTACTTAGATTTAAAATAAAAAATAAGGTAACGGTGAGCGTAAAAGAAAAAGACTTCGTGATGAAACAGTATAATGAATAAACTGAAGTATATAATGGAATGTACAAGCATCAAGTAGATAATTAACTGTTACCTTAACTGTTACTTTTAAGTGGACAAATCAAGCTATTACTATAACACGTAACAGACATCGGTAATCATCCGACAATTTGCGGTCAACTCCGCTGCTGTTATCTGTATTGATTCGAGTTCGAGTTAAGATAATAGTGACTTACATTGCTAATAATATTAACACGTTCACTGTCCGTGTCCCATATGAGGGGTCCACGGCAAGCCTCTATTACAGACTCAGAGACATAAGGTTCAAATGTCAAACTGGGACAGCGAACGATGTTAAATTAGAACGTCATCTCAAATTGGTCTCAAAAAATTCCTTCAGCCAGTACGGCGATCGGGAAACTATTTTCTTAACGTGAATGAACAATAGTGCTTTTGTATAAAGTTAACCCACAAGAACATAAATTACTAGCAACTAGCAAGCCGACCGACATCTCGGGCGCCAAACTCGATAATAATAAAGGGCGGGCCACGACCTCGCGCGACCCATGGTATAAAAAAACAAGGTATGGCATTCCGGAATGGCAGGCCAGACTTGTGACGTCATCGCGCTATGATTGGTTGGTTGGTTGGTTGGTTGGGTCTGTCAATCCGTTGCTGTGTAGCCAGTTGTATATCATAGTACTCCCCTACCTATTCTCTTGGTACCTGTATGAATGTCTTAAAATCAAGTGTTTAAAATCAAATATTACGACAAAAAAACATTTATTCAAAGAATATGACTTGATACAAAGATATTTTTTTGTACTAAATTTGAACATCCTTTCTTTATAATTATTTTGTTACCATAAAGCGGCAACTTAATCAGTCTACGTCATAAGTCTGCCTTGTCGGAATGCCATACCTTGTTTTTTATACCGTGGCGCGAACAAGTGAGCGGCGTGCGGCGGCTATAGGCGAGCGAGACCACGCTCGCCGCTCCGCCCATCGCGCCAAGTCGTGGTCGGACTTGAAAAGATTATAAATTAAAAAGTGGCAATACTGTAGTGTCGTCACCGTTTTCTTAGTTTTATTAGAAACAGACATTACAGTATTGCCACTTTTTAATTTCTAGCAGGATAGTACCGAAGTCCGATCATAACCTAGTACAGCTGCCGGCAAACTTTTTCTTTTCACCAATTAACTCAAGTTTAGCCAATTCAATGAACTCCATGAATCCATTCACGGGTAATTATTGTCGCATGTGGAGGACTTTGTATTAGATTTTTGTATTTGTGGCGGTTGGCGGAAATTTAAGTTTCATCGTCATAATTATTTTTTCCTTACCAAAGAACGTAATTATGTTCTATTCTTCGTCCCCTATGGAAACGAAGAAACTGTTATGTTCTTTTTTATTTTATTTTCTATTATTGATCTTTTGGCATTACTCAGGCAAACAAATTTTGTGAAACTAGTCTTCGTCGCAATCTTTCTTTCTTTTTTCCCCCTGGAGAGCGACCACAAAGAGATCATTTCTGCTCAATATCTCAACCCTCGCCGGACCGAAAATTGCCGTGCGTAGACTCTTAACCACCTAGTTTTTCTCGCATTTCTTTACTGAGAAAAACCCGTCGGCTCGTATTGCATACACACACAACACGAAGAGCTCACCTCCTATAAACGGTACTACGGTACCTGCCTCGGATGGAGTTTTGGTGACAGTGATGATAGGTAGAAGTTTAGAATGGATTAACAAATCTTTTCTTTTTTGCCACCATATACAACACTATATGAAATTATAATGTAAAACATGCCAGAGTGTCTATACAATGATAGGCAAACAACATGCATATTAAGTGCCTGTTAGAAAAAAATGCGTGAAAAAGAATCTTAATGTCACGGGAGCTTTACTCGGCTTAGGTTAGGTTAGGTTAGGTCTTTTTCACGCATTTCATACTAATACTTTATATGAATGATTTGTTTGTACGTAGTCTCTTTTCCTAATCTCCACCTTAATGTACGATTAACATTGACCGGGCCGGGCCGGGTCGGCTGCCGCCGCGTCGCAACGGGCGCTCTGGCAGCCGGCAGCGGCCGACCGCGTCCACTGACCAGGTCGAGCGGGTTCGGCTGCCGCCACGTTCCAGCAGACGCTGACCCCAACCGTCCGAGCGATTAAATTCGGTCGGCCGAATCGACCGGCCGACAGCGGCGCCAATAACATTCGAATATGTGATTTGACTGTTGTACAGAAGCTCTACATTATATTAAGATGCGCTTAAGCGCGCGCCGACTCCGCCCGGTCTGTGGGAATCGTACATTAATCAGAATATGGCGGCGGTCCTCTGCATCGGCAGGACTTCATGCGCTGCTTGCATCGACAGCAGATCCTCTCTGTACTACTAATGTTCTCCTCCGTTCCCTTTGACTTCTTCTTTTTCTTCTTGTTTTCCTCGTATTCTTCTATTGAGTTCGCTTCTGACGAGTCGCTTTTGTAAAACCTCGGGTTTATAATTTTAACTACCATCGTTCCCCTATTTTGAGCTGTATTTTGAGGACTATGTTGATCTATATTCGTTCCCAATTTAGGTCGCGTTATTATATTTCCTGATACACCCGAACGTGACGTTAAACTGAGATCTGATGGCGAACGTTCTGAAGGTACAGAATTAGGGTGGATCTCCTCGCTTATCGCGCTACATCTGATCTTCTTCAGTTTTGACAAAGTATTTTCTAAATCTCGCGCTATTGATTTTTTTATACTCGTACAATCACACGACGGGCCCGGGCCGGGGTCTTCAAACGGCGGCGGACCTTGTTGACCTGAAATTTGGATACGGTTTAATTAAATGGAAAATTAAACAGTAAAATAATGTTTTAAGTTAAACGGTTTTATGGAAAAATTTACATCAAAATTAATAGTGCGTACCAAATTCAGATCAATACGTCAACAGGAACGTGGTCAAATTTCAATTAGGTACTAGATTTGACCCAAATAAATAAATAAACAAACGGGGCAAGTTAAATAAAACCGTTTAATAATAAATTATTTTGTCTATTAACGTGATATCTGATCTTCTCTGTTTATCTTCTCTCATACTGTAGTGGATGGTGCGAACTGTAGGTATGGCGCGGTCGTAGTATAATGTATGTGTTGTGTTCTCTAGTACTATCTGTGCTGTATATTTGTAGAATAGGGTGTGCGTCTTGAATGAGATTTTCTGAGTGTGTACCTAAGATTTCTTGTTTGCCAGATTTTGATATGTGATGAATGATGAATTGATTGTGTCTGTGTGTGTAGGCTGTCTATGTCAGTGTTGTGCATGCTCCGGTTATGTGTTCTATGGTTTCCGATCCGATTGGGGGTGACATCTGCGGCATTTGTCATTTTTGAGTGTTGTATCTTTATTATATTTTCGGTAGTTTTTAGTATTTACGATTTGGTCCAGGATTGCTAAAATGAAACCTTTGGTTTCTGGAAATAAACTACCTATTTTCAGCGTGTTCTACGGACTGGACTGATAGACTTTTTTCTTCTAATTATGTGTATGTTGTATTTGTGGGTCGTTGTCAAGATTTTGCGTTTCAGGTTGTTTGTCTAGACTATGTGGAGTGTAGCCGAGGTCGTTTTGGAATATTGCTTGTGTGTAGTTTTGTGTGAAATGAATGTAAGCTCTGTATTTTTTTTTTGCCAAAGATGGCCTATGTTTTTCACGCCCCTCCCTCCTTTGTGTATTTTATATCATAGTGAGTTTCTCTATTGCAGATTTAGGGTTCAAATGGTTGTGTTAATGTTGTGTGTGTAGTTTGTTTTATGGCTACTAGGTATATCTGTTTTATACCGTTTTATAATGCCAAATGAGCATGTGAGGATGGGGATGGCATTATATATAGCATGAATTAAGTTTTAGTTAAAAGTTGGGTTTTACATATTTAATTTTGAATCGTTTTGTGTACTCAGTGTTTGCTTAGTACGAGTAATGGTGTGATCTTATCCCTTTAACTATTTGTAGACATTTTACAGATCATTCGCTTCCATAGTAGAGTTGTTAGTCCGGTGTTTTCATACATAATTGTGCGCATCGGGTTACAAGCATGAAATTTCGACCACGGATAGGGTGTTCCGCGGTGATTATTTTCAGATGTGGAGGGAAGTCAGATTCGTTCTCTGTGAGGTGGGAGAGCGGAGTGAGTAGGACGAAGTGTACCTCTTTTCTTTCTTTATTGCTGGTCAGTTAGGTCTACCAGGACTTGTGTGGTATCGTTTCCGTGTAAAACAGATATCAGCAATTCATTTTGTACGCTATTTTTGTATAGTTCTATATAAAAAAAATGGGAGTATGGCCTAAAAGGTTAAAATCACAACAAGATTTTTTATTCAGTGAGGTAAATTAGTTAAATTAGGTTAAGATTTTCAAAATATTATTATTATTTTAAAAAGCTTATTTAATCTCATTTCTAAAAATATATGCAAGTTGGGCACTTCTCATACCAACAGTAGCTCAAAATATATGTTTACGTCGGCGTAACCAACTTAAGTTAAGGTGGGGGAAGATGGAATGGTTTTTTGTCGAGATAGACAGTATTGTGTTAAAACCCTTATAAAATAAAAAAACTATTTAGATCCCTTCAATTGTATTAATTGGAAGGCATGGGCAAGGATTATATTTTTGTATTCTGTTGATAAAACTCGGCTATGCCTATTCTAATATATAAAAATAATAAAATAAAATACACTTGTCTAAAAAATAGACGGGTCAAGATGGAATGGTGGAGGGGTAAGATTGACATAGTTTCTAAATGCTTTTAAATGAATGCAAACGGTGGCTGTTGCTCGTTATTCTATAGAGTTTCTTACGCTGAACAGATACAGCTGATTGTTGCGTGAATATTCCTGATAGGTAACGAGAAAACGACAGTAGAAAAAAAAAGTATTTCACTCTTACCCCACTATATAGGAAAAAGGACAGTGATTCTCAAACTTTTAATTGGACACTTAAAAACTAAACACTTTTTTATATCAAGAAGATCAATTTGGAATCAAAATAACGGTTTCATGATGATAAATTGTTTATTTTAGAAAAAATGATACAAAAAATTGGGTGTTTTCTTGCAGCATGATTAATTTCGTTACAAATTAAGTCGGATACATGTAAAATATTAGGAAATGAAATATGAATCTGTGTTTTGAACATGAACATTTAAAATCCGCGTTGCAAATTAAGTTAGATTCTAAGGTGCTTACATTTAAAATAACAAACATCTTTGGGAACAAAAAAAATGTTATTGATTATCCAGAGGTCACGACTCAACAAAAGTATTTGTATGAGGCAGCTTTAATTGTTGAATTGAATTAAACTCAACGCGCAAAACAAGTAGGTATCATAAAGGCAAATCTACTCGTAACTAAATGAAATAACAGATATAAGAATTACTCAAATGGAAAGTAGTGTTCCCAAACGAAAGCTTCATAGAGTTATCTCAATCTTTAAAACATTACAAAAACAACAAATTATAAATTACACATCTATTGAACAATGAGTGGGTACGTCGTTTGATGTGACGATTTCACTCAAATCGACTTAGTCACAAACTAAGAAAATATAGGAAAGATTGTTTATTTACATGAAAACATTAAAAAAACAAATAAACTACTCTATTGTGGAACTCTCTCCCTGTTGAATTGAAACGTAGTCAATCAGTTGCTACTTTCAAAATACACCTCAAAGAACATTACTTGTCTCTCCTTTAATACTCTGTCACTGTGACTGACATAATCTGTGGTTCGTTACACGAAGTATTATTTTAGATATAAGGTTTAAGCAAGTTTATATATGAGTATATATTTATTCTTATGTTCATTTATGTATATTTTTATGTATGTTTATGTATCAATATATATTATTATAGGTTTTAGTAGATTTTAATAATTTTTCAGTAGTTTTCTTGATTACTTTTTGCATCGCCTACTCATTTCATTTATATTATTCCGCTACCCAAAGGTTGTCTGGAAGAGATCGCTTTTTAGCGATAAGATCGCCTATTGTTTGCCTCTATTGTAATTTTAAGTGTCATTTGTATTTGTATTTCTTTCTTCTTGAGGTGTGCAATAAAGAGTATTCTATTCTATTCTATTCTATTCTATTCTATTCTAAACTTATACTAAAAGGTGACTAAAACTATTTAAAAAAAAATGTTTTTATAAGTATAAGTTTAAGACTCACAATATGTTTAATTTATACTTTCTAATTACTACATATTTACCTTATCATGAGGCCAGTAAAAAAAATGTGTACGTTAATAATTTTTTGTCCAAAGTTTGAGAATCTGTCTGTTTTTCTATGACTTTCAAAAACGGGGAAAGATTGAAACATTACTATTTCAATGTTACCCCATTGAAATTGACTGGGGAAAGATTGAAGTTTCTCGTAAATTACAATGTAAGAGTAATCGGGATGCGCACAATTTCGCGGCTTAGCAACTCTACTACCATTGCAGTTATTGCGTTATCGTCGTCTACCGTATAGTCGCCCGGTTTATTCCTACCATTAATAGGCGTGCGGCCAAATTTTGTTTGAGGATGTTAATCGTTTCAATTTTTATCGGGATCAAATGTTTACCTACACTTAGACTGGTCTAAAAGTCAGAAATGACCGTCAAGGTTCAACATTCCTACAGAGAACTAAAAACAATCCATACAAATGGCCTATCTATATATGGCGTCATCGGTGGATTGGATACCTACCAGTATTTGTATGGAGAAAATAAGTAACTAGCCATTTTCACCGTGAAAAAGTGCCTTTAAGTTCATGGTTGATATACAATTATGTTTGTTAAATTATGAGGATTCTAATAACAATTTAAAAATTTCCTTTGGGTTAAAAAAAACAAAATTTTCGTAGGTACCTTTAAAGTTTGTTTTCTTTGTACCATGACATATTTAGACACTATGTTGTATAATTTAACATCGCAGTCGCATCCCCTATTATGTGTAATGATTATTATTATCATATATTACTTACTCGTATATAGAGGACGATCATCTTCGGTAGCCTGTGGCTTATTACCTCCCCCTGGGCCATATTGCGACATCTGTTCGGGATCCCGTGGCTTATTACCTCCCCCTGGGCCATATTGCGACATCTGTTCGGGATCCCGTGGCTTATTACCTCCCCCTGGGCCATATTGCGACATCTGTTCGGGATCCCGTGGCTTATTACCTCCCCCTGGGCCATATTGCGACATCTGTTCGGGATCCCGTGGCTTATTACCTCCCCCTGGGCCATATTGCGACATCTGTTCGGGATCCCGTGGCTTATTACCTCCCCCTGGGCCATATTGCGATGTCTGTTCGGGATCCCGTGGCTTATTACCTCCCCCTGGGCCATATTGCGACATCTGTTCGGGATCCCGTGGCTTATTACCTCCCCCTGGGCCATATTGCGATGTCTGTTCGGGATCCCGTGGCTTATTACCTCCCCCTGGGCCATATTGCGACGCGTGAATGCATTCAAATGGATCTGCAAATAAATATTAAGGGACAATCTGTGAACGTGGTCAAATTTCAATTACTAGATTTGACCCAAATAAATTAATAAACAAACGGGGCAAGTTAAATAAAACCGTTTAATAATAAATTATTTTGTCTATTAACGTGATATCTGATCTTCTCTGTTTATCTTCTCTCATACTGTAGTGGATGGTGCGAACTGTAGGTATGGCGCGGTCGTAGTATAATGTATGTGTTGTGTTCTCTAGTACTATCTGTGCTGTATATTTGTAGAATAGGGTGTGCGTCTTGAATGAGATTTTCTGAGTGTGTACCTAAGATTTCTTGTTTGCCAGATTTTGATATGTAATGAATGATGATTTGATTGTGTCTGTGTGTGTAGGCTGTCTATGTCAGTGTTGTGCATGCTCCGGTTATGTGTTCTATGGTTTCCGATCCGATTGGGGGTGACATCTGCGGCATTTGTCATTTTTGAGTGTTGTACCTTTATTATATTTTCGGTAGTTTTTAGTATTTACGATTTGGTCCAGGATTGCTAAAATGAAACCTTTAGTTTCTGGAAATAAACTACCTATTTTCAGCGTGTTCTACGGACTGGACTGATAGACTTTTTTCTTCTAATTATGTGTATGTTGTATTTGTGGGTCGTTGTCAAGATTTTGCGTTTCAGGTTGTTTATCTAGATTATGTGGAGTGTAGCCGAGGTCGTTTTGGAATATTGCTTGTGTGTAGTTTTGTGTGAAATGAATGTAAGCTCTGTATTTTTTTTTTGCCAAAGATGGCCTATGTTTTTCACGCCCCTCCCTCCTTTGTGTATTTTATATCATAGTGAGTTTCTCTATTGCAGATTTAGGGTTCAAATGGTTGTGTTAATGTTGTGCGTGTAGTTTGTTTTATGGCTACTATATCTGTTTTATACCGTTTTATAATGCCAAATGAGCATGTGAGGATGGGGATGGCATTATATATAGCATGAATTAAGTTTTAGTTAAAAGTTGGGTTTTACATATTTAATTTTTAATCGTTTTGTGTACTCAGTGTTTGCTTAGTACGAGTAATGGTGTGATCTTATCCCTTTAACTATTTGTAGACATTTTACAGATCATTCGCTTCCATAGTAGAGTTGTTAGTCCGGTGTTTTCATACATAATTGTGCGCATCGGGTTACAAGCATGAAATTTCGACCACGGATAGGGTGTTCCGCGGTGATTATTTTCAGATGTGGAGGAAAGTCAGATTCGTTCTCTGTGAGGTGGGAGAGTGTAGGGAGTGAGTAGGACGAAGTGTACCTCTTTTCTTTCTTTATTGCTGGTCACTTAGGTCTACCAGGACTTGTGTGGTATCGTTACCGTGTAAAACAGATATCAGCAATTCATTTTGTACGCTATTTTTGTATAGTTCTATATAAAAAAATGGGAGTATGGCCTAAAAGGTTAAAATCACAACAAGTTTTTTTATTCAGTGAGGTAAATTAGTTAAATTAGGTTAAGATTTTCAAAATATTATAATTATTTTAAAAAGCTTATTTAATCTCATTTCTAAAAATATATGCAAGTTGGGCACTTCTCATACAAACAGTAGCTCAAAATATATGTTTACGTCGGCGTAACCAACTTAAGGTAAGGTGGGGGAATATTGAATGGTTTTTTGTCGAGATAGACAGTGTTGTGTTAAAACCCTTATAAAATAAAAAAACTATTTATATCCCTTCAATTGTATTAATTGGAAGGCATGGGCAAGGATTATATTTTTGTATTCTGTTGATAAAACTCGGCTATGCCTATTCTAATATATAAAAATAATAAAATAAAATACACTTTTGTCTAAAAAATAGACGGGTCAAGATGGAATGGTGGAGGGGTAAGATTGACATAGTTTCTAAATGCTTTTAAATGAATGCAAACGGTGGCTGTTGCTCGTTTTTCTATAAAGTTTCTTACGCTGAACTGATACAGCTGATTGTTGCGTGAATATTCCTGATAGGTAACGAGATAATGACAGTAGAAAAAAAAAGTATTTCACTCTTACCCCACTATATAGGAAAAAGGACAGTGATTCTCAAACTTTTAATTGGACACTTAAAAACTAAACAATTTTTTATATCAAGAAGATCAATTTGGAATCAAAATAACGGTTTCATGATGATAAATTGTTTATTTTAGAAAAAATGATACAAAAAATTGGGTGTTTTCTTGCAGCATGATTAATTTCGTTACAAATTAAGTCGGATACATGTAAAATATTAGGAAATGAAATATGAATCTGTGTTCCATTAGACATACATTTAAAATCCGCGTTGCAAATTAAGTTAGATTCTAAGGTGCTTACATTTAAAATAACAAACATCTTTGGGAACAAAAAAAATGTTATTGATTATCCAGAGGTCACGACTCAACAAAAGTATTTGTATGAGGCAGCTTTAATTGTTGAATTGAATTAAACTCAACGCGCAAAACAAGTAGGTATCATAAAGGCAAATCTACTCGTAACTAAATGAAATAACAGATATAAGAATTACTCAAATGGAAAGTAGTGTTCCCAAACGAAAGCTTCATAGAGTTATCTCAATCTTTAAAATATTACAAAAACAACAAATTATAAATTACATATCTATCGAACAATGATTGGGTACGTCGTTTGATCTGACGATTTCACTCAAATCGACTTAGTCACAAACTAAGAAAATATAGGAAAGATTGTTTATTTACAAGAAAACATTAAAAAAACAAATAAACTTATACTAAAAGGTGGCTAAAACTATAAAAAAAAAATGTTTTTATAAGTATAAGTTTAAGACTCACAATATGTTTCATTTAAACTTTCTAATTACTACATATTTACCTTATCATGAGGCCAGTAAAAAAATTGTGTACGTTAATAATTTTCTTGTCCAAAGTTTGAGAATCTGTCTGTTTTCTATGACTTTCAAAAACGGGGAAAGATTGAAACATTACTATTTCAATGTTACCCCATTGAAATTGACTGGGGAAAGATTGAAGTTTCTCGTAAATCACAATGTAAGAGTAATCGGGATGCGCACAATTTCGCGGCTTAGCAACTCTACTACCATTGCAGTTATTGCGTTATCGTCGTCTACCGTATAGTCGCCCGGTTTATTCCTACCATTAATAGGCGTGCGGCCAAATTTTGTTTGAGGATGTTAATCGTTTCAATTTTTATCGGGATCATATGTTTACCTACACTTAGACTGCTCTAAAAGTCAGAAATGACCGTCAAGGTTCAACATTCCTACAGAGAACTAAAAACAATCCATACAAATGGCCTATCTATATATGGCGTCATCGGTGGATTGGGTACCTACCAGTATTTGTATGGAGAAAATAAGTAACTAGCCATTTTCACCGTGAAAAAGTGCCTTTAAATTCATGGTTGATATACAATTATGTTTGTTAAATTATGAGGATTCTAATAACAATTTAAAAATTTCCTTTGGGTTAAAAAAACAAAATTTTCGTAGGTACCTTTAAAGTTTGTTTTCTTTGTATCATGACATCTTTAGACACTATGTTGTATAATTTAACATCGCAGTCGCATCCCCTATTATGTGTAATGATTATTATTATCATATATTACTTACTCGTATATAGAGGACGATCATCTTCGGTAGCCTGTGGCTTATTACCTCCCCCTGGGCCATATTGCGACATCTGTTCGGGATCCCGTGGCTTATTACCTCCCCCTGGGCCATATTGCGACATCTGTTCGGGATCCCGTGGCTTATTACCTCCCCCTGGGCCATATTGCGATGTCTTTTCGGGATCCCGTGGCTTATTACCTCCCCCTGGGCCATATTGCGACATCTGTTCGGGATCCCGTGGCTTATTACCTCCCCCTGGGCCATATTGCGATGTCTGTTCGGGATCCCGTGGCTTATTACCTCCCCCTGGGCCATATTGCGACGCGTGAATGCATTCAAATGGATCTGAAAATAAATATTAAGGGACAATCTGTGAACGTGGTCAAATTTCAATTACTAGATTTGACCCAAATAAATAAATAAACAAACGGGACAAGTTAAATAAAACCGTTTAATAATAAATTATTTTGTCTATTAACGTGATATCTGATCTTCTCTGTTTATCTTATCTCATACTGTAGAGGATGGTGCGAACTGTAGGTATGGCGCGGTCGTAGTATAATTTATGTGTTGTGTTCTCTAGTACTATCTGTGCTGTATATTTGTAGAATAGGGTGTGCGTCTTGAATGAGATTTTCTGAGTGTGTACCTAAGATTTCTTGTTTGCCAGATTTTGATATGTGATGATGATGAATGATGATTTGATTGTGTCTGTGTGTGTAGGCTGTCTATGTCAGTGTTGTGCATGCTCCGGTTATGTGTTCTATGGTTTCCGATCCGATTGGGGGTGACATCTGCGGCATTTGTCATTTTTGAGTGTTGTATCTTTATTATATTTTCGGTAGTTTTTAGTATTTACGATTTGGTCCGGGATTGCTAAAATGAAACCTTTGGTTTCTGGAAATAAACTACCTATTTTCAGCGTGTTCTACGGACTGGACTGATAGACTTTTTTCTTCTAATTATGTGTATGTTGTATTTGTGGGTCGTTGTCAAGATTTTGCGTTTCAGGTTGTTTGTCTAGATTATGTGGTGTAGCCGAGGTCGTTTTGGAATATTGCTTGTGTGTAGTTTTGTGTGAAATGAATGTAAGCTCTGTATTTTTTTTTGCCAAAGATGGCCTACGTTTTTCACGCCCCTCCCTCCTTTGTGTATTTTATATCATAGTGAGTTTCTCTATTGCAGATTTAGGGTTCAAATGGTTGTGTTAATGTTGTGCGTGTAGTTTGTTTTATGGCTACTATATCCGTTTTATACCGTTTTATAATGCCAAATGAGCATGTGAGGATGGGGATGGCATTATATATAGCATGAATTAAGTTTTAGTTAAAAGTTGGGTTCTACATATTTAATTTTTAATCGTTTTGTGTACTCAGTGTTTGCTTAGTACGAGTAATGGTGTGATCTTATCCCTTTAACTATTTGTAGACATTTTACAGATCATTCGCTTCCATAGTAGAGTTGTTAGTCCGGTGTTTTCATACATAATTGTGCGCATCGGGTTACAAGCATGAAATTTCGACCACGGATAGGGTGTTCCGCGGTGATTATTTTCAGATGTGGAGGGAAGTCAGATTCGTTCTCTGTGAGGTGGGAGAGCGGAGTGAGTAGGACGAAGTGTACCTCTTTTCTTTCTTTATTGCTGGTCAGTTAGGTCTACCAGGACTTGTGTGGTATCGTTTCCGTGTAAAACAGATATCAGCAATTCATTTTGTACGCTATTTTTGTATAGTTCTATATAAAAAAAATGGGAGTATGGCCTAAAAGGTTAAAATCACAACAAGATTTTTTATTCAGTGAGGTAAATTAGTTAAATTAGGTTAAGATTTTCAAAATATTATTATTATTTTAAAAAGCTTATTTAATCTCATTTCTAAAAATATATGCAAGTTGGGCACTTCTCATACCAACAGTAGCTCAAAATATATGTTTACGTCGGCGTAACCAACTTAAGTAAATCTCCAGACGCATTCAATTTCGCTTCATGAAATACATTAAATTATGATTATTAACATGTTTTTACGTGTAATATTTACCATATACGTCCTAGAAAAACAAATTAACGTAATTAAACAAAACATTTTTTTGCTAATGTATCACGAGCACACGGGCTAATCTCGACATCAACAATTTATTTAAGTTACTGTTTGTATGAAAAGTGCCCAACATGTATATATTTTTAAACTAGATTAAATTTGCTATTTTGTAATATTTTTGATAATTGTAAATATTCAGGAAATATAACTAATTTATCTCCCTGAATAAAAAAAACTTGTGATTTTTACCATTTCGAAAATACACGCATATTTTTATATAGTACTATGAATAAATAACATAAAAAATGAATCGCTGATATCTGTTTTACACGAGAACGATACCACACAAGCCCTAGTAGCGTTAACTGATCAGTAATAATAAAAGAAAAAGAGGACTCCTTTGCTATATTCATCCCGCTTTCCCGCCGCACAGGGGACGAATCTGACTTCCCTCCACATCTGAAAATAATCACAACAAAATGCTCTATCTGTGGTAGAAATTTTGTGGTTGTATCCCGATGTACACAATTTCGCGGCTTAGCAACTCTACTACCATTGCAGTTATTGCGTTATCGTCGTCTACCGTATAGTCGCCCGGTTTATTCCTGACTGCTCTAAAAGTCAGAAATGACCGTCAAGGTTCAACATTCCTACAGAGAACTAAAAACAATCCATACAAATGGCCTATCTATATATGGCGTCATCGGTGGATTGGGTACCTACCAGTATTTGTATGGAGAAAATAAGTAACTAGCCATTTTCACCGTGAAAAAGTGCCTTTAAGTTCATGTGTGATATACAATTATGTTTGTTAAATTATGAGGATTCTAATAACAATTTAAAAATTTCCTTTGGGTTAAAAAAAACAAAATTTTCGTAGGTACCTTTAAAGTTTGTTTTCTTTGTATCATGACATATTTAGACACTATGTTGTATAATTTAACATCGCAGTCGCATCCCCTATTATGTGTAATGATTATTATTATCATATATTACTTACTCGTATATAGAGGACGATCATCTTCGGTAGCCTGTGGCTTATTACCTCCCCCTGGGCCATATTGCGACATCTGTTCGGGATCCCGTGGCTTATTACCTCCCCCTGGGCCATATTGCGACATCTGTTCGGGATCCCGTGGCTTATTACCTCCCCCTGGGCCATATTGCGACATCTGTTCGGGATCCCGTGGCTTATTACCTCCCCCTGGGCCATATTGCGATGTCTGTTCGGGATCCCGTGGCTTATTACCTCCCCCTGGGCCATATTGCGACATCTGTTCGGGATCCCGTGGCTTATTACCTCCCCCTGGGCCATATTGCGATGTCTGTTCGGGATCCCGTGGCTTATTACCTCCCCCTGGGCCATATTGCGATGTCTGTTCGGGATCCCGTGGCTTATTACCTCCCCCTGGGCCATATTGCGACGCGTGAATGCATTCACATGGATCTGTATCAACAATACTAGAATTTCTTTTGGGTTCCATAGTGCTCGTCTTAGTTCCAATCTTCCGTTTACTTTTCACCAAGCAGTTTGCCAAACACTGTTATCTATCTATCTATATCTTGTTTTCTTGTAATAATTTATTATATTGTGAACTATGTAGCTCACAGCTTCCGATCTTGAAAATGCGGTAGCGTTACATCTGAAATTGTAGCACCGAGTAAAACAAAGAAGAAAGAAATAAACTATTGGTATGATGGAAGTGGAGTCGTAAAGGATACACACTTAGCAGGTTTCTATTTCATACCTATACTTTAATCCAAACTGCTGTAAAGCAAACCCTTAAATCAACAACCAATCTTGATATCACGGGTGGCAAAATCTAGAATTATTAATCTTGGGGTGTCATTACATAATTGCCTAGAATTATGCCGTGCTAATGTAAAAGGCGACCTTTTGAAAAAAGATTATTACATAAACGTCAAATAAAATTGAAAATGTCTAGAAATCAGTGCAACAAATCAACTATATTTTTTGTGTATCATACCAGCGTGATAAGACTTATTTTTAATTGTATTCACTCTTTTAAGTACTTTTTTACAGAGCAAAAAATCCGTACCTACCGCCATCGCACACTTGCCCCCGCGCCGGCGCGCTCGCTGTGGGCTTCGTGTACGAGTTGCGAGCCAAGTACCGTATGTCGGATGTTGGGACTTGGGGCATATACGGGTTTTTACGGTGTCCTATCGTTTGAACGAAAGTCATTTTACAAAATTACACTTTACAAACAACGGTTTACAAAAAAAACGTTTCGCCAATTGATCATTTTACAACAATAGTAGAGGATCCCTTTAAGAACGACCTTCACCGAGATGTTTATTTGATTAAATGTATTTTATATTTAATTTAATATGTCAATAAATATATTGCATATGGGTTGCCTACCAAATTTTAGTCCAGGGTATGTTTAATTAATGATTAAAAAATTTTTTTTTAAACATTTGATTATTAGATAAATTCTATACCAATCGAAAGTATGAAGCCCATAGAATATGCAAACGTTAGGTTGCCTATTCTTTTCCCGTCACAACTATCGGGTAGCCAGGTTTAAACTGGTAAATCTATACTAGCATTTTGCAACGGTCTGATTATTGAATTGAAATTAAATAACATTAAAGATTATTTTATTATGAACACGGTGGTATAGGGTTGCCTGCGAAAAATCAGTCCAGAATTCCGGTTGTTGAATTTTGAAAAGTAAAATATTGCAGCGAGTGAATGTGTGCGACTGAGAGGTCCCAACCAAAACCATCCCATACCATAGAAGAGGACACAGCATAGCAGCTGTTTGAAGTCCGCCCATTTAAAAAAAGAGAGTGCGTATGCTATTTGTGCTTGAAAATGAAAAGGATAGCGATGGACTCGTATATGCTGTGCATTATTTTGGAGTAGATTGTCGCTATAGATACAATAAAATGCATGGTATAATAATATACTCCGCCTGGTACTCTCTTCCGAGACTCGCGAACCACGTGACTGACACAAGCCTACGT
The DNA here is from genome assembly GCA_905147355.2 of Apotomis turbidana. NCBI lineage: Eukaryota > Metazoa > Arthropoda > Insecta > Lepidoptera > Tortricidae > Apotomis > Apotomis turbidana. The sequence goes on from LR990280.1 coordinate 4,863,292, forward strand.
CATCATGATGTTCAGAGATTCTCATACTTTTAAATGTTGGAGAATTTTAACCAACGGTGAAAAGTGTTTAAATGGCATTAATTTTAAGTGATTCAAGTAGAAACATAGGTAGTAGAATAAAACAAATGTAATGTATCTAATCTTTCGGAGTTTCTTCTCAACAGTGGTCACCTCTTGTGAAATGTCGATAGACTCAGACATGTAAAAGTGCCCTTGTGGCCTACTTGCAGAATAAAGTTAATTATTTCATTAATTAATTGATTAAAAAAAAGTTAAATAACTATTTCTCTATTTTAATAATAAACTACTCCAAAAGCATATACAGCATATACGAGTCTATCGCTATGCTTTTCATTTTCAAGCACAAATAGCATACGCACTCTCTTTTTTTAAAAGGGCGGACTTCAAACAGCTGCTATGCTGTGTCCTCTTCTATCGTATGGGATGGTTTTGGTTGGGACCTCTCAGTCGCACACATTCACTCGCTGCAATATTTTACTTTTCAAAATTCGACAACCGGAATTCTGGACTGATTTTTCGCAAGCAACCCTATACCACCGTGTTCATAATAAAATAATCTTTAATGTTATTTAATTTCAATTCAATAATCAGACCGTTGCAAAATGCTAGTATAGATTTACCAGTTTAAACCTGGCTACCCGATAGTTGTGACGGGAAAAGAATAGGCAACCTAACGTTTGCATATTCTATGGGCTTCATACTTTCGATTGGTATAGAATTTATCTAAAAATCAAATGTTTAAAAAAATATTTTTTTAAATCATTAAACATACCCTGGACTAAAATTTGTTAGGCAACCCATATGCAATATATTTATTGACATATTAAATTAAATATAAAATACATTTCATCAAATAAACATCTCGGTGAAGGTCGTTCTTAAAGGGATCTTAGACTACAAGTCATTTTACAAATGACTCACTTCACCAAATGATCAGATGTTAAATTTACATTTTACAAATAATCATTTGACAAAATGATCATTTAGCAACTGAGTTATTAGACAAAACTACTCTTGGTCTAAAAACGTCTGGTACAATGTATTATTTCAAGTGTTTCGTTTGTTCTTTTTTTGTTTTTTCTTAGAGCAAAGCTAACTTTTTTCTCAAATTTGCTCTACTATTTTTACTATTTTAGATCGTAGAGCATAGTGGATAGATTCATTAATGGGTTAGGTTATGTTAGGACTGCGACCACAACAGCGCGCGAGCCGAGCGAGCGAAGCGAGCGTACTGCGGCAGCGGTCGGCGAAGGCCAGAACAAAAAAAATTGAATTTGCTCTATCCGTAAAACTCGTAGAGCAAACTTGATGAACATGTGCAATTTGCTCTATTAGTAGATACAGATTGTAGAGCATAGTGGATAGATTCTAAGATAGTAGCGGAATAAATAACCCAACTACAGATTACCTACAGACTAAATCATAATGTTTGAAAAAGAAGTACTTTTTATGAAAATAAATTTCTTAAATTATATTTTGTTATTTAACACATTTGTCAAGGGTAGTGTTTGTAAAATAATCATTTGCTAAGTGACTTTTTGTAATATGATATTTTGTCAAATGTCTCGTTTGCCTAATGAATATTTGTTGAAACGTTGTTTGGTCAAATGATCATTTGTCAAACGTTTATTGGTCAAACATTAGTGAACTGGTTTTTACATAGCACGCAGAACTTATGGCTATTTCGGCAATCTTTTTCTAAAACCACGGTTGAAATATAAACTACGAATATCCTTAACACGCTTTTTTAGATTGATAATAATGTTAAAATAAAATTGTTAGGTTTTTCGACCCGTTTCTTTTTCGAAGAAGATATCTAATTTATAGGCGAAAAAATGTGTTATATGTGTTTTTATTTTAGAAATCGTCTAAAAAAGGCGTTTTTTTTTTATTAATAGTATCGGTAAATTATCGCCTTTTATTGTCAAATTAAGGACATTTCCATTATTTTACCTTGCTAGTAACTTGAAAACGAAGCCTCTTATCGATGAACTGATAAAATAGCTCGATGCAGCTTTTTCTCATAATGGTGGTAGCAAAAACTCAATATTGGTAAAATGTGAAAAGGTCGCCTTTCACCACACGAGTAGGACGGCAGAATTGGCGTACCCATGCACAACAAGAGTTGGACAACTGTTCCGGTAAGGACATTTCCGATCCCTTTCCCCTAACCTCTATTTTAATCCCATGGTATTTGCTGGCACTGATAACATTATCCGGATAAGGATACATATCATGTGAAATATGAGACGGCGTATTCATATTGAAATCGTTTTTATGTGGATTCACGTATGCAAAGCTAGTTACATGAGCGCTGCTCGGAATTCCCGTAGTACTTGCTTTAAGCTCCGTCATGTCTTTTCTACATTTTGGGATGCAACGCGACAGCATTGGCCGCTTCTTCTTTTCTTTTCCTTCCATTATCAGATCCGTATTCAAACTCTTAGTCTCTTTTAATTTCATTTTATTTTGCTCATATTTTTCTATTGAGATAACGCCCTCCGTATCTCTAACATAGTAATAACTCTCTTTCTTAAATTTTGGTGTTTTCTTCTTCTTTTGTGTTATACTTTTGCATTTTTTGCTTGATTTCTTCAACTTTGACATTATCATTTTGAAATCTTCCCCAAGTGGTCCATTTGTACGTGCATACGACGTGCGAGAGTTGAGTCTTTGCAGGCATTGAAATATGCTAGCTATCTCGCATGGACAACCCGGTGGTGGTTGGCCTGAAACTATATAATTCTTTAAGTAATAGTAGGTACATTGTGTAACGAGTGTCGTAACCGAGGGTTCTATTAGCAGCCCGCATGGCTTCATTGACACGAGTTTGTAATTCGTTTACCACCAAAGTATGTTTTTCGTCACACAATTAGGTCATTTAAGTATATATAAAGATTTCTATTGTTACATTCTGTAACGTTTGTTGTTTCATGGGATTTCAAGACATTTCACGCGTCAATCGCGTAGTAAATGTAATAAACTTAAACATATTGTTAATTAAAAAAACAATAATACAGTAAAGATTTTGTTAAACATACGATCTATGAAAGAATATACCAAAAAAAAACAATGTTGCTTAAACTTTATCTAATTGCAAATGGCGGCCTTGCAGTTGAATCATTGTTGCGGTCTAAACTTCGAATTTTATTTTTTTGGTGTGTAATTCAATATCAAGATTTGACTTGGCTAGTTTTCACATACAAGTTTATATTATATTTGTCTTAGTTACATACATTTATTTTAGTATTTTGCATGTTCTTGTATCTAAAGATTGTTGGGCAAAGAACTTGCACCCATATATATATCAATTCTTTTGTCGGCGAAGCCAACAACGTTGCACGCGATATTGAACTTGGCTCGCATTTAACATTTATGTTTTTGGGATACGTTTTACGCGGTCCATGTCCATATCAAGACATAAACTGTATTTTTGAAATGATGGTTGCTGCACGAGCAAACTAAGCAACAGCAAACAAATTCGGAACACAAAATGACAAAATCCATTATCGTTATTATTATCTTAGGGATCAGAGGGTTCATCCAAAACATGCCAAAAAAGAACTCCCGATCATCAGTGCCGTATATTTTATGTCCCCGCACTTTTATGTCGTGAATTTCGTCCACTAAATAAAAATTAGGCGTCCGAAGGCTCGAAATTGACAGTGTCAGTGACCGGTTCAACCCTTTTCTTGGCAATGTATCATATATACCTACAGTCAATTTAATCATCCTTTTGTATTTTTTACTTCTTATTGTTTTAATTAGTACTCAATAACAACGAGGCTTGATAGTCGGAATTCTTATTTATTTTGCCAAGAAAAGGGTTAACAGTTGCCTAAGTCGGAGCTCACGCGCCTTCACTATGGGTAGGTGGGCCATTTTTTCTAAAGTTGTACACCCCACTTTTTTTTAATTCTTTGATTTTGGGTATTTTCTACTAAGAATCACGAGCTCTTTCGATCTAATACGGAGAAAAAACTGTCCCAAAATATTCATACATTTTTTGTTTTTCCATTCCGTTACCGCTGTAGTAGGTTATTATGGAAATGGTAACGGAATGAAACGAAAAAACATTGGGACACTTTTTTCTTCTAATAATATCGAAATAGCTCATGATTCTGGGTAGAAAATACCAAAAATATCGAAAAAAAAACCAGTGTGGTGTACAACTTTAGAGAAAATGGCCTAGGTATACGCACTGAGCGGCCGTGGGATCTGCATGCTAGAACCGTCTTGAATTCCCAGCAGCGATTGCATATCTTCAGTCTTCTGTAGAGCCTCAGAAGGTGCACTGGTTAATGTCCCCGAGACCGACAGTAGTAACTGCTTAATGTCTTCTCTATCCTTTCGCTTCGAGCTGTGGGAAAAATAGCAGGGGTCGTCATTGGGAAGATGCGATGAGCAATATCGAGTAGACAATGCGTACCTACGTTTCGGGACTTAGATCTTTTCCTTGTTCAAACGGCTTGGTAAGAAAGCTTGTTTTATTGCAAGACATTTTTGAATTTAGCTTTTTGTGTGCCTGTTCGCTCTTAACAGCAGCAGGGGAACATGGTTTCTCATTATCACAGCTTTCCTGGTCGTCTTTGTGCTGTTCTTCAGTACTAGGAGTCGTAGTTTGGTGGCTTGTAGTGATTTGGGTAATGCGTGTGTCGTGAAAAGGACTTGTACAAACAGTAATAGGACACCAGGGCTTTGGATAAGGGCTAGTGGATTGATGAACTTTCACTAGTGCATTAGGGGGATGGACACTAGGAGTCGCGGCTTGCTCAGTGTTTGTGTCTGCGTCGCGATAGACACACCGGGGATTGGCATAAAAAAACATCGGTATATTGTTCGTCGGCACACCGTTGGCAGGAAGACATGGATTCGCACAAGAAGTCATAGTTTGGTTAAGGTTCGCCTGCGCGTCATAGCCAGGGCAACAGGGACTTCCATAATTTCTGTTGGTTTCGGTTTTTTGTTTAGGGCAATAGGGATTCCCGCAAGTAGTCCTGTTTTGGTTATTGCTCTCCTGTGGATTGGGTAGAGGACAACAGGGGTTTGGATAAGTGGTTTGGGTAACGTTCGCCTCGGGATAACCGGGCCTAGGAAACGGAATTGTGTATTGCCTATGGTTCGCTTCTGCATCGTCGGTAAGAGAAAATGTATTTGTTAAATATGACCTTAGTTCCTTCGTTTTATTAACGGGGTACGAATCTGAAAAAAAAACAATAGTTAGATTTCAAGTTATCGAGATCTTTAAGCAATCGTAATACAAGTTATACTTCATATGATTTACAACTAATCAATAGATCGAGTGTTTTTTTTACAAGTCGGAATACTGACAGTTCAAAGGAATTTAATACACTAGGATAGGTTTTTCTTACAACAAATGTATATAAAAAGTGCTATTGGTTTTGTGTTTATATCTTGTAATGTTTTTTTTTTATAATTTACTTCTTACATTCTAAAAAGACCTAACCCAGGGTGCCGCCGGTAGCAAGGCCCTGGCCCAGGCTACCGGTGGTTAGGGCTGCAGAAAGAGGAACCTCCTGACGATGCACGAGGAGTACCGCCTTCTGAATCTGACCCTTGACCCAGCCATCTAGCGAGTCGCTGCTTTCGGGGCTTATGAATAAATAGTTGCCAAGGGTCGCTGAATTAACTTTTTAGCACGCTGTTTCGTAAGTAATGGGATTGTGAAGTGTATTGTTATGGCGCTGTCATATCGAGGGGTGCAATTTTTATAAGCTTTTATTTAACTTGCAATGTATGTAAGTAACTATATCTTGCAACTCAATTGACGACGCGTTTGGCTCGGTTGGTAGACACCTGCCTACTGAGTCGGCGGTCCCGGGTTCGAATCCCGGCCGGGGCAAATATTTGTGCAAAATATTTGTTCTTGGGTCATGGATGTTATCTATATATGTATTTATATATTATGTATATCGTCGTCTAGTACCCATAGTACAAGCTTTGCTTAGTTTGGGACTAGGTCGATTTGTGTAAGATTGTCCCTTAATATTTATTTATTTATTTATTATTATTAATTTCCTTTAATCGATTGAGCTGAAATTTTGCATACCTACTTAGATGACTATACAATAATATGATACCATTGGGGCTGGTCTGATGGTGGAGCCGGAAGGTGGCGAGGTTACTGAGTTAAGGGTTTTTATAATCGTCTCAGTGAACAATTGATGGATGTTCAAAGAAAAGTACAACAAGAAACTTATTAAGGATGTGCGGAGTGGGCCCCGCGAGCCGCATCGCATCGCACTCCGCGCTCCACAAAAAAAGAAACAGTTGCCAAAATTAAGATCAACTTAGTGCACCATATGTATAATGAAATACTGTTTAAATCCATAGTAGGTAACCCCAGTTTGTTAGTGTATTTTCAGTTGATTTCGATTTCTACTTATCAGAAACACGATAGCTCATTTATTGTTTTTTTCTCGAATTGGTACTAGTATTAATTCATTCGATAGCTCAAGTTCAGTAAAAATAAATCTAAGCGTCATGTAAAGCTGTGGATATAATATGTACAATTAATACGAGTGCACAGGGTTGTGCAGCCTATAACTATCAAGGAACTCTTATATTATTACCTTTCAAGGTTTTATATTTTTTAAACGGCCAACAGGTTGTGGCGAAAGATTCAGCTGCGATCGTTTGGCAATTAGGGCAAAGTAACTCTGAAACATGATATTAATTTTAGGATGGCGTACAGTGCCGGTAAAATTACTATCGCTCTTTAAAGCCTACTGCCAAAGTTTCTACACGAGTGGTCTATGGTATGGGTCAGTTTTACGCAACGAGCGAACAATGCACTAACAGTGCAATATAATGCATTCGGGGCACTGTTGCGGCTCCCTCGCTATTGCAGTGCGTTGGGAATGTTCGCAGACGCGGCCGGGCCGTCGACGACTTTTTTGCTATACTGCGACAGGCTGGCTGCCTTTCCTCGGCCCCTTCATAGATCTGCGTGTGAGGAGAAGGGATCAATGAGGCGGCAGAGGAGGGGGTAGCCATCGAGTCTCTTTGTTTTTCTAATTTTTTTTTTTTTTATTATATGAGTCTGTGTGTTTTTAAGTTCTATAATAATGTATCTAACATAGTTTATAAGTTAATTATTAATAACAATATATTTATTAGTATTATTTGTATCCGTTAATAATAGAGCATTAATACCTTGGTTTGGTGTCTGTGTACATGTGCAGGATTGTTCTAAATCAGTAGATGTCCGTTTTCCTAGTTTACCGGTACCATCCTCGTAGGTATTAGTCATCCTGGAAACTGGACCCCCCGTGCCCATATTCTGAAGTTTCACTCCAGATACGCACGTGATGGATCCCGTTCCTAAACTTACAAAATTGATTCCTTTGACTCTGGGATTTGAAATGTTCCCCATGATACTGTGTCCTGTGCCTATACTTTCACGTTTAATTCCATCGTTTTTTGTTTTATCTGGTGATTGTGTTATTTGTGTTTGACGGGGATCTAAAATGCTCCCTACGGTACTGAACATACTAGTTCCCGCGGCTGTTTTTTGTTTACTTTTGTCTGGCATTTGCATTACGGGAATAGGGGACAGATGATGATTTGAGTCTGCATTGGTCATCTGTGGACTGTTTTTTCTGTCTTGTCTATATATATGTTTGGAACTTTGCATGGTGGTTGCGGTATCATTGAATTTTCCGGGCATAGCTCCAGTTATATGTTGACTATCACGTCCTGGAGATTTGGTTGTACCATGTAGTCTCTTTGCCAGCTCGTCATTGGGCTCTGAAATAAGCCGATCAATACAATTTAAACAGTTCACAATAGTTTTCGCAAAATAAAAACGAAGTTTGCCTTTATATTCCACTTATATTATACTTAAGTCCTATTCGGTTAGATTGCTCGATGCTTGAATTTTGCTGATTGCTGCTGATTGAATGCGGATTGTTTTAGAATTCATTACTTAAATGATATATATCTCATCTAGTCTCCCGCTAACCTTTTACCCAAGTAGCCACAAGTTATACAGCTTAAATTGGAGTTATAAGGGCTGTATAGCTTTGCTACCTGAGTAGGAACCGCAGTCATACTCTAGGTAGGGTGTGCTCCCGGTACTCATCTTCTATACAAATCCAGTACCGGAACCGGGGATTCCCGGTACATACAAAGTCAGAACCGGAGCTTGCCCTACCTCTAGGAGTGTTCGAAGTGCACATATAAATATCGTGTTACCACTGCATTATCAGTATGCACTGCATGATTATTATAGTTAAATATCTATATTTCCTTCCTAACAGTTGGTTTAGAAGGATCCTCGACCTTGAGTAGCCACCGCGCACCGCAAGATGTAGCGCGGAAGGTCCCCGACAACGTGGACCTAATCAGCAGGCTTATGATGATTGCTTATATTACCGTCCGTATTAGCATCCGTCACGTTTGACAATATGCAAGTGTGAGTGATAGATGCTTTGTCACTTATTTATCACGTGATAAAACGACCGTGGACCGCAAAAAGCCGTTGCGCCTTTGTCCAGCAGTGAACTTCTGTCGGCTGTTATGATGATGCGCTGATGCGGTGCGCCAGTAACAATTTACAATACGTATAATAAAGGTATACATACCTCGCAAGTTAGTAGTGCTAGAAGTGATTTGGTGAATGAGTTCCGCTGCCGTTTTTCTGTCTGTTAGGCGAGAATCCTCGGCGTTCTTCCGGGTAGTAAGAGGTTTCTTTACGTGAATTTCCGGAACACAATTCTTAGAATGATTGCTCTGGTCTTTCGCCGGTACGTCTATAATATTAAATGCGCAAATAAGCGTTATGAAGGAGTAGGTACTGTCTAATTCGAGACAATTAGTACCGGCACAGAATACATAACAGTATTATTGTCCTATAGGAGGTTTTGCAACCCACGCCATACTGCGGATTTCAAGTGGTACTTATTCATTTTACTGGCAACGACAAATTTCTAGGGTTCCGTAGTCAACTATAGTTTCGCCATGTCCGTCTGTCTGTCCGTCCGCGACTTAGCTCCGTGATCATTAGTACCTACTAGAAAACTGAAATTTGGTATGAGTATGTGTATGTATCACGCCGACAAAACGCCAATAAAAACTAAAAAAAAAAAAAAAAACGGGTGCCTCCCGTGCACCTAAAGTGGGGGGTGATTTATTTTTCGTTCCAACAGTTAGTGTGTGGGGTGTCGTTAAATAGGTATTTTAAAAATAATAGGGGTCTTGAATCATCAAACGGTTAGTACATGAACGCACAAATTAGTAAGGTGCTTTGGGGTAAATTTCGACATATTTTTAGGCGAGTGTAGAGTATGTTAGGGTTTGGGCTCGTAAGTCAGAACCTAAGAAGTATTCCTTCCAAGTAACGAGATCTTTACGAAATTGGATATATTCATCAACGCTTTGTGAAAACAGCGTTTCAATACGTTGCTTGAATTTGGAAACAAATTAGGATAAAAAAATATATATTTTGAACACTATTTCTTAAGGAGTGGGTAATTTCGAAAGCAAGTGGGGTAATTTCGAAGCTGGTTTTTATGCAATATGAGTTTAAGAATCATATTTCTTTTTAGTTCTAATTTATCCCCGCAAAGATGCAAAAATCGCACTGCTTTTATTTAATCGACTGCAACACACGTGCCCTCACGACTAGCGATGCGGAGTGAACTGAAGCGGGGGAGGAGATACACATGGCGTTTTGACAAGCGTTGCAAGCGTAGAATTTGTTCCCAGTTTAGTAGAAATGTGTGATTTTCGACTTATCCCCATTTTCGACTTTACCCCAAAGCACCTTACATGTCGAAAATGGGCGCGAAATTTGAATTCGGTCGAACGGTTATCTATAAAATTTTGAAGTGGGCTATCTTAGGAACCGGGCCATCTTTGGCGCAAGTACCTTAGATATACAATATCAACTGAAATACATAGAAAACCCAAACCCAAAAACAAAATATCGGTCCAAACAGATCACACAAATGTTTGCTCTTGCCAGAATTCGAACCTTGGATTGCCGGCATCATAACAGTTCCCTATTACTACAATGCAGAGCTAAAACTGCATCGTCAAACACAAACTGTCATACGGTGTGTAAAAAAAGAGTAGGTAAGCAATCGGTGGAAATATAGAATAAAGCCGTTAAATTACGTGAAAGAAGCCGTGTTGAATTGAATACAAATATATTTTTATGACATTAAATAAATATATATATTTTTCTCAGTTAATCCATACTAATATTATAAATGCGAAAGTGTGTCTGTCTGTCTGTCTGTCTGTCTGTCTGTCTGTCTGTCTGTCTGTCTGTCTGTTACCTCTTCACGCTTAAACCGCTGAACCTACTTAAAGTCGCCGTCAATAGAACTTGCTAACTATGTAAACAAAGGACGTAACTTTGTTTTTTCATTGTTTCTCCTTGAATTTTCACACCACCTCATCAAAAATCATTGAAACCATACACTATTGAAACGGTCATTGCCGTAAAATACAAGACCTTAAAATATATAACTGTATCTTGGATATTTCATTAAAAGTTTAAAATGGTTTTATAAGTTAGGTTATTAGGACCTGAGGGAATGACGTTTTTGTTTCTTTTAAATTCTACAATTGGCTATGGTGGGTAGTGTTGTAACTAAAATTGGCGATATATTAAGGCCAGTACACACTATCCAACTCACTCTCTTTAACGGCCAATGCGGTGTATACACTACGCGGTAATTTGACAATTTAAATTTCAATAAGTACGTAAACAATTAATATATATTTTTTTAATTCCCTTATTCTCATATAAACTTTTTCCATTCTTTCGCACCATTTTTTTAATATTATTTAAACTTCGGAACATTTAATATGGTCGTTTTGGACTGTTTTAAGGAATAAAAGTCACCCTATATTTTAATAAAAACAAATTTGCTAAACTTAGCAAATTTGATAATTTTACATTGACAGTATAAGGAGGAAAGTATACATCAATTTTATTTTGATTTTGATTTCGGTATTTTATTATTCGATATAGTTTGACATAAGTAAAGGAGTAAGTAAGAGTCTTGCTCATCACTAGTAAATTCCTCATTCAGAGACAATTTCAATATGGCGGTTTGTTTACATAGTTAGCAAGTTCTATTGACGGCGACTTTAGATGAAATTTGGTATGGAGATAGTTTGGTATACAGTGTGACTACTGAATAAAGTATAGTGTTTACAAAACAGTGCTTCATTTTTGGGACCCTTTAACAGCCACAGTTAACAATACAGATAATGAGTATTGTTCATCGGGTACAAAGCTAAGTGGATTCGCTCAAGAAAAAGAATTTTTACTATAATTAAAGTGCCACTATTACAAGTAGAAAACTACACTCACATTTGAGGTCATGACAACTGATGGACCTTTCGTCCATTAAAGAATCAACAACAAAAAGCAGCGATGCATCCATTAAACATGGGTTTGAGAACGTGATCGGTATGGCCCCGCCAATGTCCGACAGAGCGTAGCTTAGACACGGAGTCACGTATGTGTGCTTGAAATATGAAGTATCCATTGTTATATTTGTGGCGGCGTTTAAAGGTCTTCCTGCAACAAAGAAGGTTTCTTATCAATATGGTATGTCAATATACCAGAGATTTTCCTAGTACGAACGACATTGTTGTTAATGCTCGACAAAATAAAAACATCGAACATCCACTTCAACGTTATATAGAGGAAAATCACAGACCTAAATTGATAGACGCCGCAAACACACCCACTTCGCGTGCCAGCGGATCATGTTCAAATGAACATAAATCGTACATTTTTGGTCCCCAATTTTTTTCTAACTTGCGGTAAACAGTTGTTACATGGAGCAGTCTTAAATGAAACAACTCAGTATGTTTTGTCTATATATCGTGTATTCCTTTATAACGTTGAGGAGGTGGTTATCGATAACAGGGCTGTCGATATTATTATCAAAAAGTAGCCGAAAAACCTCACGTGATTTGTGCACAAGCCATAATGAAAATATGGTTGAAATTAAAATAATACTCTTAACATTAATAGTTGTTAAAATTAATATGTAGATATTGTTAACGACGTTGTTTGACGACGCGGTTGGCGCAGCACATGTGTAGCTGCCTACTACCTACTACCCGGCCGGGGCAAATATTTGTGTGATGAACTCGAATATTTGTTCTAAGGTCATGTATGTTATCTATATATGTATTTATGACTGCACTTTCTTACACAGCAAATGTTAATAAATAACTGCCTCGGTCAACTTCGTGATGGTGTAGAGTCGGGGTACTTATCGCACACCTCTTTTTTCATCGGTGTATAAAAATAACCTTGAGTGTTGACCGCGCATCGGAATACGCAGCGCTCCCTAACAAGGTGGACCGACGACTTGATCAGTATTGCAGAAAGCCATTGGATGAAGATAGCGTCGTACCTACCACCGATGGCGATGGAAAACTTTGGGAAGGCCTTCGTCCAGTAGTGAACGTTTTTGACTCATGATGAAATGCTATACACACGTGGTCACACAAAGTAAATTTAAGGCGCAATTTCACGAACCCTTGTTAGTTATAAACACCTTTCGTTTGTCCTTATTGACCCTTAATTTCACGACGTATAGCCAGAAATACATATTTTTTTAACATCTTTTTGTATTTATTATTTAAACAGATTTTTGAAGTACCGAGGCTTGAACCTGCGTTTCTTTTTTATTATGCGACTTTAAGGGTTAATAGAGACATTATAATTTAGTGAGATTGAGAGAAAAGCATTTTGTATTTGTTGGTATAAATAGTTAGGGGAGCATAAATCTCAGATCACCTCCCCGTCTGCGCCATGAATAAATCAATAATCGTAAATTAAACAGCGAATTCAAAACGGACACAACTTAAAAACAAACATAACTCAACTTCTGCTGTTTCGATTTGATCACCTGATATTGACCCCTCTGATTCTGGATGCAGCCTACATTGTACTGTTATCTTTTGCATCTAATGGTTTCCAGGTATATAGAAAGAGACGGATATAGTTACGCAATAGCGTCCGCGAATGCAATGATTTCCAAGATGGCTGCAGCCTCCCTGCAACGCGTAATGCACACATGCAATCGACTTCCTACGCACCCTCACTTAAAAAGCCGTAATATGGAAACTCTACTCACTAAAAACTTCTCGTACAAAAGGCGGACATAATGCCACAGGGCATGCTCTACCAGTCAACCTTTGGACCAAGCACATAAATTGTGAGCAAACCAAAGGCAGGAAAGCACATATTTAATTAAATTGCTTTCGTTCAAGAGTAAGTTTCGGGTTACTTTCCCCACTAGCATTAATATAATAAATCACTGCAAATAAAAATTTAAATATGATTTTTATCACTACCAACTAAATAGATTCGTGTATAGAATAGTCAAGTGAATAGCGACCTTAACTTTACATGTACCTAACGGTTGTTTGTACTTTGTACCAAAGTGTCTTCATTTGGTCTTAGAGATCGGACAGACTATACTCTTTTTTTATATGAACCCTAGCAAGAGAATATCTATTTATATAGATAAATGGAAGATATTAAAAAAAAAGTTTGGCAGCGGTTACTTAGCCATCATATCATTAGGAAACAAGTTTGTAATATAATATAACCCATCAGTTGTTACAATACGGAATTTACTTTTACAACCACACATGTTAAATTCAGTGGTGTGGCTATAATAATTCTAGTTAGATGGGCCTTGTATCAAATATGTTGTGGGTACATTTCCATGATCAAATATTATTAAAGGAGAACTTAATGAGAAAGGGGTTTTTTTTTGTCATAGGGGGCAAACGAGCAAACGTATCGCCTGATGGAAAGCGATTACCGTCGCCCATAAACACCTGCAACACCAGAGGAGTCACAAGTGTTTGCCTACCCGGAGGACGAAGATAGAATGCCTCTATGCTAGTAATTTCACCGGCTATCTTACCCCCACACCGGAACACAACAATGCGAACATTGCTTTTTGGCGGTGGGTTAGTAGGCAAGACGGTAGTAACAATCCGGACGGACCCTGCACGAGGCCCTACCACTCCAATATCATATAGTAACCTCGTGTGTATGGTGAGGGAGACTAATAGGGAACCTGCCGCAAAAATGATGCCGTTTCTCAACCGAGACAGATAAATCACGTTTTTTTGTGTTACTATTTATTTTCCTGGCAACGACAGATTTGTTAACTGACGGTGAAAGTTAGTGAATGACGCTGATGTAAACTTAAGGCAACACGACTAAATATTTCGCAAATCTCAAGTATTTTTTGTACAATATAGCCAAAGCTATCCACATTAATGAAAGTCAAGTTTATTTTCAATAGGATTCAGTATTTCAGTATTTTGCAAGAAAAACGAAGGTTGAGCAGCGTTCCGGTAAACAGTGTTTGAATTTGGTTAATGACAAATATTTGACAAATCGCTAGTGACGCTTAATAATGCAAATATATGACGTATGCACATTATTGCCAATTTGCCATATGAAAGCTGTTTGTAGACTTTGTGGCGCCACTATCCCTTGTAGCAACACTATCCCTTGTAGCGCCACTATCCCTTGTGGCGCCACTATCCCTTGTGGCGCCACTATCCCTTGTGGCGCCACTATCCCTTGTAGCGCCACTATCCCTTGTAGCGCCACTATCCCTTGTGGCGCCACTATCCCTTGTAGCGCCACTATCCCTTGTAGCGCCACTATCCCTTGTGGCGCCACTATCCCTTGTAGCGCCACTATCCCTTGTGGCGCCACTATCCCTTGTAGCGCCACTATCCCTTGTAGCGCCACTATCCCTTGTGGCGCCACTATCCCTTGTAGCGCCACTATCCCTTGTGGCGCCACTATCCCTTGTAGCGCCACTATCCCTTGTGGCGCCACTATCCCTTGTAGCGCCACTATCCCTTGTGGCGCCACTATCCCTTGTGGCGCCACTATCCCTTGTAGCGCCACTATCCCTTGTGGCGCCACTATCCCTTTTGGCGCCACTATCCCTTGTAGCGCCACTATCCCTTGTGGCGCCACTATCCCTTGTGGCGCCACTATCCCTTGTGGCGCCACTATCCCTTGTGGCGCCACTATCCCTTGTGGCGCCACTATCCCTTGTAGCGCCACTATCCCTTGTGGCGCCACTATCCCTTGTGGCGCCACTATCCCTTGTAGCGCCACTATCCCTTGTGGCGCCACTATCCCTTGTGGCGCCACTATCCCTTGTGGCGCCACTATCCCTTGTGGCGCCACTATCCCTTGTAGCGCCACTATCCCTTGTGGCGCCACTATCCCTTGTGGCGCCACTATCCCTTGTGGCGCCACTATCCCTTGTAGCGCCACTATCCCTTGTGGCGCCACTATCCCTTGTGGCGCCACTATCCCTTGTGGCGCCACTATCCCTTGTAGCGCCACTATCCCTTGTGGCGCCACTATCCCTTGTGGCGCCACTATCCCTTGTGGCGCCACTATCCCTTGTAGCGCCACTATCCCTTGTAGCGCCACTATCCCTTGTGGCGCCACTATCCCTTGTGGCGCCACTATCCCTGGGCCGGACCGACACTTGCTAGGCTATAATAGCGACAAGATTATAATTCGAATGAAAATCAAAAACCCGCTTGCAGCTTTAGGTACCAGGGCAGCGGTACGCTAAAGGAGGCATTTCAATGAACATCATGGGAAATAAAAGATAGTAGAACTGTAATATGCGAAAAGCTGAAATCACAACCTTATATTGGTTTTGTTCAGGGTGCATATTTGCGATGCTATAAATATGAGGAGTATTTACAAAAGGGCTTATTTCACTATGAAACTCATACTAAACTATAAGCTCTTTTGAAAATGCTTCAGTTCTAACAGGCTTCAGTTCTAACAGCAAAAGTACAGTACCAGGAATACATGATCTCAATGTAGCTCTCTTCTATGACAAAACGCAATAATAAACTAATACAATATGAGAAAAAAAAAAATGTCTAAAGGTGCACTTGTTTATCTGTTTATTCTGTGTTATTCTTACCAGGGGGTGGAGTCACGGCTACCCCCTTAAACCCAAACAGTCTTCCCTGTGTGTGTACGTGGGTGTCTAGACTTGCGCAATGTAAGCCCTAGGTCATTATTATCAGGACGCGACGCATTATTGATTCAGGACTCCGCGGGTCCAGTCGTCATTCGAGACCGTTATTTTCCCAGGATTTGTGCGTTTTACAAGATGGAAAAGTACGAACACAAGGAAAGCTACTTCGACTTCGTCCCAATTTCACGGGAATTACTCCGTGAAGTAGAGGACAGATTAACCCATTTGGAGATGGCTATAAAAGCAGTGAGGCAAAAGTGCATTTGCGATTGCAGGGATTGTCGCGCTGCGAAAGCGGCCGAGGCTGAAGAACAACACATCGAAAATTTGCCGACCACTGACAACGATGAAGATTCGTCCCAGAAGACTCTGGTAGGACAGCCGCAACAGATTTCCGAAAAAAAACCGGCCGCCGGCAAAAAAGAACCGTCTCGCAAGAAGAATTATCGCTTAAAGCGCGAAAATATCTTTTAAAATGAAACTCTACAAATGTCAATCTTTCCATATACATTTCATATTGAGTTATTGAGTAAGAAAGTTTAACCTTTAAAGTCCCAAAATAAAAAAAAAAACCCGTGTTCAAACCTCAGTGCCGTCACAACGAGGAAAAAAATCAGTTTAACTAAAAAATGCAAGAAGAGATGTATATCGGGCTATATATCCATACATTAAGGGTTAATCAGTGGAATAGAGTAAAACTCATTCCACAAACGAGCTACTAATGAGCTGTTTAGATTAAGAATGATGTCACAGTCGCGCGACTGCAGGAAAATCAACAGAACGGAAAATAAACCGAACCGCCGACGAACCTTGTGAAATTCTTCAGGAAAAAGATCATATGACAATTAAATACGTGTAAATCTAATTAAAAGACTATTAATTAGATTTACACGTAACTTGATTAGTATGATATTATATTGAATCTAAATTACGTAGTGATGTGTGTCGTAGACACTTAAGTTTTCTATCATGTATTTATATTTTCTGACCTTTTTATATTTTACCTTTTATAAAAAAAGCCCTACTCTATATACCTATATGTGTACACATCGGAAAAAATATACTTAAGTACTTAAAACCTTCGTCCTATGTCTCAAAAATGTTATTATAAGTGGTACTTATAATGGTTGTCTTCTTATACGTCTATCGTGCAAAATAAATAAATATCTGTGCCAGCATAAAACCATTTTTATTTTTTAATTAATTATTTAAATACAAATTAACGTGACGTAAAACGTTACGACTCGGTGCAACATTGTATTGTATATTACACTGTCGTGCTGTGACTTTTTATTGCATGACGTTAATTTGTTTGTCACGGTGACGCGCTGGTACACTTCGTTGCTCGTGACGTGACATCGAAGTAACGTGGTATAGTTTAGGTATTGCGTTTGGTTTTTGAGTACTTGTCCCGCCGACGATAAACGAGTAGACGAGAAGCGAAGTGTGTAGTTTCGATGGCTTTTTCGCTAGCCTTAGGCACCTTATTTGTTCAAAGATGCCGATTATTTTAGACATTTTTTCTAGCTATGATCAAACACTTACTAGTTAGAACAGGGCTACATTGCGATTTATGATTTATTGGTATATTTTGAAACTACAGCTAGAATTTTGAATTATCAATTTTTGTTTAAAAACTTACACAAAATTGTCAAAATTCACGCAGAAAACTGGTTTTTTCAATTGATTTTCGACTGCACGCAATTAAAGCATGAAATAGTTGTTACTATGTAGAACTCACGGTAAATTATTGTTCACTTTAAAAAGTTGGCTGAAATTATCAATATATTTGTCATAAATTCATAATCATAATATAAAAACAATACATTTTAAAATGTATAAAGCCTCTTAAGCGAGTGTTTGAGTGCGAAATGATGTGCCGACGGTAAATTTCCTAAATTGAGAATCTTTCCACATGGAAATTCCTAAACATTTACTATACTAAATTTCCCAGTAGAAATATTTTTAAAATTCTTGAGAAAGTTTATAGAAATTTCCGGAAATGTTCGAAGCTTTTTGGAAACCTTCCGGAACCTCATCCGCATCCGTAGGGGAACCTGGGGATAGTTGATCCCCATTTTGATTTTGGACTCTATTTTTTTAATTTTTTACAGTATTGGAGATCTTTTCAAGCTAAAATATTCAAAATTTATCTATTCATTGATAGTTTAAATGAAAACAAGATTATGCTACAATTTAACTCAATATTAAATGAAATACAATATTGTAGACTTTAACCATGTATCCCCCATGTAAGGGAGATTTGTTTACCCCTAATTGGGAGCCTTTTTAACTTTGTCGTAGTCGGGCGAAAAATAATATATCATCGACAGCTCTATGAATCCTAGCATAGATAAGACTTGATCCCTCACGGGGTCTCATGATTCCGTCATCATGTCACCCCCAAATCAAAAGTTCTCAAGTCTCCCCATACATAGTGTTGTTATAAAACATACGCTACTCAACACTATTTATCAAGTATTTGAACGTATTCAATGACAATCTACACTTGAATAAACGACTAAAATAACAAACACACTAAAACAATAGCATTTATTTCACTTTTCATTAAATAAATCAAGTTAAAACTTACCGAAAATTAAGTTCGACACGACACAAATATTTCAACGGCCACCATGTGCAAAATACTGACGTGAGTCACAACGTGCCACGAAAGAACGTGAAGTTAGGCATACATGAATGAGTGTTGCTAGCGTAAGAAAATGTATCGCGTTTGGTTGAATTTTAAATTAACTTTAACAAGTCTCCCAAGGGATCTAGTCTCCTCAGGTTCCCCTATGCGACGCGCGATTACTCGCGCAACGTCGAGCGTAAATCGCCTGGTGAAAACCAAAACTCACAAAAAAAATCTGTTACTACTCTTCAAAACCTCGTATCTAGTTTGTAGATTGATACTGAGATACGAGCTTTGTTTTAAGTAGGTATATTTGTTATCTATTGAGTTTTGGTTGTCAACAGACGAAATATAGTTGTTCTCTCGGCGTCAGTTCTGACTCTGACCACAAAGCAAGCATCGCTGAGCGAGTCATGTGAGTTCAATTTAATAGCTATTTTCGGCGCGAAAAACTAGTGAAAAGAAAGCCCTAAGCCGGCAGTGTGAACGGCTAGCGATAAACTATTATATTACTCTAAGAAAATTAATAAAATCAGGGGAAATAATTCGTGTAGTTTTGAAAATTGGTACAGTTATACCCTATGGTGTCTAGATGAACATACTAAAAGTCCTCGAGGGTGGGGGCTGTGCTAAGGGAGTAGGGGGGGGGGGGGGGGGGGTTTAAAGGTACCTTTTTCCTGATTTTCGCTCATATCCATACTAATCCATACTAATATTATAAATGCGAAAGTGTGTCTGTCTGTCTGTCTGTCTGTTACCTCTTCACGCTTAAACCGCTGAACCGATTTAGATGAAATTTGGTATATAGATAGTGTCAGTCCCGGGGAAGGACATAGGATACTTTTCATCCCGAAAGAATTTAGTGTTTCCGTGGGATGAGCGGGTAGCACCGCGGGGCACAGCTAGTCTCAAATATTTGTAGAAATAGTTTGATTACTTCAGACAAAAGTTTTTACATTAAATTCCCTGCAAATTTGGTCATATTAATTTTTAGGGTTCCGTAGCCAAATGGCAAAAAACGGAACCCTTATAGATTCGTCATGTCTGTCTGTCCGTCCGTCTGTCCGTCCGTATGTCACAGCCATTTTTTTCCGAAACTATAAGAGCTATACTGTTGAAACTTGGTAAGTAGATGTATTCTGTGAACCGCATTAAGATTTTGATGCAAAAATAAAAAAATAATAATAAATATTGGGGGCTCTCCATACTTAGAACTGAAACTCAAAATTTTTTTTTTCATCAAACTCATACGTGTGGGGTATCTATGGATAGCTCTTCAAAAATGATATCGAGGTTTCTAAAATATCTTTTTTCTAACCCTATTCGGGTTTGCGTGACAGACGCTTCCAAAGTGGAAAAAAGTTGGTCCCCCCCCCCTCTAACTCCTAAAATAAGAAAATGAAAAATCTAAAAAAACATATGATGTACATTACTATAAAAACTACCAACGAAAATTGTTTTGAACGAGATCTAGTAAGTAGTTTTTTTTAATACTTAACTTTGCACCTAATTTATATGGGGCGCTATACATACCAGGTGCAAACTTAACTTAACCACTTAGGGACTCCGACTCGCACTTGGCCGGTTTTTTACTCTACGATCAATACTTTGGGAGCAACAGGGTGTGTAAGTTAACAAAAATATTAAAAAGTAGTTGTTCAAGAAAACGTAGTTTTTTCGTAGTTGCTCATCATAACACTTGTGTTGTGCAGTTGAGAAATTCCCGTTACCGGCTAATTCTCATTTGGGAATATTCCAAGAAAATTCCAATTGTTCCCGGGAATATACGAGCTTGGTGGATCCATTCCTTTGTTATTTAGTTTTAAGCTAATTAATTGAATACAAGCAAACCGTTTTCGCTTTTCAACTCATCCTGAATCACCACTTAAGTAAATATCATAAAATTTACCTGATGATGGACCCTGGAAGCCCGTAATGGATCGGATCTCAAGATACGTTCAACGTAGACATGTGCGGTTTTCGTATTTCAACTCATCTTGATGAGCAGTTAGAGCCGGTATTATAAAATTTACCGTATGATGGACCATTACGGGTACGGGACGGATGTCTCGCTCACTGGTATGGCCGCCGTGCTCGGACTTCTCGCTCAATCACTCGCTGCGCTGCTGCTTGCCGCGCAAAGTCGTGGCAGCTCCGTTACGGTAATTTCACACGCTCGGACCGATATGGGGATTATACGTTCGATCAGCAGGTGACTAAGCGTGCTTTTTCTAAACTAAAAAAAAACGTTATGATTGCGACGTATCCCTAAAAAACCTATTTTTCTTTTACACGTGAAATGTATCCTGAGATTTATTACGGGCTTCCAGGATCCATCATCAGGTTTATTTTATGATACTGGCTCTAATTGCTCATCACGAAGAGTTGAAATACGAAAACCGCACAAGTCTACGTTGAACGTATCCTGAGATCCATTACGGGCTTCCAGGATTCCATCATCAGGTTTATTTTATGACACCGGCTCTAATTGCTCATCAAGGTGAATTGAAATGCGAAGACCAGACATGTCTACGTTGAACGTATCCTGAGATCCATTACCTACGGGGTTCCAGGATTCCATCATCAGGTTTATTTTATGACACCGGCTCTAATTGTTCATCAAGGTGAATTGAAATACGAAAACCGCACATGTCTACGTTGAACGTATCCTGAGATCCATTACGGGCTTCTAAGGTCCATCATCAGGTTTATTTAATGATACCGGCTCTAACTGCTCATCAAAATGAATTGAAATGTGAAAACCGCACATTTCTACGTTGAACGTATCTTGAGATCCGATCCATTACGGGCTTCCAGGGTCCATCATCAGGTAAATTTTATGATACTCACTCTAAGTGATGATTCAGGATGAGTCAAAAAGTGAAAACGGTTTGCTTGTATTCAATTAATTAGCTCAAAACGACATATTTTTATTTTTATTTTTCTTTATTGGCACACTAAACAGATTACATTCATTTCAAAAAATAAAGATACAAAGGACAGGCATTACAGATAAATGTCATCCAAAATAAGCATGCACATCATGATTTTAACAATATAAGTACATTAAAAAAAAATATCCTAAAATAAAAATTATTATAAATGTAATATTAATATAATGGCAAAACTGTTTAATTCAACATTTTATACATATTGAGCATCTTGAGATAGAATAACAAAACATTCAAAGATGTGTAAACAGAGAGCGTTTAACGCGAAAGCAATTCTACAATCTGCCTCCTGAAAACCAAAAATCGTGGATTGAAAATGTCGATGTCATTATTTTTTGACACTAGGTCGTTGTACTGACGGCACATTCTTACGATAGGATTGTAATAAGAGGTGTTGTTCCTGTATACCTGCAGAGCAAACACTTTAGGGGCGCGCGATCTAAATCGTGGTGTGTTGAAGGTGATATGTGACAGAATATAGGGGGAATCAATTTTAGAATGAAGGACCTTGTGTAAAAATAGCATGTCATACAAGAGACGACGTGACTGGAGGGAACTAATGCCAAATGTTCGTAAACGCTGGTCGTAATTTTGGTGGATTAAACCGTGATTGTATCTATACGACATGATTTTCAGACACCTTTTTTGAATACGCTCGATATTATTTGAGTGAACAGAGTAATATGGCGACCAAACAATGCAGCCATATTCGAGTACACTACGTACAAGACTTTGGAATAGGCACAGCAAGCTATTAGGCCTTTTGAAGTCTTTGGTAACACGAAGGATGAATCCTAGCATTTGGTTGCTTTTCCTAATTACGTACTCGTAGTGTGACTTAAAGTTCAGTTGTTCGTCAAAGTAAATGCCAAGGTCCTTAGCGACAGTTTTGCGTGCAAGACTTTGGTTAGCCAGTGTGTAGTCGTATATAATCTTTTGTATCAAAGGAATGGGTCCACCTAGCTCGTATATTCCCGGGAACAATGGGAATTTACTTGGAATATTCCCAAATGGGAATTTACCGGTAACGGAAATTTCTCAACTACACAACGTTGCAACACGTTCGCGTGTTATGATGAGCAACTACGAAAAAACTACGTTTTCTTGAACGACCATGTTTTGATATTTCTGTTAACTTAAACACCCTGTAGCTCCCAAAGTACAGTACGATTAAAATCAGTTAACACTTCGGCTTTTCTCGGGTATCATCGCCTAAATCCGGAGACGGAAATGACACGAAATACATTACCGCGATTTCTTTTAGGTAGCATTCAATTTGAAGTATCATAAACGCAATGTATAGCACCTGCCAAGATGACATTACTAACCGGTAGACCTAAGAAATTTATTTATGCAGAAGCGACATGAATTTTAACATTCTTGTAGGTATACAATCTATAAAAAAACATATATAAGTCAATATTTTACTGTTTGATGTAAGTAGTACCTACGATATTACGTCGGATTAATAATTAATAATAATCACCAAATAAAAAAATTTAAAAACCGATTTCAACCGATTTTTGTTGATATTTCATAAACTGCTTGACCGATTTTGATAAAATTTACATGGGACCATCTCGGAAGTATACCCTATCAAATACGAAAAGAATTTTGTAAATCGGTCATATCTGTAAATTGATAACTCTATGTGAGAGATGAGGGATTCACGACAATTACCGAGGTTGGCCGAAGTGTTAACTGATTTTAATCGTACTGTAATGATCGTACAGTAAAAATGAATATGACCAAATTTGTAGGGAATTTTATGTGAAAACTTTTGTCCGAAGTAATCATAATGCTATTTCTACCAATATTTGAGATATGAGCGAAAATCAGAAAAAAGGTACCTTCAACCCCCCTACTCCCTTAGCACAGCCCCCACCCTCGAGGACTTTTAGTATGTTCATCTAGACACCATAAGGTATAACTGTACCAATTTTCAAAACTACACGAATTATTTCCCCTGATTGCCCATATTCGGCTTAATTTGCTTGAGCTATATTATAAATTTATAAATGTCTCTTTTACTGACACTGGTTATGAAACTTTCGCTCGTTGCCTTGAGCTAGAACAGCCTACTCGTAGTTAGGAAATTATAATTTCCGCGCCAAGTTAAGTATGTAGGTCGACTATTAAATGTGTCTCTTACTGACACTATCTTTTGTTCGTTTCTTGTGCTAATCGGTTTTCTCGCCTGCGAGACAAGTGCCTTACTGTAGGTTAGTTCTTTCACTATAACTAGGAATTTTTGCATTTATTCGTGACCAAATGCAGTTTGGTCAACTGGGACAGTGAGATTAAACAAAAATGATTCAGTTGCATTTTGTAGTTTTCGTAAAGCCGGAGGGAGAGCAGCCCTGCGGAGCAGAGTAGGGGTGACCGTGCTTTTGTCACGCAAAGCCGGAAGGGCTGCTTTCTCCGCAGCACCAGAGCTAAGGCAGAGTCATCAGTTTTGGTCGATTTAGGGGTCCATTATCTCCGTAATTATAAAGTTTAGAAAAATGCTACCCATATAGAGGTCATGAAAATGGCTGACCTTTGTAGCTCAGTATCTCGGTAAATATTGATCGAAGAAAAAAGATGTAAAAAAACATGCTTATTTTTGCGTAATCTTTACTAGTGTAAGCAAAAACAGCAAAAGAATGATAGCCCCCCTTTGGTAAATTACGGTGAAATCTCAGCATTAATGTCATTCTAGGCTCCCCAATCTACGCTATCGTCGCGTGATCATGACAAGAATACGGGTTCTAGTGATGATGAGTCTCTCCGCTTTTTAACCACTTAACCTACCTTTTGCGAATGTCCTGTTCCGAACTATAGCCACTTACCCACGTTTTGCGCAGGAGGCCGCATGGCTGGGGTCATTTCAAGGTATACCCAGATAAATAAAATAAGTTGAATCTGGCCTTCATTTTTTGGCTGCTAGGCTGCGAGGGCAACTCACCACCAATATAATTTTTAGTATTTAGACAGGACTACATTTTACTTAGTAACACAACGAATTTGTTAAAAATGCAATATACTGTTTCATTCAGTTAACAAAATAGAGCTGACAGATGTCTTGTTGTTCTAAAAAATAGTGTAAAAAAGTTTTTTTTAAAGAAAAGCCAAAGAGTATACCTAAGTACAACCTAAGTAGGTTACGTACACAAGAGGAAGGAAATCAAACAACGCTGTCATGTATTGAGTCACCAACAAATACATTTACAAATCAGTTTACAATATGCAATAGCTACCAAGTTCCATATGATATTGACGCTAATCTTTTCGGATATCTAAAAAAAATGCCTTGCAGGTCTGTTTCGCGAATGATGGATGGTCGTTGCTGCTGTTCCCAGGTACCAGATGAAGCTAAACCGCTGAAAAAGGAGTATCCTAAGAAGAAACTGCTGACCAGGACCGTTGAGACGTTCTACGACTACTGTGCTGCGTACAATTTGAGGTATGACACCTCTGGTCGGTGTTAAGGGCGATTACTCTCTTCTCTTGCTTACTAAACAAAGCTTACAGCCTTATCACACTTGCGATTTGCGAGCGAGTTTTCTATACAAATAAGCGACGCGGCGAGCTCGCTGCGTGATCGCCTTCATACAAAAGTCGCTCGCAAATCGCAAGTGTGATAAGGCCCTAAAGAAGTACGGACTACGGACATAATGCCAGGGTGTTTAATGAGTCATATTTCTTTATTAAACGAAATAATAACAAGTTTATTTATTTAAAAAAATACGATGGCAAAACATTATTACTTACAGTCCGTGAGCTCACAGATTGCCGTTCGCCTTTGGGCAAAACTGAGACGATCTTATTTTGATCGCGTAAGAGCGAGGGAGCCGGGTATAAAATGCAAATCGCATTTTGACAGCTCACACACTGTACCTACTTCTGTCCCTTGGGGTTACCGGTCTAATGTCCCTTCGGCCAGCAGAGCTTATTTACCATTCTAATCCTCCCATCTGCTTTAATCAACGCACACTGTGATTAACATTTCCACTTGACAACGCGGTATATTTTCAGTTAGGCCTTACTTATAACATAAATGGGTCAATCAACTTTTTTCTGTTGCTTGTTGCCATTGTGATGTCCCCTGGGTAACTTAAAAACTACGATTTTCGGCGGCAATATTCAACAAGAATGTTGTAACTGCAGCAGTTATAAACCCATTCTTATTTAGAATATCTCTTGAAAAGACCAATATTGTCAATTATCAAAACTTTTCTTAGAAGTTTAATCACCACTGTCTCCTGGGTGATAGGAGAGAATAACGACAAGAAAAAGTTGGTCCACCCAAATACGTTTACACCGAGCCCCACTTACATATTTATTTAGTTTCGTTTTTAGTATTTGTTGTTACAGCGGCTACAGAAATACATCATCTGTGAAAACATAAGAGGCCTTATTCCTTTTAAAATGTTGATTGCTTAGACATTTATCTCTGTGATCAAACATGTTTCTTAACATATTATTAATCGTAACTACCTAGAACAGGGCTATTGGGATTTATTGGTATATATTTCAAACCTACAATTTGAATTTTTCGTTGATAATTTTTGTTTCAAAATCTACTCGAAATTTACAAAATTCACGCGGAAATTTAGTTTTTTCAACTTATTTTCGACTGCACTCAATAAAGGCATGAAATAGCTATGTTACTACCTAGAACTCGGAAAAAAAATTTATTCACTTCAAAAAGTTGGTTGAAATTATCAATATATTTGTCATAATATGAAAACAATAATTTTCTAAAGGAATAAGGCCTCTTAAGCTGTCTAGCTATCACGGTTCATGAGATACAGCCTGGTGACAGACGGCCAGACATACATACGGACGGAAAGCGGACTCTTAGTAATACCCTTCGGGTACGGAACCCTAAAAATGTTTGTAAATTCGGCAGGTACATCCCGTACCGCACATCGTGTGACCGCGGCAAATGCCTCAACAACGCGTTCAAGGACATGTTCATGCTGCTTTGTTTCCTGGCTGCGAACCTTGTCGTGCTGCTCACCATCCTGGCCAAGCTGGCCATTCATCTGAGCGGCGTGTTCTTGGATACCGTGGATTGGCTGCTTCATGCGTTAGTGTTGCCATTATATCTCCGGCCACAAAACAGATAGGTACAGAAATCAATCTATATACAAGCACGTGAGCAAACGCACACATAGACATTCACGGACACGTCAAGCGGATGGCACTCGCGCTCGCACTGGTCTGAACTGGTCCGAGATATCGTGTCCGTGAGCAATGTCTATGTGTGCGTTTGCTCGAGCGCGCTTGTATGTAGATTGATTTCTGTACCTATCTGTTTTGCGTTGCGGCTTTCTTACGGGTCGGCCACGGTCATAGGGTGCGTCTCCATGGACGCGGAGCGGAAACGCGCGGAATAAACCAATAACCCATAGTTGAAATCTGTAACTCACCTCTGCTTCCCTTGTGTGATTGGTTGATTCCGCACGTCTCAGCGCGTGGACACGCACCCTTAGGCTGCGTTTTTAGCCCTTGCGTTCTGTGGACAGGCGGCGCCTGGTAGGGCCCTGAAGCTCTAACAGGAAGGGTGCAGATATAAGATATTACTAAGGTTGCCAAATCCTTTTCCACCGAACCGCGGACTGACAATGTGCCTCAATCTTTTCTCTGCGTCCTGCCCGTCTAGCACAACTATACTCACTCACAGTACAGCGAAGAAAGAGATAGGTATAATATAAATAGCGCGAAAAAGAGTCGCGTGTCACAGCTGTGCTTATAGGTGCTTATGTTAGCGAATAGAGGTAAGAGGTCTTACTCTGCTGCCTCAAAACGCGACGAAAGTGCTAGAGCCTGCTGGTATCATTCTAAGCAATAATTCCGGGTGTGAAAGACCTGCCTTTTACTACTTACATCAAAAGATGCATGGTAAGAAGTCATGACACAGACGTTAAATCAATATACTGGTAACACTGAGGTTAGGCTGTCAGTACACATAGGCGGAGCGGAGAAAATATACGACGGCTGAGCGGTCAAAGACGATAAGTCGAAAATTCCGGTCTTTGAAACTCTAATATGCTTACACACTAGTAGTGTGACAGACACTACATATTATATAGTTTCTTGGGGCTTCTAAACGGGCCATATTTTACTGCAATTTGTGGCCGGCAACTATGGCCGTCCTTCTCTGACACCCTACGCTAGGGCAAGATGCAAATAATGGCCAGCTACAAATTGCAGCAAAACATGTTCCGTTTAGAAGCCCCTTATTCAAATTTTCAAATATAATAATTCTCGACTTAATCGGGTTTGAACACTCAACCCTCGAATGAACCAATCAGGCAGCGTCTTTGTGAAGCCTACACGAAGTGCATTTATATCTGAGGATTGTGATTGGTCCATTCTACTCCGCTCCGCTTCTGTGGACAGGCAGCCTTATGGGGTAAGGAGCACGATTGTAAGATAAATGTCCTAACGTTTGACACCCTAATTTTAATAGTCGGGATTTTATTAGAATCCATATGAAACGGGTTGCCTCACGTCGTTTAAGACGAATATTTCTCGACACGTTTGGAATCGGTCCGCTATTCCTCATCAGGAGCTCCGATCAGTCGCGGCGACCAACCAACACTGCGAGCTAACGCTCTCTCCCCGCGCTAGATGCGTCAGCAGCAATATTCGACGTAAGAGGCCTTAAGAGTCCGCAGCAAGCTCGATTCTTCATACAAACGTAGTTACGTCCTTATTTTAATATAACATGTCACATTATCATGAAATTCTCTAAATATAATGAGATAAGATATATCTAGGGCTAAAACTAGTTTATGACTATTGAAATGTTAATAGAAAGAAAATAGAGCGAGTACAAGTTTTGCATTTTTAGACCCCAGAAAGTTGTTCAGTTTGGCGGCATACTACGACCAAAATATAGTTTAGATTGAAGTCAAAACCTATTTCCGGTGTCGATTAAACTATGCAGTTTGATAAGAAAAAAGATTTATCAAAATTGATCTCGTAGTTTTAAAATGAGAGCGTAACTACGAAAACCTTAAAATAAATTACAAAAAATTGTTGCGAAACTGCAGCGAATTACTCTAGCGCGGGGAACGGTCCGGGGGGGCGGCGGTAAGCACCGCCCGCCGCTAGCGCGCTCTCGCTTTACTGCTAGCGCCCTGTCTTCCTCTAGGTGAAACAACAACATTTTAAAGCGTAAGCGCGCGATCTCAACGCGGAGTTGAGCGGACCATTTTTATTTTATACTTTTCCCTGAGTCCTTAAACGACTTGGGTAAACCCGTTACACTTACATATGGCTTTTAGTTTGGACCGTGTTTGTCATTTGTGTTAAAATTAAATGGTTAAAGGTGTCATCTATTGCGATATTGCATTAGGACACTAACCTACTGTAGATACGTGACTGTAATCCAACTATTCCGTTTTCAGATCTCAGGAAAGCCAACTAAAAAAACGCCTTGCGGCCTTGCTCCATTCGGATTCCCAGGGTGCTGAGAAGCTAGCTTGCTGCCCCCGTGTCGTTGAATAAAACCGACGGAAAGTTGTAAGATACTAGGACAATTGTTGGTGTTTAAATTTGTACTTTCAAATCCTAGTCCCATGAAAACAGCGAATCAAAGCTAATTTACAAAATTAATGATAAATGAATATATTCAAATTACCTGATCCGATTCAGTGTTAAAACACTCCAATTCACGTTCATTGTGGTCTACTTACGTGTTACTTAGCTGAATATTTATCTGAACGTTTCATACCTAAGCCTTTTTATTACTCGTGTACAGTGCGGCACTATTAAAAACTAGGGGCTGCCGGTTTATCGGAAAGTTCGGATTTCCAGATTGTATAGAAAACAGACAAAGTGCTAGTAGCGAGCCGGATAGGGCTTACAGTGCCAGGATTTCTGTCCAAACAATCCAGGATTGGAAGCTCTTGAGCCGGATTGTTGGACGTATCGGACTACCGGGTCAGTGAGACCGTACTGTATGCTTCAATCACCAATCATTGACGTTTGTCATGTGGTCTGCCGGCCTCAGAAATAATGCCACAGAAAAACAGGTACTATACACACGGAAATAATAGTAATGTTCCTCTTTTTACGTAGGGATTAAAAATAAATAAGTGGCGTAGCTATTCGTGCTTGTTGTGGGGGTCAAACAAAATAACCAATAGTGTTAATTTACTCATTATAAACGCCAGTAATAATAGCAAAACTAAGTAATTGCGTTTAGACAAAATTAAATGTTCGGTTATATTACAACTGTCCCTCTCGCGTACGAAGCGAGCAACTTTTAGTATAATACATTGTATATAATGTATGTAATAAGAATGCTCATTTGCTTCATATTTTTTAATAAGTAAATACAGTACAAAAACATACAAAATGCGTTGTAATTTAATTCTTCAAAAATCATTCATCGAGCCACTTAACCCTTCGTATGTGAGATTAAAAAAATTTTGCTTCCAAGCCTCATTTGAGCTGCAATGAGTAAAAAAGTATACTCCTAAAAAATATAAAAAGACTGCTTTTATGGTCAGGATCCTTTACAAACACAGACGAAAGGTTAAGTAGGGTTAAACGGCTTTTTCGCTAGACCTAAGCTACGTTTCAGCGGCAGATGAGAAAAAACATCGAATGACTAAGTTATCCAACTGGTGATTCTTTTCCTCACAGCTTACCCAAGTAGCACACAGTCTGTATAAGCACTTATACAGCTTAATAGTACATTACTGCCGGCTGAGTAGGTATAGACGGCCGATCGTAGGGAGGCCGGATAGTGATACGAAGCCGGCAAGTCCTTTTCACGGCTGAGGCATGTATAGTGCTTTTCTCAAACATATGCAATGAAATAAAAACACTATACCACTCAAAAAAACACAATTCAGCTGTTTAACCCGTTCATGAACACAGACGCCATGTAAAAAAAAATACTTTCCGGCCTTAGCCTTAAATTTTGTATAAAATTCCTTTACAGTTCTCTCGATTGTTCCGCCCGAAACGTGACACTTCAGCCTGTTTTAACGCACGTTATGATGATATTTCGTTGCATGTTTGAGAAAATGAGAGTTATATTGGGTGTATAAGCTCTTGTATACTAACTACGATTGTGTTATAGCTTAGATTGACAATGCATGATTATTACGAATAAAAAATCTATCTATCTATCTATCTACAGCCTGTTTGCTACCAGGGTAGCTACGTAAGTACGTACCTTAGCTCTAGCGGAGCAGCCAAGCCTGTCTGTACACAGAACCGGAGCGGAGATGATCCAAACAGACCGCGTCTTTGTGAAGCCCCATAAAAGTGCATTTAGTGTAATTGGTCCAGTGTACTCTTCTCTGCTTCTGTGGACTGGCATCCTAAAGTGTGCATTCTGTAAAGCACTTGGTCCAAGGTAATACCACTGCTAATTTCTCCATACAAATCGAGGTTCTCGTCTGCTTCATCCTCCGAAACTTTGGGAACCGAATGAGAAGGAAATGTTCTATGTTGGACCGTTTCGATTTTCGCACTTCTTATTACTAGGCGTCTGTTTTTGTCCAATATCCACCGCAAAAGGCCGCCTACTACACAAATTCTATAATCATTTGCATTTGAAACGGTCCGACGACGCAGAACATTTCTTTCTTATGCAGTTCCTAAAATTTCGTAAAGATTGGTTTAGTGTTGGAGGTGGAAACAGACTAGAACGAGACCTCGATTTGTACCTATAAGCCGGTTACGTTAAGTTTGGACCTCATTTGTGTTCGTCGCCATAGTTACCAGTATCAGGTGCCAACTTAACGTAAACTGATAGGCTGGGAAAGCAGTGATATCCTTTTAATCGGACTCTGAAGACCCCGTACCAAACCGGCTATTGTGGTTTACCGCTCTGGCATCCATGAACAGGTACCGCGAGTTTATATTCTTCAACTCGCCTACTTTCTTTAACGGTTTCTTTTGCGGGAACCCTTTATCCTGAGTACCCCAAACATCGATCACGGAGCGAATTTCGTTGTTCGTTTCCGCGTGTAAGATGAGCAGGACTGTAGATGTGCCGACGCCTCCCCGCTTCAATGTGGCGCTGGCCCCACAGGACTTCTGAGCTACATTATCCACGTTAATGTATTGGATGGTGTGGTGTGGGAATGTGTTCTCGTATACGTAGAACTGCCCCTCCATGACTGTCACGGCGCTGTTCTCGATGGTGGCTGAATCCAGGTGTTTCAGGTGTCCATGCCATTGGCCAAGCTCAAATGGCGCCTTGGTTTTCCCGCAAAACTTGGCTGTAGTGACGTGGAGTAAGAGGAAATATGCGACGAGCTCCATTGATAGTCATTTGTGTACTAGTGCAGAACACCTGGGTTTTACGAGTGAACAATGGTCGATTGAATGAATGGGGGTCTTTTTTGCGGCTCGAATGTTGATATGAGTTGTACGTAACGCGCCATATGGTGACTATTATTTCATGGCCAGTTACCAAGTAGGTACCCAAGAGATTTGTTAATGATAAAGCTGCTTTTTAGGGTTCCGTACCCAAAGGGTAAAAACAGGACCCTATTACTGAGACTTCGCTGTCCGTCCGTCCGTCTGTCACCACTGTCACCAGGCTGTATCTCAAGAACGGTGATAGCTAGACAGTTGAAATTTTCACAGACGATGTATTTCTATTGCCGCTATAACAACAAATACTCATCATCCTCCTAGCCTTTTGTCCCATTTTTTTGAGAATGAATTCTCAATCGGGGTCGGCTACCTAAATCCCAAGATGTGGCGTAGGCACTAGTTTTTACGAAAGCGACTGCCATCTGACCTTCCAACCCAGAGGGGAAACTAGGCCTTATTGGGCTTAGGTGGTTTCCTCACGATGTTTTCCTTCACCGAAAAGCGAGTGGTAAATATCAAATGACATTCCGTACATAAGTTCCCAAAAACTCATTGGTACGGGCCGGGTTCGAACCCGCGACCTCCGGATTGAAAGTCGCATGCCCTAACCACTAGGCTACCACCGCTCCTCTAACAACAAATACTAAAAATGAAATAAAACAAATATTTAAGGGGGGATCCCATACAACAAACTTGTTTTATGGTACGGAACCCTTCAGGCGCGAGTCGGACTCGCACTTGCCCAATTTTTCTGCATGTTTTCATGTCCATTGTTGCTTTTTTTTGTAGTGGAATAAAATCAACTCTATGAACGGATAAAATTGGATGAGTGTGTGTTTGTACGTACAGCCCAACAGGGTTTTTGAACCCACGCCATATTGCGGATTTTTAGTGGTAATGAGTACCACGTACCAGAGTATTTAGTGTTAATGAGTACCACGTACCAGAGTATTTAGTGGTAATGAGTATCACGTACCAGTGTATTTAGTGGTAATGAGTACCACGTACCAGAGTATTTAGTGGTAATGAGTACCACGTACCAGAGTATTTAGGGGTAATGAGTACCACGTACCAGAGTATTTAGTGGTAATGAGTACCACGTACCAGAGTATTTAGTGGTAATGAGTACCACGTACCAGATTATTTTGCTGGCAACGACAAATGTTTGTTAACTGACGTTGAAATGAAAGTCGGTGAATGTCACTGATGAAAAGAAAGAGAAGACAGGGCTAAATATTCCGCAAATTTCAAGTGATGTTTGCATAATAAAGCCAAAACTATCCACAGTGATGATTTTTTTTTTCAATAGGATTCATTATTTATTCCGCAAGAAGAACGAAGGATTGAGCAGCATTCCGGTAAACAATGTATTGAGTTTGTTTGATGACAAATCCCTGAAAAGTCGCTACTGACGTTATGCACATTATTGCCATATGAAAGCGCCACTATCCCTGGGCAGGACCGACAAATATAGTTGTCGGTTGCCGTTAATTTATGTCATGCCACTAATGAATCATTTTAAAAATGGCGACAATGAATGTAGGTACTATTTTCTTAACTTAGAGCTGTTTAGTTTCTGACAGAGAGATGACCCTCATCCTTAAAACCCAGCAGAAATAAAGATGAGGAATGTAAATAAAACAAACAAAGAAAACATTACGGTGTATTACCTATTACTTGGTATTACTAACCTGTATTACAGTAGGTAAATATAACTATTAAAGTTACGTACTAATTTATACAACACGCTGCAATTTACAACCGACTCACTGCATCAGTAAATAGGAAACATAAACAGATTTATTGACAGTATAAAATCGGTTACAACCAGTTAACCGGGTTTCTTTCACTAGTATGGAAAAACCACATTCAAAAGTAGCAAATTATAGGTATTATTAGTCACTGTGACTGGATCTAACCCTTTGTACGCCAATAAAACACAAAGGTGTGTGCTGTCGTGCCTACCACGCCACCGGACATATTAAGCGTTAACAAGTATAATATAAAACCAAACTCGTTTCTTTCAAAAAAGAGGTTTAATTGACAAGATTTCATATTTTTAAGACTAAAATTTTATTACTTGTCTTTGTCTAGAAAGAGGACGTAATCACGGTTTTTATATTTTTCCTAAGATTGTAAGATTACCAATTATTTTAAAAGCTTTTATTTAACTTGCAATGTAAGTATGTATGTATGTATGTATGTATCTAAGTATGTTTGTTCGGGTGAAATCTTGCAACTCAATTTTGAAGCAGATATCGTCAACCGATTGAGCTGAAATTTTGCATACTTACTTAAATTTGATGACAATACAATAATATGTTACCATGGGGCTGATCTGATGATGGAGCCGGAAGGTGGCCATAGGAACTGTATAATAGAAAAAGCAATCCTACCGAGCTTGGGCTCTTTAGAATCGTCTCAGTGAGCATTTGATGGATATCTAAAGAAAAGTACAGTCGGCTATAAAAGCTTGCCACTAAAATGTCATTTTTGACAGAAACTTATTAATATTAACTTATTTAAATGTACTTATTCTAAAATGTCGTAACTCCAAAACACAATGGAATGGTTACTTTAGTCTAGTGTATAAAAAAAAATCGAATAACGTTATGCTCGATATTATCTTTTTTTTTCACGAATAAGTCGAAGCCTATAACTACGCAGGCATAGTAGTCGTAGGTTTCGGTTATTTTATGTATTTTCTTATATTTCTTTACATACAGAAATATAAACTCAAATAAATTTTTAGGGCGGGGCGTACAGTCGAGTTCATTTACATCTGAACACGATTTTATGCTCCTGACAATAGGGTCGTGTTCAGATATTTTTGTTCTCGTAAGTGTGTAGATGTGAAATTGTAAATGAACTCGACTGGACACGACGCAGAGCTCCCTCTATTTCTATATTAATTTCCACCTGTTAAAAATATGAAATGTTGTCAAATTCACTCTCTTGTGATTGTGACATATAATATAGCGTTAAAGTCTGAGTGATACATCTGTATTTAAAAAACATCCAGAGAGAAAAAGATCCAGAAGTTTTTCTTTAAGCTTTGATCTTTGTATTAAAGGTTTAAATAAAAAATTGTGGTGTACCTACAATAAAATAAATGAGATATGTTTCATAAATGTATACCAGAAAGTTAAATAGCCGTTTTACTCTAATATTACAGTGACAAAACGACTGTGTTCTTTTAGGCAGACACAACCGAGGCTTCCACGTACAAAAGTTTCATATCAAATATATAGATTATTAATATTATTATACGTTTATATTAGTTTTAGGACTACGCAGGTGAACCAGTACCACGTTCCAACTACTGTTGTCATACCTTTTTTATTCACATAACTAGAAATCTTCCATTTGACAGCGGAAACAGGAAGCGGAGCGGAGCGGGCATGAGTGTACTCCACTGAAGCGCAGCGGAGACGGAATCCACCAATCACAAAAGTGAACCGGAGTTGAAATACAGATTTCAACTCAGGTGATTCGTCGATTCAGTACGTCTCCGCTCCGATCCGCTTCAGTGGAGTCGCACCCTAATAAAACACTCCGCCCACCTCCGCGGCAGTGGATTCACCGTGCCAGCCAAAGACGCCGTTTTCCTACAAATAATGTGCTAGTGTATTAACATTGGAAAATGTAATTATAGTACATTTTTTTTAAACTAAGCTCATCAACTTACCTGCATTCACAATGGCATTGTGTCTAATACAATCCTATCTGCTTTTGTTCTCGTAAGCGCCAAAAGCGCCAACCAGTTACTTACAAAAAAAGGTTAGAACTACATTGCGTGGATATTGAATTTTCAACCTTATTCCGTGTTGAATAGGTTTAAAATGGTTGATGATGAGAGTTCATAGTCCTTTTTCAAGACAATACGTTCTTGTGGAGAGTCGGACGGTTGTAGAATTCCAAAAAAGTTATGATTACCATTATTCTTTTAGTGTATTTTGTAGTTTCATGTCCAAGGAAATAGAGTCGATAATCTATATTAACCTTCCAAGGTGTTTACAATCTGCTTTTACTACGAGCTCGCTATCTTAATTTGTGGTATACCACTCAATGGTATTCAGTTCTTAAGTGGATAAGCTTAGCTTAGAAAACTTGTACTATAATTCAGTAATGTTACATAGTGAATGTGAATGTAGGGAAATATTTGGGAACTTTAAAAAAGTTGCTTTGATAATTTTTATTATAAATTTATTCTATTTCTATAGAATATTGAAAATTATTTCAGTACTCCGTTATAAATATAAAATTCACAACAGTTGTTTAAAAAAAAGTCGACGTGAAGACCCCGATAGCAAATATTTACTTACAAAATCAGAATCGAGCCTCAAAGCCTTTGTTTAGAAATGTCGATTCCCATCTCGTAACCCGCTATGAAATGAGAATGATTTGCCAGCTCGTAACCAGATCTAGTATTCCCATTTCGTAACCCGCTACGAAGGGGAGGAAACTACATTTCACCATTCCAAAAATATAGCGGCAATTTAA
Source organism: Apotomis turbidana (assembly GCA_905147355.2). Classification (NCBI taxonomy): domain Eukaryota; kingdom Metazoa; phylum Arthropoda; class Insecta; order Lepidoptera; family Tortricidae; genus Apotomis; species Apotomis turbidana. Next base: position 4,899,792 of record LR990280.1, read on the forward strand.
GCTGTTTCTTGGTATAACTATAATAAATTCTATTCCGTAATCTTAACATAGTCTTAAAAGGTAATCTGAAATAATTTACGTGGAAAATTATTATAAAAAAATGCTTACATTATGTATCTATTGTCTGTCTATCGGCGTGTATCAATTGACCGTGTGAAAATGATGTTATTGTAATTATTATAAAGTGATGTTATTGGTTATATGTCTACGGTTACGATTAAATTTCGAACACCATTCGTTCTCAAAACACCACAACTGTTTTAACACGAAATTTGCATACAAGTACAATTTTCTGGATTTTCTTCAATTCTATAATTTAACTTTCATAATTATGGTACATACGATGACGCAGTTAACTTTACACCCATAGACCTTAACACGTTGTAATACGGTTTATATTAGTTTACAAATGTACAGTTATCAATGTCTTCGACAGTATGTTGAGATTGAGAATGATTGTAGGTTTATTTTAAAGGTTTAATAAATTCTTTAAACTTCACGATGAATTGATATAAGACTTAATATAACTAGCGGGAGGAGAGAGGGAGGGATGACACCTCCTGAGTTCACACACAGACAGAATGTTTCGTCTACGAGACCTCTACCGCCACAAATGTGACCCCTGTGAAGTAGCCACAGATTATTTGGTAATAGGCAGATTAAGGTTTGTCAGACTGGTAAAAACAAAACAAAAAACTAATGACTTAAAAACTTTACTTCTGTATCAGTAGAATGTACTTACATTACGGGGATACACATTTTATTAAACGCATTCAAATGTGAACATAACATTATTATTGTCCTATACTTACTGTTACAGGTATGTTAAATTAAAACTATGCTAGCAAAAAGGCAAGACAAATATATGTATAACCAATATTACCCCTTACATCACTCAAGATAATAGTAGTTTATGCAACTGATACACAATGAGAGGCCTTAAAACACGAGTGTGGTTTTATGAAACGAGCGTCAGCGAGTTTCATAATAGGATCACACGAGTGTTTTAAGGCGTAATTATGTACAGTTGTATACACTACTTTATCTACACACATATCATAAGTACTCTAAGATGGGTTCAGAAGCCATAAGGAAATGACCGGCACCACTAGTGCTACCTGTAAAATATCTAAAAACGACATATACTCATGCAGTAATAAATAAATCTGAACAAATACATAAACAGATTATTTATTGTAATAGTTGTAATTTACATTTACATTGAAACAATATTTTCAACTAAAATGTGAATTACAATAAACTTCAAAATTCTACTTTCGTAACAGCAAAGAACCAACAAACAAATGACAACAATAATGGCGGCAATTCGAACCTCCGTCAAGACGAAGGTTTTTTTTTCTAAATCATATACAAACGAATGTATCCATATTCTCATGTCACTCGAGATCAAATGTCATGCGGTTTTTATAAAAAAAAACATACTGAATTGACGTTTCGTATCGATAAAAATATTAATATCTATGGATACTAGAATAGAGACCAACTTGTGTTTTGACAGCTGTTCCTAATTTAAACTCGTAACCTTACAACAATCGGTACTGTAATAACATTACAGTACAGATTTTACCTACTACCACAGACAAAAAAATCTCATAGTAAAATTGGTTGTAATAATGCTGGTCATTTCCTACGATTTCTGAACGCATTTTAGAGCACTAATGATATGTGCGTAGATAAAACATGTTTATGTTTTAATTCGTTTTAAGGGTTAATACTACATAGTATTTGGAAAACTAGTACAGAACTTTACTACAATAATACTTTAGGTAGTAGGTGTTATTTATTAGTAACGTGTCTTGCGTTCTCGGGATTGGAAAGAGTTCACGGGATAAGGATATTATTATATTTATCTACGCACATATCATTAGTGCTCTAAAATGCGTTCAGAAATCGTAGGAAATGACCAGCATTATTACAACCAATTTTACTATGAGATTTTTTTGTCTGTGGTAGTAGGTAAAATCTGTACTGTAATGTTATTACAGTACCGATTTTTGTAAGGTTACGAGTTTAAATTAGGAACAGCTGTCAAAACACAAGTTGGTCTCTATTCTAATATCCATAGATATTAATAATATTTTTATCGATACGAAACGTCAATTCAGTATGTTTTTTTTATAAAAACCGCATGACATTTGATCTCGAGTGACATGAGAATATGGATACATTCGTTTGTATATGATTTAGAAAAAAAAAACCTTCGTCTTGACGGAGGTTCGAATTGCCGCCATTATTGTTGTCATTAGTTTGTTGGTTCTTTGCTGTTACGAAAGTTGAATTGTGAAGTTTATTGTAATTCACATTTTAGTTGAAAATATTGTTTCAATGTAAATGTAAATTACAACTATTACAATAAATAATCTGTTTATGTATTTGTTCAGATTTATTTCTTACTGCATGAGTATATGTCGTTTTTAGATATTTTACAGGTAGCACTAGTGGTGCCGGTCATTTCCTTATAGCTTCTGAACCCATCTTAGAGTACTTATGATATGTGTGTAGATAAAGTAGTGTATACAACTGTACATAATTACGCCTTAAAACACTCGTGTGACCCTATTATGAAACTCACTGACGCTCGTTTCATAAAACCACACTCGTGTTTTAAGGCCTCTCATTATGTATCAGTTGCATAAACTACTATTAGTAACTTGAACAATTAGGAATGAAAATGGGACATAGCATTATTTATTATAAAAAAATTATGAGGGCATCATAATTTATTTTAACAATTCAAATTCCGTAATACTCAAAAGCCGTATTCGTGTTAATAACTTATTGTAAACGTATGGAATATTGTTATGGTCACCAAACGGATAGGTACAGAAATCAATCTACATACAAGCGCGCTCGAGCAAAAGCACAATGAACTGGTCCGAGATATCGTGCTTTTTTTTTTTTTTTTTTTTTTAAATTCAAAATTATTTATTTGCAACTACACGTCATTACAAAAATCTGTCGAATCCTCCTTTTAAGTTTGACACTTGTGCTTGTTTGTAGATTGATTTCTGTACCTTTCTGTTTTGTGTTATGGTGTTCATTACTTAATTTTTAGTACGAATATCATAGTCTCTTGTTATAAAAAAATATCTACTGAACCTTGCACAAATTCTGTAAATATAATTAAGTAATCATGTATATTATGCAACGGCAATGTCCACCATTAACAATAACGACAAACTCACTATCAGACACCATTGCTATTGCATAAATAATAAACCGACTTCAAAAAGAAGGTTCTGTGTTTACATTTTGCGTTTATATAAAAAAACAGTCACCATGTTACGTTAAGTGCAAAAAATTACTTAAAAACGAGACTAGATATTCCGTTAGATATATCAATAGGCTATATATGGGCTATGTGATAAAACTATATAGGATTTGTATAGTATTGTCATTATTGAATATGTTACATTTTATATAAAATTATTGCTTATTGTAGCGTGTCTGAAACCAGTATGCACGTGAATCACATTAATATTATATGTGTGAAAATTCTGTGAGTGTGTTTGTATTTCTATTACATCTTCATAGTCAAACGGCTGACACCCTGGATTAATGATAGGCTAATTTTTATCCCGGAAATATATTCCTGAGCGATGAGCACAACGACGCGGCTAGTTATTTTATATAGGTTATCTGTAGTTATCAATTAGATTACAAGTCGCTAAATAATTAATATATTGTCAAAGAGGGTTTCTGGGGATAAGCAACGAAATGGATACGTATACACGTCCATATTAACCTTTTGACCGCCACAGTCGGCTGTGGCCGTCAACAAAAAATCGTGTCCCTGACGCCACGTCGGCCACAGCCGTCCAAATTTCAATGATCAAAAACTTTGTAATTCTAACCGCTACAAGTATTTTTCAATCCCTGTTGATTTTAGGGCACATCTTTTTTTTTTTACTCTGGCGTCAGTGGCACGGTAAATTGCTAGACCGCTTGGCGGTCAATAGGTTAAGAATAGACACCGCTCGCAAACGATATGTAACGATTCTGTATCACCATAAAACCATACAGAATTCCATCCAAACAAAAAGGGTTTTACAAAACGAAAGTCGCTTCTGCCATTCATCAATGTAAATAGTACCTATCTTTTATTATTAATAATGTCGTATAGAATCCTAAGGTGGCGAACTCTTTTATTTTCCGACTAAATAATACCAAAATGTAGACTGTCCTTTGTGTAACGACAGTTACCCATATATTTTGTTTATGTCCAATTTTGGTTACACAAAGCAATGAATAAAGTATTGTTTTAATTAAAGCGTCAACTAGGTACGCCTTTGTTGAAACGGCTCACAGGTCTGGTTACGTATGAGTACGACATAAAGTGTCGTCCCTTTCGAATCAATCTAAGAAAACGGGACGACACTACAGTATTGCCACTTTTTAATTTCTACACTTTGTTTTCGGACTGTAGGTTACTCCCCAAGTAGCACAACTGGGTCTAAATAGCTCGTATATCATATCTAATTAGATGCTTAAGTGAAATTTACCACCATGACTAAGTGCTATATAGGTGGCAAGAACCCTTATGCCACCAGTATAGAACCAAAAGGAGAAAAATTGCAGCCTATTTTTGGTTCTAAATAGAATCCATAAGAGATCTCACAATTACCTTAAGTGGTAATTAGAACTATGGGTGAAAGTTATGCGCAGTGAACGAATGAAAACATTTCAGTTCGGTCAATGAGTGATAAATGAGTCGCCAAAATTATCTTGGAGTGGCGAGGCAACTGTCAAATTGTGTTTTATTAAAAGTAATACGTGATCCGCCATATTCATTTTGGATTTATATGTCTGTTTGATTGTGATTAAAACTTTACGTTATACAAGCATTGAAATAAGCACGAAACACTTGCGAATTTTTTTTTACTGTGAAACTATAGTATGTTTTCTTTGTAAATTTCGACGCGCCCTTCATTTGATCAGGAATATTAAAAAAGAGAGTGCTAAATTAAATAAGGAATAGATACTGATAATAAATAAAACTGTTAAAAACCTGACCTAATGATTGTAGGTTACGTACAATGTTAAAGTAACATCGTCACAACTATCAAAAGTCTGTGATTATGCGTGAGTGTGATAAAATTCTGGTTAAAATAATCAATTTTCATAGGCTTCCATTTGTAAACATGGCGAAACAAAAAAGATCCTACAGTGTTTATTTTCACTTATTTGTTCCTTATTTGGAACTATCAAGTCTAATAATCACTTATTTGTATCTTGCGAGTGGCAAAGCAGTGAATGATATTACCAATAGTAATTATTTGCTCTTTTGTAGACTATTAAACAAGCAAGACTATTAAATATATTTTGACAAGGCGCAAATAGGAACTATAATAGAACTTTTAGTTCGTTAGTGGTTTGAAATAAGTGAAAATAACTGCTTTTGGTTCCAAGAACCTCCTACTGAGACCTATTTATGCGTTGGAGTGGCAATAAGGTACTTCTTAGGCCTTAAAGTTGCAATATTTTTTGGTTCCAAAAGAGCCGTAAAATTATCCCTTTAGCCACTATTGGTGATATAATTCGCTATTGTACTAGTCATTTGGAACTTTTAGTTCCAAATAAGGGTATGTTCCCACTTATATGTAAAAGTTGCTTATAAGTGATTTTAAGGCCTTATATAGCACTATTGCTTCTTATTGAGTGACAATTTGAACCTTCATGCAACTTTTAGTAGCAAAATCGACTTTATCCCACCATAAGTAATAAAGTAGAAACAAAAAACGCTCCTATGCAACTACAAGTGATAGGATGAACTCATATACAGTTTTGAGTTGTGTTTAAAGCTATAAGTTGTATCAAACACTGTTAAACCACTCATTTAGAACTTAAAGCTATAAGATAAGCTGCAAAATTCACTAATGTGCTGCTTGGGTCGTTCTCATGCCAACATCTCAACAATCGACTTCAAATAGTTAGTAGCAACCAAAGTAGCCAAATATGTATATCACAACAGTTTTAATACTGAAAATGTTTGACGGTAGCCTGTAGTTTTGCAGATATGACAGGTACGAGGGATGGGCTATGTCGAAATGTGCGATTCCCAGAATCGGTCGGTAACTTAATGAGATTTTCTTAATTTGATAAAGTTTAAAAAAAAATTGCTGTCGAGGAGCGACATTTTCTTTTGAGCTCGTCATTCAATAAACGGAAAATATTGCATCTCGGGATTGAATTAAGCTACAGTTTGAGCCGTCTTAGGAGGCGGGCGGACAAAGAATGTAGGCGGCACCGGGTGGGTCAGAGCTCAGAAAACAAATTTGTCTAATTTTATCATGTGTTTTATTTCTAAATTACATTTTCAATGCCTTTGATAGTTGCGCGTAGTGTGAGACATGCATAGCAGTAAGCATGTGAACCGATATAATTACGACCACTTTGACCGCTACTAACTATATGATGCCGACTGTGATGCATAAGAGCCCTTATTCCTTTTAAAAAAAATATTGATAATCTCAACCAACTTTTTGAAGTGAATAATACTTTTCCCCGAGTCTTAGTTAGTTACATATAGCTTTTTCATGCTTTCATTGCGTGCAGTCGAAAATAAGTTGAAAATACGAATTTTCCGCGTGAATATTGTCAATTTCGAGTAGTTTCTGAAACAAAAATTATCAAAGAAAAATTCAAACTGTAGGTTTCAAATATATACCAATAAATCACAATAGCCCTGTTCTAAGTAGTAACATCAATAATATGTTAAGAAACATGTTTTATCATAGCGAAAAATGTCTAAAACAATCACAATCAGCATTTTAAAAGGAATAAGGCCTCTTAAACTAACCTTCATATGTTCCAGAGAGTAAACAGCATTAGTACATTTGATGAAATTATTGGATATTGTGTAGAATTGAACCGTTCAATTGGTTCTAACATGTTTGCGAAATTAAATCGATTGAACGAAAATGTGAAACCGTTCGATTCAAGCAACTATTGCTAATTCCTTACTGTTTAGATGGAAACAACGATCCCTATCTAAAGATACCAGATACAGTGCGTAGATAAATATAGTGCTTATATCCATTAAATTTGTACACAAAATATACACGTATCTAAACTAAATGTATTAGGTACGCTATTAGAAATAAATAATTCTTTGACAAGGACCAGCCGCACTACCAATAGTGGCCGACCCATGGGACTAGCCGATCGGACCACTTGGCCTAAAGGGTATTATATTTCTGAACTTTGTCGTGTTGAATGTGCAATTAAATCCACAAGTGTTGAAATAAATATATACTCCAGCCTCCTTGTTATGTTAAACTGTCACTATTTGATTGTCTTGTCAACGCAGAGATTTCTCAAAGTTCGGTCACGTTCTCAATGTTTCAATAAATAATTTACACATATTGGCTTAATCTGTATAGGTTATGGGCCCAGGTTTGGTAGTGTCGTTAATTGTATAGGACACTACTGGTAGTGCGACTGGTAGTGTCCTTGACAAATAATAAAATACATTGTGTTAGTTTTTAGCTTTTGTGATATTTTAATAGTTACGCAAAACGATCGTCATCCGTGTAACCTAGATATAATACTATGGTACGACGGTATAATGTTACACCTAGTCTTTTCGGCCTAAACTGATAGAAATTACTGTAACATAAAGGCTTCCTGTAAGGCATAGTTGTTAGGGAGCAAAAACCAGTTATTGTTTGTATGAAAATACACAGAACTACACACACATAAATGAAATACTGTTTTAATTCCCTAATTGATGACCATTTCGGACGCGATCACGATATAAAATCAAACCTTTATTAACAATGAAACATAAACATTTCAGGCAGTCTCTTTGCTAAAACGATACTATATTAATATTTATGTAATTCATAGGGATATCTATAGGATATAATATAATATAATATAATATCAGTCTGGCCAAGTGCGTAAAACGCGGCAAGCGCACCTACCATATCGAAATATCGAACAGTACTGATGTTATACTATTATTATTAATCCGTATATGGCGGCTCGAAGCTTGTGCCAGTATCAGTTTGTTTGATTTATAACCAATGCATGACTTCCGTGTTAAAGACTTATAAAAATAATAATAATATCAAAACATGAGATGAAATGAACATGAACAAAGATGGCCGATAAATCCGATGTTATACTACCAACGCCATCTTACAAACACGCAATTAACCTTTAGAACGCTTTTCCTCCCGTGTCAAAATTTGGCTTATACGCCAATAGTTGAAAAAAGAAAGAGCGAATATATACCTTATATGTCAGCAGGAAAATTGCTTTGACAGCGTCCGCCATTACCCCTTTAGTGGTCGTCGGCGTGGTAGGCACGACAGCACACGACCACTAATGGCTTTTGGCGTTCAAACGGTTAGTCAGCAAAAATAAGATGCCGTCAGTAGTATAAAATCTGTACTTTTCGCTATTTTGAGTATGGAAGGTGCGGCGCCCCGCTACCGCACTTGTCCCGACTAAGGCTTCCAATCCCGGGACTAAATAAATAAATATCGGACAACCTCACACAAAACAATCTAGTCCCATAGTAAGCTATAGTAGATAGGCTTGTGTTATGGACACTAGGCGACGATGAACATACTTATATAGATAAATACATACTTAAATACAAATAACATCCATGATCCAGGCACAAATATTCGAGTTCATAACACAAATATTTGCCCTTGCCGGGATTCGAACCCAGGGCCGTCGGCTCAGTAGGCAGCTGCTTAACCATTACGCCAACCGCGCATTTTTACTACTACAAAATAATCCCGGTAATTGGAGCCCTAGTCCCGACTGACCTTGCATTCTCCATATCAAAATGGGTCAATCAACTATTTTCTGCCACTCGTTGCCATGGTGATGCCCCTGGGTCACTTTTTAAAACTACGATTTTCCGTGGTTATATTTAGCAAAACCTTTGTAATTTAAGCAGTTATAAGCCCATTCTTATGTAGACTATCTCCTGACAATACCAGTAATATCAATTATCAACACTTTTCTTAGAATTTTAATCACTATTATCCCCTGGGTCATAGACAGAATAACAGCAAGAAAAAGTTGATCCACCCAAATAAGTATCGGATAATACTATTGCATTAATACATAAAAATACTTCGTGTCAAAGTGCAACTGCTCACTTTAGTAACAAAAGACCACAGCTGGTATATATATAATTCATATAACATGTTTGATAGTTGCGGTTTAATCGTAACATATTTTAAAATCCTCAATAAAGGTATATTAATAATGCTATTTATTTCTAATTCATCATATGTACAAGTTCTTAGTTAAATTAAAGCGTAAAATAAGAAAAATATAAAGTGAAAGACAATTTACGCCTAGGAAAGAAATATGAAGCGTGCCAGATTACATACAATCCCTTCGAATCAGTGTTACAAAATATGTAGTCTTAAATTTGGGGCGGTATCCGTGCAATACGGTATTTTATGAATGATGACAGCGCAAATCAGCTACTCTTAATGAAATGTCAAAAATGATCTGTTAGTATGAAGTCTGTATAAAGATACTGGCTTGTCATCATCATCCTCCTAGCCTTTGTCCCATATCTTTGTAGAGAATGAATTCTCAATCGGGGTCGGCTACCTAAGTCCCAAGATGTGGCGTAGGCACTAGTTTTTACGCAAGCGACTGCCATCTGACCTTCCAACCCAGAGGGGAAACTAGGCCTTATTGGGCTTAGGTGGTTTCCTTACGATGTTTTCCTTCACCGAAAAGCGAGTGGTAAATATCAAATACCTTCCCTACATAAATTCCGAAAAACCAATGTACGGGCCGGGTTCGAACCCGCGACCTCCGGATTGAAAGTCGCATGCCCTAACCATTATAGTCCAGTCAGTAGGTATTTATGCTCTACAAAAGGTGGCGTAGAAAATGTTTTGAAACAATATTGTTTAGGTATGACAGGTTAATAAAAATCCAAGTTCTCGACCTTGAAGACCCAGGCGTTAGCCGCCATCTTGAATTAAAGGTGCCAAAATTAGGTATATTTTAAATAACTTCTCAATAGGCTAGTAGACCCAGTTTTTAAATATATTTGAAATGGTTAATAATGATCTTACTAGCCTTAAAAAAAATGTCTTGTATTTTTGTGAAAGCTAGAAAGCTAAATTTTATCAATTGAAAATTAGAAATTTCATGAACGTCGAAAACGCCGTCCGCCATTTTTCCCTTTTGCTAATCTGTGGTGTGACGTAGAATTACCTGTAAATATTCGAAATTCGACCGTCGTATAGTGCCATTTCGCTCACTCCAATATACTTTGACAGGAGATCGAGAGGGACGGCACTATTCGAAGTCGTCAAAGTAGACTTTCAGATTTGTTTACATGACCAATGACGTCACTATCATAAGCGAAAATGGCGGACAGCGTTTTAAGCATTTCAAAATACAGATTAAAAACCATATTTTCAAATTATTTTTTTTCAGCCATGTTTCACTTTTATGAATTGAAAAATATATATTTAGGTTTCCTTTGCTAAATACTATACGGAATATTTACAAAAATCATTAATATCATTTTAATTTTGTTTAAAAATTGTATAGCTATCATTTTTTAATTCTTTTTGATGGCCCGGGCTGGTTAATGGTGCCTTCTTCATTATTAAGACGGTTATTGTTGTTATTATTAGCCAAAAAAAATTCTTGAGAAACTTGAGCTACCATTGTTTCATCAAAATGTACATCCGCTGACATCTGTTTATTTGCTCGGCGAAGTCGTTCTGCAGACTTTGTATTTTCCTTTCCGCCATCAGATGGATATCCATCAAAAACAACGACTGTATTTGAACCATAATGATTTCGTACATACTGAACATATCTTTCGCAAATTGCCTCAAACTGATCATTAACATGCCATACTACTTTATGCAAAAGATATCCTCCATCTACTACGGTTTTTGTGTCTTCACCAAGTTCAATTTTTTCTGGGAGCCGTATAATTGATACAAAAACTTTAGTGTAATTAAATTATTTTTTGTAAATATTATTGTATCTGTCGCTTGTAACTTTTTACCTATAAGACTTACAGAATAATCATGTATGCAAAAAATGTAGACAATATTGTCTTCTTTGAACCCTTCATAGACACTTTTGTGATTTAGTAAACAATTGAGAAGTTAATTAAAATATACCTAATTTTGGCACCTTTAATTCAAGATGGCGGCTAACGCCTGGGTCCTTCAAGGTCGAGAACTTGGATTTTTATTAAACTGCCATACCTAAACAATATTGTGTTAAAACATTTTCTACGCCACCTTTTGTAGAGCAAAGGCTTTTACAGTTCCCCACAGACTGACCTATTAGGCTACCACCGCTGTCTGCTGTTTATAAAGATACTGGCTTGTGACGTCACAAAAATCAGTAGACAAACACTGTCCTCTTTTTAGTTATTGTCGCAGTAAAAATGGTATAATGTTCAAAAGTTAGTGGTAGTTTATTTGGTTCCGTGTATTTTCGAGTGTCTATTTAGTGGTTTTAATGATACATTTTCACTACAGTCAAATATCGTATTGCTTATGATTTGATCGGTATGGTAACATTAATGGTGCCATTTTATTTATGTTGTTTTATTATTTGCCTTCCTTTTTCGTTTTTCATGTCATAGAGATAAAAAAAGATACAATTCGGATTTTCAGGTTAAAGTAACTAATGTTTATATTCGATTTTAAATAAAATATTGACAATGGTATTAAAATACGCTTAAAACCGTAAACAACTAAAAATACAGACACTTAATACATACATTTTCTATTGTCTGTGGTTATCATAATGTAACAGGGCCTACGAAGAAATCCGGGAATCAACTTATAAACAGCCATTTTCACGAGCATTCCCTGTTACCGGCGCATGCGAAAAAGGGTTATACATATATACCTACCATATCTTTCTTATTCGACGCATATGCTAGGTTTTGTGAACTATGAATCCTCATATGCGCAGTTGCCAGGGTTCATGTCGACGTCTACTTATACGTGCTGGTAAGGAACCTGTGACCCTTGTCGTTTATATTAACACGCTTTGCCCCTAACTAACGCGAAGCCAACAACACAATACTGTATTTGATGACAGCTCAAATACAGCACAGCTACTCTTTATGAAATGTCAAATACGATCTGTTAGTATGAAGTTTCTTCAAAACACGCCTTCTTTTTAGTTATTGTTCAATAAAATACAACCCGGTTACAATATCTGTGGACCTGGCGTCGATGACGTCACGTCGGCGCTCTGGTACGGTGCGCGACGCGACGGGGCGAGCGCGGGTAGGTACAAGGGTAGGGGGAGGGGCTTCACATTCCAGCGAGGTCCACAGATATTGTAACCGTGTAGTAGTATAATGTCCAAAAGTTAGAGGTCGTTTATTTGGTTCCGTGTATTTTTGAATGTGCCTAGAGGTTTCAATGATACAAATTATATCCACTATAGTCAAATACCGTATTTTGTTACAATATTGTACAGGGCGGCCGAAGCACACGTTATCGCACATTTAATCAAACCTAGCCTAAGTCACAAAAATGCTACATAACCGCACATTTATGACACTGGCTATATTTAAAGCAAGATCGTACACGTATTACTAATCATAATTTTTACGCGGCGAACAGCCATACGACGTTAACGACATGTGTCGTGTTTAAGATAAGAGTTAACATATAACACATAGTCAATACACGAATATTTAAATTTAATCTATAAACTAACATACGTTAATTCTATAGACATTCGGCGTATTCGTTGGCTATTGTGAAAGTAGTAAAAAAGGACGTTGCGTTTGAGCTATGGATATTAGAAATGACAAATTTATTGTAGAAAATTAGCGACCTGTATGTCAGGTCTCAAATTAGTTGCTTCTTTTCGCGTACGCAGTCCTCAATGCCGACAAACACCCACACACACACATGCTTTATGGGAAAGTGGCACAGTAAATCTCACTCGCCCACGAGGATATTCCAATAATTTTGCATCATATAATTAGCGGAAAAAACGCCCGCTAAAGCTACCTAATCTAACGTACTGGTAACGCCATAACATGCAAGCCATTGCATAAGGGTGGCAAATAATTTTAGAATTCCTATTTGCTCTTAGTTACTTTTGAAACTACCGAAAATGCTTGGCTTACCCATAACTTACAAATTTCTTTTAGAAAACGCATTGTAAAACTATCGAAAAATTTGACACAGCGTACCGGACGGACGTGTGGACTAGCCGTGTTGAAACACCACGGTTCAACTGTTATTCCAAATATTGTTTGAAAAGACCGTTTCAAACACGTGCTGAGATACAATAATATAATAGTTGTACAGTCCGACAAGAAAATTTAGAAATGAAACTGGCAATGCAGTGTCATCCCGTTTACTTAGATTGATTAGAAAGGGACGACACTATCGTATTGTCATTTTTTACTTTCTACTCTTTTAAGGCGTACTGTAGAATGTCAAAATTCACTATTGGAGAATCTATGCATACGTCTCCTTGTTACATGTGTGCAATGAAATAAATTGTACTAGTAGAATAATTTCATAAAAATAATTTAACGTAAATTTTGACAAATGCAGTTTGAAAGCAGATATGCTATATTTAATGAAAAATAAAATAAAATAAAACTATTTTAGTCACGTTACAAAAACGTTTAGATTAACGATATGTTTTATCGATTATCGACTATCTGAACTCAAAGTATATCCGATTTTGTTTCTACTTGTTTGGTGGTGCCAAGTCTAGTTTCTATAATACATTAAACATTTAACTATTAGAAATTATAAATAAATTAGTATGAAAAAATATTGCATTTTCAGTACATTGCTATCATAAGACGTATATGAAATTCGTATTTATCCGTAACATTACCTTATCACTAGAAAAGCCGATTTTTTTGCGTGTTTTAAGTGGAACTACATTACCGTCTAGAGTAATAAGAGTAATATACAGGGTGTCCCTGACTATGGGGCTTTAAATACAAGGTTTAATTGTGCTCTCCAAATTGAACATCTTTTTAAAAACATCTCCATTCTAAATAAGTTTTTTTTTTATACAAGTAAAATTTTATTTTCTATGTACTCATTACAACGTTAATTTTTTTTTCGTTAACATACACAAAATGGACAACACATATTAGAAAAATTGACAGCATGCTGACATTAAATGTTTAGCTTTAAGAGACGTCAAATGTCAAATGAATATTAGCAATTTACGATACACTGAGTTAACGATTGAACTTTGAGGTCTAATAAATTGTCTAAATTATATATTTTTTAATGTCACGATACTTAATCAGTTAAGTGAGTAAAATCGAACTTTACATGTAAAACCCCATAGTCAGAGGCGGGCTGTAAATTTTTGAAAATACTCCGAATATGTCTCAAGGTGTATGTACGTGCACGTTCGTTGCTTATTTTTTACTCACTAAACCTCCTATTTTGTTACGTTATTGTGTTATTTAAAGTTTAGCATTAAATGTAACGAAACTATTATTTTGTACATTTGCACAATGGCTTCCAATGCCGGGATTTTTGTATGGACAATCCCGATTTTAGTATTTTGGAAGCTAATTAGTACACAATAACGTCCGCCGGGCAAAGCGCGAAACACGGGGTAAGCGTTAAGGGGTACCATACAAATATCGAACAGTAAACATGTTATAATACTAACGCAATCTTACCTATACCGGGTGTGGCCTGAAATAGGAGCAATACATTAAAACAGATTCTACTCTTCAAACGGAACAACATTTAATCAGCAACTTTAAAAAAAGTCAGTTTTCAGTATGTTATTATTTCAAACAAATTAAATAGTATTTTCAATGTACGTCGTCCAACGTTGACATTCCTTGAGCATTGACATAGTTCACTACTAATTTCGGACATGTCGCAATACATTGCTTCTAAATTTCATTGTTAAATATCATTTAATACACGTTATTTTCAGAAGTTGCTTAAGAAATATTGTTAAGTTTCAAGGGAAGAATCTATGTTTTAATTTATTGCTCCTTTTAACCACGCAACTATGTTTTACAGCAGAGCCTCGATAATCCGTACACGCTCTAATACGAAAACCTCTATAATCCGAACGAACCCCTCTCCACCCAGCAACAGCAGTTTTGCTCAGTTTCTGTCTCGCAGTGCCACGAAGTACGTTTTAGACGAAGAATTTTGACGCCGATTCGCCATTTTGTTAGGTGTGGCGTCCCGAATTAGAGAATATTTCTACATACTATAATCCGAACGCTCCGTGCATCCGAACAGGGTATCATTTTGGGTGTTCGGATTATACAGGTTCTGCTGGATAATGAAGTAGTGCGCTTACTCCCTGTGGCGCACTTGTCCCGACTAGGGATCCAAAACAGGTGCTCTTCGTCATAGTAAAACCGGCTTACAACCGGTTTTACTACAACTAAAACCCAGTTTTGGATCCCCCAGTCCCGACTGACCTTACAAGCGTATAAAATTACAAGAACAGCAATATCGGGCAGTAGATACCATAGACTGCGAAATCGCCTTAAGACAACCAAAACCCACTAAAATTTCTGTCACTACTCTTCAAAACCTCGTATTTCGTCTGTAGATTGATACTGAGATGCGAGCTTTGTTTTTAGTAGGTATTTGTTACTTAGTTATGGTTGTCAACAGACGAAATACTCATGAGTCTTTTCATCTTCCATCGAGTCAAATAGATATTGTCTATATTAGCAAAATAAGCGTGTTTCTTGCTGCTGACTGTACTACAGTGATCTTGACTTTGGATGCAAATTTCTTCATACTGATATATCCATAACAACCGTCTAGAGACATCGAGATACGGACATACACCTAAATTCCCGCATTATTAGTATTAGTTTTTTTTTTTAATTTACCTAATCTGCCTCAGTCTTCCGGTTCCTTTTTAGTGTTTTCCTCCGATTTTAACCTGAAATAACAAACCGTTTGTCAAGTTCCCGCCTTTTCATTTATAATTATAACCTAATATAGTTTTAAATTGAAATTGATGACACATTAATATTAGATACATAATACAGACAAAGCTCTATTGTTAGCGTTAAATTCCCCCGTGAACAGGTCACCCTGGTTAAAAAAAAGTACATACTTGGCAAAATATTCTATAATAAAATTCAACTTCTAGATTTTGCTGCCTGATACACTGTAACCTAACACGCGAACTGTTTTAGGTATTTTATTAACAGCGCATTTTTTTTATGAAACAGTGTTTGCACACTAACAGTCTTATCTGGTGGGTATACCAATTCAATAAATTGGCGCGTAGGTAAAAAGAGCGCAAATTTAATACTTCGGTTAATTCCGCCATTGCAGTTTTGCTATACAGAAAATTTGCATTTACGCGTTGGGGCTGAAATGAACTTCTACTGGGCGTTATTAAAAGTTATTTGTTTGTGTACTTTTTGAATTTCGAGTAATTTCAAGTCAATATTAGTGCTATTGAATAATATTGTAATCGTATCCTAATCTGCAAATTTTGCATTACTCTACTTGACATGAATTAGGACAATTATTTCTCCTATTAAAGTCAATAGTATTTAATCGCAATAATGCCAGAACTCTTTCAAAATCCAAAAATTACTTAAATCAAAATCTTTTTGGAAAATGCCCTGTGTAATGTCAAATTATCACAAATGACTTATTTAATTTATAAATGATACATACCTACTCGTTAAATTTATACATGTCGCAGTTTTTCACGGTACTTATTAACCTCTAATGCCCAAAGATGACTATTATTATTCTTAAGTATCTTAGTCTATTTTAGAATGTTTGCAGTCATGTTATTATACTTAGGTATAAAAGTGCGTGCACATTCGTTCGTGAGTACAAAACAATCACTTGAGTACTTTGTAGCGCTAATAATTTTGTGAATCCATGCATCGTGTCGTCGCGCGACATAGCGCTACCCGCCACTATCTCACATTACTGCACAGAAAGAGACGGAATTATCTCGCGCGAGAAATAGTCGCGTGCGACAGTTGTGCTAGGTGAGGGTCATAGTCAGATTTGGGTTCGAGTATCCTAGACATAAGCGAAATGAAGGATTCCAGGGCCTAATCTTCTGATAAAACTCGTCTGACAATAAAGAATGTTCCCTCTTCTATAATCCGATGTAATAGCAACATAACCTGGACTGGATTCATACAAGCTCTTAACTTTTGACCACCGGAGGGACGACTTTTGTTTTTGACGTGATGACGTCTTATAAATCGATGAACGCCGGCTGCACGCACGAAAAAGCATGACTCATTGTCACGTTCCGCCTGAGCCGAGCGTGCAAGCGAGAGCGCGGAAAAAGCGATAGAGAGGCACGATAGGCCTAAGCGTTCGGCTTGTGACGCATCTATCTCTCCTCCACTCCATCGGCCGGCATACGTTATCACGTACAATTATTGTCCGTAAACCAACTTTACAGACAACTAATTATTTTTTGACCTGACCTATGACCCAACATAAAATTTAAAATCAAATTACATTGGTTTTTAATGCTTCAACGTACTTATATTATTATTTCTTATTTTAATGTAACTTTCAGTTACAAACTATAAGACTGAAGTTTTCAGAACGATTCGAACGCTTTCAGAACGATTCATCTTGCATTTAATTTGATTTCCACATAGAATTTGATTTGACGTCGGTTTTTAGGAATTTATACTGTAAAGTGTAGGTTTTAGGTAACTTAGGGTGCTCTCTCACCGCGAGTGAAAGGTGCGTGAGTGAAAGGTGTATTGACAATTCACATGGCTGTGTGTGAATGTCACTATTGGATATTAATATGGAACAGAAATATATGTCAAAACGAATTTCATAATCTGTTCGGGCCTTTATATTAAAAGCTAGACTGACAGAAACGGGAATTTTCGGGAGAAGGGATGTACTTAATTTAATTATGATTATAACGTAATTAAGAAATATTGATGTTCCATTTTATAACCTACATTTTCATGTTAAGTACTTAGTAACAAATTGAAATGTCAGTTAATAATATGTAATAATTTGTGTCAAACATTTCATATAGCCCTGCAAGGGGTTTTACAACCCACGCCATATTGCGGATTTTCAGTGGTACTAAATTATTTCACTGGCAACAACGAATTTTTGGTAACTGACGTTGAAAGTCCGTGAATGTCACTGATGTAAACAAAGAGGAAACAGGACTAAATATTCCGCAAATTTCAAGTAATTTTTGCGTAATAAAGCCAAAACTATCCAGTGATGAAAGTCAAGTTTTTTCAATAAATTCAGTATTTATTTCGCAAGAAGGACGAAGGAATGAGCAGCATTCCGATAAACACTGTTTTGAATTTTGATAATGACAAATCCTTGACTGACGTTTAATAATGCAAATATGTCGTATGCACATTATTGCTATATGAAAGCTGTTTGCAGCGCCACTATCCCTGGGGCGGTCCGGACCGACGCTTGCTAGACTATAATTAATTCTGTCTGTTCTGACCATTTTGTCACGTACTTTTCATATTAGTGTTTCAGAAATACTAACAAAGTGGATTGTTATTAACATTTTTTAATTTATGCCAATTATGTCACAGTTAAGTGCATCCCTTCTCAAGAAACAGCCCTAACATCTAATCGATCAATTAAAGCATGACCTCAAACGAAGGAACATTTTATGGATGGATAGGTCGCTATCATAGCGGGATGATTCTCCGAGCATTCTAACCGTATGGTTCTAGCGTCATTCCCTTTCCACGATTATTACAATTAAAAATCGTTTTAATTATGATCTAACTAGGATCACACTCGCGAGTGGCTTCGGGATACATAAAAGATCGACTTCCAACAATCATCTATTTTAACAATATTTGCAGAAATGGGAATGAGGAAGAAAACGCCTTACAAACGCTTAATATTCACCCAGCGACACGATAACTCAACATTGAACCATTGAGTTGGGCGCCTTAGAGAGGATAAGGCAGGTTTTACGGTACCACTATTTCGATACTTCTAACAATGCTAGGACGAAAATGTTTCGTACGATATTTTAGAACTTAGTTTCATAGAAATTGTATTCTAGAGCAGCTGCCATTTCATATGGGTGATATTCTGATCCTTTGTAGAGAATACCTTGACTAGGTCAATTGTGATGATTTTGAAGTGTGAAATGTATTTATGGGTGAATTAAACTCAAATTTCAAAGTTTTGCAATCCAATACTAATACGATCTAATCAAGTAATCACACAAGTGTTTCCTATCCAAAATGAATGATTGGCAATTTTCGTTGTATACGTTAGTTTTCGTAGTATTTTTGAGTTATGCTGAAACTACTTTATAGTCTAAGATCCGAACCTAAATCAATCTTCACCGAGCTGATAATAGAATGAAACATATTTTATAATGAATTTAGTATATTAGAAAATTATTAAAAATGGGTTTGCTAAAAATATCCTGGACAGGCTATTTTTAATTATATTTTAAATATTTCAATTTTAACGAGAGTCGGAATGTGTGACAGAGATATCCGAGGTAAGTATACAGTGTAATAATAAAGGACCCAACATCGCTGTCGCACGTGATGGGACCTCGAATATATCTAAGGAAGTGCGCATGCTCGGTATGTAAACTATGGAGGGTGGAAGCTTCTTAAAAAATAATAGGCAACCCAACGGCTGCACATTCTATACGTTTTATACTTTAACTCAGGATAAAATTTTATTATCTCGATGTTGGAACATTTAATAAAAAAACATTTTTTTTTTATAATTAAAAATAGCCTGTCCAGGATATTTTTAGCAAACCCATTTTTTATATATTTTCTAATATACTAAATTTATTATAAAATATGTTTCATTCTATTATCAGCTCGGTGAAGGTCGATGTAGGTTCGGATATCCTACTATTAGTGTGTACACGCAGACACTGTCTGTGACGACACTGTCGGAATAAATAGAGCAGATATAGATGTCAGACAGTCGCGATAAATGACGCAGCCTATTGGAGCCTCAACAGTTTAGTGAACGCGGTAATCATAACTTTATGACACTACATATTTTTAACTTTTCGCTCAGTATTTATGTAGAAACATTAGACGAAGACTATTTGGAGTATGATAACACAGATGTATAATATAATAATTATGTATATAAGTGGAATTCAAATGAGTATCACGTGAAAGCTGATGTGTGCGGTTTAAGATAAACAGTATATATTATGCCTTAACAAAGTCTACGTTGATGGCGGAAATGATGTATACCGGGTGTCCCAAGACTATGGGAAAGTAACTAAAAATATCGTAGATAGGATATTTTCCTGAAAGAAGACTACGTTATATTTAAAAGTTAGTAATTCTGCATTTAAAGATTTTCTAAGACGTGCGTCGTCGGCAATAAATAATTTTCTTGAAATTTTACTCAAACATTTTACGTTATTCCTTTCTTTTAAGATACTATGTTACTTAGGAAGAATTATTATCCATTATTTCGATGGGCATCATAAAAATAGGGGTGATTTTTTTTCACATTTAAGTCGGTTCGATTCTCATATCCTATCTACGATATTTAGGGTACTTTCCCTTGATGTCCCATAGTCTTGGGACGCCCTGTCATACTATGATAGCGGTGTATTATAGTAAGAATTATTTTTGCAGTCTGATTCTACTCGTACTTACCTTTGTTACCTGAGACACATTAGCCTTCATATCATTATGCAGTCTGCCCACAAACTGCTATATTTAAAAGTATGATAATTACAAACACCTTTTACTACAAATGCATCTATCTTTATATCGGAGGAAAAACGGTTTACATTGAAAAGAAAAAAAAGGACATATATATATTAAAGACATATTGTATTTCTTGCATTTCTGTATGTACCATAGTCAATCTTTTTGCCTTCAACTTAAAGGCGCCTTTAATGTTAAAATTGTTTGCAACTATGATGCCTTTAAATAAAAATAGCAGTTTGTGGCCGCACTGCATAAAGAATTAAAGGCTATTCTTTTCAGTTAAAGGTGGGTAGAATTAGCCTACAAAAAATATTCCTACTATTCTATTGAATAGAGATATATGTGATGGTCTTTATAGAGGCTTTGGATGGAAGTGTGATGGTGATTGGGAAAAGTAGAACTAGCTGAAATTTAATTAAATAAATACTAAGTATGAATGTGGGTGAAGGTTTTCGCGACAGAAAGAAACAGTTATGTTGTTAAATCTAACATGCGTTACTAAGGATCCCCAATAAACTTCTTGTTTAAAATGGTTCTTTTTTCTATTTTAATTTCGCTCATAAGGGGTTGACATAATTACTTTTTCCGTCACGAAAACCAACGCAGTAAATGCAATCTAAATTAAAATGATTAAAATTGTGAAATAATTAATAATAATTAATTGTGATTTATAAAATGATCCCAGGACAGCCAGCACCAAAAGTGCGTAAAAAAACAAAACAATAAATAATTTTCATAAATTCATATTTATTAAAATTCCCCCTAACTGGCTAACACCATTGGATTTGGCTAAAATACAGGGGTCAGTCGATAAAATACTTATAAAATTCATTAAAACTATACTAAAATTCGATTACAAAATAAAATCGTTAGTTCAATTGATTTAAAAATAAATACACTTTTGCCGCTGTCTGTATGTACATGGCATTATTGTAAAGCTGGGTTGCACTCGCTTCGTATACGCGGTGGACGAATTAAGACGAGCCCAAGGCGAGGGCGATAAAGCGCGCCCGTGATGTATAAACCCTCTTACCGGGAAGACTCGCTTAGTGAGCGGTATATATTTTTAGCCAGATGCACCGATTTTTGCAATATACAGTAGCTACAAAAATCTATCATATTCAAACATTTTAATTTTAGGAATGAAAATTGATAATACTGTAATATAGAGCGAATATTTTATTAAGTTTAGTTCCAATTATTATTATATTTTGAACTTCCGAATAGTACAACCGCGACTTTAAAAAAACACGCACAATGTTGACGGCGTTGTTTGGAATAACTATTTACATAGAAAAATGGTCGTATGATTGGCTAAAAATTAAATGGCAGGTTGGTATTTTGTGTATTACTTATCTTTCATACAAAATACACAGACATGATAGATTTTTTACTACTACTGTATACTATTATATACATATTTCCAGTTCATTGAAAATATGGCTGGACTTATCGTTAGCATCGGCGTCAACGTGGCTGTATCGGTGCTTTAATGTTTGACATAGGTATAAATGACGATGTTGGCTATTATGGCGCTGAAAGTAATATTAAGCGATTACACTGACCACTATTAGGTACGATATCGCGGTGAGTCGCTATGGTAGCATCGGTGCTTGTATAACACCGTGGCTGTATCGGTGCGTTATCGGGCTAAAGTTTTACGTAATTAAAGATGACGATGACCCACTACGGTAGCAACGGTGACACCGTGGCTGTATCGGTGTTTTAATGTTTGACGTAGATATAAATGACGACGTTGGCTATTATGGCGCCGAAAGTAATGTTAAGCGGTTACAGTGACCTCTATTAGGTACGAAATCGCGAGCCACTACAGTTGTATAACAGCGTTGCTGTATCGGTGCGCTATCGGGCTAATGTTTGACGTGAGATGACCCACTACGGTTGCATCGGTGACACCGTGGCTGTATCGGTGCGTTAATGTTTCACGTAGGCATAGATGACGATGCCGGCCAATATGACCCCGAAGGTGATGGTAAGCGGTTTGTACAGTGACCTCTTCAGTTCGCGCCAGCGCTCCGCGTCGCGCGCACGTCTCTTGATCGCGGAGACTCGCTCGGCGAGCTCGCGGGTCCGTCGTCGGCGTAGTTCTGACGCTGGCTCCACGCTGGAAAAAGAAAAATATTGTTGTACTGTATAGCCCAACCGGGTAGTTTGCAGCCAACGCCATATTGCGGTTTCAGTGGTACTAATTATTTTACTGGCAACGACAAATTTTTGGTAACTGACGTTGAAAGTCTGCGAATGTCACTGATGTAAACAAAGACGAAATAGGACTAAATAATCCGCTAATTTCAAGTATTTTTTTAATAATAAAGCCAAAACTATCCACAGTGATGGAAGTCAAGTGTTTTCAATAGGATTCAGTATTTATTTCGGAACTAGAACAAAGGATTGAGCAGCATGCTAGTAAACAATGTAATTAATTTGGTTGATGACAAATAGCTACTGACGCTTAATAATGCTAATATGACGTACGCACATTATTGCCATATGAAAGCTTGTAGCGCCACTATCCCTGGGCCGGACCGACGCTTGCTAGACTATACATTCGACCTATTTATAGGGTGCATAATTAACTAACATGGTTTCGCATCAGCGGAGGTAACGGCTAATAGGCATGATGATAATGCTTTGAGGATGTCAATCGATCCTTTTTTGGAATCAAATGTCTATATGGAACTCACTACATTTAGACTGCTCTAATAGTCAGAAATGGCCGTTATAGTTCGACATGCCCACGGCATGCCATGCTAAGGGACCCTGGTAATTCTGGATTTTTACGCAATAAAGAATATATTTATCTTAACTAATGTATCTATAGTAATGTGGGTGAAGACCAAAAAGTTTGCCACCCTAATTCACTCAATTAATATTTGAATCAGTCTCCGTTGTGCGACGACAGTTAACCTTCCAATAACGTACCTTAAGCTGCTACTTTAAGGGTCCTCATTGTATCGTTAATTTTTGTCGCAAAACGGAACTTATTCCGATCGCTTTTATTTCCTCCCTAACTACGCCTTAATTTCATCCAACTGTCTGGTCTTAAACCATATCACTGATATTGATATTGCTGTGCCCTTGCAGGGTGTCACATGTCTCACTATTTCTTATAATTCCATCTATGTGATATGCAATAAATGATTCTATTCTATTCTATTCTATCGTCGGGGATAGTGCAATACCGCGTAAGTAACAAGCGCAGATACGAATCAATATTCAAACAAACTAAAAGCATATTTTTGAAATGAGAACTTTATCGACAGCTGTTATTTACGCGGTATACACTATCCTCGACGACGATGACTCTATCGACGTATCGATGACGATGTATCTATCTCTAGAAGTTTCTAGATTGTCGTCGGCTACTCACGTCTCCGGCGACGGCTCCTCGTCCTCGTCGTCGGCGGAGGAGGCGGGCGGAGAGGAGTCAGGCGCGGGCGAGGTCGGCGGGCTGTCGTCCGACGACGCCTCCTGAGTGAACTGCTGGTACATGTTCCCTGTCGGACATAGGGCAAGTTAGGAGGTCTTAATCCTTTTCAATTTAATTTTTTTCATATCGATACCTTAAATCAAATCAAATCAAATCAAATCAAATCAAATCGTTTATTTGCATACATTGCGGTACAGTTGAGATCGAAATTACATATAACAGAACAACACAATTTGCCAGTATATTGGCATGCAAAAAATTTCAATAATTAATAATAACTAGTACTTAGTTCACGTTCACACTAGTACTAATTTTTTTTTTTTGTCAATGAAATTTAAACCACAGTAATGTGCACTAACGTCCTAATTGCGAGGGATTTAATGACACGAGTTTGGAATTTCTTTACCACCACAGTCACGTACGACGTTTTTCATCACACTTTGGAGGTAATGAAACGAAAGTAATAAATAGTAGTCAATACCAAAACAACTTACCGCCCTAGGGCGTGATATACAACTTACCGCCCGGTTTTCTACCATGTAAACCCTTAGTGTGATTAAAATTACTTACCGCCCTAGGGCGTAATTTACGACTTACCGCCTGCTTTTCTTGTAACCTTTGTTTACGAGCAAGTGTGATGAAATAGTTATTTGTTATACAAGGGGGGAAAGTTGTATTTTACCCGCGAGTGTTTCAATACACGAGACGTAAAATAACTTTTCGCCCGTGTATAACACAAAACTTTTCACCTCACTACAGCGAGGAAAAAAGAATAAGGGTTTGTACTATATCTTTAAAAATATCTGCAATAATCAACCAATTTGACATTTATTAAAACTAAGGTCTAATAAGCTTTCATGTAGGCATTTTAAACGGGATTTTTCAGAAAATAAGCTCATGTCAAATTTTTACTTTAGCTGCGTTGAAACGTCAAAACTCTTTCTCCACATGTGGATAAAAAGCGATTTTCTCAATAGATATCAAACAAACAAACTGGGCTTTCCGAGCTAGTGAGGTGAAAATAAATGTACTCACCTGCTATCTCACCCAGCGAAGCGCTGGCCGGTATGGAGGGCAGGGGCCGCGCCGGAGCCCTGGAGAGGCTCGCCCCGCGGGGCGGGGGCGGCGGCGCCTCCTCCTCCGGCTCGTCAGGCACTGTCGAATATATGCTCTCCTCCATCTTTGGCTCCTTCTGTAATTAGAACAGCTTTAGTCAAGAGTACACTGTTTACTTTAGGTATTTGGGTGGATCAACTTTTTCTTGACGTTATTCTGTCTCGTGACCCAGGGGACAATAGTGATGGAGTCGGGGGACTCCCCGTTTCGGAACACCACAGGCACAGTACATAAAGCTAAAGCAGTATGGAAACTACGAACAAACGGTCGATACAGCGCACACAGAGACGCAAGGCGTTTACGAGGCGCCTAAGCGTACTTCGCGGTGCTGTCAGTCGAGCGTGCCGCGTCGAGACGAGCGGACTGTTTGTGTTTATTGCGTGTTGCGTGCGCTGTCCGCGATTTTTTGAAGATGCCACGAGTTGTATACGGTTACTTGAACTCGGCTTCTTCAAACCTTTTAGCTGTTGTTTTCAAAGAGAATATGTGAAATGTCTAAAGTAGCTGCATCTATTTATCAATAAGTAGACAAAATACCTAAGTTATGGTGCCGTGCGCATGCTTTCTGGTGATTTATTATAAAAGTTATTCATTAGAATGATGATTTCTTACACAATAAAATAATTAATAATAAAGCTTTTCGAACGTGTCGTAGCAGGCGAAAGTATTTCTCAGTCAGCAATTTATAATAAGTACAAACTTGTCTTAATTGAATAAAGACGCTTTAAAAAGTTGAAGTCTTCTAATTACATAATTTAGTTTTTAAACTAGTCAATTCATTCGATTATTATCTCCTTTATTTATCTTTCGTCTTAGGCTAGGTTTTTTACAATAAATGTATATACAAAGTAAAATACAATAAAGTAATTACAATATATAAATACATTATAAAAAAACCTAACCGAGGGTGCCGCCGGCAGCGGGTGACAACCCTAGCGCGTAGGTATTTATCTTCAAAATAGGCCTTAGTTTCCATACTGCTTTAGCCTATATATATATATACTGTGCCACAGAACTGGGGGCAGGCACCCGTGGAAGTGTCGTGTCGTGAGTGTGGATAACATGAGTCGCCCGCCGGAGTGCACGTGGTTGAATGCGATACCGTTCGTTGGTGGTTTTAGACGGTAGTCCGAAGTCTCGGTTAGTCCGTCATACCCGCTCTAGTCCCCTTGATTAGACGGGATGCATAAACGCATTTCCGCAACGTTAAAAAAAAGGGGGGACAATAGTGATTAAACTTCCCAGAAAAGTGTTGATAATTTATATAACTGGTATTGTCAGGAGATAGTCTACATAAGAATGGGCTTATGACTGCTTAAATTACAAAGCTTTTGCTAAATATAAACGCGGAAAATCGTAGCTTTAAAAAGTGACCCAGGGGTTGCCATGGCAACGAGTGACAGAAAAAAAGTTGATTGACCCATTTACATCACCCTAGGCCGTAAGTGGGATTTTCTGGCCGCTACGCTCTCTGAGAAAAACTCACTTCCTTAGCAAGGCAATACGTAACTTTAGGCAAACCACGGGTTCGTAATGCCCTAGATCGCATATTATTCACGAATTCACCGCACTAGGTATGTATTGTACTGTAATCGGTATCAAAGCAAGCCAAAGTTACAAGTTTAACGCGAGTAATGTCTAGAATTTCGACGGATTCGGCAATCACCGAAAAATGCTCACAACCACAGGTTATAAACTAAACATAACAAAGACAACAAAAGGTTGACTGAGACGCACACAGGGCGCTGTACTATTCTCAATATAAATCATTTACGCTGTCGCTAGTGAGTACGGTCACGTTAACTCATAGTAAGAGTACAGGCGATTGTTATAACTTACGTAATCCGGGTCGAG
This sequence comes from Apotomis turbidana, assembly GCA_905147355.2. Classification (NCBI taxonomy): domain Eukaryota; kingdom Metazoa; phylum Arthropoda; class Insecta; order Lepidoptera; family Tortricidae; genus Apotomis; species Apotomis turbidana. The sequence goes on from LR990280.1 coordinate 4,926,911, forward strand.
CCGCTTGGCCCCCTCGATGATGGCCTGATAGGAGAACCGTAATTGGTCGGGCGTCTGGATCAGTCCCATGCGGTCCTTCCGCATTTCCAGAAGGACTTGTTGCACGCTCACGCTTTCTATACCCTCTTTTTCGATCTGAAAATAAACACCATTTGTAAATAAACTTATTATAGGTAGATTGATGTTGTTCTTATTCAAAACATAGCCATTTCACCCGATGAGAAGTGGCAATGAGAACGAAGAACGCAATGGACGCTGTGTTGGCGTGCGATCATGGCACATTGCGCTTACGTACCAGCCCCGACTTGCGCCAGCGGTGAGCGGTTCATGTATCTCGCTCACTCGCATGGCCGCCGTGCGATTGTAGCATCCCGAAGTCAGGCTATATATAAATGTAGCTGGGCCTACACATTGGTGTACTCACGATGACGAGACACGAGTCCACGAGGCAGAAGGTCCCGGAGCGGCCGATCCCAGCGCTACAGTGCACCACGGCGGGCCCGACGTTCTCTTCGAGCGCGCCCGACGCGCGCACTCGCTTCAGGAACTCGAGGAACGCGTGTGGCGACTGCGGGACTCCGAAGTCGGGCCATGTTGTGTAGTGGAACTGGATCACTTCGCGGGATTCACCGCTTTCTAGGTCCACGATCCTGTGGAATGAGAGTTTTTCTTTTATCTGAGAATATAGTAGATGTCATCAAGTATCTAGGAATAATTTAGACCGATCAGCGACCACTAAGCCGAGCCAATTCAGCTTTTTTCGTGGCCACACAGACTGGCCAGGAATCCATTTTGGTCAGCTATTTTATCATAATTATAGCTCTTATATGAAGGAAAACGAAAGTACTATTATTCCTTGAATATATCTTTACATGTTTCAAAACCACTGTTATAAGCGTTACAGTTGGAATGCCAGGCCACCCGATGAGCTCCTGTGGTTTATCAATTATCAGTTACATCCAGCCATTGATTACTTTTAAACTTACTACCTGACGAGCTTAATGCTGTAGCACCATCTTGCTGTCCTCATCCACCGCGCGCAGCCAGTACCAGTGGCATTTGGTCTCGTTGTCTATGATCTTGTTCCTCACCTGAACACCCTGGTGGAGTAATAGCTGAAGTCCTCCTCACTGATCTGTTCCACTGTCAGTTGCACTTCTTTCAGCACCATCTTGCTGTCCTCGCCCACGGCTCGCGGCCAGTACCAGTGGCACTTGGTCTCGTTCTTCTCGATGATCTTGTTCAGCATGAGGATAGCGCGGGAGTTCTGCTCCCACACCATGAGCCAGAAATGACCGACGGTGAACGCTAGCGGGCCTTGCGTCAAGATGTACTTGCGTTTCGCGCGGTCCATCTGGAATTCGGGAATTGATCAATATTTACCAGTTCACTTACATATTCTTTTAGGGGACTATTAAAATGACGTGAAGAATTTTCAAGTTCCGATGTTAAAACAGTCACGCAAGTGGTGCAAGGAAGCTCATAATATGTACATAGTATCAAATGCACGCCTCTTGAATGGATTAGATCCCTACCCACTGAAGTTCGTGTGTTGTGGGCAATGTATAATTGTATATACACAACAGATGTTCCTAGACGTTTTTTAATTGTGCTTAATCGCCCTCTTGCCCACTGATAATCAAAACGATAACATTTTATTACGTTTTTAAGATCTACTTTAGGATCCAATAATATGGACATATCTGACAACAAAAAAAAGCGTTTTCAGTCATGGTCAGATGTAAGTTACCTAGCTAGATTATTTTTTTACCCGCGCTAACCTTGGGTACGCTATTCGTTTGAAAAAAAAAACTAAATATAAATTTTCCGTTCTGTATGGGAAATTGTCTATCGAAAATGTGGATTCTACAGAACGGTTAGATTCTACATAACTCGGTCCAGTAGAATTACTCCGGTGTTCGAGATTCGAAATGAGTATCGTGCCGTCTCGCTCATTCAAATATAGTTTGACGCGAGATCGAGAGGTGCCACGGTACATCGGAGTAATTTCAATACTTTCCGGGTTCTTTATTAAGACGCGATGGGAATTTTCATACACAATATTGTATTTACGTTAAGGAAAATCTAATACTTCCTATTTAGCTCGATATAATTTGTGAAAATATAAACAATACTATTAACCTACTTAATTCAGGTGGTTGTCAACTCTCCGCTATCTAATCAGGGGAACCTTATGTAAATTGACATAGTCCCAAACGTTTTTACCACTATACTTGTATGGGAAATTAGAATACAATGTACAAAATCACAAATATCGACAAAGAAGGTAGAATAGGAGTATTTAGCCTAGCCAGTAATTTTTAGGCAGCCCATACGCGATATTTTTGGCAAATTAGATTTGATATAAAATTATTTATCTATCCAAATATCATAAACCCTCCACGATGCTTTCAAGAACCGCACATTATGACCACCATAAAAATAGTCAGTTTTGTTGGAACAAATTTTTTTATCTGTAAAAATGTTATGATTGCTAAATAATAACATCAATTTCGATAATATTATTTATTTACATTTCGAACATCTCTGAAAAACAAATAAATTTGATTTGACCTCTATTCTAATATCAGTCGAGATGACATTTAGTTCGAAATGAATTTGACAAATGTCGCACGTAAGAAAGATATCGTACGATATGATAGTTGGGGCCTCTTGTTTGTCTCTGAATTAAAAACAAACTATGACAGCTGCTAGAAAACTTCATTACCGCCATTACCGGGTAATATTTGTCACAATGTGCGACTCCTGAATGCATCATGGAGACTTATGGTATGTTGCTAACTAAAGTAGTGTATGTAACTGTAAGTACATAATTAGACATTAAAACACTCGTGTGATGTTATTATGAAACTTGCCTTCGGCTCGTTTCATAAACCCACACTCGTGTTTAATACCCTTCATTACGTACAGTCACATAAACTACTATTATTTACTCGGCTATCGGTTATATTATTAGAACCGTAGATTCTCTACAAAAATTATAATTTTATAAATATGAATTAAGGTGTAGGTACATACATGACAGATGGGCCTAATGATGATGACGAGTAATCTCTCAAATAATTAATATCCGTTAATATCGTTTTATTTAAATGTGTGACAGTCGCAAAAACCGAAGAAAATATGAACATTTAGATGTTGACAGTGACATCGATATATTTTTTAATCGAGAAAATATTTTGCTACATCCGTTCAGTATGTGTGCCCCGAGTTAGCACAGGTAACTATAAATACCTATTCCTAGCTACGAGTATAATATGCTAACGTGAGTTTCCATGTCACGCTTTCGCGGTTTAACAGCTCCGACCGTAGCCGTGAAAATTTTAGCTTACGAGTATTCTTTATTTTTTATGTCAGTGCGCAAACGAGCAAGCGGGTCGCCAGATGGAAAGCGATTACCGTCGCCCATGGACCCACCACCATGGACTGCAACACCAGAGGAATCACAAGTTCGTTGCGGCGGTTCAGGAGTACGCTCTTTTCTTGAAGGTCGGGTGTTTGTGCTTTACGCAAATGTGTACCAAGTCGCTGCACTTTGGCTGAGAACAGCGAGTGCGTGAGTGGGAGATGTCACGACTAGCGACTCAAATCAACCTTTTTAACCTTTTGTACGCTAAGCGGTAAAGCAATAGGCTTGGTACAATTTTTGTATGACCATGAAATTATTATTTGCTTTCGATAGTCCTTGCTGTCAGGATCTTTTCCCATACAAACATTCCCAAATGTTTTTCAATTTGATAGTTTTTAATCGTGCCTTCAAAACTTAATTAAAAAAACTAGTCGATGGTCGACACATTTTACTACAAAATTTGTATGGGAATTTTATTTTCCACTACGTAACACTGGTGCAAAATAAAAAAGTTAATCTTTAAACGTGACGTAACGGAACGGAGAGAATACTTTTTATTCTTCAATTTGAAAATGCTAACTATTCTGTGGAGATTAACCCAAAAACTTCAAATTCTAGAAGAAACACGGATTCAGGTATTTTTTGGAAAACGCCTAACTACTGAACAAACATAACGATAAAAAAAATACTCCGAAGTTTTTGTTTTTGAAATATAACATGGGAAATGGACACGTTTGGGAGAAATTGCTATGCGAAAGGAAGTATACCCGTTTATTTGAATGAATGTTTACTAACATGAGTAATATTCGCGAGTAGCAAGCGCGTAAGTACCTACTTGCAATCGTCAACTCTACGCGATGTTTAGATAATAATATGAGTTATTATGTGTTCTATAATATCAATATAAATATCATTATATAATAACAAAGATTTGACGCCTAATCAAATCATGTGTGCACCGAAAACCCCGGGTATGGTCATGAATGAATCGTTAGTCCAATAAGGAACATTATACTATACCATAACCATAGTATTCGATAGGAAAACGGGACATTCAAACATCTAAACTTAATTTTAAAACAGAAACGTTGACTAATGCGCATAAGCATTTTAAACACATATGAATATGACGCAGAGGGCGCTCCAGTAGCGAAGAATTATGGAATCAAAGATTTGGTGTGATTGAAGTAACGATGTGATAGCTCAGTTGGGAGAGCAAAGCGTCGGTAACGTAGGGACGCGTAGAGTCCTGCTTACAATGCAGTCGATCACATTTCATTTTTCTTTCATAATTTAGCTTTGTGTCCATATTTATAAAGAGAAACATTGGCAAACTTTACATACCGGATAATTATATATAACGCATCAATAGACATCGATCGCAAGGAACTGGTATCGTCATTAGTGACAGGAAAGACGAATACAGTCAGCATCAAATAATTTGTAGCAGTCTTCTCGCCTATTGACAACCAAAACTCACGGCATCGACTAAGATCACCTGACCCGATCAACCAGGTGATCCTATTGGACGCTATCCAGCACGATCTGGGTGATTTTAATGGACAGAATCATATCCAGAAGCATACCCCATAAAGTAATACTAGAGGCCCGTTGCGGCGTCGAACCGCCGCTAGAATATGGAAATCCGGAAGTGTTACCGAAAATAACTACTTTATCGATAAGAAGTTTTTGGCGAACGAAGAATAAATACTGGAAAAAAACACGATAAAACTATGTTTTTTTTTATATATATATATTTAAAGGGCATTGTCGCTAAGCGACCACATCGCAATTTCGCAAAAGCCAGGCTAGAGCTAGGCCTGATAGCCAACTGCCAGCTTCATCGTGCCAACTTTTTCAACTCTTGTAAAAATAACTTGTGCATTAATGACATGTGATCTGCTGATCTGTTTCACAAATAAAATGCATATTATTCGATTTATGGAAAAAATTTAATTCATAAAAATAATCCCATATCATAAAAAATAATTGACATATTTTCATAGGACCGAACATAAGATTGGTAGAATTTAATTTGTTGTTCTTTCTTCAGGGCGTAAATTTATCGATTTGATCGATTTCTATCAATTTCCAGAAATAGCACATGAATCGAAACGACAGATTTGGGCACTCACTATTAAAAATAGTGATAATAAAAAATGTTACATAAACTCAATTGTATGAAATAGAGAGTATAAAACGTTTATAGATACACGAAAAACCACTATTATCAATGCTTGTTTTTTTATGAAATTCAATATATCGTGCAAATTTTCTTAATATGGGTGCTGCCATGTCATCATCATCAATCAATTTATTCAATAACAATTACACATTGTGTTTGAAATTCTTACGCTAGGTATACTTAATCAAACCCTATTTACTAATCTAAATAAATAACTGACCAACAATAGGTACTCCACCATAAAAAAAAAAAAAAAACAAAAAAAAAATGTGTCAAATAATTGTGTAATAAATAAAATCCAATATATAAAACAGCTAAAAAAGTTGAAAAAAGAATATTAAGACATATTTTTTTCAATAAATTTAGAGCTGAAGGCCTAATACCCGCGAATTCCAAATTCAAACTTTCGTCTTTCCTCTTATTGAAATAGTGTCTGACAGAAGAGTGAGGGAGATGCTATCTATACTCTCAAGTCTATGATATAAACCTAATTTTAGGGTTCCTTACTAAAGTCGGTAAAAACGGAAGCCTTATAAAATCAATTTGTTTTGTTGACAGCATAATTTGTCAAATTTTATTTTGAATGAGTATAAGAATGATCAGCCAGACGTCATTAATTCAAATATGATTTATTATTGAGCGCGTCGATTTTTTGAAATTTGCATTATATGTAGGTTATTTCTGCCTAAAGGCATTAAGTCCGCCATTTGTACTTACTTTTTTTTTGTATCGTGCAATAAAGTTTAAATAAATAATAAATAAATAAATAAGTTTCGCATGTTAGGGTAACATGTTAATTATTCCACATTGCCAACTGGTCCACAATGTCAGCTCGTCTATATTCCCATCTGGGTCCCAATGCCAACTTGTCCACACACCCAACACGTCCACATTGCCAACTCGTTCATACACCCAACTCATCTGCATTGCCAACTCGTCTATATTACCAATTCGTCTCCATTGGCAACTCGTCCATATTCCCAATTTGTCCACAATGCCAACTCGACCATATTTCCAACTCGTCCATATTTCCAACTCATCCACATTCCCAACTCGTACACAATGCCAAATCATCCACATTGCCCACTCGTCCATAAACCCAACTCATCTACAATGCCAACTCGTCCATATTACCAACTCGTCTTTATTGCCAACTCATCCATATTCCCAACTCATCCACAATGCCAACTCATCCATATTGCTAACTCGTCCACATTTCCTACTCGTCCATACACCCAACTCGTCTACAATACCAACTCGTCTTTATTGCCAATCTCGTCCATATTATCAACTCGTCCGTATTACCAACTCGTCTTCATTGCTAACTCATTTATATTCCCACTCATCCACAATGCCAACGCGTTCATATTACTTGCTCGTCCACAATGCCAACTCGTCCACATTTCCAACTCGTCCATATTCTCACCTCGTCCACAATGCCAAGTCGTTTATATTACCAACTCGTCCATACACCCAACTCATCTACATTGCCAACTCGTCTTCATTTCCAACTCATCAACAATGCAAACTCGTCCATATTGCTAACTCGTCCACATTTCCAACTTGTCCATAGACCCAACTCGTCCACAATTCCAAGTCGTCCACATTTCCAACTCGTCCATATTCCCAACTCGACGATACACCCAACTCGTCTATACAAACTCGTCCTTATTATCAGCCCGTCTTTATTGCCAACTCGTCCATATTCCCAACTTGTTCATTTTGCCAACTCATCCACATTCCGAACTCGTCCACGTTGACAACTCGTCCGTATTACCAAGTCGTCTTCATTGCCCACTCGTCCGTGTTCCCAACTTGTTCATTTTGCCAACTCATCCACATTCCCAACTCGTCCATATTCCCAACTCGTCCACATTGAAAACTCGTCCATATTACCTACTTGTCCGTATTACCAACTCGTCTTCATTGCCAACTCGTCCATAATGCGAACTCGTCCACATTGTCCCCTTGTACATGTTCCCAACTTGTCAATTTTACCAACTCATCCACATTGCCAACTCATCCACATTTCCAACTCGTCCATATTCCCAACCCAACTCGACGATACACCCAACTCGTCTACTATACCAACTTGTCCTTATTATCAGCTCGTATTTCTTGCCAAATCTTCCATATCACCAACTCGTCCGTATTAAAAAGTCGTCTTCATTGCCAACTTGTCCGTATTACCAACTCGTCTTCATTGCCAACTCATCCATAATGCGAACTCGTCCAAATTGACCTCTTGTCCATGTTCCCAACTTGTCAACTTTACCAACTCATCCACATTGCCAACTCATCCACATTTCCAACTCGTCCATATTCCCAACCCAACTCGACGATGCACCCAACTCGTCTACAAATACCAACTTGTCCTTATTATCAGCTCGTCTTTATTGCCAAATCTTCCATATCACCAACTCGTCCGTATTACAAAGTCGTCTTCATTGTCAACTTGTCCGTATTACCAACTCGTCTTCATTGCCAACTCGTCCATAATGCGAACTCGTCCAAATTGCCCACTTGTCCATGTTCCCAACTTGTCAATTTTACCAACTCATCCACATTGCCAACTCATCCACATTTCCAACTCGTCCATATTCCCAACTCGACGATACACCCAATTCGTCTACACAATACCAACTTGTTCTTATTATCAGCTCGTCTTTATTGCCAAATCTCCCATATCACCAACTCGTCCGTATTACCAAGTCGTCTTCAGTGCCAACTCGTCCATATTCTCAACTCGACCACATTTACCATCCCGTCGACATGCAAGCGGAAGGACTTAGTTTTTTCTTGTAAAATACCATTTAATTTACCATGACTCATGCCATTTTCCTTGGAATTATTTTTTTGATGGACTTATATAATCATATTTATAATAATCTATAATAAATTTACTTATTTGAATGACGTTTAAATTAGTTTTACTACATTTTTTCTGCTTTGATTTATTGTAAAACTCGCCTATAAAAATAATCTATTCTTGAATGACGGTCAGTTTTTCTAGTCTTTCGAGTACCAGTCCAACTCGCACTTAACCGGCTTTTTTCTCCACATTTTTAACAGGTATGCGAAAAAAGTTTCCATATGAACATTTTAAAAAGAAAAACAACCTGGCAATTTAGAGCATTGACATAATAGCCCCCAATAAAAAAGACATTAAAAGTTGTTAGAATATGGTTACTGTCATTCATTGTCAACAAACTGTAAAATTATTTTTGCATATTCGTACATGTTTTAAGTGTTGCGGATATTATGTTGTCGACTCAAAAATAATAATTCATCATGCTGAACAACTTACTCAGGTTTGTGAGCAAATCATGCTTATTATTATTTGGTCATCTTATGTCAAAATAGGGATCACGTGGTTAGCGCACAGTAGTTTTTTCAAATCCATTTTTCAGTACCTTTTCAGGAAAAAATTAAAATTCCAAGAGTTTTATGCACCTCTCCAGCATGAGACGAATCTAATGACATATCATTTATCAAAATCGGACCATAACTGTAGATCTGATGGGATGTACAAAAATCGGCCTCGCGTAATATATATATAGATTACTCTGAAAGTTACTCAAGTGGACTAACTTATCCAGCAAAATCACCCATGATTCCTTTGGATTATGTTGTATATCGTCAGGGATAGTGCAATACCGCGTAAGTAACAAGTGTAGATAATGAAATAATGAACTTTATTCTGCAAGTAGGCCACAAGGGCACTTTTACATGTCTGAATCTACCGGCATTTCACAAGAGCCCACTGTTGAGAAGAAACGCCGAAAGAAACTCAACAGTCAGTCATTTTTTCATAAAAGATAAAAGTACTTAACTATTACAGTAATATGAACTTAACTATACGTGACTATACGTAGTTCTCGAAGAAAACATATTAAAAGTGTATTCTAAGATATAAATGAGGACTAGTGTAAGAATAAAATATAGAAACTACAAGAAAGTATGACGATTTAACAACATTTATGTACGTTTGATATGCTTTCTTACTAGAACTGTGTCCCTTAAACTAGTCAGGTACAATCTAAGGAGTCAGTTACTCGGTTTCTGGTTCAGGTCATGCATGTTTGTCTGTCAGATAGTCCTCTCTGTATAATATGCTTTTCACATTAAAGATTTTTTTAAATAATCTTTGAGAGATGGAAAGGCTAATTTTAAAATATGATCAGGTAACTTGTTATAAAAATGAATACATTGGCCTAAAAATGATTTATATACTTTACGAACACGAAACTTTCTAATAGCAATTTTATTTTTATTTGTAGTGTTAAAATTGTGGACATCGGAATTTTTTGTAAATGAATCTATGTTCTTAATAACATACATAATACTCTCATAAATATATTGGGACGCTACAGTTAAAATAAGGGCCGGATACCAGATAGTAACCAAGTATTCGGTGCATCTCTAATCGCTACTATTTGATGCTGACTGTACAGGTTGACACGTATAGGTAAGTATATGTCGCGGAATCTAGCCGTTGTGTTATTTACGCAAGATACCGAAGGAGGGAATGAGAAAAGTTGATTATTATATTTATCTATCCAAATATCATAAACCCTCCATGATGCGTTCAAGAACCGCACATTATGACCACCATAAAAATAGTCAGTTTTGTTAGAACAAACTTCGTATCTGTAAAAATGTTATTATTGCTAAATAATAACATCAATTTCGATAATATTATTTATTAAAATATTTGAGATATGAGCCAAAATCAGAAAAAGGTACCTTTAACTATCGTCTAGTCCCCTTATTACAAGCATTGCTTAGTTTGGGGCCAGGCCATTTATTTTATTTACATTTTATATTATGATATGAATATGAAGTAAAGAAATCTACTCCGCTTATTATTTACAACCTGTTCTAAATTTTATAGGGTGATGTTTTTATTATTCTAATATGTAAACATTCTGGATGACAGATATGATTGTCACGATTAATAGGAGATGGACACTTTCACTCGATTTCATCCCCAAAAATTAAAAGGACTGATAATTTAAATTACTATCATACAAAAAAATACTTTCATCATTAATTATATTTTATAACTATGCATATTATTATTTTATCGATATAGACTATTTTGATTTGATCATGACCTTAACCTTTACAATCTTAAAATTAGACTCCGTGTCACTAGGATAGGGATCAATTTTAATTTTTTTTAAAGTGTAACATAGAACCTTGTGATATTGAGCCAGCGTTAGTATCAAAAGTGATACTACTGAATTGACGGAAGTAAAAATCAATTTCAAGTCAATTCGAGACTTTGTCGCACTGAATCACAGACTCATATGCCTTGGATTTGATTTCTATCTAAGTTATAACAGATATAGATACATCATCTGATATGCATTTAAGGGGTAAAATCCTCGATACTTTGATCGTAGTAGTGTATAACCAGGCACACATTAGCTCAGTCAATGTCAACTAACTTTTTTTTTTGTAAAAACTTATTATTATACCAAATATAATTGTGTGATGTGCTAGTAAAAATAGGCTACAGTGGTGCTAGAACAAACTGCGTCGAATGCCATCTCCATATACTCCGTGACTATAAAGTTCTGATATTTGTATTGATAATCAGTTTCTATGGGGACGGGTCATGGATGTTATCTATATATTATGTATATCGTCGTCTAGTACCCATAGTACAAGCTTAGTTTGGGACTAGGTCGATTTGTGTAATATTGTCATCACGCCGAGACCGCTGGACGATATTGAATTAATGTTCGTACGGGGATAGCGGGACAACCAGATATAGTTAAGTATAGCAAACTTTTTAACCCGACTAAGGTCTTAACATAAATTTAAAAGACCCCCAACCCAAGTACCTGGTCATCATGAGACCCTCATTCAATGAGTGATATAGAAAATGTTACTAAAACTAAACACAAGTACAAAATATTGAATTCTTTGCATATTGGCTGACATCTTGTCACTTGTTCCAATGAAAGCTGAATATCTTGGAAATTACTGGTCCTATTTCCAGCAAACATAGCTAAGAACCATCTCGACGGACATGTCTTTCGATTAGAAAACACCTCATTCATATATTTCGATGTAAAATGTTTGTTTACCCTCCATAAGCTTGAGCAGTAGGTAAATTTTATTCAAACTTCTCATAAAGCATAAATTCAGCAAATAATTATTAATTTCGCAAAACACAAAGGTCAGGTTAGCACGGTAATGGCAAACCATAGAAAGTGGCGTCAAAGTTTGAACCTTCGTCACGCGGCTCAGAAACCTTAGAAGTGACATTATCGAGGAATTTCGAAATTATTCTTAACGAAGCGGTTGGCTCGGTTTGTAGTGCCGCTGCCTACCGAGCCAGCGGTCCTGGGTTCGAATCCCGGCCAGGGCAAATATTTGTGTGATAATCATAAACTCGAATATTTGTTTCTGGGTCCTGGATGTTATCTATATATTATGTATATCGTCGTCTAGTACCCATAGTACAAGCTTAGTTTGGGACTAGGTCGATTTGTGTAATATTGTCCCTTAAAAATTATTTTATTTACTTTAAGTTTATTCTAATGGCTTTGTGAGCTGTAGCCCTCGCGAGTATGTTTCAAAATGGCTGAAATTTGCCATTTTTAACAATTTCAACATCCACTATTTATTTATAACAGTGCTGTAAAACGAAACAAAATCATTCCAAGTTCAATTCAAAAGGCGAAAATACTTCTGTTTAACTGGCGCCATTCTGTGAAGTACTCCGAAACTGAGACTCTTCTTGAAAAGGAAATCTAGAATTCTTTTTAATTTCCTTAATCTATTTAGTGAAAGGAAAAAGGGACCGATGCCGTGAAAGAAGTCAATCAATCCGGAAGGCGAAAAACCGTGTGGAGTGGAGCTTTGGTGCAAGGGATGACGGCAGAAAGAATCTATTTAGTTTGTAACAATTTTAAATGTATCACTTGTGTACTTATTGTATTTGTTTTTCACTAACGGCAAACAGTAGAATAATATTTGTTTTAACATGTTGCGTTCTTTTAAGCCATGACTTTTAATTGAATTTTAGGGTCCCGCGATACAGGATTGCCCTAGTGCGGGGTCCCCTGGTAATTCTGAATTCTGCGCATATTGTTATACAATTTGTGTACTAGGTGTCTGGCTTTTAACAGACGCTGAGTACATAAATAATAAGCGCAAAAATCGATTTATATCGACATCGTAAAGCCTCGTATCGTAAGGCCCAATGTAACTCTAAATGCACAAATTACCACTTATAACTCGGACCCAGACAGTTTGCGCTATACGCAAGCGTAAACGCCAAGTGTACATATTACGATGTGCAAGATTCATTCGGTGCATTCCATTCGTCTAGATCCTAGAGCATCTTGAAAAAGATAAAAGAAAATCCTTGTTGAGATCTTCACAAAAAAACAATGAACAAGTCTTGGGCCGCAGGTACATGTAATGAAATTGTAATTGTACATTGGGTGTTTAGGCCTTATGACACGATAGATATTATTATGATTATTATGATAGACTATATTAAGATCGATTTCTGTGAAATTGTCTGATAATTATAATACAGGGGTGATCCATCCAAATGGGTCAGTAGGGAGAATTCGAAAATTATAAGAGATAGGGAAATCTATTCATAGGAACCATGGCGTCGATTTTAGATTTATAACCGGGAATTGAACCTGGTTAAAATGCTGTAAGTAATCGCATATTGTAACATTCTTTGCAGCGGTTTTGCCCGGGTTATGTATGGAATTTATAAAAAAAAAAACAGTATTTTAGGGTTCCATAGCCAACTAGGAACCCTTATAGTTTCGCCATGTCCGTCTGTCCGTCCGTCCGTCCGCGGCTTAGCTCCGTGATCATTAGTACTAGAAAGCTGAAATTTAGTATGAGTATGTGTATGTATAACGCCGACAGAACGGTAAAATAAATATTAAAAAAAAAAGATTTTTTTTCGGGTACCTCTCGAACACCTAAAGTGGGGGTGATTTTTTTTTTCTTTTCAACACTGGTGTGTGGGGTGTCGTTGAATAGGTCTTGTAAAAATAATAGGGGTCTTCTAACATTATTTTTTGATAGTCAGCGTTTTGTAAATATTCGCTCCAAAAACAAAAAATATAGTGTCCCCCCCCCTCTAACTTTTCAACCACGGGTCAAAAAAAACGGAAAAATTCATGTTAATGAGGCCTTATAAATACTTTCAATGAAAACTATATTGAACAAAATCGGTCAAGCCGTTTTTGAGTTATCGCCAAATTCCAGAAGGTAATAAGTGATTACAGTTTCTAGGGCGTTTACGACCTTTTTATAGAGCTTAAAATCTTTCTTAACGTAAACCTCGGGCATAAGGATGAGCAACTACGGAACCCCACACTGAGCGTGGCCCGACATGCTCTTGGCCGGTTTTTAAATCATAAATCAACGCCATGGTTCCTAAGAATAGATTTTCCTGTCTTATAGTTTCTGACCCGTTTGGATTGATAATCTCGGATCTCCGATCACGCCCCAGTTCCGTTGAATCCTCCCGATCCCAACGCAAAACGGTATTTGATGACAGCTCAAATCAGCTGCTCTTTATAAAGTGTCAAAAACGATCTGTTAGTATGAAGTTTCTATGAAGATACTGGCTAGTGACGTCACAAAAATCGGTAATATCACAAATAATCACAATAGTTATTTACGATACAAGTGTGGAAGGTGATTTCAGACGAGTGTGATTTTTAGTCACGAGCGAGGCACGAGCGAGTGATTAAACAAACACGAGACGAACTACGAACACTAAGAAGTAGTCGTAAGATGAATAATATGTGTTTCCCCGCGCATTGTTTGTTAATGACTCAAAGGGGCGTGTTAGAGCCAAGCGGTGTGAACAATTAGTGCTCAAAAGATAAGGGAGATAGTAAAAGGTCAAGTACATACTCAGGTAGGTAGATGGACTCATTCGCTCCTGAACCCTGGTCAGTTATGTTAGTGCGTGTGTGGTTTACTGGATTTATCGTAACGATTTGTTTTTGACTTTGGCTTGTTTTATGGTATACTGGATATTCTTCAAATTATGACCTTGGCCTGGAACTAAGGATTACGATTTGCTGCGTTTCATATATTCGTTCACCTGGATCCCATACGGTAAGTCAAACCTAATTTTAATATGCCACGTGGGAATTTTATTGCACTAGATTCTTATTTATCTCAATATCTACTTCTAATTTGATTTCCTGTTATTAATTTTTTGCAAATGCATAAGTACGACATGCACTCATGGTAAAATTTTATGCTTACAAGTTTGTTAGATCGATTTTAATATAGAAAAATTGAATTCTTATGAAGTCAACTATTTTGTGTTATTTTCCCAAAACATGTAGCAAAAACAATATTTTCAAGTGAATTTATTTCCGTTCCAATACCATAAATGATACAACACAAAAAACGTCATATGTATTCATTTCCTATATCTAGACATTACCGTTACACTATTTTGACGCTAATACGCCACTCTGACAAGCATTGACAATGAATAGGTAAACACGAATTACTAATTTACAATAGATTTCACATTTTCATTATAATTTTAACTTTATGGCTAGAATGTATCCATTTTCATCATTACGGCTAGTACTCGCAGGGCCTGGATGAATATCGAATACCCGGAATCCAAATAAAACATTATTTTTATCCGGTTGTAACCACTCTATATTATGTCTCACCGCGAACTGTAGGTATTTTAGCTCACCTAATTCCGACCACTGATGATAATAATCGGTATTTGACTTATTTATCAAACTTTTTGTAAATAATAAAACCTCTTTGTGTCAGGCTGTCAGATACGGCTATAAATTAAAAAAAAATGAAAAGTAAAAAGCACTAGTGCGGAAAAGTAGTACTTTCCGCACAGTTTGAATGCCTAGAATACTGTACTTTTACTTTTATACGTGATAATAATCGGTATTTGACTTATTTATCAAAATTTTTGTAAATAATAAAACCTCTTTGTTTCAGGCTGTCAGATACGGCTATAAATAAAAAAAAAATTAAAAGTAAGAAGCACTAGTGCGGAAAAGTAGTACTTTCCGCACAGTTTGAATGCCTAGAATACGCTCTTTTCGAGCACATGCATTGTAAAATATATAATAATGCCCAAAAGTTGTAGATTATTTGGTTCGGTAGTCAAACACGGTATTTGATTTTAGATTCACTACCCCGGTACCCCAGTCACCTGACTATCAACGAATTGCCTGCCCCCCTGAACCTTGCTGTCAAACGTCGGGGGGGCGATAATGCCTGAAAGGCGAAACAATATTTTAATGACAACGCTTCCGTCGATTTGTAACTGCAGCATTGGCAGGAGCTAATGTACCGAGATGCAACGATGTTGTTTATGTGCTGCTATGAGGTGCTAAAATGTTGTACGTGTAACCCACCTTTTTTCCGTAATCGGATACAAGATATCCATTAACTTTTGAATGCATGATTTCTTCTATTTAACTAAAAACGAGATATTTGGTGCTTGTGCATTATTGCATTTATAGCCCAACAGGGTGTTTTACCCCCCGCCATCGCCTCATTGCGATTTTTAAGGGTACTTATTTATTTTACTGGCAACGACATTGGTAACTGACGTTGGAAGGAAGTAGGTGAATGTCACTGATGTAAACAAAGAGGGAACAGGACTCCATATTCTGCAAATTTCAAGTATTTTTTGCATTATAAAGCCAAACTATCAACAGTGATGAAAATTAAGTTTTTTCAATAGGATTCAGTATTTATTTCGGACGAAGAACAAAGGATTGAACAGCGTTCCGGTAAACATTGTTTTGAATTTGATTAAAGACAAATCCTTGACAAATGTAGGTAAATATATGACTTATGCACATTATTGCCATATGAAAGCTGATTGTAGCGTCACTATTCCTGGGCAAGACCGACACTTTTTAGGCTATATAAACGTACGTATATCATCGTCTATTACTCATAACACAAGCCTTCAAGAGCTTCCTTTGGGACTGGGACTAGATCGATTTGTACGTGGTCCGATATTTATTGATATATTTGTTCCGATATTTATTGATAACTAAACTAACATAATTAACAATCATAAACAATCGCTTAGCACAATAAAATGGAATACTTTTCAGTGTCCATCAAGTAATTTCGCCACAATGCATTAACAAAAGCAACACTAACCAAAAGAAAATAACTCATAACGTATTCACTTAAAGTCCAGTCATCCTATAACTGCATTAAAGTACACCTTGAATGAAAAGACGTATGTATTAAAGGACAGCATGTTGGTTATGCCGCTTTATGAAATGAGAGTATATTTTAGTATGCACAACGCGTTGCACACACATACATATGCATGCGTAACAGTTTTCACTTCGGTAACAGCGATATTAATGGATTATTACATCGATATATTTTTCAGACGGTAATTAGCCAATCTGGTTACTGATTACATTAGGTAATGAAGTAGGTTGGAAATTAGGAAACCTAAAACAATCAGCATTTGTGCAAAATGTCTAAAACAATCAGCATTTTAAAAGGAATAATCCTTTTAAAATGCTGATTGTTTTAGACATTTTTCTCTATGATCAAACATGTTTCTTAACATATTGTTTATGTTACTACCTAGAAAAGGGCTATTGGGATTAATTGGTACGTATTGGAAACCTACAGTTTGAATTATTCATTGCTAATTTTTAAAGCTTTACCGCATACGAAGCCATATATGGCAGATATGAACTTGGACCTTATTGGCATAGGACAAGGTTCAAATTCAAACAACAATTTTTTTTCTATATGCGGTAAAGGGTTAAATCTTTTATTTAACTTGTATGGTATGTTTAAAGTATGTTTGTTCGGGTGAAATCTTGCAACTCAATTTTGAAGCAGATATCGTCAACCGATTGAGCTGAAATTTTGCATACTTACCTAACTTTGATGACAATACAATAATATGGTACCATGGGGCTGATCTGATGATGGAGCCAGAAGGTGGCCATAGGAACTCTATACCTAATAGAATAAGTTTCTGTCAAAAATGACATTTTAGTGGCAAGCTTTTATAGCCGACTGTACTTTTCTTTGGATATCCATCAAATGCTCACTGAGACGATTCTAAAGAGCACAAGCTCGGTAGGATTGCTTTTTCTATTATAGAGTTCCTATGGCCACCTTCCGGCTCCATCATCAGATCAGCCCCATGGTAACATATTATTGTATTGTCATCAAAGTTAAGTAAGTATGCAAAATTTCAGCTCAATCGGTTGACGATATCTGCTTCAAAATCGAGTTGCAAGATTTCACCCGAACAAACGTACTTTAAACATACAATGCAAGTTAAATAAAAGCTTGTAAAAAAAATCCTTCTTATCTTGTGATAATAAAGTAATGAAATGAAATAGGTTAAAATTAACTATTCGAAAATTTAAATGTTGTCATGCACTAAGACGGCCTTGCTTCCCTCTGTTTGTAAACCCGTTTCATTGTAACAAATAATGTATTTACTGATACTTGCTCTTTTTCAGTGTAAGTTACACGTTTTTATCACGGCATGCGCTTTACATCCCACGACATATTACGGACTTTTAGTGGTACTAATATTTTTTTCTGGCAATGACATTTTTTTTTTGTTACTGACGTTTAAAGTCGGCGGATGTCACTGACAAAGAGGAAAGAGGACTAAATATTCCGCAAATGACTAAATATTCAAGTATTTTTTGCATAATAAAGCCAAAACTATCCACAGTGATGAAAGTAAAGTTATTTTCAATGGATTCTGTATTCATTTCGCAAGAGGGATTGAGCAGCATACCGGTAAACAATGTTTTGAATTTAGCTAATGACAAATCGCTATTGACGTTTAACAATGCAAATATATGACGTATGCACATTATTGCCATATGAAAGCTGTTTGTAGCGCCACTATCTCTGCGCCGGACCGACGCTTGTTAGACTATACATACCAACATGCACTTCACACTTGTCCGTTGGGTTGATAAAAATCTCGGTCACTGCGAAATACTTCACATTTGATCAATAGCTTGTCAATAAATTCACAATAGATGCACCGCGTATTGTCCATGATTGGTCAATTCAGCCGTTGCTCGACATTGATTGGTTAACTCACGCAAATTGCGTTTACGTGTGTCCCTTCATTGGCCTTAGTGGGATATGGGTGTAAAATCGTTGCACATGGTCGCGAAATAGGGTATTGTATTATTAGCAGCAAACGATTAAAGTATCTATACTCCCGATCGGTCCCACGAACACGAATATTTGTGCCTGGGTCATGGATGTTCTATGTATTTAAGTGTTTATTTATCTATATAAGTATGTATATCGTCGCCTAGTACCCATAATACAAGCCTTCTTGAGCATAATTTGGGACTAGGTTGATTTGTGTGAGGTTGTCTGATGTTTATTTATTTATTTATACTATTATAAAATAAAATAAAAAAGGATTAAACATCAATTTTCTATGGCACTGGTCTAAAACCATTCAAGTCTATCTATACTATTATAATAAAAAAAAAAAAATAAAAGAAAATTAAAATATATATTAAAATAAATTAATTAAAAATAAATTAATTTTTAAAATTTTGTAACTGATGAACCAGTGTGCCATATTATATCGCCATACGATAAATAAATAATTATAAAATTTAAAAAAAAAAGGATTAATCATCAGTTTTCTATCACTGGCCCCACCGCCGACGCTGAGCGAGAAGCGATTATAACTATAGAAACGTATTGGCGAGCAACGAGAAGCGAGTTTGTAGTTCTGATAGTTTGTCGCTCGGCTATAAGCGAGTGTTCGAGTACGACGGGCGATCACTCGCACCACTCGCTCGGGCGGGGCCGAGCATGCAGTCCTGTACGCGAGACGCACGTATTCAACGGCATTAGAAGTCTGTTTCAAGTAACAACAACTATGGATGACAACTACAGTAAAATGACCGCTGGTTGGTCTCGCAACTCTGAGTTCTGACCGCCAAGCGAGTACCACTGAGCGCGTTCTATCTTTTATCGCTGGCATGTTGATGCCACTAGTGAAGAGGGAACCATTATTATATCGAATATCGATCGACTATTATTACATCCGTCTCTTTTACCGACATGCCTTATAATTTGTTCGTTTCTTGAGCGAGAAAATAGTCGACAGTTAATCGCTTCCTCGCCCTTGGTAGAACCAGTACCTATGGAGCTGGAATCTTAACAGTGTGAACCGTGCAGCGGCATCTGTTTTCATGGTAAAAATTGATTTGTCCTCTCATCACTCCGAAACGGCTGGACGGATTTTAACCACTTTTGGTACAGGGATAGCTGGAACTCCAAAAATGGTTATAGGATAAAAATACAGTATTTACGTATAAAAAAAATACGCGTAAGAAGTTGCTGGCACCATCTAGTAATAGTATAGACTAGGCGTAGCCCGCAACATCGTCCGCGCATTTTTAGGGTTCCGTACCTCAATCGGAAAAACGGAACCCTTATAGGATCACTTTCTTGTCCGTCCGTCTGTCTGTCTGAAGAGACCCTTTATCTCGAGAACGCGTGGAGGTATCGAGTTGAAATTAACACTATATGTACATACCTTAAAGCTGTGAAAAAAAATCAAGCTTCTACGTTAACGTGAAAAAAAGATACGGCCGTTTATGTCGCCAAAAACGTACATTTCGACACTCTCAAGGGAATCAAAGTGATAGGGTACTTCCCGATGACCTAGAACTATGAAATTTGGCAAGTAATATTGTCACATACTACAAATACTTATAAATATCTTTGTATTAAAATCATAAAAAATATAGTTCTTTTCAAACCTCATATTTGGAGAAATCGGTTGCGTTATGTTTGCACCTCGTTTGTATCTGGCGCCATACATTTCAGGCGCAAACTTAACTTAACCAGGCCAATTAAGATGGGATAAGTGCAGACACTTGGCCGGTTTTTTTCTTTACGGAGACGGCTAAAAGTATCCTATAACCATCTTTGTATGTCCAGCTATCCCTGTACCAAACCAGCCGTTTGCCGGCCTGATGCGAGGACAAAGGAAATTATGAAAATTAAGTATCGCGCCAGGCGCCACGCGCCCATACAAAACAAATGACGATCCTGCATCACGCTATCAACATTTTTCCTGCAATCATGACCCTCCGTAGAACACGAAGTGTCGATACAAATGTAGAATTTTATAATAAGTAGTATAGATATCTGGCAACCATACGCACGCGCGAATATTACGGATAGCGACGCCGGCGGCCGCGACGTAGCTCTGCGGGGGGCCAATAACTGCCAACGAACCAATTGAACGGTTCAATTCTACACAATATCCAATAATTTCATCAAATGTACTAATGCTGTTTACTCTCTAGAACTAGCTGCCTTGCATATGAAGGTTAGTTTAAGAGGCCTTATTCCTTTTTTTTCACATTATGACTAATATATTCGCTGCAAATATATTGATAATTTCAACCAACTTTTTGAAGTGAATAATACTTTTTCCAGAGTTCTAGGTAGTACCATAGCTATTTCATACTTTCATTACGTGCAGTCGAAAATAAGTTGAAAAAGCTTAGTTTCCGTGTGAATTATGTCAATTTCGAGTAGTTTTTGAAACAAAAATTATCAATGAAAAATTCAAACTGTAGGTCTCAAATATATAACAATAAATCTCAATAGCCCTGTTCTAGGTAGTAACATCAATAATATGTTAAGAAATATGTTTGATCAGAGGGAAAAATGTTTAAATAATCAGCATTTTAAAATGAATAAGGCTCTTATTGATAACGTGATCTGCCCGTCTAGCACTGGTTCGCGACTCATGCCGCGCGACAGTATCATCCGTCACTATCTCACAGTACTGTACAGAAAGGGACAGGTAGTATATCTCGCGCGAGAAAGATCGCGTGTCAAAGTTATGCTAGACGTGGTGATCAAAACTAAAAACAAAATTATCGTGAATACAGTGAGGAAATGCTGCCAGCGTTTTTATTAGCATGCTGACGGAAGCAAATTTCTATTTTTTTTAGTTAGTAAATACGATTACGGCTACGCGGTTGGCTCAGTTTTTAGTGCACCTGTCTACGGAGCCGGCGGTCGTGGGTTCGAATCCCGGCCATGATTTTAGATGTCATCGTATCGTTCTGCATAAAAAAATCGAAGTGTAAGAAAAAAAAAATGTTTTTTTCTAATTTTCCCACAGTCGTGAAACTACCACAATTCTGCATTGAGAATTAGGGCTCCTTATCCGCTTAAAAATGCTGATTTATTTGGACATTTTTCTTTATGATCATTGATCAAACATATTAACAATGTTACTACTTAGAACAAGGCCATGGCGATTATATTTGAAACCTACAGTTTGTATTTTTCATTGATAACTTTTGTTTCAATAACTTCTCGGAATTGACGAAATTCACGCAGAAAACTGTTTTTTTCAACTTGTTTTCGACTGGACACAAAGAAAGCATGAAATTGCTATGTTACTATCTAGACCCCAGGGAGAAGCATTATTCAATTTTATCACATCAAAAAGTTGGTCGAATATATCAATAATATGAAAAAAAAAAAGGAATCAGGCATCCTAGCCCGCCTGCATCGCGACTCTCGTCGCGCGGCATCGGTATAGCGTCACCTGTCACACTCTGACAGTAGGTACTAATAAATATTATGAGACAATTATACACAAATCGTCCTAGTCCCAAACTAAGCAAAGCTTGTACTATGAGTACTAGACGACGATATACATAATACATATATAGATAACATCCACGACCCAAGAACAAATATTCGAGTTCATCATACAAATATTTGCCCTGGCCGGGATTCGAACCCGGGGCCGCCGGCTCAGTAGGCAGACGTGTCTGCAAACTGCGCCAACCGCGTCGTCCAAGTACTGCACAGAAAGAGTCGCTAATCACAGAGGCGCTGACTAAGCATTTAGCGCATGCCGTGCAGATATAACTAATGCGCTTCAAGTCTGCATCTTAGGGTCTCAAGGGGCTCCAAACAATAAAACAAGATGTGATCAGGTGTATGTCCTTCTCGCAATATAAAGACGCAATCGGCTTTCTGCTTGGCTACAAGGAAGGGTAAATTTCTAGACGGTATATTATATACTGTGAATTTGAAGGGCTAAAGGAAAAAACTGGTTAGGTATTTAACCATAGACATAGATACAAAGAGGAAAGCACAGAAAAATAAAAATAAACGCGTAATCTAGCGGAAAAGAAATATTTTGCATATTTTCTATTTTGTAAACTATGTAAAACTATTGAGAAATAAAGAAAAAAAAAAGAGAGAGAATCGAACCCGGTAAATTACAAACATACATAAAAATCACGCCTTTTTCCCAGCGGGTAGGCAGAGACCACATCTTACCACCTGCTACGGTCCTGACATACATCTTTCGCTTCATCAACATTCATTAATCTCCTCATGCTAATAATAAAAAATTATTAGTTTGGGTGTAACACATTATCCATTTCTCAACATAATTTGAGCCAATGGTGTTAAACATAAAGACATACGAGATAAAGATGTACATAGTTAAAGGCTAAATAAAAAGAAATTACGATCGCGTCTTTTGTGCATACAAAATATATGGGTAACTATTGTTACACAAAGGAATCAATTAAGTTTTGTTTTAATTAAAGCCCTTAACTTAGTACATGTTTTTTGAAAATGATGAGGGCGCTAACCTGTCATATAGAAATGATGTGGTTCAAAAATTTTATGCATTGGCTATGGCTATTTGGCTATGATGGTATAATCTAGCCTGGCCCAGAAAGGTGTGGGGATATGGGTTCAAATCCCGATCCTCTTCCTCCTTAAAATAGTCCGAGAGAAAGTTATTCAGAGAGGCCACGACCCTCAGCATTGAGGATATAGACTAAAGGAGGCTTGAACTTAAAAATTACAAACCGAACCAAAATTATAATTCTCTTAGATTATTTTCATGATTACCATCTAATATAACATACCAATATGTCTTAATGAAGTGATGAGCAATAAGAGAATTGAAATATTATTTAGTGTTTATTAAAGTTAACTCTTAGTATGCAATGTCAAAAATGGTAATCAAATTGAAACCAACTGATATTTTAACGTAAGGTTCAAATGTCCCGCACGGGGTTAAAGAAGTAACATCTTGCTTTCGCAGTGGACTAAGACAAAGTTTTGATGTTTATTGCATAGTTTCATTAAATGTATAGATTAGGAGATAAAAGAGGTTCATTAGGAAAATATATAAAGGAACACAGACCTGGCTTTGTCATGTTTATACTAGTAACCTACTACTAAAATGTAATACTTTTTTCTAACATTCCTAAAATCAAATAACAAAAAAGAGAGCTAGGCTATAAACCGTCAAGCATCCCTCCCGATGCCAAGGCACCCATTGCAGTTGCCGCATTGCCACGATACACAGCCTTTGCATCAAGAAAGCCGGAACGAGAGTCAAGACGCAGTACCAGTAATGTTTTATTATAATTTGACTGTCAATGTTTTTATTGTAGATATTTCGAACTTTCGATATTATAGCTGTTCTGTATTTGAGGTTTAGGTATTCCAAACGTCTATATAATGATGGTAGATAGTTAAATTGTTTAACCTTTAAAATAAAGGAAATCCATGTATTTGTGTTCATATAGTACTCGAAAATTGCTCTCAAAGTATTAGATTGTAACGTATATAGAAATCATGTACATAGAAACTATAAAACACGAAATAATACGTAGTAAGTACGTTGTCTGAATGTAGCAAAGTTAGGAACGAAAATTAACGAACAGAAAAGCGAATTTAGAAGCTACAAATTAAATTTCAATATGGAACACCTTTCCACGACCTACCTTGACGAGGTTCGCGTTGATGTAGTCCCGGTCACATCGCTTCAGAATAACGCGGCTGTGATCGTAAGGATTCACGTCCCGGTATCTATTCAGCGGTTTATTCTCCAATTTCTTCGCCTCGGTGCATGTGTAAGGGTACGCGTGACACTCCCGGCCGATTTTCTGTGAAACACCACCATTGGTTATCAAACAACACAAGCGTCGTGGCAATTTCCCAATGCCGCTTACTTACCTGATACACAAGAGCCCACGCATTTCTGTTCGCAATGTCCGTGTATTCTGCCTCCACACCGCTAACAGTAATACTATCCCCGTTCATTGTAGAATTATATCATTTCAAACACGTATTGCACGGAAACAAAGTGAGACCGGACGCCGCGTGCGAAGCTGCTCCGGTGGATAGCGGACCGAACGCGATCGCTAGACTTATTTACCACAGAGATCGAAGTAAATGAATAAAAATATGCGTCGCACTAGACCTACGAAGTTTTCGGTTAGCAGCGAATGATAACCGAACGAGCACTACAAGCGGCCTTCCCTTTATAAGTGAGAGCCAGACGTTCCAGTCTTTTTGCTGACATGACCAATGACAAACTTTTCTATGCAGGTGGCCAATAATGGAACTAATTTGAACTTATAGCAGTGTTGCAACCACAGTCTCTCTAAAACTACCTAACCTAGCAGGAATGGCCAGAGAAAAATGTTATTTTGCAAGAACTACCGTTTATCTTAATTCCGTTATTACATAAAAACAGTTATCAAAACGTTCTTATATATGCAACATGGAAGTGTACTATTTTTATTCAATAACTTTTGGATTAAAAGGTAGTTTACGATGTTAATGATGGCAACATTTATTAAGATGACACAAAATATTGGGTGCAACAGTAGCGCTTGTTTGAGGCTGTCTCTGTGACAGCCATAATACAAAATAATAAAGCTGATGACGCTCTGGTTCCACAGGAAGCAGTACAAATAAAAATTCTCATTCACGGGTATAATTCTTTAATTTCAGTAGATTTGTTATATTCACGATTATCTTATTATTTTATACAATTAAAATCAAAACGTAAGCCAAGTCTGTAAAGGTAGCCTTCGCCAAATTATAAAAAAAAGCAACAGCGCTGTAGTCTATGGATGCCAACGAGAGACTATTTGGAATTTTGACAGACACTCGCAAGCACCCTTTGCGGAAGATCGTGATTCCGCTTTTGAGATAGTTTCGAAGTTTTTCGTCAAACTGAAGAAATTCGTTTCAAACCCTGACAAAATGGCATCCCCTCGCACCCGGCGTAAGCTATCCAATATACGGAACCAAGAGAATAATCACGTAAGTAAATCGAAATATGTTTCACGAGTAGTTATTATTGCGCTATACTTATCATGTTTTATTGTATTCCAGAAATGTTTTGAGTGCGACACCTCGAACCCTCAGTGGGCTTCGGTGACGTACGGGATCTGGATCTGCTTAGAATGCTCGGGTGTGCACCGTGGTCTCGGCGTTCACCTTTCTTTCGTGCGCTCCATCACCATGGATAAATGGAAGGAGGTCGAGCTTGAGAAAATGCACGTAAGTTTATCCCAACGCATCACTATTGCGACACCTGCCTTCTAATTTTTTTGACGGACACTTAATATCGCTGCAATGAGATTGCGAAATTGTTCAGGAAGTAGAAAATTAGGACATGTCAACACAGAAATTTGGCGAATGTATTGCTAGTATTGGAAACTATTACAACATTTATACTCTTGTTTATATTATTATGTGTCCCAATTGAAATAATGGTCCCATAAATGCTAGTGAAAAATGCTGCTCAGCAATTTTAACCCTTAATTTGACAAAAAAACAGGTTTAATCAACCTTCAACTTAACTTTGGTTAAGGTTGCATAGAGCAATCAATTCTTGTATGAAAAAAAATAGAAAAGGATGGTCAAAGAGTTTGTCCATCTTGATGTAAACTGGCAAATTAAGGGTTAATACAACAGTTTTTTCAGTCATTTGCTGTATACCTGTCTATTGAAAAATAATACTATTCGAACATTTCTTTAGCTTTTAAAATTAATTGTTAAATTAATTACAATATAGCGCTATATTTATGTCCAGTTCCCAGGCAACAGCCTAGGACTTCTGTGCCTGACATTGGCCCCCGCCTCCTCAGTTGGCCCACCCACCCTGTTGTGAAGCCCCCTCCTATGTGAGCCATCACTACGAGGCCCCCACCTGTTATGACTCTTTCTATGCATGGGGGCTTTTCAATTCTAAGCCCTTATTTAATTGGGTTTTTATTGAATTACAATTCAATAATATTATTCAGTATTATTAAGTTGTTAATAGGATTTTAGACTGTTATAGTGATTTCTATACAGCCCATTTTTGTAGGAGACGCTTCACATTAGTTTGCAGTTACATTAAATACACTTTTATATTTGAAACTAGTGACCCGCTCCGGCTTCACACGGGTGCTGATAAATTATGCATGTGTTATACATATAGACCTTCCTGTTGAATCACTCTACTTATTAAAACAGCCGCATCAAAATCCCTTGCCTAGTTTTAAAGATCTAAGCATACAAAGGGTCAGACAAACAGACACCAGGAACCGACTTTGTTTTATACTATGTAGTGATATTAAACATAAATGATTGATCAATTGATGTATGTGCCCCAATTCATACTGACACAAAAATTGATTTAAGTTTGTATTAAAAATTAAACTAACACAAAATTAGTCAGGCAACCTTCACTTGAAGGTGGCTGAACTTAAATTACTTGATAAAGCAGTAAACATAATGTAATGAAACAAGTAAATAAACACTTTATTGTACAATAGTACAGTTAAAGTACATTAATTATTAATACCATAGGTACAAAGGTGAACTTGTCCACATAAGGTATGTCTTCCAGTTAACCTATAAGTTTGTGTGCTCAATACAAACTAGCTCTTGACAAAATGACAGATTTTTATAATTTTCTCATAATCATATTGTTGGTGGAAAGAAATTTAATAATCAAATCACTGAGCAAAATTTTTTAAAGAAATAAAAGTTGTAGACAATATTTATATTTTCTCTATTGATAATATATGACGGTATGAACAAAAAAAGGTTTTTTTTGGATCTTTATACCACTAACCTATCAATCAGTCCTCATGGTAATTGATAGAGTGGTAGCTGCAATCAACCAATTTGATTTCTAGGCCACTATAGAACCTTGTCACAATGACAATGATATGAGATTTCAAGCGGCTTTCATATCGACGCTCACTGTGACAAGGTACAAAATGGCCTAGGAATCAAATTGGTTGACTGTACCCTTTGTAAATGTCACATATTGTCTGTTGACAACCAAAACTCACTAAGTAGCAAATACCTACTTAGCTACAAAGCTCGTATCTCCGTGTCAATCAACTTACTAGATACGGGGTATTGAAGAGCAGTGACAGAAATTTTAGTGAGTTTTGGTCGTCACCAGGCGAATGAATTGTATATGCATGTTAATCCAAAATCAAAGTATTTTTTACTTCTTGCTTTGTGAACACATGATCTTATTACGTTTATTTATTTATGTAGTACATGTATATGTTAAGCATATTTATTATTCTACGTGAAATAATATACATAATACATATTTCCAATAAAATTTATGATACTTTTTCTATTGCAATAGTAACTTTAGCGCGTTTAAACCAAAATCGGCATACCATTTCGCTCCCCTGCACAATAGAGCTTGAAACCCCTATTTCAACTCTATACATGACATTTGTTTGAATTATGATTCTGCAAATTTTTTATCTGTGGCCAAATTTTGGATAGCATCTGGGGTTTCCACCTTTCCTCATGAGAAATGCAATACCCTATTATACTCTATTATGATATATTTTACTGCCCAGCGAATGTGCAAACAACATAATAGAATCTATATTACTTGGTAATTAGAACTTATTGCAAGTAAACACCTGTTGTATTAGCTGCGACTAGGGCCTGCAATTCTGGAATTGGCTTTCATGGGTAGTATTTTCCGATACTGCCCATACTAACCAATTCCGGAATTGCAAGCCCTAGGCCTGCAACGTGGGGCTTAGCGTTGCGGTAATAGCATACATAAAGTATTATAGAATGTTTGGTAAACAATTTGCTCGCTCGATTGTTGCGCAACAATTTATATCACGTAAGGGTTTAAAGCCATGTTCATGCGTATTAACGTAAACGTTTTGAACGCCAAAGACGGCATCTCACGTTGACGGGAAGCTGTGCCCCAGACGCCACGACGTCATTTGCCGCTATACAATGCTATACTATCTGCTGTCAGCTTGGCGTAAGGGACACAGTTTTCCGTCACTCAACGAGCGGTCATGAGGTTAACTACACGGCCTTTTTTTTTGCTCTCTTTCCTTGCGGGCCCTAAGGGGCCCTTTGCACTGGTTGGTACTGGCTAACTGCACGGCCATGGCAAGCGGCGACCATAAGCGTAAACGAGATAACACGATCTGTCCTTTCGCGGCAGCTGCTCTATGCTGCCGTTTGATGTTGTAGCTGTACTCTCAATATAATATTTCATAATGATATCAGATATTTGACTTCAATTCTTAGAACTTACACAGGGAGCATAAAAGGGCAAGTGATGCATCTCCTGGGTGGTGGAGGAGGGGTGGATCAGAGAGGTATGATGGAGGAAAGAGGCATGGGAGGAGGGGATTAGAGGGGATGAAGGTCAAGCAGTTATTTATTTATTAATTTATAAAATTCTGGTTTTGTATTGAAAATCAGTTCTCTATGGAGAGGGAGGATGCAGGATCGTCATTTGTTTTGTATGGGCGCGCGGCGCCATGCCAACGTGGTGCCATCTGTTATAGGCATAATTTAATTTGTCTTCGCATCACGCCGAAACGGCTGAACGGATTTTGACCAATTTTGGTACAGGGACAGCTGCACATCCAGAGATGGTTATAGGATACTTTTTACCCGACTATACGGTATAAAAAATACGCGTACAAAGTTGCGGGCGCTCTAGTAAATAAATAAATATTAAGGCACAATCTTACACAAATCGACCTAGTCCCAAACTAAGCAAAGCTTGTACTATGGGTATTACTAGACGACGATATACATAATATATATAATATAGAAGTAAGATAACATCCATGACCCAGGAACGAATATTCGAGTTCATCACACAATTATTTGCCCTGGCCGGGTTCCGAACCCATGACATGTGGGTGCGATTTGAGATTTCTCGATGCTTTATATAAATGTCCCTGTGTGCGTGTGGGGTGGAAGGGGGAGGCAGAAGAGGGAGGGAAGGTCAAGCGCACAAGGTCGGGATCGATGAATCCTCGAAATCAATGCGGTACGGATATAAATATAAGGACGTGCTCTGGGAATTCGCGATGCTTCGATTAATTCACTTAATTCACTTTCTTAATTTTTTGTAGGTGTTTTCATTTATCACACTATCATTATAAAGGTGAAAGTTTGTCAGTGTGTTTATCTGTATATTTCATACAGGTAATTTAAGCTGCAAACTTTCATACAAAGATGTAAGAATTGTAAGAAAATAAGGTATGATACGCCTAGAGATGTGCCGTAGAGGTTTCACTAGCCGGGCCGGCTAGTGAAACCTTTTAGGTCACTGATTATGGTAACAAAATAAGGAAAAAATGCTTGCCGCTAGTCGTACAAAAAATATTAAGAGGCCTTATTCCTTTTCAATGCTGATTGTTTTAGACATTTTTCTCTATGACCAAACGTGTTTCTTAACATATTATTGATGTTACTACCTAGAACAGGGCTATTGGGATTTATTGGTATATATTTGAAACCTACAGTTTGAATTTTTCATTGATAATTTTTGTTTAAAAAAACACTCGAAATTAACAAAATGCACGCGGAAAATTCGTTTTTTCGACATATTTTCAACTGCAGGCAATAAAAGCATGAAATATATATGTTACTACCTACTCTACCTAGAACTCGGAGAAAAGTATTATTCACTTCAAAAAGTTGGTTGAAATTATCAATATATTTGTCGTAATATGAAAAAAATAAATTTTAAAAGGAATAAGGCCTCTTAATTATGCATTTATGCGTTACGAATTTCTTTGACTAAGTATCATTTGGTCGTTATATTATAATTGATTTTGAACACTCGCGATTTTATGAGCTTCATACAGGTAACAAGGGAATCGGAGAGTATCATGATAAACCACTGGCTACACAGAAACGGGTTGACAGAACCACCGAACCAATCATAGCGCGATGACGTCGAAAGTTCACCTGTTATTCCGTAGTGGCATACCTTGTTTTGCTCATGCCCATCTGTAGTTTAGGCCCGGACTTAGACGGCCAGGGCTCATAGGCACTTGGCATTTAGGGCAGATGGCTATGTGGTGCCACGACAAGAAGCAATACAAATATGAATTCTGATTCACGTGTTTAATTCGTTAATTTCAGTAGATTGTTATATTCACGATTATCTTATTATTATACAATTAAAATCGAGATCGATAAATGTTGCCTTCGCCAAAAAAAAGCGCTGTAATCTATGGATGCCAACAAGAGACTATATTTTAGGCTACATTTATCAAATAATTCTGCCTGTACCTTCTGTTCCGGTGATAATTGTAATTTAGACCATTTATTTTATATTGCCCCAATTTTAATTTACAAACATTGTTATTTATAAGTGTATTTAGTGATATATTAAAAGATAGAGATTTTCCAAAGACTGTGCAGGCTCTATTAAGCCAGGTCGATTTGTATATCATTTTAGATTTTGTTATGAATACTTTCAGACTTTTGTAAATATTTATTTCTCTTTTACTTGTTTTGTTTATTTTCTTCTTGTCTTTTTCTGTATTGAGTGTTTAAATTTTAAGTCTTCCGTGTTGTGTTATTCCCTTTTTTTCTGTATCACATTTGACGCTAATTGCCTTGTAGCCAAAGCTCTAAAAAAAAAAGAGACTATATTTGGAATTTTGACAAACATTCGCAAGCACCATCTGCGGAAGATCGTGACTTAAGTGAGTCGTATTTTAAGTTAAAAATAAGGAGACCATAAGTATAGGGAAGTCCTGCTTCTGGGACTGGGCCCCTAGACTGGCTGGGCCTCTAGGCCTCCTTGTGGGCCTAGGGGTTAATACGGCACCGCTGTAGTTGGGTGATCATGCTGATGACGCTTAACCTTTTCCATCACCAGGTTGGCGGCAATGCGCGAGCCAAGGCGTTCTTCGAGAGCCAACCGGACTACAAGATCGGGATGACCATCATCCAAAAGTACAACACCAAGGCTGCTGCCATGTACCGTCAAAAGGTCAGTGGTTTTTTTTTATTGTTCCGTACCTCAAAAGGATGAATACGGAACCCTGCGTCGCGAAAACCTCTTCCTTCGGTGTCCGCGTGTGTAGCGTCGCCTTCACTGAACGCGTGGAGGTATCGACATCGAGTGTCGGCATTACAGATGTATCACGATAGTCTTAATAATTTTATTATTCTGTAGTAAGTACTGTATTTATAACAAAAAAAAAGATGAAAATGTTTTTCCCGGCTTCTACGGGCCTTATACGGGCTTTTCTAGGAATGAATTATTAACTAGCTATAAAAAAACGACCATAACTTTATGAAGATTACCAATATTTTAGTCTCATTTATTATTTTAGTCGAGTCTGCAACTCTGCATTTTAAATTACGCGGTGGCGTATACCGGTAATGTTTAGGTACCTGTTTTACGGTTCTGTGTAGACAACAATCTTGCCCTGTGATAGACTGGGAAAATATGCATTAAAATTGTGTACTCGCTTTAAGTCGTATCAAACTACCGACTCTTAGTACGACACTTTGTATACAACTTTGAAACTGTGTATACAAACAGTAAACTAATCAGTTTTTATTAACTCGAGCGCAGATAGCGCTCTGAAGTACTCGGTTGAGTCAGATATTCCATTACAATCAACTCTAAATGTAGCGTTTGGTTCTTAAGAGGCTTTATTCCTTTTAAAATGCTAATTGTTTCAGACATTTTTCACTATGATCAAACATGTTTCTTAAGAGGCCTTATTCCTTTTAAAATGCTGATTGTTTTAGACATTTTTCTCTGTGATCAAACATGTTTCTTAACATATTATTGATGTTACTACCTAGAACAGGGCTATTGGGATTCATTGGAACATATTTGAAACCTACAATTTGATTTTTTCATTGATAACCTTTGTTTCAAAAACGACTCGAAATTGACATAATTCTCGCGGAAAATTAGTTTTTTCAACTTATTTTCGAATACACGCAATGTAAGCATGAAATAGCTATGTTACTTCCTAGAACTCGGGGAAAAGTAGTATTCACTTAAAAAAGTTGGTGGAAATTATCAATATATTTGTCATAATATGAAAAAAATAAATTTTAAAAGGAATAAGGCCTCTTAACACATTATTGACGTTACTACCTAGAACAGGGCTATTGGGATTTATTGGTATATATTTAAAACCTACAGTTTGAAATTTTCATTGACAATTTTTGTTTCAAAAACTACTCGAAATTGACAAGATTCACGCGGAAAATTAGTTTTTTCCAATTTATTTTCTTCTTCACGCAATAAAAACATGAAATAGCTATGTTACTACCTAGAACTCGGGAAAAGGTATTATTCATTTCAAAAAGTAGTTTGAAATTGTCAATATATTTGTCATAATATGAAAAAAATACATTTTAAAAGGAATAAGGCCTCTTAAAGACTGCGATGGTTGTTCTTTCGTCCTAATTTTCATTTCAGAGAATTTATACGTAGCCGAACTTTTTCCTCTGACGGCATACATTTTTATTCATATTTGAAAATATCATTCTATTGCTTAGGTTAGGTTTGTTTTATAACAATCCCAAATAGTTTACGGTTTTATAGAAAAAGCTTTCTACGGAATAACACTAATTTCGACGAAAAATTGTTTGCTGAAAAGACATTTCGCAGAAGTGTTATTCCGTAGAAAGCTTTTTCTATACACATATGACGGCGACCGGTGACCGTAACCTACTATGGAACACTGACGGAAGCAAGCGACCGCTCGCGCGACATAATCCATATCAGCAGAGCGCCTAGCACAACTACTTCTCGCTACTCTTGTCGCGCGACATAGCGTCGCCCGTTACTCTCTCACAGTACTACGAAGAAAGAAATAGATAATATTTCTGCGTGCGAGAAATTTTCACGTGTCACAGTCAAGCTAGAAGTGCAGGTCGCTGTCGTATGTCGCGGTTGCTAAGAACCGAATGCTACCCTAAGTCTAGGCAGTGATTTTAGCCTTTTAAAAACCGGCCAAGAGCATGTTGGGCCACGCTCAGTGTAGGGTTCCGTAGTTGCCCATCCTTCACAATAGACGGGCTTAAATTAGGTACGAGAAAGATTTCAAGCTCTATGATAATGTCGTAAACGCCAAAGTAAGTGTAATTACTTATTACTTTCTGGAGGTCAACTAACGTCCTTTAAAGAAAATTATGAAAATTTGCGATAGCTCAAAAACGGCCCGACCGATTTTATTTAATAATCAATAGTTTTCATTGAAAGTATTTATAAGGGCTCATTTTCATGAATTTTTCCATAATTTTTTGACCCGTGGTTGAAAAGTTAGAAGGGGGGGGGACGCTATTTTTTTTATTTTCGGATCGAATATTTACAAAACTGCTGACTTTATCAAAAAAATAATGTTTGGAGACCCCTATTTTTTTTAAAGACCTATTCAACGACAACCCACACACTTGGGTTGAAACGAAAAGGGTACCCGAAAAAAAGTTTTTATTTTTAGTTTTATTTTTACCGTTTTGTCGGCGTCATACATACACATACTCATACCAAATTTCAACTTTCTAGTACTACTCGTAATGATCACAGAGCTAAGCCGCGGACGGACGGACAGACGGACATGGTGAAACTATAAGGGTTCCTAGTTGACTACGGAACCCTAAAAAAATTGGGCAAGTGCGAGTCCGACTCGCGCATGAAGTGCTCCGTACCATAATCTATAACAAGTTTGTTGTATGGGAGCCCCCCTTAAATATTTATTTTATTTTTTGTTATAGCGGCAATAGAAATACATCATCTGTGAAATTTTTAACTGTCTAGCTATCACCGTTTTTGAGATACAGCCTGGTGACAGACGGACGGACGGACGGAAGGACGGATGGACGGACGGACGGACGGAATGACAGCGAAGTAATAGGGGTCCGTTTTTACCCTTTGGGTACGGAACCCTAATCACCACAAAACCGGATGCTATAGGATTCGCGTAGCCTTTGTTACCTTTGAGCTGTGACGCGTGAAGTATTTTACTGCGGGCGAACTTGTTAACGACTAAAACTCGCCCTACCTAAGGATACGGGTTTAAATTCATAAAATCCGCTTCTATAAAATGTATCTCCAGTTCTAGTAAGTTTTATTTCAGTCTAAGGATTACGCCTACACCATACAAGTTTTATGAAAGAAACAAACGTGCGTGGGGTGTCTTTTTCTCTGGCACTAGTTTATTATCAGTGATAGGATTAGGTAGTGCCATTTCGCGGGACTTCGGTGCGTGAGCTTAGTATGGACATACCTTTTAATGAAATGAAATGAAATGAAATAATTTATTCAGTAAGTAGGCCACAAGGGCACTTTTACAAGTCAGATTGTGAATCTACCGGCATTTCGCAAGAGGAGACCGCTGTTGAGAAGAAAGCCGAAAGAAACTCAACAGTAAGTCATTTTTTCGTAAATAATACTTAGAACAATGACATTACATTAGTGTTATAACTAATTATTACATGCGTACACGTATAGGAGATATATAGAAACTCCAAATCAATGTTAGGTAGGAATATTAAAATAAAATTTTAACGATCAATTTAAAATATTATATATACCCAGAGATGTATAAAGTCTCTGGGTGTCACAACATGCAATAAAATATAATTACTTAATTAATTTAATTCCACAGAGATGTATAAGGACTCTCGGCGTCAATGTGAATAATTAACAATAGACAATAATGATTAAACCTAAATTTCTTAGAGATGTATAAGGTCTCTAGGCGTCACAATATACAAAAAAGAAAAAATAAATAATGATAATAATAATATGATAATAGTTAAATTTCTTTCCTCAGAGATGTATAAGGTCTCTGAGCGTCATTATTCAGTACACTAAGTTTATTAGAGATGTATACAGTCTCTAAGTAAAAATAATAATATTAATAACTTCAATCGAGTACAGGATGAAGTCTCTCACGTCAATTCACTAAACACTGGTAAGCAGTTACTACACAACTAATTTGGCCCTTGCTAGTGTGAACAGACCGGACCCCACAAACGGCACCCGTTCACGAGCATGACGCATATCTCAGCCATCGCCTCCCTCAACCATATTATAGGGAAGGTTGCGACCCGATCAACGACGCCACCGTAAGCAAAGACCTTTAAGCGAGCATGACATGCTCACACTGCCGGGCATTCATAACTAAAGCTAATGCCCGGTGAGAAACAACATAATGTGCTCTCATGTTACATTACAAATAAACTAATATTACCGATTAAAATCATGCTTACTTTATATTCACATGATTAAACCACTGGCTTGAAGACATCCCTATAATCTAAAAAGTCATTTACAGTATAATACGCCTTGTTTATTAGGTGACGTTTTATGTGAGACTTGAATTTGCTGGAAGGTAAACTCACTACCTCGGTAGGTATTTTGTTATAGAAACGTACACAGTTCCCCACGAACGAAGAGCTAACTTTACGGAGACGATGAGCAGGCATAACAAGCTTATTCTTCCTTCTTGTATTATACTGGTGAATGTCACTGTTGAGCTTGAATGCATGTAGATTTTTCCGGACATACATTATATTCTCAAGGATATATTGAGACGCTACGGTGAGAATGTTGGCTTCGTTGAATTTTTCTCTTAGCGATGCACGAGCTCCTAGTTCATAAATAGATCGTACGGCTCGTTTTTGTAGCACGAAGATGGTTTGAATGTCCGCTGCTTTCCCTCACAACAGAATTCCATATGACATTACACTATGAAAATAACTGAAATACACAAGCCTTGCCGTCTCGACGTTTGTTAACTGTCTGATTCGCCTCACTGCATAGGCTGCGGAGCTAAGCTTACCTGCAAGAGTGGCTATATGCGCATTCCATTGCAGTTTTGAGTCCAAAGTAACACCCAGAAAAACTGTTTTGTCTTCAAATTCTAGTACATCACCTTTCAATGTCACCTTGGCACAATCAACTTGTTTCACATTCGGTAATGTGAATTTAATGCACTTGGTTTTCTTGGCATTTAAAAGTAGGTTATTTGCAGTAAACCAATCCACTATAGTAGACAGCGCGTCGTTAATAATAACGAGGTTATTTTCTTGTCTTTTTACTTTGAAAAGGAGAGAAGTGTCGTCTGCAAATAAGACAATCTCATGTTTATCTTGCACATGGTTTGGTAGATCATTAATATACACTAGAAAGAGAAAGGGGCCTAGAATTGAGCCCTGAGGTACACCCATAGCAACAGCTGATCCAGTTGATTGCATTCCGTTGATGACTACGCGTTGCGTTCTGCCTGAAAGATATGATGTGACAAGGTCAAGTGCACCGTTCCTTACTCCGTAGTGTTTCAATTTACGTATTAAATTATTATGATCAACGCAATCAAATGCCTTAGATAGGTCGCAAAAAATGCCAACAACATCTTGAGCCTTTTCCCAGGCATCAAAGATGTGTTTAACCAACACCACCCCTGCATCAGTAGTGGAGCGACCTTTAGTGAATCCAAATTGACTGCTATGTAATAGGTTATGTCGATTAAAATGAGAAGTAAGTTGATTAAGAATGAGTTTCTCAAAAACTTTACTTAATGCGGGTAGTATTGATATTGGTCTAAAATTTGTGGGGTCTGATTTAGTTGCCGATTTGAATAAAGGTATGATCTTGCTGTGCTTCATCAAATCAGGAAATACACCTTTATCAATACATTTGTTGAAAATATCGGCCAAATATGGTGCAATCGCCTCTACAATTGAATGTAACACTTTCACACTTTCACAATTTTTCATATGTAATCCCGGGATTACATATGAAAAATTGTAAGTTTGTGTTTGGTTCAGAAATGTTATAAGTTATAAATGTGTATTGTACAATTAATTTGCTAGCATAGAATATGGCATTCACGAGAAGTGAATATGAAGACAGATAAACCGTACCTACGTCTTATCTTTAAGTATTCACGTTTCATCGGACATACTTAAATTATCTTTACCTGACTCGCCTTTTATAACTCTCTATTGTTTACCTTTATGACCAGGCCGGGGTGGGGTGCAAAACAAGCAGGGTTATTTTGTTAATGCTATCTCTTTTTGGTTGAAAGATAATAATTCTAAGCTAGCACATTAGGTACATGACTGTTTTGAGATTACTTATGATCTTCGGTACGTTTTTTGTGTTTTCTTTTATTTAATGACATATCAAGAAAATTTTCTCAGAAAAAATACGAGTCCCGGAATCCCGGGTCTTATCCATATTATTCACAATATTTAAGGTCATTCACCTGAAATGGCACTACCTAATCCTATCACTGTATATTATAGACATAAAGAAAATACTATAGTTTGAATACCAGATACATATGTATGGGATTATTGATCAGACCAGTTTTATTTGTAAATTAAAACAACATACTGGTCGCCTGATGGTAAGCAAAAAGCGGAGTCCAAGTCGCAATCGCAACTGACAAAAAACCGACGGTGCCAATAAAAAAAAATTAAAACACCCTCGACACACGTGGCTGGTCATCATGAGACCCTCTTTCAATAACTGATATAGAAAATGCTACTAAAACTGAACATAACTACAAAATTTGGAATTCTTAGCTTCAATATTGGCTGAGTTCTTGTCACTTGTTTTAATGCCAGCTGAATATCTTGGAAACTAATGGTCCTATTTCCACTAAACGTAGCTAAAAACTATTTCGATGACGGACAAGTCTTTTGATTAAAAAAAAGTTTGGAAGCTCTGATGCCACAGACAGATACACAAATACACAGTTATACAGATACACATGTTAAACTTATAACACCCCTCTTTGAAAGTACCTATTTCGTAGGTCAACACTGTTTGCTGTCGAGGCACCTATAACATTTTCATAAAAAATACATTGCGCCTACTATTCAATGAAACCATGTTATTAATACGTAAAAAAAAAACAGTAATCTACGTAATTTCAAAAAAATTATAATTCTCCCGTATTTTGTGAAATTTAATCATGATTTTAGGAAAAAAAATACTAACTTTATGGTTATTCAGTCGCTGAAACTAAAAGCTGTGAAATTAGTATATTCCATTTATTTTCGCATATAAACACTGAATGATATTTTTACATAGGAATCCCTTCACTAAACAGATATTAGTATTTTGCAACAATAAAAGAGATTGTGTTGGCCTGTTTTAAAATAGTTATAAAATCATAGAGAAAATAGAATACAAGGTTCTTCAAGTTCTATCTAGTCGCTGGAAAAGAATAAATATTCTATCATTGCAACTTAGTGAGAAACGCAGGCGTCGAAGGTGAAACTAGATAAAAACTTTAAGACACTTAGGAAAGGAAGTTAAAAGGTGGGACATGTTTGTTCAAGGAATGGTCATATTCTGTCTTCTATTCTTGCTCATAACCAGAGATCGGACGAATGGGCGTCATTATACACGGTGTCCTGTAATTAATAGACAACCTTCTAACTGGATCCGAATGATTGGCACCGTGTTTCAGTCTAATGACTAAGCCACAGATAAAGAGCTTTTTAGTTCTGTTTTTTTTTTACTTTATGATTCCCGTTTTTGTCTAAAATTATTAACAACTTTAAGGGCAAATCGAAGTTTTGAAAAAAAAATAGATCCAGACTTGTGGTCAACTTTATTTAATATTATCAGTTTATCTTAAAGTTTTTGGTTGGTTAGAAGTTTGTCCATTAAATACAGAACACCGTGTATAATGACGCCTATTTGTCCGATCTCTGGTTATGAGTCATAACCAGTCATTATCTCAATAATAGTAGAGAGTACGGAGAGGTGTACCAATGGACCAATAACATTCCTCGGATTTAATCCACTTCTGGGCGTCATTAAAACGCAGCCTAATTGACAACATTTCATATTTTTAATACTAAAATTTGATTACTTTTCTGAATTCCGCTTAAAAAGAGGACTTAATCACTGTTTTAATATTTTTCCTGAGGTTTAATTATTATATAATTAATTTATTAATTCTAAAAAGTTGTAACTCCAAAACTATGGCACATTATATAGGTTACTGCTGTCTGATGTCTAATTAAAAAAAAAAACTAATGACGTTGAGCTTGACATTATTGACAGCTTATTTTTTTTACGGATAGATCGAAGACTACAACTCAAGCCCATTTATTTATTTAAAAATTGAATTGAATTGAACTAGCAGGCATAGTTGTAGTAGATTTCGGTTTGTTTATGTATTTTATTATATTTTTTTACATGCGGAAAAATAAATTCAATTTATTTTTAGGGTTGTACACTACACTCAATCTCTATATTAATTTCCACCTGGTAGTAATATGAAATTGTGTCAATTGTTTATTTTTTTCCGCTCCGCGTTTATGTGCAGGCAGCCTTATCAGACACGTGGCTTCGTATCTCTATCCGGTCTATACCTACTCACCCGGCAAGCTCTTCTTTCCCGGCGCCTGCAGTAATGTACTATTAAAGCACTGCCCGATGAGTAGGTTACTTCTCATTTTGCAAATCAAACACTAGCCTGTTCTCGACGCCATATACTTAGTAAACTACATGTGCTGGGGTCGATCGAATCAACACGGCAACGCATTACCGTGGGTAATTAACACTAGGGCCTAATGTCGCTGTTTGTCGCTGCAATTGCCGATTGCAAGGTACAGGAACGCAATTACCAGTGATTACATCCTCTCCTATCTTCGAATCGCGTCGCTACTTAATGGATTAGATAATTTCTGATGTTCTGCAAGGAACAAATGTTGTTTAACCTTTAATACAAAGATCAAAGCATAAAGAAAAAATTTAAAAGGAGCTACCTGGTGGAAGAGACCGGGTATCGAACCCGGTACCTCTGGATTGCCGGTCCAGCGCGTTAACCATTTCGCTACCCTAGCTCCTGGAGCTAGTCAGTTAAAGCATAGTCAATTAAATAGAAAATTGTGGTGTACCCACATTAAAAAAATGAGACATTACACGTTTCATAAATTTATAAATGTTATTAAGTTTGAAGAGTAGAATCTATATTTTAATTTATTGCTCCTATTACAGGCAACACCCGGTGTAGCAAAATCCTCTAAGGTCCGGGTATCAGTCCATACAGGTTCGGGTATCAAAGTCAGGAATGTAATTCGCTTTGTAACAACGCATCCTACACCAAATTGGCTTTGCCAGCTTCATTCGAGCCCACGATTGACATCTCTATTGACTGGTACGTCAATGAGAACTGTATATGTTGCAGTCGGATTGTATAATCCGCCGTATTACATTACGGCTAGCCGTTATCAAAAACAGGGCCGTTTTGAAATCCGGCGGCTCAAAGATTTGCCAGATTGTCATTGCGATACGTTCTTCAATAAGACGGCCCACGTTTAGCGCCAGAACCGCACTGCTAGCAGTAGTAGGCTAGGTTAGATCCAGAGATGGGCATTAATCGATTATTTGTTTAATCAATTAATTAATCGATGAACAAATTAACCGTCGCAAGTTTAATCGCGATTAAATTAATGGACAGAGTATTCGATTAACGATTAATTGATCGTCATTTTAATCGATTAATTCTTCATTAAAAGTCGGAACACGTTTATTTCTGCACGTTATATAAATGCAATTGCCGATTTGTCATGTCAGGTGAACAAAATGTGATTTTAACTTTTTCCAGTAATACAAGTTAGATTTTTATGGTACAGTGCTCTAGAGTCTCCTAGGTAAGGGCAAGACTTCTAAGTCTTACAAAAATATCTTCTTTCTTCCAAATAGACATTACAGACGGAAAATTAATATATTATATAATTAATCGCTGGATATTAATCAACGATGAATGTAATCAGGATTAAATTAATCGGAACTCGGAACGATTAAGATTAATTAATCGTCATTTTTAATCGGTAATCGCCATTAAGTAGGGTAATCTTAATCGTTGATCGATTACATTTTGCCCATCTCTGGCTTAGAACTGCAACCCAACAACGCGCGAGCTGAGCAAGCGAAGCGAGCGTACCGCGGCAGCGGTCGGCGAAGCTCCATAAACGAACTACTACAAGTAAAGTAGGTTAGGTATTAGGAAGAGGTGGCTATTGACTCGCTGTATTAGGTACACACAAGGCTCAAGTATGAAAAATGTGTATCCACATTTTTACTTTACGAGTCTGATTAAACAAATCCTATACACAACCATCTGTATAGCTTTCCAGCGACCTATTTCCCTGTTAACAAGGGCGAAAAACCTCAGCCTTTTTGACGTCATCAAAATATTTGACAGCGAACAAAACAATTGAAAAAAAATCTGACATGCACAACGAAAACATTCAACAACACATGAAAAACAATTGCCTCTAACCCAAGCGACGATTGGAAAACACTCAACCGTCCGTCGGTACCTGGAAATGAATAACCATTTCCATCGCTGGAAATATTCCAGTTAAATAAAATTGCATTTTATGTACAGTAAATTCCGGGGTATCGATGGCAGTTTTAATATAAAATTGGTATGGGGTCGCGTTGTAAATGTATGACCGTTGCGACGACGCGGCTGGCTCGGTTTGTAGAGACCTGCCTACTGAGCCGGCGGTCCCGGGTTCGAATCCCGGCCAGGGCAAATATTTGTGTAATGAACTCGAATATTTGTGCTTGGGTCATGGATGATATTTGTATTTAAGTATGTTTATCGTCGTCTAGTGTCCATAACACAAGCCTATTTACTACTAGAGCTTAATGTGGAACTAGATTGATTTGTGTGAGGTTGTCCGATATTTATTTATTATTTATTTATTATATATTACAAAATGGCGGAGAAGGGGGTGGCAAACGCAAAAAAAAAACATAAATATTAAAGGACAATCTTACACAAATCGACCTAGTCCCAAACTAAGCAAACCTTGTACTATGGATACTAGACGACGGTATACATATATAGATAGGTAACATCCAAGACCCAGGAACAAATATTCGAGTTCATCACAAATATTTGCCCCTGCTCGGGATTGGAATCGAGGCCCGACAGAACAAACTCACCCAAAATGATAGGTAACATTTTCATTACAGGGGATTTTCCTATATAAATTAAAAGAAATTGCATTCTATGTACGCAGTAAAGGCTGGGCTATCGATCGGCAGTTTCCATGGAGCCG
Organism: Apotomis turbidana; assembly: GCA_905147355.2. Taxonomy (NCBI): domain Eukaryota; kingdom Metazoa; phylum Arthropoda; class Insecta; order Lepidoptera; family Tortricidae; genus Apotomis; species Apotomis turbidana. The sequence goes on from LR990280.1 coordinate 4,969,705, forward strand.
GGTGCAAGGGCAGGACTCTAAATACAGCTTCCGTGATACCTATGTGAATTGTCAGTCCTCTGGCCGCCCGGCAACAGTGCGCGGGCTTATTCTATCTTTATTGCACAACTTAGAATAAATACGCCTAGAACGATAGTCTTCATACAACGGATTTGCAAAGGATGGAACAGGTTATGGTTTTATGTGTTCTCTACGAACTACCATAGAGACGTTATGCTTGTGATATTGACGTGACATGCGTTCACGGACGAAACTGAGCCCGTGACAGGCCGTGGCTCACAAACACTGGCTTCATTTTCAAGCGCTGACTAGTTTCACGACTAGTAACTACGTCCATATAACCCCTTTTAAGTTTTATCACGATATTGCAGTGAATAAATGTGGTTTACCTTACAAACGGTCCGGTAGTTCTGACTTTTTGATGTGTTGTCTAGGATGGTTAGCGAGTGCTTAAAATGTAAAATGCGCAATTCACCCCTAGATTTGTAATTTTTAAGGTCACCCCCAGTCCTTAAGTCTCTACCTATATTCACCGAACTACGCTTTTATTAGGTTCTCTTGAATTTGTTGGTGTGCTTGTTTGTAACTAACAATGTAATCATATTTTGACAATCATTTAGCCTACTTCTATTGGTTGTGTCTGTTACGTTTTCTTGTTATGTTTCGTTTTCCTGTGGAACTTCTTAATTCTATTCTATTATACTCGTACCATAATATCACGCGACTTAGGTCCGTTGCGTTCACATGAAGAAAGCTGAAAAAGATGAATAGGTACAATTACTAAATATGTATGTCACTGACGTTGACGGATCAAAAAGGATTTTAATATATAAAGTGAAAAACCTGAATTAAAAAATTATAAACACCCCCAACACATATAGCTGGTCATCATGAGACCCTCATTCAAAGAGTGATATAGGGAATGCAAACAAAACTGAACATAACTACCTACTAAGTTTGGAATTCTTAGCTTCGATATTGGCTAATATCTTGTCTCTTGTTCCAATTAAAGCTAAATATCTTGGAAACTACTATTCCTGTTTCCACCAAATAAAGCTAAGAACCATCTTGACGGATAAAAGTCTATTGGTAAAAAAAACTGCCCTCAAATTGGTTCACCCGTTAGGGAACTAGAATGCCACAGAGAGACACACAGATATACATGTTAAACTTATAATACCCCTCATTTTTCGTAGGGGGTTAAAAATAGCGATTTGTACTGAATTTAATCGCCGCGCAGCACAAATAAGTAATGGTGGCAACCCTAGCTATTTTTCCTATTTGCGCTCCATCGAATGATAGTAGGAATAAAATACAGGGTCAAGTCCAGTAGCTGACATTGCAATAACGCTCCGTAATGTTCAGTCAGACTTCGGATACGGATAGGAAACTTCGCTAAATATAAGTCAAGTTCAATGTCGGGCTTGTTAACTGGGTGAAAAGGGGTGAAAAGCAATGGGGCATACTGGCAGATTATTTTATTCGAAATAGAACTTGGACGTAGTTACGAGTATACTCGTATATGCGCATGATACACCTTAGGGGATATGTTTAAGTTTATTGACAACAGACAACATTGATAATTTTCAACCGTTTTTTAGGATTCCGTACCCAAAGGGTAAAAACGGGACCCTATTACTGAGACTTCGCTGTCCGTCCGTCCGTCACCAGGCCGTATCTCAAGAACGGTGATAGCTAGACAGTTGAAATTTTCACAGATGATGTATTTCTGTTGCCGCTATAGCAACAAATACTATTGATGATAAAACAATGATAATTAAGGGGGCTCCCATACAAAAATAGGGCTTTTTGCATGATATTTCGTTCAACGGGCATTTTCTCATGAACCATGCATTATAGGTAAACAGTTGAAATTTTCACAGAATGTATATTTTTGTTACCGCTATAACAACAAATAATAAAAATAAAAAATAAGTAAAAATTAAAGGAGGACCCCATAAAAAGAACGTGTGTTTTGTTCAATATTGGTACGGAACCCTTCGCGCGCGAGTCCGACTCGCACTTGGCCGGTTTTTTTCTATATTATCAAATAATGGACGAGTTTTTCCGATACTACGAAATATTACCACGTTTTTACATTTTCGAAAATATCAGAATTTGTGGATAAATCATTCTTTTGATAAGTTCCTCATTCTAATAGAGCGTAGGTGACCAGTAATTGGCCACAGCGGATTTTGTAGGACATATCGTGAAATTGGGCTTACCTTGTTCAGAATAAGCAACCTTACCAACTCACCAAATTTTATTGAAATCTGAGCGAAAAACGAAATCTACAACAAAATAAAAATTCGCCCATCTATCCTCACATAATAGACTTCCACGAGTAAGACCTACCCATATTTGGTCGCCGGGTGCGAAATTGTATTTACGCCGACGCGTCGGTTACACGTGTAGCTGTTTCCCCGACCACCAGGAATAGGTCATAATAGTACAAGTTACAGTACAGCAAGGTTACAGTATAGTCGGGAAAAAAAGAGTAGAAAAATAAAATTGGCAAACCTGTAGGGTTGACCCTTTCTAATAAATCTTGACAACGCTAACTATGGCAAATGAATTTGAAATGTATGTTTAATAAGTTCATGTTATTTTGTAAGGTACTTAATTGTAATATTTTTTTATATAAGTAATTGACATATTTATTGCCATAATTCTTTAATTAATATAATTTTAGAAATCGAATGATTGACAAGTGCTTAGCTTTAATTTAATTTAGTAATATATGACTGACATGTTTACTAGCAATACTATAATAAACATTTCTACGCCAATTCTGGCCGAATATGTAGGACATAGACAAGACACTTTATACTAACCAAATGTACCGTATTCTTGTAAATAAATGATTATGAATTATGAATCTAAGAAAACGTAGACAACACTACAGTATTGACACTTTTTAATTTTTTCTTTTTTAGGGTTCCGTACCCAAAGGGTAAAAACGGGACCCTATTACTGAGACTTCGCTGTCCGTCCGTCTGTAACCAGGCTGTATCTCAAAGACGGTGATAGCTAGACGGTTGAAATTTTCACAGATGATGTATTTCTATTGTCGCTATAACAACAGATACTAAAAATAAAATAAAATAAATATTTAAGGGGGGCTCCCATACAACAAACTCGTTATAGATTATGGTACGGAACCCTTCATGCGCGAGTCGGACTCGCACTTGCCCAATTTTTGTCAGATTGTACGAGCTTAGTCGCTATAAGGGTGAACCTTTAAAGGTAATAAATAAATAGCTTAGTGACAACCTAAATTCACAATCATTTCTGTTACTGATTTTATAAACCTCGTATCTAGTTTGTACATTGATACTGAGATACGAGCTTTGTTTTAAGTAGGTATTTGTTATTTAATTTGTTTCGGTTGTCAACAGACGAAATACGCTTGGACCGACAGTCTTTATACAACAGATTTGCCAAAGATGAAGCGCAACTGTATTAGAAATACAAAACTAGGTTACCAATTGTTTATACAACGTCCTACGCTTTTTCGATCAGGATCTGACGCGAGTTTAACATTTTTTACCCATCTAAAAAGTGCCGAGCGCCGCTAAAGAAGTTTTCACTTCAAAAATCTTTTAGAAAAAAAAAAAAAAACAAATTTGCGTACTTTTTAAGTCACATATTTAAAAAAATATATAATATCATTTGGATTTATATTTTTCATGCTGTAGAATTTGACTTCCGTCGTCATCTCTATTTTCCGTACATGCAATGTTAGGGTGCGTCCCCACTGACGCGGAGCGGGCACGTGCGGAATCGACCAATCACAAAAGTGAAGTGGAGGCACACCCTTATCTCCAACTTTCTAACAAGCTCCAACATGAACTTGATTCGTTTTATGAAATATTTTTATCGGTGTCCGATACACAACTCGAGCGCTGAGTCGTTAGTTACTGTAATGTTATTGAACTGGGCTGCCATCTTGTTTTCTTATTGTCCGATGCACCTAGGTGCAACCCTAGGGTTGCCATCTCTAAAACCTGGCTACCAGGACATGAAAAGTAAAAACCCCGGATTTTGGAGCTCAGAAACCGGACGGGCGGACGTGTCCGTAATTGTTTTGTACTTACTCAGTAAAATAAAAAATCAACCTTCATACAATACAAGTAAGGAAGGAAAGTCTTTCATCATCTAATAAAGATATTAATAAAAAATAAAGTCTTAAAATTTTGTTCGGCTGATGAAGATAAGAGTCGCCGTCCACACACGTGGTCCCGTATCACGAGCGACCTAATTAACGTCTCTCGACGTACAGTGCGTGAAAATGTTAAACCCGGACTACAAATAAAACCCCGCCCGTCGCTCCCCGGACGCCCTCTAAACTAGGACAAATCCGGGGACACCCGGACGGATGGAAACCCTAGATGTACCGAATAAAAGCATAGCAAAAATCCTATGCAATGTTCAATTTGCGAAGCAATGTCAAAGCAACGAGGTTTATTACTGTGTACCTTTTCGAATAGCCTTTGTCTGTTGTTTGATTTAGTTTCGTAAAAGATTCCGAGTATTTAAAAGGATTCTTTTATCTTTGCGGTATTTCATTCCATTTTATTTTATTGTAGACTGTAGACTGCATTGTAAACAGTGAACAATGACGAAGAGTAAATTATAGAACTTACGATAGCACGGTAAGACTTTAGAGAGCTATGGAGCTATGTTAACATTAAAATATAGATTCATGACGTCAAAAGTCTGGCCTGTCATTCCGGAGACCTTATTTGGTTATACCATGACTCAAACAAACCAATTAGTTCGTAACTCGAACACAGGCGCGACAGCGGCCTATCGGTGTAACTCGGGCGTCGGTGACCTTGTAATGCCGAATCCTTCGACTAGGCATTCACGTGAATGCCCTTCACCGCCGCGCGCGTCCCGCACTCGCCCGCGCTCGCCCCTCGACACGCACACATAGCCGCGAGTTTTGTTACTGCACACAAGTGTCGCTGTCGTTTCTTTTTACGTTATATATACATACCAGTAAACCATTACTAATTTGGGACTAGATCGATCTGTGTGAATTTTTAAATAAATAATTGCCCGATTTATATTTGTTATACAATACTAATACCTAGAACTAAATATTAGGCGTTGAGGTTAGAGGTACGTTTTAACCGACTTCCAAAAAAGGAAGAGGTTCTATGTTTCACCGCAAATCGCAATACCATGCTCTTCATTGTGGACACATAAGGTAAGGCCATGAACCAATATTTTTCAAGATGGTAATAATTTTACAACGCTCGAAAAGAGCGTTTTCTAAGCAGCCAAACGTTGCCTAAAGTACTGTTTTGTCTCACTAGTGCTTTTTTTTGCAGTTCTTCTTTTATATATTTTAAAGTAATTCGTTTACGTTTCTATGATATCATTATAATTTACATTACTGGTGTGCAGCCGTCTTTACAATCAACAGGCTTCCATTCACAACATGTCTGGCGGCGAGCGTGCATGGGACGTGTGAGGACTAAGTTTGTGTACCTACTTTTGTAGTGCATGCACTATGAAATTAGATCATATTATAATAGGCGTTTAGACATGTGACGTTATTTGGGGGTGGGTACCAATACTTGTAAGGAGAAAATAAGTAATCTGCCATTTTATCTGTGATAAAGTGCGTTTAAGTTCATGGCTGTCCTACAATTATCGTTTTGTTAAATTATGAGGATTCTTAAAACTATTTCCACATTTCTATTGTATTAAAAAAAAGTTAAACCCAAGTTATCCCATCCCCGAGGAAAGGATTTCCTTACAGATAACTGTTAGAAAACTAGTTATCTCCGAGGAAAAAAATCTTCACAGTTCACCAGTTATAAGGAACAAGGGGATGCCTTGATATGACAAGAGCAAGACAGGACAACAAGCTTCCAATCCGGCACAGACATGTCCACAACAATGCATAACCTGGCCGGTGTAACCTGTACGGAGACTGCATCGGCTCTCACCTGGCATGAAGGAGCAGGTGACGACCTGCAGACACTGTAATTAATTTTCGATCGGTTTTGCGGGTAAAATTAATCGTGCGTCGTTGTAGCATGGAAATGTAGCCAGGTTGTGCAACTACTTGTAGTATAATTACTTCGATACAAAATAGACTGCGTTAGAATTTTATCCACACCCATATTGTTAAATTACTATAACAAGTTCAGATATTCTAGACAGGGCCCTACATTACTCGGCAGCGACAGCGGTGATATAGATGACCAAAATCAAAGTCATTATTTCACTACATCACTATATTTCGGGGTCGTGTCAAGATCATCATAATATATATTTTACACTACTGAGTACTTCATGTCTACATGTGATGAATATGTGTGAGTAATTTATGCAACTGTACATAATTAAGCCTTAAAACACTCGTGTGATCTTATAGAAGTTCACCTTCAGCTCGTTTCATAAAAGCACACTTGTGTTTTATGGCCTGTCATTATGCAACAGTTGCATACACTACTATATTAATGTTGATATAACGTTACGTTCTCATAATGTGACACAAAACCTTGGAATTGTGTTTTGGCCTTTAATCATGCAATTTTTTTGATGATTCTCAGATGAAAATTACTCCGTAACAGCTTAGTTCCTTTCATACATGACTATACGAAGTAACACAGCCATTTGAAGAAACCGCCGCTCTTAAGACAAGTCGACAATTACACAAAGAAAGACCTAAACGCTCTCACACGTACCACTATGCTTTGCTAACTGCACTGAAACACGTGCAAGAGGACATTTAAAAGTAGATTCGGCTTTGCTTTTTTTTAAGCATACCTATGTAGCAAAAAGGCTGCATAATCACTTATGGGCAATTTTTTATAAAGCGGTACACCCTACTTTTATTAAAATTTTCGATATTTTGGTATTTTCTACTCAGAATCACGAGCATTTTCGATCTAATTAGGATAAATAAAACTGTCCCAAAATATTCATACATTTTTTGTTTTTCCATTGCGTTACCGCTGTAGTAGGTTATTATATGGGAATGGTAACGGAATGGAACGAAAAAACATTGGGATACTTTTTTCTTCTAATTAGATCGAAAGAGCTCGTGATTCTGGGCAAAAAATACCCAAAATATCAAAAAATATAAAAAAGTGGAGTGTACAACTTAAGATAAAATTACCCTTATACAGCCTTTATACAGGTTAAATTAGAGTTATAGTATAGTGGATGTATAAGCACTTATACAGCATGTTTGCTGATTCTTTCCGATTCTTCATTATGATTTTCATTTCCAAAATATTTTTTTTAATCGACTCAAAAAAAGGAAGAGGTTTTGTCAATTCGACTGTATGTTTTTTTTTTATGTTTGTTGCCTCAGAACTTTCGACTGGGTGAACCGATTATGATGATTTTTTTTATATGAAAGCTGGTGCTTCCCGCGTGGTCCCATTTAAATTTGGTCCAGTTCTGACGAAGACATCCATGAGTAAATCATATAAGTGTTATGATTATGACTTCAAAAGGTAAATCAAATGTAAGATGTACATGGTCAGGTTATTTCTGGCTTCTCAGTTTTTTTTTAGTCGGTTATTTTTTTTTTTTTATATAAATTGACGATTTGACAGTTCGCTAAAATCTTGGCTGAAGGGATCTGTTCCTTAGAACTCCAATGAAGCAAAACTAGTCTATGGTTGACCCATGTCAAAATTTAATTTGACATTGACTAATCAAATGAAATTTTAATTGTGATTCGAACACAAAGATGCTTTCAGACAAGAATAATTATTGCGAACAGTCAACTTGTCAATGTCTATTATATAATATACGGGTCGGGTTAAATTCTAGGATTTTTAATAACATTATATGAAAAACGCATTCATGGAGCGGTCTTGAATCGGGATAAACGTAAAATGGTTAGAAATTACCGCCAACCTGATCAGATTGTCAAAATTTTCGAGTGTTTGGTATGTGGGTACTGTCGATCTTATTAGGTACCATTAGCAGGGATGCCAATGTTTGATGTCTAAATTCCCCAAAATACCCGAGCAAAAATCATCAAATATGTTAAGTTTTAAGGAGTGGGTCCGTTCAGGAAGTACAAGAAAAAAAACCGGCCAAGAGCATGTCGGGCCACGCTCAGTGTAGGGTTCCGTAGTTGCTCATCCTTCACAATAAACTGCTGTTTTAAGCCCGAGGTTTAAGTTAAGACAGATTTTAAGCTCTATAAAAAGGTCGTAAACGCCCTAGAAACTGTAATCACTTATTACCTTCTGGAAGTCAACTTACGACCTTTTAAAGAAAAAATATGAAATTTGGCGATAACTCAAAAACGGCTTGACCGATTTTGTTCAATATAGTTTTCATTGAAAGTACTTATAAGGCCGCATTAACATGAATTTTTCCATATTTTTTTGACTTGTGGTTCAAAAGTTAGAGGGGGGGGGGACACAATTTTTTTTATTTTCGGAGCGAATATTTACAAAACTACTGACTTTATCAAAAAGTAATGTTTGAAAACCCCTATTATTTTCAAGAGACCTATTCAACGACACCCCACACACTAGGGTTGAAACGAAAAAAAAAAATCACCCCCACTTTAGGTGTTCGAGAGGTACCCGAAAAAAAATTTTTTTTTTAGTTTTTATTTTACCGTTTTGTCGGCGTGATACATACACATACTCATACCAAATTTCAGCTTTCTAGTACTAATGATCACGGAGCTAAGCCGCGGACGGACGGACAGACGGACAGACGGACAGACGGACATGGCGAAACTATAAGGGTTCCTAGTTGACTACGGAACCCTAATAAAGAAAATACGTTAGACAGAATTTTTATATATGTTTGTGACAACACATTAAAACATCATCTTATTCAAAAATCAAGTTCATCGCTAGGCTTCCAATCATTGACATTTTTGGTGGCCAGTGCATACTTCACATCCTCGGTAGATTTTAAGAATTTTGGGATAAATTCTTCAGTCCCATTCTTGAGCTTAGGTCAGAGAGTCTGGGCCCGAATAGTGGCTTGGTCAACATATCGGCCAATTGAATTTCCGAAGGAACTTGTTTGACGCTCAGGTCTCCATTACTAACACATTCTCGAACAAAGAAGTGTTTCAGTTTTATATGTTTGGTGCGCTTATGACATTCGTATTTAGGGTTATGTGCAAGATAGACAGCAGACTCATTGTCCAGGTGTAACACCGGTTTCTCAGTTAGGGTCAAGTCACTGAAGAGTCTGTTCAGCCATAAAATTTCTTGTGCAGACTCGCTCGCTGCTATGATCTCCGCTTCTGTTGAAGAGATAGATACAGTTGTCTGCTTTTGGCTTCTCCAGCTTACAGCGGCGCCAGAAAATAAGCACACCATACCAGATGTTGATCTTCCAGTATCCTGATCTCCCCCAAGATCTGCGTCACTGTAGCAGACTAGGTGTGGAGGTGACATTTTTCTGAATGTCAAGCCATTCTCTTGCGTGCCTTTTAAATAGCGAAAGATGCGCTTCACTAAAATAACATTTTCCTTTGTAGGTGCTCCAAGGTTTCTTGAAGCGACACCTACGGCATATGAGATATCAGGCCTTGTGCCTACTGATAAATATGCCAAGGCACCCACAGCTTGCCTGTATGGGAAGTTGGGCTCTGCGCCTTGATCCTCTCCCGTTTCATAATCTTTGATTATAGGCGTTGGAGCTGAGTTGCAATTTAACATTCCGAATTTTTCTAATATTTTCTTTGTATAAGCCTTTTGACATAAAGATATGGAGTTGTCCCTTCGCTTGTTTATTTCCATACCAAGAAAGTAGGATGCAGGTTTGGTTGTAATTTTAAACTTCGCTCTTAACTCTTTCAAAAAACTCGTCACCTGCTGTAGTTGTATTGTGTGCTACTAGCCCGTCGTCGACATATAGAGCTATAATAACTTTGGATTGGCCTTTGTTTCGCACGTACAAGCATGGATCCGCTTCGCTCTGTTTGAACCCAGTTTTTAGTAAGAACTCGGCGATGCAGGTGTTCCAGCAGCGTGGCGCTTGCTTCAATCCATAGAGGCTGCGTTTCAGTTTACAGACTCGTTTTGTTCCATCTCCATAACCTTCGGGTTGTTTCATGTAAATTTCTTCATGTACAGTACCATTTAGGAAGGCTGTCGACACGTCAAACTGACTCAGTTTGAGATTTTCTCGAGCAGCTATAGCAAGTAGTGATCGTACAGTGCTCAGACGAGCCACTGGACTGAACGTCTTATCGTAGTCCACTCCAGGTATCTGGGAATAGCCTTTTATAACCATTCTGGCCTTATACCTCTCGACGGAACCATCAGGGTTCATTTTTACTTTATATACCCATTTGCTTGGTAAGGCTTTACGTCCTTTAGGTAGATTAACCAGATCCCAGGTTTGGTTGTCCTCAAGAGATGTCATCTCATTTTTCATGGCCTCTTGCCATTTTTCTTTGTCAATTGATTCTAACGCTTCTTTGAAAGTCGCAGGTTCTTTTGGTTTGTGAAGATTTTCGATTTCTTCTACAGCAGCCAGAATAAAATCGTCGTATCGCTTAGGAGCTGTGATATTTGACCTGTGTCTCAAAGTACGTGTTTGATTAGTGGCATTTTGTTCAGCTTCAGTGTTTTGTTCCGTTTCTTCATCATCGACTGTGTTGTTAGAACCGGAAAGAGATTCGTATTCACTTTCATAATTTGATGGTTCCGCTTGTTGAACATCTTCGGTGATGGACGGACGACGTACATTTTGTTGCAACGGATTGTCTACAACTTCAGCCGTTTCACTGTCGCTGTCAAATGGTGTGTCATTTCCTTCTTCATCGTCAAGCAGGATAGTCACTTGTTTATTTGGTGATTGTTGTTGTGACGTATTTAATGTTTGTTTGCTTGGAAGTTCTACATCGTTAAAAGGTTCGATGGGACTGTCTTTGTTGGCTTGAGTATAGAACATTGACGTCATTGCTCGAATATCCTTTGATGTAATAACTTTGTTTTTCGAAGGAAGAAAGATTCTGAAAGCTTTGGATGTTTCTGAGTATCCTGTGAACATACCGGGAATCGCTTTTGGTGCAAATTTGTGACCGTTGGTGCCTTTTATTAATACAAAAATTTTGCAGCCAAATATGTACAGATGATTAATGCATGGTTTTCTTCCAACCCATAGTTCGAAAGGCGTTTTATTTTGTACGGCGCTATTTGGACTCCTGTTTGATAGGTAGTTGGCAGTCATCACTGCTTCGCCCCAACAATGTAATGGTGCCTTCGCATCAATCATCATGGCTCTCGCTTTCTCCACGAGGGTGCGGTTTTTTCGTTCGGCAGTTCCGTTTTGGTGCGGGGTATAGGGTGCAGTAAGCCTCCGCTGTATTCCGCAACGTTTCAGGTAAGTGTTCATGTCTTGGTTTACATATTCTTTACCGTTATCCGTTTGTAAGAACTTTATTTTGTTTCCAGTTTGTGTTTCCGCTAACTCTTTGAACTCTTTAAATTTTTCTAAGACTTCATTCTTGTTCTTCATCATATAGACTCGACTGTATCGGCTGTAGTCGTCAATGAACGTAACAAAGTACCTGTTTCCGCTTATTGTGGGTGTACGAATTGGACCACAAACGTCACTATGGACAATTTCTAAGCGTTCGGATGTTCGTTGAGTCAATTTCTCACGGGGAGCAGGAACTCGATGCATTTTTGCTTGAACGCAGGTTTCGCAGTCTGCCAAGGTTTCGGAAGCATCAAAGTTCAAACCAAGTAAACTTTCTTCTTTAAGTGCCAGTTTCATATCTTTGGCGTTCATGTGCCCAAGTTTTCGGTGCCATTCTTCGATGTTTGATGAGCCTGTTTTGTTTGTAGGTGTTGAAACTTCTTCATCGTTATCGTTGGCCAAGTTGTTGCGCTCATGCTTGGTTGGTTTGAAGTAATAAAGACCATCTTCATGTTTAAGTGCAGTGAGAGTTATTCCAGCTTTTGAGTTGTTGACTGTCGCTTTAGTTTTGGTGAAGAGGACAGAGCAGCCAGCATCGGTCATCTTACTGACAGACAATAGGTTAGTGCACAGACTGGGAACGTACAGCGTGTCCTTAAGGTGGGTGAGGGCTTTCCCATCGCTATTTTCAGATATAAAAGAGACGGTACCTTTTCCTTTAATCTCAGCACTATGTTCATCAGTTGCGAATGATAGTCTTCTGGATGTTTTCTCAATCGTCTTAAATAAGTCTCGTTGATAGGTCATGTGAGACGTACAACCGCTGTCCAAGACCCAAATGTTATCTTGAGTCTTCTTGTTGTTTGTAAAAAGACACTGCATAGCAAAATGGTTCTTTTGAAAATCGTAGTCTTGTTTCTTGGACTTCTCATTGTTTTTCTTCCAGCAGTTGACGCATATTTTGTGATTCTTGCGTTTGAAGATGTTACCTCTTCGTTTGCAAACTTTACAGGACGCGTACAGGGCTTCTTCTTGCAATATGGATTCAGGTTCGTCGTTATTGGTCATGTTTTGGCTGTGACGTGCTTCAAATTCTTCAATAATTTTTGTTTTAAGCTCGTCGGGCTTCGGAAGAGTGTCTCGCGATTCTATAGCGACTCTGAAGTTCTCATATTCAGGGTAAAGACTGTACAACATCATTATTGTTAACAGATCCTCGTTGATAGCCACGTCCATATCTGCCAGCTTGTCCACTATATCCAGGAACTTGTTGAGGTGACCTCGTACATCGTTTCCTTCTAGCTTAGTCAGTATAAGCTGTTTCAAAAGGGATGCTTTACGAGCAGGTCCTTTACTGGCATAAGTTACTTTTAATTTGTCCCATAACTCTTTGGCGGTGCTGCAGTGTTTAATTTGTTTCAGCTCAGACGGGGCGATAATAAGAATTAGTTCCGATTTCGCAAGTTTATCATTTTGTATCTCGTCTGTAGTTGAGGCAGGAGTCAAGGGAGTCTCAACGTATTTCCATAGTTTATGGCGAACTAGCACGGCTTCAGCTTGGATTACCCATGTGTCGTAATTATCTCTTGTGAGAGGTTCAATTTTTGCAGTCGACATTTTTTGATTTTGGTACTCACTTTTTTTAAATATTTCTTCGTAACTTCAATTTAATATTACGCTCTGCTACCATGTTAAGTTTTAAGGAGTGGGTCCGTTCAGGAAGTACAAGAAAAATAAAGAAAATACGTTAGACAGAATTTTTATATATGTTTGTGACAACACATTAAAACATCATCTTATTCAAAAATCAAGTTCATCGCTAGGCTTCCAATCATTGACATTTTTGGTGGCCAGTGCATACTTCACAAAATAGAAGTCAATTTCGCATAAAAGTTCATTGTCCGTGTAAAAACGCGTTTTTGGAGCTGTTTTTGGAGCATATAAGGCGTTCATAAATATCTTAACATGTATTGTAACACCCAGTCAACAAGAGCCGTGGTCAGATATTTATGAACGCCTTATATGCTGCGATATATCTGATAATTTAGTCGCTTAGTACGATAATTTTAGTATGTCGGCACGATATTCTGGTTGCACCCGTCTGGCATCCCTGAGAGGTGCAGGAATTGTAAACACGTCGATGTTAGTGTATATGCTGACCCAGCTGACATTGGCCGTGACCCGATCGATGATTCTGGAGCGCAAATAAATAAATATCGGACAACGTCACACAAATCAATCTAGTCCCACAGTAGGTAAGCTCTAGTAGGCACTAGACGACGATAAACATACTTATATAGATAAATACATACTTAAATACAAATAACATCCATGACCCAGACACAAATATTCGAGTTCATCACACAAATATTTTCCCTTGCCGCAATTCGAATTGTGTTCGCTGTTAGAGATTGGTTCCATGGAATTAGATGTGCCGTTGTTGGAATCATTTCTCTTACAAAATGTAGAAAATTCCAGAAATTTCGAGAACTTTAAACCCCGACGCAAAATGGGGGTGTTATAAGTTTAACATATGTGTCTTATCTGTGGCATCGTATCTTCCAAAGGAATTTGAGTTTGTTTTTTTTCAAACGAAATACTTGACGATCGAGATTTTTCTTAGCTTTATTCGGTGGAAATAAAAGTTGTAACCACTTCTAGAGGCGCACGTCGTTGTTGACTCTTGTTGCGAACCGCAACGACTAATTGACAACATTTAAAATTTTCAAAAAGTGTTAAATTCACTCTAATTTAATTGATTGATTACCTCGGAACCCAAAACCTACAGCCTTTTATTTTTATTATACCTACTAGTTTTGAAAATACAGTCAAAATCTGTTATAACGACATTGAAGGGACTACTCATATTTGGTCGTAAAAACCGATAGTCGTAACAGCCGATGACGTTGTTATTAAGTACCTAATACCCATTATTGAATGTGTGATTAATATACGCATGTATAAAATAAAACTACATTTTATTTATTTCACATGAAAATTATAATAAAAAAGACATTACGTACATATAATTAACATTTTTCTACATTAACAAAATCTGTTATCTTAGTTTGTTTGAAACACTTCTGTCGTACGTACGCACTTTGTAGTTCACGCTGAATTTTAATTAAAGTATTGTCATAATTTCCCTGCATGTGAAACTGTTCATTAAAAAGAACAATTTTTCGTAATACATTGACAGCAATGAGACCATCATTCAAAGTTGGCACTGTAAATTGTTCTTCAGTCTCTTCCTGTTCGTCATTTTCCTCTTGAACTTCTTGTACAATATCTTCTTCCGTAGCTGGTGCAGAAATTGCAATAGAGTTATCCACATCAATAAACTCCTCTGCTTCAGTAGTAGATAAAGCAGGTCTTAAATTTTGGGCTAATTGAGCCAAAGAAATATTGTCCTCTTCATCATCATCAGTCACATCATCTAAGGATATTGTCAAGAGGTGTTTGAAACCTGCATGTCTAAAGCAGTTCGCAATAGTTTTTGGTGAAACTTTTTCCCATGCTTCAGATATCATCAAGATGGCATCAAGAACCGTAAAGCTTTTCTGGTCGTTACTGTCAAGGTTTTGAATTAACTTTAACACTTGCGCTCTTCTATAATGAGATTTCAAACATCTTATTACACCTTGGTCCATCGGTTGCAGTACAGATGTAACATTTGGTGGTAAAAACACAAGTTTAATGCACTTCAAATTAGTAACAGCTGGATGAGCAGGACAGTTATAAAAGTATAGAATTTTCTTATTGTGTGCTTTTAATTCAGCGTCCCAGTTTCGCAACCATCTTTCAAAAATTTCCGATGTCATCCATGATTTCATATTGTTTTCATACGTTACCGGCAGTGAGCGTACGTTTTTAAAACATCTTGGTTTCTTAGATTTGCCTATAACTAAAAGCTTCCTTTTACAGGATCCTGTCATATTTGCTGCAACCATGATCGTCAGTCTCGTCTTAGTTAACTTTCCGCCCGAACAATTCTCTCCTTTGAACTTTAAAGTCCTGTCTGGTGTCATATTATAAAAAAGTCCGGTTTCGTCAGCGTTAAAAATGTCATCTGGTCCGTAGTCTTCGTATAACGCAGGCCACTTTTGCGACATCCATTCTTCTACTACACCACTATCAACACTGGCAGCTTCACCACTCATTTTCCCGCCGACGATACCGTGCCTAGCCCGGAAACGTTGAATCCAACTGGACGAGCAAACGAAATCTTCACCTAAACGCTGAGCGAAATCGTTTGCTTTTTGTTGAAGAATTGGTCCATTTATTGGCACATTATTTGTCCTTTGATATTTAAACTACTTTAGCAAAGCTTCCTCAATCTTCGTATGCTTCGTTGTTCTTGCTCGTTTCATTTTCAATAAATTGTTCTCAAAAAGTGTTTGAATTTTTTCTCTCTCTTTCCAAATGGTTGAAATTGTCGAGTGTGATACACCATATTCCGCGGCCAAGTCTTTGTTTGTAATTCCACTCTCAAGCTTTGATACAATGCGCGATTTTTCTTCTATAGTAATTTGTTTTCTTTTTCTTTGCGACATGTTAAAAGTTTCACGAATAACTCAACAATATGTTTTGGTGCGTCTTGTGTTCAGATAAGTAACAAACTGACTGAAGAGAAATGAGAAAGCGGGCTTTGGGGTTCGATTATACTGCATACACGTGTACCTATTTTGTTTCTGAGAAATACAATAGACCCTAAACTCGAGCCGTTTTTGCTTAATTTTGCGATCTTAATGACTTTAGTGTGCCAGATGTGGAAAGGGGATACTGCCCTCACCTATTCAAAGGTTTACAATACGGCTGGTCGTTGTAACAAATATAATTCTCCGAAAATATCAGTTAAATGTAGTCGCTTAAAGAGATATGTTGTAATAAGCGATGTCGTAAAAAGCGGTGTTTTTTATAAGGCGGTCTAATAGAATTCAGCCGGGACCTTTGATTTTGGTCAATATAACCGGTATGTTGTTCTAAACGATGTCGTCGTAAACGGTTTTGACTTCATATTTTTTTGAAAAAGCCTCTCCCTGAATCATTTGTGAAAATCGATAATATTTATTATTTTATCATATATGTGACAATATCGGAAAAGTGCCTAGTTACAGAAATAATGTGGTCAATTGCGTCGCATTTAACACAAACAACCAATACAATACAGTTCGGCGGGCGGGTTGGTCTCGCGAACATCAAGAGTACTTGTGCAGACGTGGAAGTGGAACGTTCCAGAATTTTCTGCAAAATATCGAAGTACTCGTAAGGGAGTACATCATACACGCATACAGCCCCCTGTACCTACCTCAACACATCATGCAGCCCCACACTGCACATTCGCCCCATCCCTCCGCCCCGCCCGGGAGGTTTAAGGTTACACGCGCAAACACATGTATTCCTGGTATTCCAGGAATTGTAGGCAGACGCGATGTCCGACTATTGACAACATTCCATATTACTACCAGGTGGAAATTAATATAGAGATTGAGAGAGTGTTGCGTCGTGTACACCCTAAAAAATCTTTGAATTTATTTTTCCGTATGTAAAGAAATAAAAGAAAATACATAAAATAACCGAAATCAACGACAATAATGGCTGCATAGAGTTGTAGTCGTTGACCTATCCGTAAAAAAAATAAGCTGTCAGTAATGTCAAGCTCAGCGTCTTTAGTTTTTTTAATTAAACACCGGACTAAAGTAACCTTATACATTGCTTCGTTTTGGAGATACAACTTTTTAGCATTAGTAAATTTTAATAAAATAATTTGTAACCTCAGGAAAAACATAAAAACAGTGATTAAGTACTCTTTTTAAGCGTAATACAGAAAAGTAATAAAATTGTTGTATTAAAAATATGAAGTGTGGCAAATGACAACAGGCCTTTTTCCAATATAATCAAATAATCAATATATTAAATATAACCACATTTTTACATTTTCGAATATATCCCAATTTATATTAAACAATACATTTGAAAAGTTCCTCATTCTTAAAGAGCGAAGGCGACAAGTAGTTGGTCACAGCGCAGAAAATCATACAGTCCGACTATTACTAAGGCGGATTTAGTATATTTATGTATAGTTTATGTTTGTCTGTTGCCGCTATAATAGCAAATACTAAAAAACAGTTAAGATGGGATAAGTGTTTGTACGGAACCCTCGGTGCGCGAGTCCAACTCGCACTTGGCCTATTTTACGCTGATATGTTTTTGAAATAATGGCGAAAGATAAGCAGTTGTCATAAATACATTTACGTATAGAAATAAAGATGGAATAACAAGCTTTTGTATTATTTGTGTAGGTACTGTCTTGTTTGAAGTCTGATTCCAAATAAAATGTTAATTATTAATACGAATATGAAACGGGTTTACTCACGTCGCATTCGAATACCTATAGCTCGACATGTTTCGAGTCGGTTCGCGATTCATCCTCAGGAGTGCCATAAGGGCTTGTGCACAAATCACGTGAGGCTTTTCGGGTACTTTCCCCCCCCCACCTCACGTGTATTTTTTTTCCCGCCAAAATTTCGTAGAATAGACTCACTATTTTGAAGTATTTAACAAGTGAAGATTTATTTTTAACGAAACCGAGAAGAAATTTCGGTTTTTTCTTTGTTCGTTCACTGTAGAAAAATACACGTGAGGTCTCCTTATACCCCTCCCTCCCCCAACGTGATATATCGTGATCTTTTCGTGACCCCCCTTCCCCCTATTGACCCTCACGTGATTTGTGCACAAGCCCTAATTAGAAGCGATCAAACAAAGAAGAAACGAACGAAGTAGTTATTTAGTTAAAATCTTGGAAGTCATGATCTCATAATCACGAGCAATGACGCCAAGATTTCGATCTCAGAATACTAGATAAGACACGAATGAGAGAAAGCAAATACTACGAACAATTGAATGTCGAGGATTCTAGAAAAAATACATCAATACGGTATGTGATGACAGCTCAAATCAGCTACTCTTTATTAATGTCAATAACGATCTGTTTGTATGAAGCTTCTATGAAGATATTGGCTTGTGACGTCATAAAGACCAGTATTTCAAAACATATATTTTTTTTAGTTTTTACCAATAAAAATGGTTATGTTCAAAAGTTAGTAATGCAGTAGCGGATAAAAATCTATCATATTGGTGTATTTTGTATTGTATTGCCTAACTTATACAATTGCAAACGGTGCAATAAAGAAACTACTGAACTGAGATATCGTTTTCGACCATTAAAACATCTATTTTTCTATCCAAATTGTTATTTAAATAACGTCCTCAACATTCTGCGTCTTAATATAAAAATTACGTTTTTTTACTAATTGGCCGATTAATATTTGAAACTACACTAATAAAATACATATCATAGGTAGCTCCGTTTTAAATGTTTCTTTAAGCTTTGATCTTTGTATTAATGGTTTACATATCTTTTTAGCTTTTTATTTATTTTTAATATTTTTCATAACCACATGGAATCAGAGTCCACACTTACTACACTAAATGCAAGTTATTTATTAGACTACTGGCAACATTCATTCGGATCCTATACTTGGATCTGATTCGACTCTACGATATTTCAATATGATAGATTTATTTCCGCTACTTTAGTTTATCAGGTTCCGCGTATTTTCGAATGTGTGTTTAGTCTTGAATGATATAATTATATTTTATTTCCACAATAGTGAAATACTGTATTGCGTGAGGAAACATGTATTCTAATAGGTTGACGGTTTCAAAAAAGAACTAGGTTTAGGATAGCGGCGTGAGTCCGGAACCGTAAAACCAAAATCATAGAAAGAAAAGCCAAAATCTCGCGCGGTTGCCGCTCTATTTCGCTGCGTCTCCACGTGAGCTCCGCTCCTTTTTTGCGATTGGTCGATTCCGCAGTCTCCGCTCCGGTCTTGTGGCCGCCTGGCCGGCCATTCAGTCTGTAAAACTTCTTAGATACTTACACGTGAACGTTTAAAGCGGGAACATGAAAAAAACATTTATTATAGGTCAAAAATAAAACATAAAATAAGTTTCTGTCAAAAAAATCATTTTAGTGACAAGCTTTTATAGCCGACTGTAGGTACTTTTCTGTAGATATCCACCAAATGCGCACTGAGACGATTCTCAAGAGCCCAAACTCGGTAGGATTGCTTTTTCGATTATAGAGTTCCTATGGCCACTTTCCGGCTCCATCGTCAGATCAGCCCCATGGTACCATATTATTGTATTGTCATCAAAGTTAAGAAAGTATGCAAAGTTTCAGCTCAATCGGTTGACGATATCTGCTTTAAAATTGAGTTGCAAGATTCCACCCGAACAAACATGCTTACATACCTACATACATTCATACTGTATCTGTATACATTGCAAGTAAAACAAATATATGGGATTAAAACAAAGCTACTTAACGCTCCTTATCCGTTAAAAAAATGCTGATAGTTTTAGACATTTTTCGCTATGATCAAACATGTTTCTTATCATATTATGAATGTTACTACTTAGAACAGGACCATCGCGATTTAATGGTATATATTTGAAAGCTACAGTTTGAATTTTTCATTGATAATATTTGTTTCAAAAACTACTCGAAATTGACAAAATTCACACAGAACTGACTGTTTCTGTTTCTTTTTACCTTACTTTCGAGTGCACGCATGAAAGCTTGAAAAAGCTATGTTACGTTCTAGAACTCAGGGAAAACTATTCACTATCAATGTATTTGTCATCATATAAAAACATAATTTAAAAGGAATAAGGCCTCTTAAAGGAAGATGAAAAAATATTTATAAAACTAAGACCCCTCGGTAGGGTGGGTGCCCATGACGCAGGCAGCATTCCCACGCTGTATGGCTATGGAAAACTTTTGCACGATAAAACTGCCCGCGCGTGGGTATTGCAAAATATGTATCATAAAAATAAATAATAGTTATGCAAGGCTGCAGAGTTGTTATTTGGCGCGAGTGTTGAAATTAAGAGCTGAGCGAGAGAAGGTGTCAAAGATAGATTCCTAAGCGTAGCGAGGCTTTCACGAGACGGCATCTTTAGGCACTTAGGTTCCTTGATATATGTATTTACCTACTCTAGTTTCTTCTATTTTATATTGGGGTTAATGGGTACTCAGTAGTCACTTATAATTATGACTAGTGACCCGCCCGGCTTCGCACGGGTGCAATGCTGATAACATGTATAACACATAAATATTCCGCTTGAAAAACTCTATTTAAAAAAAAGCATCAAAATCCGTTGCGTAGTTTTAAAGATCTAAGCATACATAGCGACAGACAGACAGGAAGCGACTTTGTCTTAATTCTATGTAGTGATGAATTGTTTTTTTTTCAACAGATCACGGCTCTAGCCGAAGGCCGTCCTTGGAGCCCCTCGGACTACCAGCCCGAATGCGCGCCCTCCAAATCGAAGGAGTACACGCAGTCGCGCGACGCGTACTCCTCTGGCGACACCAGCAACAACCACAGCAGCGGGAGCAGCAACGCCGGTGAAAAGGGCAGCAGCAGTAGCAACGGCAAGCCTGGTGGCAACCCTGATGGTTTCCTCAACAGCGGCTCTGACAACAACCTCAGCTACCAGTAAGTGAACTCTTTACTAATAGTAAGGGTTCCCCTCCGTTAGCCCGAAAAACTTTCATCCTAATTTCATTGGCCCTAATTTTGGTAACCCTAAAATCACTAAACCGAATTTTCATTCATCCTAATTAATGAATAGCCCGAATTTCAGGATTCCGAATTTTCATAATACCTAATTATTTCATATCGAATTCTCACTAGCCCTAATTTGCACTTAGCCGATTTTTTTAGACTACTAATATTATAATACCTAATAATGCTAAAACCTAAATTTTATTAAACCTATTTATCTATAAACCTAAGGCGAGGGCTGCTCTCCCTCCGCGCCTCCGGTCATTGGCGTATCTAACAATATTTTTCAGGGGGGGCCTGGAGGGAACCTGGCCATGGCATATGAGATGAAGCCATGAATTTCTATCGCTAACCTAAAATCCTGGGGTGGGCACTAGACCATACTGGGGTGGGCACGGCCCACCCGGCGACCCCCCTATATACGCCAATGCCTCCGGTTTTGGAATAACACTAGGGTAGGACAGGCAAGACCACGTGGAGTCGGAATTGCCATAGACTCAGGATGTACATGGGATATTTTGACGCTCCGCTCGCTTCGCTCGCTCCGCTATACATTGTCACAATAGAAACCTAACCTAACCTACAGTTTTCGGGGTTCAGCCAATTCGATATTTGTCCAAATTCGTATTTTCTGTTTTAACGTAAAAATAGGTTTAATAATCTTTAGTACTCTTGACATTTAGTGTCAGTAATGATTAGGTCTAATAATCATTAGGTGTGGTTATTATTAGGTTATTTCATATTAGTATTGTTGACAATTAGTACAAATCATTATTAGAGTATTGGATTATTAGGTCTAACAACTAATTAGGGTATAAAAATTAGGTGAAATGACATTAGGGCTAATGAAAATTAGAGCTAACGTTGATAGGTGTAATAATATTAGCACTTGCGTTATTAGGTCAAGTAGGGGAGTACCAATAGTAAGTACTAACTCCTGTGGTGCTGATGATGGTAGTGGTGACGGTGGTGATGGTGGTGATTTTGTGGTCAACATCATCATCATCACCACCAGCATCGTCATCACAAATGTCACAATCATCCTTATCATCATCATTCATCACCACGATGACCATCACAATCAGAATCAACACCATCTTCATCATACTTAATCACCATCGTCATCATCATACCTAATTACCATCATGGTAATCATCATCATTTATCACCACGAGTCACCACCATCATCATCACCAACACCATCACCACCATTATCATCATCGCCAATATCATCACGACCATCATCATTACCACACCAACACTATCACTCTTTCCCGAGTTAATGCCCACTAGTACACAACCATTTCACATTATCTACGCAGCCAACACAATTCCAACTCGCAGCCCCTGCGGGGTGAGGTAACTCGATTCGGTGCGGGAGTGTACGTGTCCATTCTGTATCAAGTATTCTGTGACATAGAGATCTATTGAATTATAACAGTGTAAGTCTGATTAGGCCATTATTTGATTTGACCCAGCAACGAGTACGGGAGCAGCCGGTACACCGGCTTCGGCAGCCAGAAGCAGTCGATGTCGACCCCGATGTCGCCCATACATAGCGGCAACGAAGCCATTGAAAACACTCTCGCGTCTCTTGCTTCAGTAAGTATCCTTTATATATAGCTAGCGACCCGCCCCGGCTTCGCACGGGTGAAATGCTAACAAATTATGCATGTATTATACATATAAACCTTCCTCTTGAATCACTCTATCTATTAAAAAAAACCGCATCAAAATCCGTTGCGTAGTTTTAAAGATTTAAACATACAAAGGGACATAGGGACAGAGAAAGCGACTTTGTTTTATACTATGTAGTGAAGCCTGACCAGAAATATATGAGGATCGTCAAGAGGGCGCTATTTTTAAGACTTATATGGAAACAATTTTGCAACCAACCCCACTATAATGACATTAGTTTAAATACCTGTCAGTTCCTAAGATAACCTCGGAATATCATTTAATGGAATGCAATCTTTTCCTGTCTGTTTTTCGTGTAGTAAACACGTGTACACTTTATTTATAATATTCCGTTCACGACCGTTAATGATTTTCGGCATTTACTTTGGATATTTTTAAATATTTGTCTTTTAGATACACCACGAATGACATTAACATTTTTGACAAAAATTCCGCACTATGGCGCATCCTTATACATTTCTGGTCAGGCTTTATATATATTTTTATATACTACGACGGTGGCAAACTAGCATGCGGCCCGCCTTATGTTAAGCTGTTACCGCCGCCTATAGACGCTTGCGACGCGAGCATCACACGCGCATTGCCGAATTATGAACCTATTTTACTCCCCTCTTGAAGAACCCCAGGGAGCTCATTCCACATGCGGAGCGTTCTCGGTAGGAAATTCCTCTAGAACCGCACAGTTCTCGATCATTTAGGCTATATAGGTTGCTCAAATCCCTAGTCGAATACTGGGGTTTCCTAATTAGTCCAATACGGGGAGGGTATAATTGCCCCTCAAACTAAAATAATTTGCATTGTACGGTTTTTTTTAGTCAACAAGGTTATTTTGGGTATAAACATTTTCTAACGAATCTTGTGTGTGCATTAGGTATAAAAAAAGTTTTTGTAAGCAAATCTTTTTTAGATCAAAATTGACGAATCTGTTAAAAATTCAAACTGAAATTACTTTTCATGTTTGTTGCCAAAAGTCACTTGTATAATCTTATTAGGACTTTTTAATTTTTTCACTCGTTTCGTATTGCGCTGACATAATCTCTCAACAAAACTGTTATAAAATAATACGGAATGTTAAAACAGTAAAATGCGATGCCCTAGTGCATAAGGAATGCATTTGAATAATCTTTTCTAAGATTTACAGAGGTTGCTTACAAAAACTTTTTTTATACCTAACGCACACTCATGATCTGTTAGAAAATGTTCATACCCAATAGTACTCAATTATACTATGACTACAAAAATCACGCACTTGTATGTTATTGAAGTTCAAAACCCTTCGCGTATTTGGCTAAATAACCAATCATTATTAACGATGTCATTTATTTGCTAGAATTGTGGTCATTGTATCCATTAGAACACAAGATCTAACATAAGTACGGTACACGTTCCAAGCAGGATTATTCAAACATAGAAGAGTATCTCATTTTGTTTCAATGTGACGAATGCTTCATCTCCGTATCCTGTTGGCATTGTAACTACCTATATAATTAAAGCTACCCAGGGTACTTGCATCCATAGAGGCAAATGCGTCTTTTGGTATCACAGAAGTGTCACACCTACATACTTTTACTGCTTAATGTTTGGCACTATTAACATAAAAAAGCAGTTGTAGTTATAAAGTGTTGTTTCTATGATATATTCAAAAAACAAATTTGGCGTTTCTAGACGCAATTATTAGTAGCATATTGTATATATATTTGCCAATTTGGTCGCTACTAGCTTGCTTAATTTGATGCTGACTACTATATATTTCGTTTGCATCTGACAGGGATGGTCACTGTTCGCTAACACCATGTCGAAGGCCGCTCGCACCGCCACCGAGTCTGCCGTGCGCTACGGCGGCATGGCGACGCAGAAGGTGTCAGAGATGGCTACCACCGTCACAGATAAGGTAAACCAACTATCATGTTATATAGGTCGCGACTGGTGTCCGTGCGACAGGGACGGTATGTTTGTGACCACACAGAAGGAGTCTGAGATCTCTACCACTGTAAAGAGTAGAGATACCTACTACTGAAATGGTTTACATGACTGGAAGATCCCCGCGATTTCATCCGTCCACATTAGCAAATTTTTGACATGCCATACGAGGGGTCAGTCTATAACCTTTAGAATAGCATTCGAAACCCCATTCTCTGAGAGCTTTCGCTGATCGTCCCGCACGGTCAACAGACTCCGATGGCTGCATAGCACAGATTGTTAAGATTAGTCGCGTATGTCGCCGAGCACTTTCGTTGCAAACAGTTGCATATGTTGTAATCCCTTCTCTACAATGTTGTGTATAATGATACACGATTGGGATTTAGTACCGCGCGGCAAAGTTTTTAATGCAGTTGTTGCTTACATTATATATCTTTCAGAGATGTTTCTATTCATTTTATGTTTCAAGAGAATTGCTAATTCTGTTTTGGCTATGCATATTTGCTTTGAAAAAATCGTATTTAGCACTTTTTTTTTCAATCTTAATGCAACAAACCTTACATCAGGCTATATTCGTATATAAGTTTCCAATGTGAGCTAGCACTTTTCTATGTGATTTTTGATGTCTTAGTTGTTGAATGCATGAGGTTGTTTTTGTTGAATATCAAATTTGCTTTTGGACTTAAAATAAAATTTGCTTTCCTTCGGTTGTTTTTGTTGAATATCAAATTTGCTTTTGGACTTAAAATAAAATTAGCTTACCTTCAAAGTCACATATTTCAAATTTTGCTTTTTTTTTTCTTAGCTATGTTGGTGGAAATAGGACTAGTAGTTTCCAAGACATTCAGCTTTAATTGGAACAAGTGACAAGATCTCAGCCAATATTGAAGCTAAGAATTCCCAATTTTAAGTTATGTTTTTTATATCACTCATTGAATGAGGGTCTCATGATGACCAGCTACTTGTGTCGGGGATGTCATAATTTTTTATTTAGGTTACTATTTACACTATTATATTTGTATAATTCAACTCTACTCCACTATTACCAGACACAGACGTAACTACGAACTGAACTTAAGAGGCCGAAGGTTTGTGAGACCCTGTTTTGAATGTTCCTAACGATTTCAGGTGAATAGCCGCGGTGGCTGGAGCTCCCTGGGCGGCACCGACGACCGCCGCGGCAGCACTTCGGCGCAGCTGTACCAGTCGCAGAGCTATGGCGCCATGCGCAACTCTGCCTCGGAGCCCTACTCGCAGTGGTAAGCTTGTTTTATATTTGAAACAACGATCAGGCAGAAAACAGCCGGTGAAATTACTAGCATAGAGGCATTCTATCTTCGTCCTCCGGGTAGGCAAACACTTGTGACTCCTCCGGTATTGCAGGTGTTTATGGGCGATGGTAATCGCTTTCCATCAGGCGATACGTTTGCTCGTTTGCCTCCTATGACATAAAAAAAAAAAAAAAAAAAAAAACAGATAGGTACAGTACAATCTACATACAAGCGCGCTCGAGCAAACGCACACATAGACATTGCTCACGGACACGATATCTCGGACCAGTTCAGACCAGTGCGGGCGCGAGTGCCATCCGCTTGACGTGTCCGTGAGCAATGTCTATGTGTGCGTTTGCTCGACCGTGCTTGTATGTTGATTGATTTCTGTACCTATCTGTTTTGTGGATCAGGGATAAGGGACAGATCGGCGGATCTCTGCTCGAGTATTTAATGAAAGCTTGTCGAA
This sequence comes from Apotomis turbidana, assembly GCA_905147355.2. NCBI lineage: Eukaryota > Metazoa > Arthropoda > Insecta > Lepidoptera > Tortricidae > Apotomis > Apotomis turbidana. Next base: position 4,996,083 of record LR990280.1, read on the forward strand.
CCGACCCTTATTACATATTTGTGGTTTATTTATATTTTAATCAAACTTGAGTTTTACTTTTGCTTTGATTCTAGATGTTTCTATTTAACAAAAGCAAAGAAATTGAAATAAAAAATACGACTCTCGCATTACATTCGTCGTCGACACACATAGAATCTTCACTAAACGTCACGGATGGATCGGATTCGCGTGTAATTATGAAACTTAGAAACGCATTTCCGTGTAACACGGAGCGACAGATCTCAATTACACGTGCTGAACGGTCTGGATTTTTAGAACGGCTCACGAACAGGGTTGCCACACGGGTGCAACCAGAATATCGTGCCGACATAGTAAAATTATCGTGCAGTCGCCATCAGATATATCGCAACATATAAGGCGTTCATAAATATCTGAACACGACTCTTATTGACTGGGCGTTATAGTACATGTTCAGATATTTATGAAGGCCTTATATGCTGCGATATATCTGAAGGCAACTGTACAACGGTCAAAGCGGCAGGAAATCGAAATTAAGTTTAAAAAACAGCTCCAAAATCGTGTTTTTACACGAAAAAATTTGCTTTTATGCATCAAACATTGGCATCCCTGCTAATGGTAACAAGATTGACAGTATCCACATACCAAACACTCGAAAATTTTAACGATCTGATCAGGTTGGCGCTAAATTCTAACCATTTTACGTTCATCCCGATTAAGACTGCTCCATGAATGCGTTTTTCATATAATGTTATTAAAAATCCTAGAATTTAACCCGACCTTCTACGACCTGAAAAGTATCGTACTTTTGCGTACGTTAGTACTCATTGTATCGTACATCGTACCGGAGCACCTGGAAGCTAAATTATCGTACGTCTGGCAACCCTGCTCACGAATCCCAAAAATGACCGTTATTTCCTCACGACAGGAATGAACAAGTCCAGCCGTCTATCGCGGCCCGGAACAACCAGGACGCCCGCGACCTGTCCAAGGTGGGGGTGTCCAGCCCCCCGCCGGACATCAAGAGCCTCACCATCCGCACCAAGAAAGAGCAGCAGGAAGACAACTGGGACTGGCTCAACAACTAAACCACGTAAGTGTCGCCGTCAATAGCTTGCTCGCAGAGGCGTTGACCGTTGGGGCGGAAAGGTGACTGGTGTCTAGCGTGGGTAGGTCCCCAACAAGGTCGACCGACGATCTGGGGGCTTATGATGGTTACGTTTATCACGTGATAAATAGGAGTTTACATCGTCAGTGACGAGGTTGCCGCGGCGGTGTACGGGCAGCCGTCCCTGATGAAGGGCTCCATACGAGTTCGAAACATGTCGGGCCGTTCCTGACTATTTCACGTGAGTGTAAACCGCTTAATACAATAATTAAATATGTCTCACGAAAGTTTTAATAAAATTACGTGATAAATAAGTGAAAAAGCGTGTATCACTCTCGTATTTTGTCAAAACGTGACGGATGCTTTGTCACTTATTTATCGCGTGATAATAGGAACCATCATAGGCCAGCTGGTTAGGATCGCTGTCAATCCTTTGCGAGCCAGACAAGTGACGTTAAGTCGCGCGACTAGCGAGGTCGCGTCAAAATATGCTGGCCCCACAATAATCTAGCGTATTTTCACTCGCGTCTCTGTCGCGCGAGAGATACTATCTGTCACTTTCCATTCAATACCGAGCGAGCAAGACAGGTGACGCTGTGACAATAGGGTGGTCCAAAAAAAAATTCCACCCATTAAATCTTTTCCATTTGCTTATTAGATAGTGTATGCAAAATATCAGCTTCCTAGCTCAAACAGAACCCGGTGCTCATCGACGTCAAAGTTTTAACTATAGCGGTTTTAGCAGTGTGTCACTGCAGTACTGGGCAACGTAAATAATAATACTTTTTCGACGTTTATAAAGCTAGAAATTTCGTTTTAAGGTGTAGGCAACTTTGTAAATGTATAAACTATTAAAAAACAATGCATCGTACATTGGTGGGTTGTTTAAAATTTGGTTGTACCAAAGGTATTCTAAAAATGAAGGTAACCCGTCGAACTGACTTAATCGGCTTAGAGACTCAATTCCTCTTCCTGCTTTACTTCTACTTCCGAACCCTAGACAAGTGCTACTAAATTTAATAAGATATCAGCATTACGTCCATGAAGTAAAATCAATGCGGAGTGCTTGCAAAATCATTGAAAAAATTATAAAATTGTACTAACAAACCCAAAAGTTAAACTATTCATATACAGAACCGACTTTCATAGACCGATGACTTGGTTAATGTACACTTGAACCGAACACTCATTTGACGGTAAAAGGTGATTGCCTGGATTTAATTGAGTTAACCATGGTTCTTTTCGGAGTAGCTCCAAGTAAAATTCGCTGGGGCACCAGGGCAGGGCCAATATATGCGCGCTGGATGGCAAAACTACTCTACACGATGAAAATTTACCCTTTTCGTGAACTAGGTGTCGCATTTAAGATAACAAAGCGAGAAAAGAACCAGATTGGAGGCTTCATAACGTTCGCTGTTCTATTTCACACTAAACCTAGGATCTGCCCTTGCATCAGAATCTCAATATGTAGTTAAATCTTAAGAAATAAGGTTTCGTTGATTCTGAAATTTCTAAGTTTGCTATACAGGTCTTGGAACGTCTTTTATAGCACTTGTCAGATGAGACGGTTGGGCTTGCTCTCATCTCTGATAAAGTGACACATGATAAGTAGACAGAGCCAGTAAAGAGTAGGTATGGCAATAGAGCCAACTACCCGATCAGTCAGGGGTAATGCGTCTCAGTCTCTTCTTAAGGGCTGGTGTAACACGTGTGTTGAGACTTTGCTACAGCCCAAACTGGAAAACTTCTTCAACTATTACAGATCAGTGATTAATTTTAACACTATCACCGTAAAAATTAAACGAAGGAAAAAATTACATCAGAGGGAAAGAGCGTGTGATGCAGCTGAGAGTCGACAATGATACGGCTGAACTGCGTTATTTTTGTGCTAGAATAGACAAATATTTTTTAACGAGGAAGAGAAACAGTAGGTACCTATATATTGCAGGTCGTAGAGGTAAACAGGAAAGCCATATCTATAGACACCACAAAAAAGGCCATTGTAGAAGTTGTGTCAAGTTAAATGTACCATTTGGTCCTGTTTTTTATAATAGAATAAGGTCATGTTTTCTATTATATTGAGTGATATTTAGTTATTGGCATTTAAGTGCCTTCAAAAAGATATATTTGTATGTTTTATGCCAGTCAGAGTTTTATTTTGCGAGTTACCCATAAACGTAGTATGGGTATATAATTACACATATTTAGAAACTTTAGGTCCGATGAGCACCGCCTTCCAATGCGAATATATTAATGAAACTTTGCTATAATATTCCTTATCCTGAGTGTAAAAAAATTGGGGGGTGCCACGCTTAAAATATGACACTTTTTTTTTCTCCATACATCTGTGAACCACCCTACTGTGACAAGCAAAGCCGCGGCGAGATATGCTAGCACCGCTGGAAGCAAAAATGAAGCTAAAAAGAGCTTGTTAAATTTTCCTTTGTTGTCGTCCGTCTACTTACGCAAACAAATTTCAATTTGTCACGTAATCGAAACTTGTAATATTGATTAATATTTGAAGTCAGATTGGTAAACAAACTAATTAAATATTGCTTTATAAGATTGAGCAATAAGTTACAGACTTGCAAACATTTGTTCTGTTTATTTATTTTCACTTGAACGGCACTCAATAAGTAAACAAATAGTTAAATAATACTCACTTATGAAATATTATGAAATTGACAACAATTATAAGACTACAATTTAATTACTTTTCTGTATTCCGCTTGGAAAGAGGACGTAAATCACTGTTTTTATATTTTTCCTAAGATTACTAATTATTTTATTATTTCTATAATGTAGTAACTCCAAACTATGACTCAATGGAAAGGTTACTTTAGTCTGGTGTCTAGTAAAAAAAACGAATAACTTTGAGCTTGATATTGTTGACAGCTTATTTTTTTTGCGGATAGGTGGAAGACTACAACTCTGTGCAGGCATGGTTGTCGTAGATTTCTGTTATTTTATATATTTCCATATATTTATTTCAACACAGAAAAAAAACTACGCAACGAAGTGTTCTCGATCTGTATATTAACTTCCACCTATTAAAAATATGAAATATTGTCAATTCAAATTTATTTAAAATCAGTCTTGTATTGAGATGGGTCATTACTACAAGAAACAGCTTAACAGCGACATTAGTACGTAAGATTGTCTTTCTCCTATCGTCACGCCGAAACGGGTAGAGATGGGGATAGGGTTGCTTGAAAGTTGCAGGCACCTTCCCGTGTGAAATACACCTAATGATAAACATGTTTATTTTACAGAGCGACCCCCACCGGACCCGAAGAAATTTCATGAAGCTATATATCGCTGACTTAGTTTTCTTCTATAATTGCACACCGATACAAGTAGTTCTGTATAATATAACCAACCAAGTAGGTTATTGTGTAGAGCCGTCAGCGAGTCATTTTCCATGGTAACCTTGAACATTATTTCCCCACAACAGTGTCCTATACTAAGATCTTACACGAAAATGATTTGATAACGGACATAGAATCTTCTTAGTTGCTAAAGCGATGTATCTTATGTGTAAGACAAATCTGTCCATTTCTTTATGGTGCATGCTTACAAATGTTGATGTTTATGATTATAAATTCAAGTTATTATCAAAATTATATTATAAGGAATAAGGAACACAATATATTAAAATAAAACTGCTTTATATTTTATAGCATCTATTCTTAATACCGTTGGACTATATTGCATAGCCAAAAGATTTTAATTCATTTTTATTGAAAAGATTCCGGTTATGTATATAGCAATATCATTTGTATTTTGTTTTTGTATTTTTAGTGCCAATTCTCTAAGAAACTGAAAAATTAGTAGTAACTTAACTTAGATGTTAGGCTCGCTGTTTGTTATATTTTCGATTAATAGCCGTTTAAAATTATATAATATACGTATTTTAATATATATTATCAATCTCTACTTCAGACTGTTACGTATTTTTGTGATTTCTACTTAAAGCTCAAAATTTAAACTTTTCTTTTGGACTTTTATTTCAGCAATGACTTAACTTTATGTTTATACTTTCAGAAAACATAGTATATCTTTATAGTATTATTGAAATGCAAGTTTAAATATTCATTTTAAAATAAAATGTACTTTAGTGTTTGTGTACGAGAACGTCTTTGTATACTTCGAATTATTATTAATTTTACTTGAAAATATTTTAAATTGGTGTTAGGTAATAAGAGTAATAAGCATAATAACCTATATTTTAGCTTACTACTATTATTTATTTAGCAAATGTATTTTTATATGAACTAATTCCAATTGTTTAATCTGTTCTAATTCTATTAATCTATTTATATGTAAATGCGAAAATGAGTAATGAAATGTGGCTTAGACCAGTACATGTATGAAGGTTTCAGGAGCATATTACATGTATTTGACTCAGATGACTGATCTTTGCTGCGGTCCTATAATAGTCTCTTATCTCGTGATCAATAAAGGTTTATTAATCTGTCATTCATTCACGGCACTTGTTAGAAAGAGACGACTGCTTAGTCATTTATGTGTCGTGATATACGACTATCATAGGCCGCTGGTAGTTAGTACGTGCTCAAGGACGCGCGACGACGAGAGAAGCGAGGCGTGTCAGCCCATGCAGCGACTACAATTGTCGCTTTAAACAAATTGTTAGTTAATATTATAAAACTATATTCATATGGCCTAAATGTTCCTAACACGGAATTGTATAGGTTTTCTTACCGACCCATGTGTAACAGCATTTATGTATCCGATGAAAATGTATTCCATTATTTTAATAGGAAATTATTATCATATAAAAACTTTAATATTAGAAACATAAGGTAATTTTGTTTGGTGACGTCTCAAAATGGATGCCGCAGTGGGTGTCTGTGATGTCACTGGATCTTAATACATATTTAAATTTTAAATAACCATTGTAAAATCAAAATATATATACATTAGGGTGGAGCGAATTTTTTTTTTTTAGAAATTCAACTCAGAACGTCTCTAAAACGTTGCATTAGGCTGCCAGGTGTACGAGAAAAATAATAATAAAAATATTCAATACTACTTTTAGCCCTCTACTGTCATTTTGAATATTATGATCAAGCCCATACTGAAAAAAAAATATTTTTATCAAAATCTTGTTTTTTTTTTAATGAAAGTCCAGTGATTTTTATCTAAGCACATAATACTCGAAATCAAAGATTTTGTTGCATAAAAATATAACAATATTAAAAATATATATATTTTTTAAATACTGAATTTTAATTTGGGTCACAGGTTCACGTAGTAGTCGCCGTAAGCATGAAATAAGCTCAAAACATTTGAAGTTGAAACCCTTCTTTATAAATCTAATACTAATTACGTTAAAAAAAAAGATTTTTTTTTACCAATTATAAGTAAAAAAAAATTGTTCTAGCTCAAGTAGAGGGCTGAAACATATTTAAAATCAATTACATATATATATATTCATTAATATCTTATCTAAAGGCAACATATTACAAATGTTCCAGGTCGATCAGACAACTTTTTTTTTTCTCCATACATCGACGCTCCACCCTAATATACATATGTATATAAATTAGCCGCCATTTAGACATGTAAAGTTGCATTCGTCTGACAATAATGTTCTTCGTGACTTTGATGGCGACATTTTTATTCAAATTTAGAAAAATACATTGCAAGCATTCGCGGCTTCAAAAAAGTTCATTTTTGGCAGGAGCTTCTATGTAACTATACTTATTTTATGTTGCAAAATCGTCTATTTACATCCGACACTATGATTTTCATAGTTCATTATTCAAATAGTATACGAAATGCCAAATCGTTACATATTTATAGATATGTGACAATTTGAAATTATGTATATCGCAACTTTATTCCAAAAGGACCATTTTTGGAAAAAAATTGTGATAACTTTATTTATTATTATTGTGTTATAACTTTATTCCACCCCTATTTGGAATAAAGTACGAATGATATTTTGGAATTGTTAACTGCACTTGTCTCAAAAGTTACACTAACATGTAAACTCGTGAAAATATATATTATATATATGTTACTTGGGTTGTTTCAAGGCAAGTTTATTATATAGAAATAATTAGCACTACTATATTTTTTTCTATTAAACACATTTCTTAACGGTTCCTTTGGCTAGTAATTACTGGCCTACTGGCAGTTACTTTATATGTATCAAAATAAATGTATTTTAACTTTAATCTAGTTAGGCATATTGAAAAATTATTAAATATTTAATATTAGTTATATTTTGTTAACAACATAACATGTATGAATAGTAAAACCAGGCTTTTTATGCGCAATAACATTTAAAATGAACAGAAATAGTAGAAAAATTGAATTATTCAGAAATAACTCAATTTTGCCATAGATGAAGTAACAGCACTAGTTTTTTTTTTACTTACAATAATAAAACATTGAGCTCAGTTTCTGTCCCACTTGCTCATACAACGCCAAAGCATTCACAAAATCTGAATTAATTGTCTCTGTAGTATTATTGTAAGTTGATTTGTTTGTGAAACGAATTTATGTACAAATTATATTTATTATTTTTTGTTAGTAAATTTTTACTTAGTAAACAGTTTGGCATAGAACTGTTTGAAGCAGTTACTATGGCATAACGTCGGGGATAGTGCCATACCGCGTAAATAACAGCTGTCGATAAAGTTCTCGTTTCAATAAAATACTTAGCATGTTTGAATGTTGATTCGTATCTACACTTGTTACTTACGCGGTATTGCACTATCCCCGACGATAAATAGTTGGTTTAGTACACTGTTTGATTTAAGGACCATAGCTTAGGTATCATTTTTTCTTTATATGCCATTTTGAATTCACATTTTAGTCTATGAAACAGGCTAATTTCCTGACATTCCAAATTCGAAACCCTGGAATAATATGAAATTTATAAGACAACAACTGTGACGTCACCGTCATGTAAGCCCGAATTACCTTAATTGGTTTTTGGTAATTTTACAATATTTAAAGTGGCGAAATAGTACATTACATACCTAGGACGGTGATATCGTGAATGTCCCAGATCGCAGGTGTTTGTGGCCCGAACTGAAGGCGAAGGCCATAAATATGCAGCGTGGGCTTTACGAATTACCGCCCGTGGTTTGTTTAAAGTCTTACGTCTTACTTTGGCCAGGAAGTGAGACTTTCCCCGCGCAAAAGCAATATCATTATACAGTGTATATTTAAAAAAAAATATTTAGTGGTTAATGTCGATTAATTTATAATATCGTCAGGAAACTGGTCTATTGTGCAGGTATATTCAAGGTTCCTTTGTATTTAATGACCCTTACGCCAATCCGGGTACTGAGATAATTTCTTCAATGAACCAAAAAGCTCAGTATATTATAATCGTAATCTATGAACAAAGCTTTGGGCCGTATTAGGCTGAATCGCATATTTACTTCGCGATGGAAGGAAACGGAAGAAGGTATTGAAATGCTTTAATTGCCTGTCAATTGTTTTACGTGACCCCATATTACTAGACACCACCTTATTTCCACTTCTTTCTACCTAATGCCGGTTTCACACGACGGCAGAACAGTACTACTAAGGTGTAACGCCTTTCAAAATAAACGATGCAAACATCGACACACAAAGCATAAGGAAAAAATCGATAAGTTGCTTGGGAGTTAGGGTGGCGGAAAGGTTAACGCGCTGGACCAGCAATCCAGAGGTATTGTGTTCGATTCCTGGTCTCGTCCACCTTTGATATATGTATCAATGGTTTAGTACTGCTAATGTTTGAACGCACAGAACAGTTACTGTCTTGACAGTAACCAGGACAGATCAGTTGATAGTTCCCTGGTCTATTTTTCGGAGCAGTTTGCTCACACAACCTTTCTCGCTCGTCTGTCGTGTGCCTGGACTCGTGTGAAGGCGAGGGCAGTGCAAAGAGCAGGACAGAGTGTGCGCGGACGTCCTGACTTGTTTTACGTGAATTTGACTGTGCTATTTTTAAAGGCACTGAAGGCACTGAAACGTGGTCGCTCCCAATAGGCCTCATAAGAAGGCTCAAAGTTACTCAAAGGGCAATGGAGCTAGCTATGCTCGGAGTTTCCTTGCGGGATCGAATCCGCAAGAGAACCTAGGTTGTAGATATAGCTCAGACAGTCGCCAAACTTAAGCGGCAGTGGGCACATTGCTCGTAGAGCCGATGGTCGTTGGGGCAGAAAGGTTCTTGAGTGGCGTCCGCGGACCGGAAAACGCAGCGTGGGAAGAAACAAGGTAGACCGACGACTTGGTTAGGACCGCGGGCAAAAATTAGACGGCGGCGCAAGACCGATCGTTGTGGAGAACTTTGGGGAGGCCTTCGTCCACCAGAGGACGTCCATCGGCTGATATGATGATGACTGTCCCTCCACACTGTTCTACCCTCCAGTGAAACTGACATAAGTTTTCTAAACTGTCACCTAGTACCGGGGTCCAGTAGTATGTCGTCATAGCATATATTTGCTCCTTCCTTGTGTCTATTAATATACAATAGAATAAGATCGGTGTCAAAGTAAATGTTTATCAGCAGATTGTTGTGTTGTGGTCCTTTTCAATCGAAATATTACTGTAGTTAGTTATTTTATTGGATAATAAAGGAACTAGTTTGTGATATTTGCGTTTTATTGGATATTCTTTATATACCGCGGACTGACTCGCAAGTAGTACAGTCAGTATAAAATATATCCATACTATATTAACATTTTACATTTGTATTGAAACTTCGTTTTCTATGGAGAGTGGTCATGATTTCAGGAAAAATCTTGATAGCGTGATGCAGGATCGTCATTTGTTTAGTACGGGGCGTGCGGCGCCACACCAGTCTGGCGCCTCAGTTTTCATAATTTCCTTTGTCCTCGCATCACGCCGAAACGGCAGGACAAATTTTAACCAATTTTTGTACAGGGCTAGGCGGACATCCAAGCTGTCTACGGTAAAGAAAAAAATACGCAGAGTCACAGATTATATACAAGCAAAAAGTTACGCAGAGTTGTGGGCGCCTCTTAGTTACGACATATATGGCCATGGTCACTTTGACTGTTACTAACAATACAACACCTAACTGCAATAAATACGTTAATCAGGAATAGAGACGTGCCGTTCTCAAAAAAGTTTCCCGATTTGTATGGGCCAAGAACGTTCTTGAGAACATTGCCCATACAAATCGGGAACTATCGGGCCTAGAAACAAACTTTTATGAAGGTGAACGTATACATATTACATGCGTTTCTGGCAGTGAATGTGCTAATTATTTTAATAATTATCCCTTATGACGAGTTATGAAATAAAACACAAATAAAATTACGAATGTATACCTATATTACTTTAAATATAATAAATTATTGCCACGAAAATCAGTCCGACCAAAGTTTACTTTTTTTATTAACCTTTTGAAAGCCATGAAAATAAAAACAGTCAATTAAGCACAAAATAGTTTTAAAAAAAGTTGGTTCAAATTGTCAGTATATTTGTCATAATATGAGAAAAATAAATTTCAAAAGGAATTTAGCCTCTTATGTATATCGGACCTTGGCGTTCAAAAGGTTCGTGTATTTAGTCAGACTACAAGCCCTGATAAAAAAAACGTTGACTGAATAACATCAAAAAGTATTAAGCTAATAGTAAAAAGTAAGTAACCAGTCTCAAAATTTGAGAATTGAATAGTTAAATAAGTTAAAGGCGTGACATCAGAAATTATAGAGATAATGGAACAATAAATCTGTAGAAAGACTGGTGTGTATGTATCTCTTCGGCCGCCAATGAAACTTATGCTAGGTAAGGCTAGTTTTAGTGTCCCGCTGACCGTCGGTGCGGGTTGCCACCGCCGACCAATGTATTAACATCAGGGAGCGCTTTAGATTGAAGCTGACGGGTCCGTGCGGACGACCGCCCGCGTTCCCTGAAATTAATACGTATTGGTCGGCGCGGAGCAATCCGCACCGACATTTAACACAACACAATTACACACCTCTTTGGTACATACGAATACCATCCATTGTACCTAAGCATAGAAAACTAAAAACTACTTTCATTCTAATTGTTTTATACATATAAATATTTCGCCAAAGCTTAATTAAATCTTAAATTAATCGACTGCAAAGGTATATTATATTTTTTTTTACTTTTCAGCGGCTGTATGTCAATCTCGAATACGATTTCGCGAAATAGCATCACAAAGAAAGTTGGTTGGCTCGAATACTCGCAGACACAAAATACTCGCGGTTGAAATATGTATGTTTGATTCGTTCTCGAGAAGATGGAATCGGGCCTCTAAGTCCGAAGAGACTTTGCCTCCTTGTGTGTGTACCCTCTCTGTAATGGGATGTGTTCTGAGGAATTGTTTGACATGATGCCCACGGCTACTTTCTACCATCGCACTGCTCGCCATCGGCAGGGTTCATCCTCACACTAGAGCATAAATGGTGGAGAACTGTGCGGTTCCAGAGGAACTTCCTACCGCGAACGAATGTGGAATGAGCTATGAGGTTTTCCCCGGGCGTTACAGTATGCGGTTCTTCAAGAGGGGAGTAAATACGATCTCAAAGGGTCGGCAACGCGCGTGTGATGCTCCTGGCGTCACAATCGTCCATAGGCGGCGGTAACTGCTTAACATCGGGCGGGCCGCTTGTTTGCCACTGTCGTAGTAAAAAAAAGGGTATTCAGACAAACTGCCTCTATTTGTCCTCTAGTTCCTTGAAGCGCGCTTTCAGCTGTTTGGTGTACGCGTCTAGGCGGTAAGCGTTGGCTTCGAATCGAGATACCTGTGCGTCTATGGCATCTATTTGCTGCAACAACGGCCGGATTTGGGTGTTGTCTGAAAAAAATGATCATATGAGGGAAACGGAACGTTTGTGCGAGCGAGATGAAGGATGTGTGAAACACTCGATTGGATGAGAATAAAGATTTAAGTTTTATATATATAATTTCACTCTAAGTTGTCCGGTAATTAATCCCTCTACTCTTATATCTCGCAAAATACTGATCCTCTTATGTATGTGCATGGTTTCATTCGATTCAGCACGAGAAATTACATACAAAATGACACTACACTCTCCAAGTTTGTAAAATGTTCATCTTTTAAAATATGCCCCCTGCCCTTACTTCCCCCAGTGGGGGTAGGACCCCATAACTTTGGCAGGACTCGGCAGATCATTTATAGTGCCAAGATAAAGTTATAAAACAAAGTTTCATTGATGTACCTATTTTTCCTGTGCTAAGTTCCCAATACGGTATTTGATGACAGCTCAAAATTTGAGCCTCAAATCAGTTACACTTTATAAACTTTATGTTATGTCAAAATCTGTTAGTATGAATTCTCTATGAAGATACTGGCTTGTGACGTCATAAAAATCAGTAGTCAAAATCAGTCTCCTTATAAGTATTCTTTAAATTAAAAATAGTATAATGTCCAAAAGTGGTAGTTTATTTGGTTCCGTGTATTTTTGGATGTGTGTTTACTGGTTTCAAGGATACCATTTATTTTCACTATAATCAAATACCGAATTGCTCGATAGGTACCTAAGTATGTTAGCTCTTTAGAATAGAATTTAATGAACATGTATTCGTTAACATACACAAAGTGGACACCATAATTATAATTTTATTAAAACTTTCGTGAGACATACCTATTTAATTATTGTATTAAGCGGTTTAGTGACGAGGTTGCCGCGGCGGTGTACGGGCAGCCGTCCCTGATGAAGGGCTCCATACGAGTTCGAAACATGTCGGGCCGTTCCTGACAATTTCACGTGAGTGGACAACATATATTAGAAATAAAATAAAATCGTTGTTGTGTATGCGACGAAAAGGTCACACCTCAGCTTAAATGCCGGGAACCAGCGCTGGTCTTCCGGTGAAACCTATCGGTGACACCACGGTGAACCGCATACGTTAGTGATACCAGGATACTTACACATCTCATTGTACTCATTGAGCGTTTTGCTCAAGTTGACGGCCAAGTTGCGGAGGTCAGCGTACTTCGTTATGGTCAGTCGGTTGATCTGCTCTAGCAGGTTGTAGTGATCCTGGGAATAACAATTAATTCTCAATTACTAAATGGGTGGATCAACTTTTTCTTGCTGTTATTCTGTCTCGTGACCCAGGGGACAATAGTGATTAAACTTCTAAGATAAGTTTTGATAATTTATATTACTGGTATTGTTAGGAGATAGTTAAGAATGGGCTTATAACTGCTTAAATTACAAAGATTTTGCTAAATATAATCACGGAAAAACGAAGTTTTAAAAAGTGACCCAGGGGGTCACCTTGGCAACGAATGGCAGAAAATAGTTGATTGACCTAAATAACATTTTGGTGATGATGATGCCACAAACAATATAATATATAAAACATTAAAATTAAATAAAACTTTTACATGTCTGAGTCTACTGGCATTTCACAAGAGGTGACCGCTGTTGGGAATAAACACCGAAAGTAAATCAACCGTTAGTCATTTTTTCAGAAAGCATTCTTAACTATTACAGTTATCACAATTTATGTATGTTCGATATATGTTTTCTTATTAGAACTGTGTAGCTTAAAATAATCAAGACAATGAAGAGCGAGGAAAATGTAGAGCATAGAACACAAAAGGCTAGGTTAGGACAGGCCGTGCACTGATGTGGCAATATTCACTAACTCTTCACTGCCTTGACGATGAGTCAATTTTAAGGTCCTCCTCGTATATGTACCTACCTGCCCTGCAGACATCTCGCCCTGAAGGTAGTCATTGGTGCGCTTAAACAGCTGCGTAGCGAGCCGGCTGAGCACCGGGTCGTGCGGGTCCAGCACCTCGAAGCTGGAACAGCTGGTTGACACCTGCAAATCTATAGCCAAAATAAATTATAATTATAACAATTGGACAATCTCAAAGTGAAAGCTCGACTTACATTATAATGGTTTCCTGACCAGTAAAACTAAATAGAAAACAGGTTTTCTGGTTAATTTTCTTCTAATTTTTTTTTCTGTAGTTTTACCACAGAATGTCTAATAGTATTACCTACATACAGAATGGACACGCACACCCCCACACCGAATTGAGCTACCTCACCCCGCAAGGGCACGGAGATGGCCGGGAGTTGGCTACGTAGAAAATTTCGAAAGGGTTGTTTGTGTAACTACTGTGTATATGGTTATAGGTGGGCATTGACTCGTGAAATAGTGATGGTGTTGGTGATGGTAATGATGATGATGATGGTGACTGGTGGTGATAATAATGATGATGGTGATGAATATGGTGGTGACTGGTGGTGGTAGTGTTGACGATGATGGTGGTGGTGATGGTGGTGGTGGTGATGGTGGTGGTGGTGATGGTGGTGGTGATGGTGGTGGTGATGAAGGTGATGGTGATGGTGGTGGTGATGAAGGTGGTGGTGATGGTGATGGTGGTGGTGGTGGTGGTGGTGATGGTGGTGGTGGTGATATGAAAAAAGTGTGATATGACAATGGTATAGTATATAAAGTGACTATTATGCTATTTGTCTATTATGCAAATACATTATTATGCAAATAACTATTATAATTTTCGAAATCATGCAATTCGTTTGTATGCATTTTGTTTTTATGCTATATGATCACTTATGCAGGTTGAAATTATGCAATTTGTTTTATGCAAAATGAAAATTCGCAAATTGTTGTTATGCAAAACATTTATTTATTTATTTATTGAAAAACAGGTTACATAACATTACAGTTTACACCAATGCGTCATGAACCGAACAATGTTTATTTTGACGGCGAAACGGCGTGGCCCCGTTGTTCCGACATCTCGGGTGTTGGATTTGGTAGGTTGCCCCGGAACCGACGAAACACGACACCTTTCGGCCAGAAATCAGCACACGCGATGGTGTCCTGGAGCGGCCGCGGCACGCGCACCACAAACGAGCTGAAGTGCACGTAGTGGCGCGAATGCAACTGGAACACCCTCAGGTCCCTCAGCGAGTAGCTGGTTTTCTGGCGAACATACTGCGTCACTTCTTCAGCGGTGGTAGTGTGATGCAGGCGCGACACGTATAGCGCCTTGCTCGGTGTGGAGACCCTTACACACCCCTTGGCACCATCTATCCGCTACTAACTATACCACTGAAAAAGGAAATCATACCCATACCTGGGGTTTTTGGTACAATAATGATTTGGCCAACAGTAGTGTGCACTGAATACTCTGGGGTATGATCATAACCAACTATGACTAAAGGCAGAGCTTCTTACTTACTTTAAGAACTACAATACAATACAATACAACAATACTTTATTGCACACCAACAAGAAAAATATTACATGAGAAATCTTAAATTAAACGATGGTAGACAATGTCTTATTGCTAAAGAGCGATCTCTTCCAGACAACCTTTACCTACCATATTAACTACCCATAGTTGTGAGCAAATTGCTGGTCCATTAAATTAACGTTTAAGATCAAGTGTAGGTCAGTTAACCTTTCTACCGCTCAGCTCGTCAACGGAAAACTGTGTCCCTAACGCCAAGCTGACAGGAGATAGTATACATTGTATAGCGGCAAGTGACGTCGTGGCGTCTGGGGCACAGCTTTCCGTCGACGTGATTTGCCGTCTTTGGCGCTCAAAAGGTTAAAGCAGGCATCAGAGGCATATTGATGAGCAGAGCCCAAAATTAAATAAGCAGAATATGATAATTCGTACAATACCGGTGATGTGGCATCACACCTTTATAGGTAGGGCGATAAAACATACTTATTTAATGAGTAACACCATGAAGAAACCAAATCAAGACCATTGATATACATTGAGGTTGTTATGTTTGAATGTCCCATTTTTATTTAATAAAATAATAGTAAGCCACAACCGCGTGAAGAGAACCTGATTTTCTCTGTTCGTAATGTAAATTAATACTAATAATAGTTACATGGATAGCGGATAAGGCCATTGCTGTTTAACAATAACAACACTAAACTAAATACATTGTGTAAGAATATAAACTGACCTTTGTTGCGACCGTCTTTCATCCATTTTTCGATATCTTCGTCCGACATTCTCTGGGAATCTAGTTTTTAAAATATAATTACAAGTATTACAAAAACAAAGGCTATAAAACTGTGTTGATGAAAATCTGACAGTCAGTTGTGCACATTTGCATTTGCACATAAAATGACGTATGACCAAAGATAACGTAACTCTAGATAAGTGTTGCCTGAAGATAAATATTGCTGTGATTCAGTAGTTTTACAACTAGAAACTACTTAAAACACGTAGTCACTTCCGTGTTTCTACAATGAGTTTACCTGGGGACGTGCGGATGGATGACTTTTTTCCACCTTGACTAGTACCGTGATAGTATCGTGATAGTAGATCAGTCTGATTGTCATGTTTAAAAAGTGACGGTAAATGAAAATGAGAAAAAATAACACTAATTTGTGCTTCGGCTAAGGTTTCATGTTTCATAATAAATCCTCATTGAAAGCACCAGAATAGATCGAAAATACTGGCATGAAAAAATGTGGTTAAAACTAAATTTCAAATCTCAGATGCTCATTTCAAAATTGAATTCAGTAGTATTTGTGCCATTTGTTTAGTTCGAATTTTGGAGTAAATCCAGAAGGAACCAATAGCCAAAGATTAAGTTTTTTTTAATTTTAAGTTATTAACTAGTAATCACAAATAATCAACAATGCGTGAGTGTATATCTATTCACGGCGGGCAAGCTGGCGTGCAAATTGGTAACGCGTGCTGGGAGTTGTATTGCCTAGAGCATGGGATTCAACCGGATGGGCAGATGCCCTCGGATAAGACCGTGGGTGGAGGCGACGACTCGTTTAATACATTCTTCAGTGAGACAGGCGCGGGTAAGCACGTTCCTCGGGCCGTATTCATAGACCTGGAACCCACGGTGGTCGACGAGGTGCGCACCGGAACCTATCGCCAGCTGTTCCACCCCGAACAACTCATCACCGGCAAAGAGGATGCAGCCAACAACTACGCGAGAGGCCACTACACCATTGGCAAAGAAATCGTTGACCTGGTATTGGACAGGGTACGCAAACTAGCCGATCAATGCACGGGCCTGCAAGGCTTCCTCATCTTTCACTCGTTCGGCGGCGGCACCGGCTCCGGTTTCGCATCTCTGCTCATGGAGCGACTCTCTGTCGACTACGGCAAGAAGTCTAAACTGGAGTTCGCAATATATCCCGCACCACAAATTTCCACAGCTGTCGTGGAACCGTACAATTCCATTCTGACTACGCACACGACTCTGGAGCACTCAGATGCCGCCTTCATGGTAGACAATGAGGCGATCTACGATATTTGTAGAAGGAACCTGGACATCGAGCGACCGACGTACACAAATTTGAACCGGTTGATCGGACAGATCGTGTCTTCGATCACGGCTTCCCTTCGTTTCGACGGCGCGCTGAACGTAGATCTTACAGAGTTCCAGACCAATTTGGTGCCATACCCGCGCATCCACTTTCCTCTAGTCACGTACGCTCCCGTGATCTCCGCTGAAAAGGCATATCACGAGCAGTTGTCAGTCGCAGAGATCACTAACGCTTGCTTTGAGCCGGCCAATCAGATGGTGAAATGTGATCCGAGGCATGGAAAGTACATGGCCTGCTGCATGTTGTACAGAGGAGACGTAGTGCCGAAAGATGTCAACGCCGCCATTGGGACGATCAAGACCAAGCGTACGATCCAGTTCGTGGACTGGTGCCCTACCGGCTTCAAAGTGGGCATTAACTATCAGCCGCCTACTGTAGTGCCTGGTGGAGACTTGGCCAAGGTGCAGCGAGCTGTTTGCATGCTGTCGAACACCACGGCCATTGCAGAAGCGTGGTCGCGACTCAATCACAAGTTCGATCTCATGTATGCGAAACGAGCCTTTGTCCACTGGTACGTCGGTGAGGGGATGGAGGAGGGAGAATTCTCCGAAGCCAGGGAGGATCTCGCGGCGCTCGAGAAGGACTACGAGGAGGTCGGAATGGACTCCGGAGAGGGTGAGGGTGAAGGTGGCGAAGAATATTAGGAAAAATTGTATTTTAGAATTTATATTAGGACGTTTTGGGTTCTCGTAGGTCTAAAATATAGATGTAATTTTATTATTCATGTGTGCACATACTGGATTTTTGATCTGTTTAAATAAATTTCGGCGTGTTTTTTTCGGAGTTCACGGTTTTATTTTATATTAAGTATCTACGCGAGCTAACAGAATGTGATTCATGAGGTGTATGCCAGCCTCACTCGCTCTTAGACCTCTCTGATTTCATTACCCGAATCCCAATCTGCGCTTGTGGACTACCTAGATATTATCCCTTCTTAACCGTGGTACGGTTGTGTTGTCCGGCCAGCCGGGCCGTGGAAAATTTGTTTTTTCGATTGTTCGGTGGCGATACTGTTTGGTTGGTTGTACATCTGTACACTGTACCTTGGTCCGGTCGTATCGCCACCGAACAATCGAAAGCTACTAATTTTCCATAGTCCGGCTGGCGAACAAATCCCCCGGTTACATTGTCTTAAGCCCTAAACGAAACAATATATACAATATATACCGGGTGAATGGCCGATTCCAACCGGAATGGCTGTTTCATTGGTCGAAAGGGCCCGCATACGGGGTGCGGTGCGGGAGATTTCCAGAACGCATGCCATAGGCCCACTGCAGGGTCGTGCTCCTACTAAAGTCTCCTACTGGTAGGAGCACGAAGACACTTATGTACTGATTCTCCTACTGTAATGAGAAATGTAGGTATAAGAAAGTAGGAGCATAGATACATTACAATTGAATTCCTCGTTATCCTACTCTATTCATATATATTATATTTGGGAGGCTCAACAGCAGAAACCAACACAGTGCCGTTAGTTTTCGCATTGTTACCAGATAAAAAACTAGAAAGCTATATGACAGTGTTTGAAATTATCAAATCACAATTGGATAAATGGAGTCCAAAAAAAGTACACACTGATTATGAGAAAGTCGATACAAAATGGATGTCGGCGATTAGTTCCTAATTCTTAATTTTTCACGTGTGAAATTTTGCAAATTATTATCGGGACGAATTCTTCTTTATGAAAACTCTTAATTTTACCAATTCTTAATTTTCCGAATGCCTTATTTTCCTTTTCACTGGTCGTTATACCGTATGCGGGGAGTCCCCGCATGCCGTATATCGACCGAGTTGTCGACCAACGAAACTGAGCCAGAAGGGTAGCGGCCGGCAGCGGCGGACTCTCGTCCCTGCCGGCGGCCGCGCGACCTGTTAAGTGATATAGGTCTTTTTAAGTATGTAGATAAAGTTTTAAATTATTTCACATTAAAAGTGCTCGCCACGTCGCTGCCGGCCGCTGCCATTCCGGTGTGAACCGGCCCTTAGGGTAAATACTTTCAGATGATGGGCGCTCGATGCGCGTTTTTCTAACGAGCGATTACTTACACCACTTGACTTTTAACGCCCGTTTTTAGGGCCAAAACACATAACCGCGTTGCGGCGTCGCGCCGCTAAAATTGGCGGTAGCGTTGGCCGATTTTCATACAAATCGGGCTGCCGCAACGCGGTTATGTGTTTCGGCCCTTAGGGTTCCGTACCCAAAGGGTAAAAACGGGACCCTATTACTGAGACTTCGCTGTCCGTCCGTCCGTCTGTCTGTCACCAGGCTGTATCTCAAGAACGGTGATAGCTAGACAGTTGAAATTTGCACAGATCATTTCTATTGCCGATGATGATGTAGGTATTTATTTTTTGTATTTGTTGTTATAGAACAACAAATACTAAAAATAAAATAAAATAAATATTTAAGGGGGGGCTCCCTTACAACAAACTTGTTATAGATTATGGACGGAACCCTTAATGCGCGAGTCGGACTCGCACTTGCCCAATTTTTATAGTTGTAATCGCGCGGCAAAAAATTTTAAGTCCAGCATTTAGCATGACAAAACATTAATTATCGAACATAGCCTATTGATATAAAGATATAAAATTACTAAAATAATTGGTAACAAAATAGGAAAATTATATTGACTAATGTTCTGTCTTAATTGTGTACAAACTATTTGAGAAATACTCACTTATCATCTGAACGTACCCTTTTAGTTGTCGGCCACAACCGAGTGAGGCGTTCAAAATGTTAAGTTGGGATGAAATGAGTGGGAGATGATCACTCAAGAACCAGCCAGACACGTAAATATAAGCCCAAAGGCCATTTTAACAGGTTGCGGAAGCCTGTCCACATAAACGGAGCGGATAAAATTAACCAACCCTGTGTCTTTGTGAAGCTCAAAAGAAGTGCATTTAAATCTGAGGAATGTGTTTGGTCCATATTAAACAAGGCTTCTGTCACAAAACAGATAGGTACAGAAATCAATCTACATACAAGCGCGCTCGAGCAAACCCACACATATAGACATTGCTCACGGACACGTTCAGACCAGTGCGAGCGCGAGTGCCATCCGCTTGACGTATCCGTGAGCAATGTCTATGTGTGCGTTTGCTCGAGTGCGCTTGTATGTAGATTGATTTCTGTACAGTACGATTAAAATCAGTTAACACTTCGGCCAACCTCGGTAATTGTCGTGAATCCCTCATCTCTCACATAGAGTTATCAATTTACAGATATGACCGATTTACAAAATTCTTTTCGTATTTGATAGGGTACTTCCGAGATGGTCCCATGTAAATTTTATCAAAATCGGTCAAGCAGTTTATGAAATATCAACAAAAATCGGTTGAAATCGGTTATTAAAATTTTCAATATGGTGATTATTAATCCGATGTAATATCGTACTGACAATAAAATATCAACTCATATATGTATTTTTTCATATATTGTATACAAGTATAGCATTAATAAATAATGAATGTTCAAATTCATGTCACTTCTGCATAATAAATTTCTTAGGTCTACCGGTTAGTAATGTCATTTTGGCAGGTGCTATACATTGCGTTTATGATACTTCAAATTGAATGCTACCTAAAAGAAATCGCAGTAATGTATTTCGTGTCATTTCCGTCTCCGGATTTAGGCGATGATACCCGAGAAAAGCCGAAGTGTTAACTGATTTTAATCGTACTGTACCTAGGTATCTGTTTTGTGCTTCTGTGGACAAGCAGCCTAAGGGTGCGTCTCCACTGACGCGGAACGGGGCGGAGACGTGCGGAATCGACCAATCACACAAGTGAAGCGGAGATAAGATACCTACAGATCTCTACTTAGATGATTGCGCGCGTCTGCTCCGCTTAGGGTGACCAGATGTCAGGAATTTTCCTGACATGTCAGGAATTTTAGACATATATCAGGAATGCGGCCGGAAAAGGGAAATGTCAGGAATTTTCGGCAAATAAATGAAACCATAAAATTGTATACACTGTAAACTTATTTCTTCTTCTTCAAAACTGTAAAATCACAATAACAAAAAAGGCAAAGCTACAAGTACTTTGGAGTTTCATAAATTGCAACTTATAAATAATCGCAATTATCTTTTTACAATAGGTATAAACATAAATCAATCAACATTGACAAATTAAACAATTTCAGGACTAGTGTCAGGAATTTTGGCCGAAAATCAGGAATTTTTGTCAGGACTTTTGAAATTTGTATCTGGTAACCCTAGCTCCGCTCCACTTCAGTGGAGACACACCCTAAAGGGGTGGGGGATTTGGGGTGAAATCAAATACACGTTTCGTAAAGCCAAACTTTATTACAACATACTGATTTATGAGCTCACAGCCTAATTTCGAAATGATGCCCAGAGACAAATGATGCCGCCGCCGATTTCTTGACAATATAAATAATAATCATAAAGCCACAATAAAAATACTGCAAAAAATTTTTTTTTACTCAAGTAGGTATATGTATACAGATTTTTATTAAATTTAGTGTAGGTACTAAATTTGACACGAATTCTTTCGAAGGCAACAGTTTTTGGCACAAATGCTTATTTATCAAATAAATATATCGCTTTTATAAAATGTTGTAGAGTTAAACAGGTAAAACATCATCTTAACTAACAATATTTATAATAAAGTATATATTTGCTAAATAACCCAAATTTCGAAAAGCAATTTAATTATAAAATGAAATAAAAGGGCAGCCAATGCGTCTGACGTCATGAAATTCTTTCCACCAGGAAACTAAGTAATTGGTCTTTCCAGGTCAACATCGCATCAAATGGTAAATTTTGAAAGATATAGCAATACATTTTAATATTACAATGGACCAATAAAACTCATGAATAACGCAGCTTTTTTCTTGAATTTAGTGGGACTGAGACCACTCCAAGATGGCGCCGTTTACAACAAGATGGTGGAACGGACATGTAAAGGCATTAATAGTTCTTAAGTCCATGATATTACCATTAAGTACCGGTGCCGCATCTAGCTGGTAAGCTCTAACTACAATACAAACAAGAGCTCTACTACAATGATTTATCTCTCAAGTCTTAACATCCAATTGTCCAAATTGAACCTTTCTCATAATCATCACTGAAAAAAGATTAGTTCCCAAATGAAGTAGACGAAATGCTAGTTACATAAATCGGAAGACTGTCAAACTGAGGACTAGTATTTAACTAAGATAAGTTACGTAAAATTTGCATAATTTAGGCTACTATGCACAATTTGGCTATTTCTCAAGTAGTTAAACTAGTTGAGTTATTTTTTTGTAGTGTAACTAACCTCCGAGATGGTACAGATTCAAAATACTTACATTGCTTAGATTGATAAAGATATATGTATCACAATTCATAACCTTAAATCATTAGGATTGACTGACAGGAGTGATCAGGATTGACAACACTGGCGAGCCCAACAGCGTTGCACGTAGGTATTAGACTTTTAGACAAGGTTTCACTTCGAATAAGAAACTAGTTTAAATTTTCTTCCGACCTCACTTTCCGTTAAAATTAGGTACATTTGGTCCTTTGCACGAGACGTTTTTGTAAACGCACAGATAACAGGCATGTCTTCTGTTCGTTGAAAAAACGTACGCCAAGGTCTTAAGAGGGAACTTTCTGGTTTTAGGAATTAACTTGTTTGTATTGGTTGCTTTCCGCATTGTAGCACAGCCCTCGGGAGGAAAGTGTTCTGAAAATGACTCGGGCGGTGAATCATTGACAACTATCTACACTCTCATTGCATTACATTAAATTTTAATCTAAAATAGTCAATTGCTTATAACTACGCTATTTAAGTCTACAGTGCATTATAGGAATGATTGGTAGAAAATAATTTAACACTATTAAGTATTTTGGTAAAGTCGATGTTTATTAAAATAATAATTTTACCCCCTTTTGCATTTAAATGCCTTCTAGTTTAAATACTAGACCAATTAATGTAAATAAAATATTCAAAAATAATAATACAAAATGCTACTCTATTATTATTAATTATAGTAGTAAAATAATTATATAAAAAATATATTTCAGAAGTGAACAATAGATCAACAATGTTGTTATAAAATGGCCTGTTATAATGGCAACTAAAATCAAAAGTTAACATAATAATTATTGAAATTAACTTTATTTTGGTTCGTAAGAGACCATAAACTAATAAAAAATAAAACAAATCCCAAAAAAAACTTATTTTATGGAACCGCCGTAAAAACCGAATACCGATAATGTTAATGTAACACTACACAAATAAGTTTAATGATAATGTCATACAACCGTAATAAAAAAAATTTACCTAACATATTCCGTTAACTTTGGCTAAATAAGGTACTCGTTAACAACAATACAACAAAGCGACGGAAAGTGATGACGGGACAATTTTTGATGAAACTTTGCCAACTTGAATGCCACTTGAGAGCTTATCTTGTAAACATGACCACTCTAAGTCATTGTTTTACTCCTGTATAGAAACTCACTTTGGAACAAATGGAAGCAAGTACCTAACAAAAAAATACGCAAACTAATGCCTTCTTGTTTCAAATGTCTTTTGTAAGTTACAAGGTTCGAATTGCAATATCCTAAATCATCGAAATATGATATACTGAAGCCCAAAAGTCAAAAGTTTCCCCGAGTTTCGCTTTCCAAGAACTATGCTCAATTTCAACCTTAAGATTAAGGAAAGATGATATAAATTTGTTTGCGTATTTTTGTTCAATGCTGCCATTGTTCCTAAAGTGTGCTTCTTTACATTTACGTATAAGACAACG
The DNA here is from genome assembly GCA_905147355.2 of Apotomis turbidana. NCBI lineage: Eukaryota > Metazoa > Arthropoda > Insecta > Lepidoptera > Tortricidae > Apotomis > Apotomis turbidana. The sequence goes on from LR990280.1 coordinate 5,020,289, forward strand.
GCTTTCTAGGGTCATGTTTACATACGCTATTTAGGCTGCGTTTCCACCAGTGCAAGGATGCGTAGCGAGCAACGCAGCCTTATGATCATTCGGACATCTTACAAAATTTCAACTATACGCGTCACAACTCATCATCATCATCGTCATCAACATCAAGCCTCGATGGGAGCAGTATGCGTAAAAAACCGCATTTGCGGTGTGGTCGCTCCTTAAAAGATAACATAATGGTGAAGCACCAATCCAACCACAACCAAGGATCCTTTCCACACGACTTACTTTATACAAGCTGGAATGGCCGTGCACTGCGTCTAAAAACTTCGTGTGCAAGGACCCTAAACACAGATGACACAGCGACATTGTTTTTCAACCAAGTAGGGACCGATTCGTTGTGGTATTCCCTTGACCGTTTTAACCACGCAGCCGCGACTTAATGTAACAATTAAAAATGTAACTTATTGAGGTAATTAAAAATGGTTAAATTTATATCAAAACTTCAAACGCCTGTAACGATAAAAACAAAATTCCATAGTATATCGTGACATTAAAAAATATATGGAAATCCACTAAAGCAAACTAAGCAGCTAAGAATTACTTAGAGAGACTCCACAAGGGAATTTTGAGCGTCAGCGTCATGCGAGCGTTAGCGCAGCGGAGACGCAACGTTTGAGCAACGTCAACAAAAACGTTGACATCGTTATCCAGCGTTAGCAGTTCACTGGCGGCCACGCGGCTGTCATTGATAGGCATCGGACTTCTCATAGCACGGTCAGACTTAAGAGAGCTATGGGGCTGATATTAACATTAAAATTAAATTCAAACTCATACCTACCTACTATCAAAAATCTGATGCCTGGTCATTAATGTTTATAACGCGTTGTCCTTTTGAGGGCGCTGGGGAAACACTGGTGTTCGAAAAACGCCACTGGCGTGACACTCTATCGTCGACACTACGCGAACATTTTGTGACGCGTCGGCGCATCGCGGGAGCTGACAAGACGCGAACGCTAAAAAAAACGCTAGTCATTAATGTGGGGAGTACCTTAGCTTCACTAGGTGTAGCTCTGTTGGTGGTTTTTTTCTATTATCTTGAGCAACAAAAAACAGACTTCAGCAATACAATTCTGTTTTTATCCTAAGATAGATGGTTATAAACATAACATAATAAATATACATATTTTATAACTAACTCAACTACTAGCATGACGTATACAAACCCAAACTTAAACTAGTTGATCATTTAAAAACTGCCTTCAACATTTTTAAAGGTTAAACGATACAACGCAACATTCATACTTAATTCAAATCAATTTACTTAGCAAGGCTTTTTTCTATAATTATTAGAATAATTATAATTTATAAAATAACAATAGGGAAAAGGAACAATCCTAACCTAAAGAAACTACCTGTATAGTTATCTAACAATATGTAGCTACATTTTAAAAATATTTATGTTATATGTAATTACTTAAACTACAGCCGACTGAAAAGATATCCTTTTTATTCTAGATATTCTTAAGTAATAAAACAAATTAGTGGACGGTGTTCACGACATAAATGTGTAATACGCGGGATTTGATGATCGGGCGTTATCGTTTGGCAGGATGAACATTCTGAACCTTGAGAACATTTTATATCGCACATGATAGCATTCAGGACAAAAAAATACAAAACTCCATACAAATTACGACTTCATAACTCTTGCGTGACACTGTTATGCTAGACGTACTGCACGTCTGCAGGTGCAGGAACCCCGCTCCACTAAAATCAAAATGGCTATCTTAAAAATGTTCTTAGGGTTCAGAAGGTTCATCTTGCCAAAGGAGAATTGTCGATCATCAAATACCCTATATTTACGCGAACACCGCCCACTAAATTAACAAAATAAGACGCAAACCGAACTATTTCTCTAAATCAAACGATTATTATTTAGTGTACCGCCACTTGTACGTATAAGTATAATAAAAACTGCCTATTTAATGTAAGTCAGATATTTTTGGCCGACGTGTTCATATCATATGTAGATATCAACCTAATAAGTCTGGTTGCTACATTATATACTTTCAGTATATACCTAATATTATTATATAAAACGAATTGGTCATTCGTAAGTAAATCATAGTACTGGGAGACTTGATAAATACTTGCTAATATTAGTGTAAACAATATTAATTTACAATATCTCCTTGCTACAAAATATGTCAATTATTATTACCCTTCACCTTAAAAGTTAACATATTAAAATACCTATTTAAACCCTTTAAATGTACCAATCTAAACAATCTATAGTCAGCGACTATAATACACAATTTATTAACCGTATTTAAAAAACGCGGTTAAAATAGTCGTTGCCTGCAAGGCGATTTAAACTACCTCTACGTGTAGGATTCACTATAACGACGTGCTCTTTTATCAACTGTCCAAAGAAATTGATCGACTCGATTATATTTACAAGTAGCTAACGTAACAAAAAGTATAATTCAGTAACGATAGATTATTATGCCAAAAGAAAAACTACATAGGTACCTATACTTAGTTTCTTATACTAGTAAGGTCTGTCAGACCAAGCGCGCCACGTGGGATATATATATAAGAAATATCTAAGAGTAAGTACAGTGCGACAAGAAAGGGTAGAAATTAAAAAGTAGCACTACTGTCGTCCCTTTTTTCTTAGATTGATTACAAAGGGACGACACTACAGTATAGCCACTTTAATTTCTACTTTTTTTATGTCGTATATATACTGCTACAAGTTACACAACTAACTTAGTTGCGTGGTTGTACTTAAAAGGTTAGCTGTATTACGTATGCACTTTTCGATATATTTATGTTCGCGGTTACCCCGTGTGGCGCGCTAATACCGACTATCCTTACAGATAGATTGTTGAACTTGCCGTTCTCCGTAATGTAGGCGCATCATACATCGTAGGGAGGCGGGAGGTATATTATTTTTTACGTCAACCCAGCCGTAAGCGGGATTTTCTGAAAAATCTCACTTCCTGTGCGAGGCAAGATGTAAATCTTTAGACAGTGTAGGTCGTTCGTGAACACTTCTGGGACATTCACGAATTCACTGCCCTGGGTATGTTATGTACTAAACCAAGACTTTTACCCTAAGGTCGGACTCTGTGTGGGAGTACAAACCTACGGAAATGTCTCGGCGCCTTATGAGTGATAATTATAGGGAGGATACAATTCACATGTTCGAAGAGATAAAGCACGAATAGAGATAGATTACGTAACCAAAAAAATGCCATTTAAATTAGATTTTCATGAGAATCAAATTTTCCTTTCATGTAGGGTAAGAGGGAGACGACGTTACATCAATTTTACCTAAAAATAAAAGTTTATTATATATGATGTAATTTATTTAAGTAAATCTTTATAATATTGGCGTTCAAGAATGAATACTTAAGCGGTTAAAATATTAATATTGATATTTAAGATACAATTTTATTGAAGTACTTAAGTACTTTATCCTTTATAATTAGGCGTTCACGAAATGATACATAAATTAAACCGTAATTTTACTTGTGCTTTCTAAATGAATGCATTCTTATTCATGACATCTCTAAATTACGGACACCACATGCTCAACAGTCTCTCGGTGCAAATCTAATTATATATACATATTTTACACTACCTATACCTATATAACCTATGCTAATCAATGCAATTAAGTACGACAGCTGTACCGCAATAGTTAAGCGTTTAAATGTACCGTTTCGAAGGAACTTTACACCTGCTATGGGACTCTTTAACTTGGAATCATATTCCATCATCAAGAACCGGTACTCCATACTGGTGGTATAACATAAGGTAACGCCAATATGGTGGTAATATAGGAAGACTAAATGGAAGAACAGTCACTGCATAGCTTTTTTTTTATATTAGAGACAAGCGATTACCGCCGCCCATAAACACTTGTAACATCAACACGTCTAGCACAACTTGGGTTCGCGACTCTTATCGCCCGTCACTCTCTCACAGTACTGTGAAGAAAGAGACAGGTAATATTTCTCGCGCGAGAAAGGCGTGTCGCGTGACACAGTTGTACAGAGGAGTTACAGATGCGTTGCCGGCATTTCAGAAGGGAGTAAACTGTTTTCTTGGAGGTTTGTGTAGGTAGAGATATATTGGAAGCACGTGAATGTTATTATTGCGTGATATTTATTTAAGTTGTTTAGTGAATAGTATAATTTCCTGTTTCGTTCTAAATCGTGTACGTTTGGCTAGGAATAGCTTCTCGTATGTAACGACGAAGTTATAAATGTTAGTTCAGTTTTGTAGGTATAAACCAAATACATAAATAATGTTGTAAATTTGGCACTTAGTAAAAAGGTAAAAAAACGAGGGTTCCGTCTGTCTTGGGCTTCGGATGCTAGCGGATAATAAAACAATATAAAATATTACCTAACTAACTATATTACATAATCTCTCTATGTGTCTATCTAGCTTGCTACTATATTAATAAATATAATATATATTAGGGCGATCGTACAGAGACTGTTCGTGACTTCAAAACAAAAACTGTTTTAATTATGACAACTGTGGAATTTATTAACGGGTCAGTTAGCAAATAGGTAATACCTGATACCAAGATACTTTCAATCGCCATTATCACAAAAGAAATGATCTTACTAATAAAACATTGATATGTCAAAAAAAAGCATATGTATGTACGATTGTTACGACACAGTGGAAAATAGATTATATTACATATTCTAAAATAAACTATTTAGATTGCCCGATTACTTCTTTGAACACCAGGTAAAACATCACTATAAAATAGGGCTTTTCGCAGAATTATTTTTGGTCGGTCGAATGTATCATTCCGCCGAATTTCCACTTCGCAGATTTTTTCCCCCTGTAGTCATACATTTTTCATAGTTCTTGCAAATATCATCCTATTGATTAGATAAGATTAGGTTAGGTATGTTCTATAACAATCCCAAATAATTGACGGATTCAGAGAAAAATGCTTTCTACGAAATGACACTTCAGCGAAAAAAAAACATTCGGCGAAAAAAAAAATTGCAATGACTGGTTAGGAGACAGCAATAATGAAGTCACATAGTCTCTATACGCTCCCCAACTCTCTTGTAACAATTTACTATTCTAAATGGCGGCTGCCGGATGCATTTCGAAGATATGAATTTATGAGAAATGACAAAAACATATAAGGCACGCGAAATTGAAGCCGGTTAAAATACATCAAGACTTTAAGTAAGGAAAATATAATAATTTTGGATTTGAAATAACGTTTTAATTCAAGTGGCCATTATTTTTTGGGCAGTTTGCATATACGATTTTATAGTTCAATAGAAATTAATAAAAATATCAAATCTATTACGATTTATCGGTACAAAACATTAATGGGACTAAATTTAGGATGAAAACTGTATAATTGTATGCTTACTACTAGATAAGAAAATACTCTATTCTATTTAAAAAAAAAAATTGCAACCAGTCGCTGTTAAGCGACCATTACTGCCAATGTCTCGTTGCCAATCGCACTCGGCGACTAGATAGAGGATTGATACCACGTTGTACGGTGAGTTGAGAAAATCGTGCTTTTTGTAAAGTGATAGCGATTTACAAAAACCACACGGACTAACGGGCCTTGACCCAGGAAGGGCTATGAACGCTTCAAGTTGACTTCTTCATTAGCTATTCACTCATACGTTAGATCACTGCACAATACGCTATCAATACTACACATTGAACAACAAAAATGAATAAATAACGAAAAACGAAACTTAAACGCATGCGGCCATCTTGAGTCACGGACCAGAAGCCTAGGTAAGAAAATAGACTTACTGTTTATTTTGTACCAAAAATGAAATTGTCACAGAAATGCATTCGGCAGCTCACCCATTGACTATATCTAAAATTCGATGCCCCCATTCTTTAACTGCTATGGTATCAGAGTGGTTACTCGACTTTTAAAAAGTAGGAAGGCTTTTAGTGGCAATGGATCGCACCGCAGACTGAATGGGCTAGTTTCCTGATACTGACAGATCGAACTTTTTATGAAACGTCAAAACGCTGGAATCGTATGAAATTTATAATAGAAACGCAAACAATGACGTCACGGCCCTGTACGGTCAATTAGCTAATTTTATTTGGTGTTTAGCAATTTCGTAATATTGAAATATGCGGAAATTATTTTTATACGACTTTTTCCGTGTTTATTTCGTAAAGTTTTTATTGGTTAGTGACTATTAATTTATATTGGATTTAGGAAACAAGCTGTTGGCACCAACGGCTTTATCTAAATTTGGAAAAGTATAAAGTGTGTTCTCTTGCTTGTCTCAATCGAAGAAATAACTAAGCCCGTGATATGTTTAGTTATAGATTCATAAAACAGATATTATCCTGGAGCCTGGAATATTTAGAAAAAACCAAATTGTATGTATAAACTTTTGTAAGTAGAATAGAGAAAAGTACTTTAATTAGGCAAAATTGAAACATTCACGTGAATCCCTGAACATCCCATAGAAGTATAAGACTGAGTGCACCGAAATCAACAACAGAGGCTTCCCATTTTATTAGATGTGCGTTATCTTTGTGCAGGTATTTAGATACACTTCACACTATAATTTTTAACACAATTAAATTCCATCAAATCTACAACTGTGTTGCCATTGAAAATTAACATTTCATTAAAAGTATATCTCCTGGAGAAAAGCTACGCGGAATCTATATAATTCAGTAATTTTACAGACAAAATTTTAATGTACTGTTCAAATAAACATAACTATTTAATACATGTTGGATTAATAAATATTGCAACTAACTGCCAGGTGAAATGAACTACTCTCAAATGGTAAAACAATTGGTTATTAATAATTTTGTTGTGTAATAACTTTTTGTGAAGTTAATGCCATTTCAATGGTCTGGTGACATTTATTTTATTTCTTGTAATAAAAAATCGTTTATGAAAAACGAAGTATATTATATTTACGAATTTGCGGTTTATTATATTTTATGAATTTTCGAACGCCTGTTCAAATGATAACAAAACTTAATTCGATTACTTGTCAAAACTTGTATTGTTTAAAAACACGTAGAACCGTTGGAGATGCCATTTCAACTCCTAAAGCAATTTTGTTATTTCAGTATAGTACAAACTGAGTAATAGTGCGAGTGTGTTGTCGCCTATCGAAAATAGCACACAGGTTATGCTGTATAACTGGTCATACATCCCTTATACAGCATAAAGTTGCTGTATAGTGGTTGTATAAGCGCTAATGCAGCCAGAGCGCTACTTTTAACGCCATCTTATAAAAACAGGAAGCTCCCAAGCCTACAAGGCCATCGTATAGCTAATTTACTAAGACTTCTTTTAAAATATCGTGGTGGTAGGTTGTATAGTTGACTTATACCAACACATGTTTTATGCATCAGTATAAGTCGCTTCTAGACGAGCTCGACTAGAAATACCCTTAACATTGGTACGATGAATATCAATGGTTCCTTGATGCTTGATGCCTTTTTTGGATTGCTGTGCTTTCAAATAGCGTAAATATGTGTAGATTTCTGTTACAAAATTAACAAATCAATTTGATGTATGTTTGACATAAGCATACCTGTGCTAACTCGGGGCACGCTCTAGGGAGTTGATATCGATAAAAAAGATGTCGATATATATTAATACATGTCTCATTGAAGGTTCTCGATTACTATAAAACGGTGCGATATCATGCCTGATGATGTGGTTATTTTCATCTAGACAGCAATCTTTAATACCGACGAATATGGAAAAAATATTGATTGCTATTTTATACTTACTATGAAAATTAGTTAAAATAAACAAATTAATACATGTATTCATTTGTTTATTGTTTTCATTCTGAAATGAAGAGAAAAAATATATATTTATGTTGATTAACATTTAGGACAGTAACATCGATACATTTATTTGTCGATAAATATTTTGCTACATCACTTTAGTATCAATTCCGCGAGTTAGCACAGGTATGGACATATTAACTGTATGTCAAATAAATTGTATTTGTGATTGTAGAGAAAACTTCTTATGCTCTTGTTTATATAAGTTACTTGTAACAGCATATCAATGTAAAATAATTAACTCATAACCAAAAGTAATATACTGTTATGAATGTAATTGAAATTTAATTTGCAAGCAATACGTTATCTCTAACTCAAACAAGATTTAGTATTATTATAAATTCTGTTTCTTTATTATAAATATAATATTCTTGACTTGACATAACGACATCTAGAAACCATGAAAGCAAACTTAATTAGATACATATGGATTTATATACAGAAATAAATATATACCAGTATTATTCAAGACTACAAACTACAACTAAAGTAATTCTTTAATTTATACACTATTGTTTTAATAATGCATTTTAAAGAAATTTAGTTAGTATACTTTACATAGATATATACTACAAGTTTATATATAGAAATAATATAAATTATTATCGAAAAAAAGATATGTTTTCGGCGAAAACCAAGCGATAAATTTACAAATAATCAAAAAATGTGCAACAAATAACTACAATTGATGCACCATACAAAAAAAGTTGATAAAAAATTGAACGCGTTACTGTCATTGAAGACATTCCGTGGTACCCGAAGGATTTCACCATTTCGGGGGGAAAATATGGTAACAAGTGGCAAGTAAATAATGCTGACTTAAAAACCTGGGGTTTCGAAGCCAACATAAATAATCTGTCATTTTTTGTAAATGTTTACACAAAAACGAATTGTTCTTACCCGACTTCAAAAGAGAAGAGTGTTCTCAATTCATCGGGGAATATTTTTGTTATGTATGCATAAATTTTTACTCAAAGATGACTGGACCTTTTTTTGATAAGACTTTTTAATAATTTAAATGACTTTTTTATATATAATGGTCCAACTAAGCTATAATCCTTCGGGTATGATTCGGACGTAATGCATAAAAAACGGTGCATAAATAATTATATAATACCGACGGTTGTTAATTTTATTCCCAGTCGGTCTGGACTACAAGCTGCTTATAATTACATTAACACTATATAAAAAAAATATAATTTACTTAAATACTAACATCCCAAGTAGCACACAACCTGCATAACGTCAGGGATAGTGCAATACCGCGTAATTAACAAGTGTAGATACGAATCAATATTCAAACAAATGCCAAGTATTTTATTGAAATGAGAATGTTATCGACAGCTGTTATTTACGCGGTATTGCACTTTCCCCGACGATAAGCGCTTAAATTAGAGTTACAATGGCTGCATACTCTTATATAGCATGTTTGCTACTTGAGATCAACATATTTACCTACATCTTCCTAGAAGCCAATTCCAAATAAAACGTTTAGAAAGTGCGATGCAGAACGAATCACTGAACCGAACCGACGTCAAATGTTACAACTTTATCTACATATAAGCACTATTTCAGAAAGAGGCAAGGTCGATAGGGACAATGAGTGCGATCGCGCTTGAATTCTTCGTTAGAGGGCGCTAGTGGCGAGTGAGGTCATAAGAACTGTCAAATGTATAAAATCTACTGATATTTATAGATTTTTATCGCTTCTTACTAAATTACGCATAATAATCGTAAATATTGTGCTGTTCTTGTGTTGTGCCTAGGGGTTAATAAATATAAATGCAGAAAAATTAAGAAACATGGATTGTTTGTGTGTGATGCATTGTCCAGCTTTGATCTGTTTTACCGACCTCGCACGACATTGGTGCCAATTCGTGAATACAAAAACGTTGGCCCTCATTGCGTACTGAGGCAAGTGCGTATTTGAAGGAAATCAAAGAATCTCAACACAGAGAAATTAAAATATCCTTCCAGATAAACATTTGGCACTTGTTGATGAAAAGACCTCACATTTTTAAGTGTCGCGATTTCTTGATATAATTGAAAGACGCACTTGCCTCTATAAAGGAAATCGTTCCGGATAAACATGCGAAGAAACTCGCTCAAAAGTAACAAAATATTGTATAAGATATTAAATTATGATTTGATTACTCAAAAAGTATTCAGAAAGGATTTAGTAAAGGATAGTAAATCGAATCAAATCATACATCGACTTCCGTTTCTATATTTTCCGAGTATAGTCCAAGCCGAGCCAAGAAGTATAATAAATAGTTCACAGCAGGAATAACAAGAATGTCATTTTTAGAAATGCACATCAAACACATGACTGTAAAATGTGGGAATAAAACTTAATGTTGTTTTATTTCAGATCCCATGAATGCTGAATATATTTTATCAAATGCCGCATTGGGACCTATCATCGCGCAGCTGAAAAATGAAAACAGTGAAGTAGTTGCAGTAGGGTAGGTTATTAGCCCGCGCCGTATTGCGGATTTTGAATGGTACTAATTTATTTTACTGGCAACGACATTTTTTTGGTAACTGACGTAGAAAATCAGTGAATGATATCAACTAAGAGGAAACAGGACTAAATATTCCGCTTATTACATGTAATTTTATAATAAAGCCAAAACTATCCACATTGATAAAAGTAAAGTTATTTTCAATAGTATTCAATATTGACTGCAGAAGAAGAACGAAGGATTGGGCTGCATTCCGGTAAAATTTGGTTGATGACATACCGCTATTGTTTTTTTTATGCATACATATGCACATTATTGCCTTATGATTACGACAACTGTTTGTAGCGCCACTGTCCCAGGCCAAACCGCCACTTGCTAGGCTACAATTTAATAATGTATTATTTATTATGCCGGCTACCTTGGAATTTGCTATATGTACAATTGAATTCCGCATTTTAGATAAAATATATGATTAATATATGGAAGAACTGATTTTGATTACGGTATATCGTTTAATATGTACAATGGTCATTCATTATCGGAAATATGAACACAAGGTGGCATAGAAATGTCCAATGATTCATACTAGTATACGATTATTAAAGTTGTGAATGATATAAACATCTGTAATAATATACAAGTTATGTACAAAAAACGACGTACAATGTCTCGAGGGATTAAATACAAGTTAAAGAGGATAACGTGTCAAAATTGTGCTATTTCCTAATAATATAATAATATGGCCTATTACATAAAATTATTAAATGTTGTCATGGTTACTGAAGATTCTTTACATTATATTATTATTTATTACGTCGAAATCCAATTTTGTTGGAAATAACACTAACAAATATGGCGCCTTCATTTTTAAATTAGTTTCTCTAAGTTTAGAATTTGTTATTTTGAGAATAGTTTAATTTATGCGTTTTTTTTATTAAATTTTAATGTTATGGCACATTTGTAGAATATTTTTGTTTTAATACCCATGTTTTGGCACAAACGGTTGATATAGGCACATAGAAGAAAATAAAAATTACCCAACGAAAGGGTTACCCAAAGTAGTAAATAAACACAAGTTGTATAGAATAGTAAATGAAAAAAAGGTTATCTATATCCTATATTTGTGCTGAGTATATTATGTACAAGGTGAAATTATTTACAATAGATATGACGGTTCGGTCAATATCTTCTTAAAATAGATGCTGGTACGTTTTACCACCTTCAGCTTCTACAGGAACTAATACATATATTAACTTAACCCATTGCAATACTCCCGGAAGAAGCGGGGTGCCTATTAAAACTAAAGTCTATCGAAACAAAATGTACACGTTGATCACCGCGACCAGGTAATTTATGACATAATCAGTTTAATCACGTGTCCAGAATCATCCTGTAATATTTCTTCGAAGGGCATATGGATTAAAAATCAGGAATAAAGACATGAAAATAAATTTATCTAGGACTTTAGGAAACAAATTACACATACGATATTATTAAGGTGGAGGTCTATGTTACCCGGTTTCATGTGTCGACGGAGACTAAGATAAAAATAAATAGGCTAGAATAACCCAAACACAAAGCGGTCTTATAATAGGGTGCGTCCCATGAGATATAACTACATAATATATAATTTCATATTAATAACGTTCACAAGATATAATGAACTTTTGCTATAACATCAAAATCAATATTTTTATTAGGAATAACGGTCAATTAGCATAATACTCATGTTGTAGAATATTTTTTTATATAACACTCAAATACTCTAAATTCAGTTGATATAACATACATAACCTATATCGATCATAGTATATACTTTCTTTTAGTATAATGATTAGAAAACATAATAGCGTATGATATACTAAATAGGTTACAACTGCTACCCCTATGCCCCTAAAATGGAACATGGGTCAAAAACCGAAAACTGTAGGTTAGGTTAGGTTTGTTTTATGACCATGGATAGCGGAGCGAGCAAAGCGAGCGGAGCGTCAAAATGCTTGCTTGCATGGAGGTACCTACATTAAAATTTAACAGCGAACTATTGCATACGACATACGTATGTTCACAATTGATAATGGCTGATGAAATTCTGGCAAGTAAGAGTATAACCGTTTGGAAGAACTGTGATAAAATAGAATATGGGTCAAAAACCGAAAACTGTAGGTTAGGTTAGGTTTGTTTTATGACCATGGATAGCGGAGCGTCAAAATGCTTCCTTGCATGGAGGTATATTAAAATTTAACAGCGAACTATTGCATAAGTATGTACACAATGATAATGGCAGATGAAATTCTGGCGAATACGAGTATACCGTTTGGAAGAACTGCGACAAAATGGAATATGGGTCAAAAACCGAAAACTGTAGGTTAGGTTAGGTTTGTTTTATGACCATGGATAGCGGAGTGAGCGAAGCGAGCGGAGCGTTAAAATGCTTGCTTGCATGGAGGTACATAATTATATTAAAATTTTACAGCGAACTATAGCATAAGTATGTACACAATTGATGTGCAGACGGTTATTCTATACGAGCATTATGCATTTTGGTGTTAGATGTATTGAGTAATATACATTATAAATCTGAGATATTATGAACGTTATACGTTATGATCGTTATTTACAATGATATTATACTTAAATAACGTTATACTTAACAAAAATAGATATTTTGATGTTATATCCAACGTTCGTTATACACCTTGAACGGTATACAAAACAAGCTTATACAATATGAGCGTATATAATATGAATATTATAGCATAAGTTCTTATATCTTATATTACTTACCCCTTATAATACGTGTACACCAGTTCAACAGCGGATCGACCACGGGTACCCGTTTGTCTATCTGCCCAGTCAATGGTATTCATGGTACCAAAAATATAGTTAATTCTGCAACTGTTGCAATAAAAAATATCATCATTATGTTCAATTTTAAATGAGGTAATACAATATTTTAATGAATTGATACAAACGGGTAAATTTGGTAAGCGAATAAAATCAAATGAATTTAAATCCTAGTGGAATAAAAAATAAACCTAATTTATATTTGTTAGTAGAGTTGTTAGTCCGCTGTTTTCTAACATAATTGTGCGCATCGGGTTACAAGCATGAAATTTCTACCACAGATAGAGTGTTCCACGGTGATTATTTTCAGATGTGGAGGGAAGTCAGATTCGTCCCCTGTCAGGCGGGAGAGCGGAGTGAATACGGCCAAGTATCCTCTCTGTATCTCTTTTCTTTCTTTATTGCTGGTCAGTTAAGTCTACCAGGACGTGTTTGGTATCGTTTCCGTGTAAAACAAATATCAGAAATTATTTTTGTATGTTATTTTTGTATAGTTCTGTATAAAAAAGTGGGTGTAATGGCCGAAAAGGTAAAAATCACAACAAGTTTTTTTATTCAGTGAGGTAAATAAGTTCAATTTCGTGAATATTTTCAAATTATTATTATTATTTTAAAAAAGCTCATTTAATCTGGTTTCTAAAAATATATGCATGTTGGGCACTTTTCATACAAACAGTAGCTTAAAATATATCTTTACGTCGGCGTAACCAACGTAAATCTCCGAACGCATCCTATTTTGCTTCATTAAATACATTAAATAATGATTATTAACATGCTTTTACATATAATATTTGCTATATACGTCCTAGAAAAACAAATTAATGTAATTAAAACAAAATATTTTTTTGCTAATGTATCACGAGCACACGGGCTAATCTCAACATCAACAATTTATTTAAGTTACTGTTTGTATGAAGAGTGCCCAATATGTATATATTTTTAGAAACTAGATTAAATTTGCTATTTTGAAATATTTTTCTTAGTTGTATATTCAGGAAATATAACTAATTTATCTCCCTGAATAAAAGAAACTTGTTGTGATTTTTACAATTTCGGAAATACAACCATATTTTTTTATGGTACTATGAATAAACAACATGAAAAATGAATTGCTGATATTTGTTTTACACGAAAACGATACCACACAAGTCCTAGTAGCGTTATCTGATCAGTAATATAAAAAGAAAAAGAGGACTCCTTTGTCCTATTCACCCCGCTTTCCCGCCGCACAGGGGACGAATCTGACTTCCTTCCACATCTGAAAATAATCACCGCAGAATACTCTACCTGTGGTAGAAATTTCGTGGTTGTATCTCGATGTACACAATTTCGCGACTTAGCAAAATGTACTAGAACACGCAGGCTAAACTTAAGATCAACATTTTTTTCAAGGTACTTTTTGTATCAGATGTGCCCAATATGTATACATTTTTAAAAACAATATTAAATTTGCTGTTTAAAAATATTTTTTTAAATTGTAAATATTCAGGATAGATAACTAATTTATCGTTCCGAATAAAAAAAACTTGTGATTTTTACCTTTTCGGCAATAAACCCAAATTTTTATATGAAACTATTCTTAAATAACATGAAAAATTAATAGCTGATATCTATTTTACACGAAAACGATGTCGCACAAGCCCTAATAGCCTTAACTGATCGGTAATAAAAAAAATAAAAAGAGCAGTACTTGATCCTCTTCACCCCGCTCTCCCACCACACAGGGGACGAATCTGACTTCCCTCCACATCTGAAAATAATCACTGTGGAACGCTCTATGTGTGGTAGAAAATTCATGCTTGTAACCCGATGCGCACAATTTCGCGGCTTAGCAACTCTACTAGTAATTGTGTATTACGGAATAGACATTATTATTACTGAAAGTTTGAAATTCTTAAACATTTGCATGGAGTTAGAAAAAAAGAACCAGAAAAAGAGTAGATTTGCAGGTAATTGAAATTAGTAAAAAAAATGTCAATTTCCTGATAGATCAATTCATCATGATACACTTACAACCAAGAGAGAGATAAGTAAACTACCTACCTAAATTAAAATTTTAAACGAACCAATGAAGTCACTGTGAGGCATGGTCAACTTTTACTTGAATTTTGTTATTTTAAAAATATTTGAGTTAGCAAAAATTACGGACTTATTTCGGGTATATTGTTTAAATATTAATAATGTTTGGTGACTATAAATGTATATTGTCTTCAGGAAACTATGTATATTGCTAGAATAAAACTAAAGTTAAAATTTTGTACCGAATACACCGTGTTGTCTTTAGTAGTGTTCGTACCATGGGCAGAGAGCACACGGGTACCCGTGCGTGGGGGGTAATCACTACGGGTACCCATTGGATAGGGTTACCTCGGAATCGGGCACAACCGCGAGTGAGGTCGACTGTTTTCAAGTCATTGTAACCTAAATTATCTAATAATAAAATCCTACAAAATTATACGCTAAAACCAGTCTTAATTGTACTTTTAGTGAAAATATATAGAAAAGCGGTCTGCGAGGTATGAACCTACTTTACAAGACCTAAAAAGAAAATAATAATCTATCGTACTCTAAAAATTTACGCAAGTGTAAATGAGAAGGTTGTTTTGTGTAACAAGTTACTAATCTAACAGATTTTGTCATCGTGTGTCTAGTGCACAAAGTGCGAATTTCCGTCAACGAAATGTATATTGAAAGGGTATATGTATACGAAATGCGGTTCACCCTACCGACTACGCAACGTACCAGCCACTTAC
The DNA here is from genome assembly GCA_905147355.2 of Apotomis turbidana. Classification (NCBI taxonomy): domain Eukaryota; kingdom Metazoa; phylum Arthropoda; class Insecta; order Lepidoptera; family Tortricidae; genus Apotomis; species Apotomis turbidana. The sequence goes on from LR990280.1 coordinate 5,036,202, forward strand.
GGTAGTATGTTACCCTATTGATACGATGTCGAGAAAACCATATTAAAACCTTAATACCTACTACATACGTAGGTGCGTTAAACTCACCTACATACAAATCCATAAGGTCATGATTAGCTTGGTTTTATTCTCGACTTAGTGGGTTCTTAGCGATCTCCTCAGTATTAAGTAAAGAAGATTAAGTTTGTGAGGAACTGAACGTGCCGGCAGGCGGTCGGTAGTCTTCGGGCAGTGCCGCCACCTGTTTCTTGGTAAAAGCATATTTTCTTACGCCTATGTTTTTGTAAGTGTTTTCTCTGCGACAGCCCTCGCTGAAAAACAGAAATTGCACTGTTAAAGTAAGTAAACAGAACTAAGGATATAGTAAATTGAGAATAGGCTAATTTTCTGATAGATCAAATCAGCTAGTTTTTATGAACCGTCAAAACTCTGGAATAGTATGAATTTAATAAAAGAAGTCAAATTACCACCTTTTATTTTTTGCTCATTTTTAAATGAATAGGCAAAACTTATTGCAAAATGTTTTTTTTTGTGTAAGTATATTTTCGAATGTTATATTTAGTGTCGATTAATTTGTATTGTTTTCAGGAAACCAGCCTAAGCGTATCGCCACCGAGACAGCTCGCAATTTTCCCACACAGCCGATTAAATACGGTGAAATTACGACCGCAGTGTCCCGTACCAGCCATACCCGGGCTTACCTTACCACCTTTTCCAACAATCCTTTCAAATACGAAATGTCTTCTAGAAAATGTATGGTAAAAAACGATCCCAGGCACTGTTAGCTTTGATTTTACACCATTTGCTTTGAGCTGCATTGGTATTTAATCCGACTATGGTAAAAAAAAAAATACGCAAGTTGCTTGTAAGTAGATAAATAAATATAAACACATCGGCTTGTTTTCCTCCTAGGTCATAAAAAAGAGTACCGACAGCAATCGCCTTTAATTTCGCCACCCAAATGTTGTCTGGAAGGGACCGCTCTATTCACTAGATAACAAATACCTACTTAAAACAAAGCTCGTATGTGAATACCAATCATCAAACTAGATACGATGTTTTGAAGAATCGTGACAGAAATTTTACTGAGTTTTGGATATCACCAGGTGATTTGTTTGTACTTGGGTGGATCAACTTTTTCTTGTTGTTATTCTGTCCCGTCATCCAGGAGACAATGGTGAATAAACTTCTTAGAAAAGCGTTGATAATTTATCATATTGGTATTTTCAAGAGATATCCATACTAATATTATAAATGCGAAAGTGTGTCTGTCTGTCTGTTACCTCTTCACGCTTAAACCGCTGAACCGACTTAGATGAAATTTGGTACGGAGATAGTTTGAGAGCCGGGAAAGGACATAGGATACTTTTCATCCCGAATAAATTTAGTGTTCCCGTGGGATGAGCGGGTAACACCGCGGGGCACAGCTAGTTCTAAATAAGAATTGGGTTTATAACTGCTGCAATTACAACATTTTTGTTGAATATTGGCCCCGAATATGGTAGTTTTAAAGAGTAATCAGTAATCAGTAACCCAGGGGACATCACCATGGCAACAAGCAACGGAAAAAAGTTGATTGATACACTTATTTCCCGTTGAGATATGCAATACAGAATATTCTATTCTATTTTTCTATTCAAGCGCTACGAATACGCAATACGAGGGGAAACTCCAAAAACTAGGGGATCGCACTTACCTCCTCATGATGCTCAGAGCCTTCTTCATCTCGTGCTCCGCGAGATGGTACTCGGTGGCGAGGATCGAGCACTGCTCCAGTGTGACGGACATCCCCGTTCGGTCTTTGGCACTTTTACACGATGTGAACCGGATCCCTGAACAAACACCACAATGGTTTATATGTGATAGTTGTCTTTGTATAACTAGCTTAAATCAGAGTATTCTCTCACCTATCCTTTCAAAAATGCTGATTGTTTTAGACAGTTTTCATTTTTCTTCAAAATTTATGTCCGCTCATTATCCCGAAATACAATTTTGGTACAGGGATCGCTGGACATTTAAAGAGGGTTATACATTTAAAGATACCCTTTACCTAGACTAAGTTGCGGACACCTTCAAGTATTGCTATAAACTGCGCAAAAGGTATAGCCATAAAATATTCGTTACTTTTGAACTTTAATAGCACCAGAATGTCAATTACTCGTTAATATTATAATTAGATATGTCACTAGCGCTCCAATAGTGAAGCACTTAATATAAGTAAAAATGGCATCAAATGGTGCTTATGCTATTGCAACGCTTTTGTTGATCTCCGGAAAGTGCCGGATGCGTATGTGTCAAGTTCTCAGTAACAAGTGATTCTGGCCCCAAAATGCCGTCTTTCGTAATGCGTAAGTGCACAAATTAAACAAAAAAAAGTAAAAAAACAAAACGGAATCTCATGCCACAAGTGAATATGCTGAAATCATTTGATTTTATGTTTTAACATTTAATTTTTGAAATATAATGCCATTTCGACATCATCATGACGCCGCCTTAAAGAGAGATAAATTTAAATAAGCTTATGTCATCGGCAGTGATCTGGAAAGTAAATATTGCAGCTGTTAGTGTGTAACCTATTTTCTTATAGAACATCACTGCACAATGTATTTCCTAGTATATTCTCCTTGTTCTTAATGTCTAAATTTGCGCCATGTTCAGGTTACCGTTCATGAGTCGAGTCGCCAGCGCGGCGAGGTGTAGCACCTCGACGTTTTTCGGCAGTTTCTTGTGGACAGCTATCCTAAGGTTCTCCATAACTTCTTCCAGAGGTTTCGTTCTTGACGAAGCTGAAAAATTAGACAACTATTAACGGAAAACAAAGCACATCTATACTATTATATAATTTTAGATTTGTATCGAAAAACAGTTTTCTATGGAGAGGGGCCATGATGAGCGTAATGCAGGATCGTCTTTTGTTTTGTATGACCGCGCCATCTATAGGGCATAATCTCCGTTGTCCTCGCATCACGCCGAAACGGCTGGACCAATTTTAACCAATTTTGGTACAAGGGTAGCTGGACATCCAAAGACGGTTATACCGTCGACAAATTGCCGACAAGGAATTATGCCGAATAGTCGGATTTCCCGCCACTACAATAAAATATTTTTACAATAGTAAATTTATTTTTATTTATTGGTAACTTTAACTCTATGTTTTAACAAAATAACTAGAAATATTTATTATTACATAATTACGAGAGGAGATATTAAAAGCTTAAACATCGGAGATTTTTGGTACAAAATCTGGTATTGTACTTGTAACATTGTCCATTTGATGCAAGCCAAGAAACCATCAAGAAACAAACTCAGATGTCATTTAAATGTTGTCAATTTTGACAGTGACGTATCTGTCGTAGTTTTTTTGGTCTTGAATTAGAAATCCGAGTTTAGTCGGCCCACCTCTAGTTTTCAACATTTATTAACAGACAATTGACAACATTTCATATTTTTAAGACTATCATTTTATTACTTTTCTGAATTCTGCTTAAAAAGATGAAGTAATCTCTGTTTTTATTTATTTTCTGAGATGATTATTTATTTTATTATTAATTTATAAAAACATTATTATTATTATTATAGCCTTTATTGCCGAAACTAAAATACATATCTACTTAAAACTAACACATCGGATCAGTATTCGGCGTGTCTTCCGGCACATAGGCCTCTCCCAGCTGCTTCCATTCATCCCTATCAATGGCCTTCCTGGTCCAGGTGGCACCCCCCACCTGCTTGATGTCGTCCATCCACCTTTTAACTGGTCTACCTCTTTTTCTGTGACCGTCTCGTGGTTGCCAATCTGTAATTATTTTAGTCCACTTTTCCTTACTATCTCGTGTCATATGTCCCGTCCATTGCCATTTTAACTTTCTTACTTTCTTAATTACATCTTCTACTTTTGTTTTTGTTCTTATTTCTTCGGCTCTTTTAATGTGATGTTCATTATACTTCTTTCTATACCTCTCTGGCAGGTTCTAAGCTTTTGGAGATGTTTCTGAGTCAGTGCCCAAGTTTGGCAACCATAGGTTATACATGGGAGGATACACAAGTTAAAAACTTTTTTCTTGGCTGACATTGGAAAGTGCTTACTCTTAAGTATCTCCTTAAGCGACCAAAATCTTTTCCAAGCACTTGATACTCTCCTCTCTACTTCCAAAGTAAAAAAAAACTTAATAAAACTCGGTATGCATCTGTCATCTGTCAACGTCAAATAAAAATAATATATATTTTTTCGCTCTTTGGTTTAGACAACAACCCTATTCAGCCCGTATTGTCTTAGATTGCAATTATTTGATGTATTTTCTTATATTTCTTTAAATACAGAAGAATAAATTCAAAGATTTTTTTTCAAGGTACACGACATAAAGCCCTTTCGATCTCTATATTAATTTCCATCTGTTATAAATATGAAATGTTGTCAATTCCGCTCACCTCTGGTCGCCGCCGCATGGTCCTGAGGGTACGCCTTGCAGTACTTGAGGTAGTATTTGTGCAGGCGGTCGAAGTTGTCGCAGTTGGAGTGGTACTGGGGCGTGGTCTCCCCCAGCGCCTCGGCGAGTGTCGCCTTCTCGTTCACGCCGATGTTGAAGAACACGCCGGTTATGGTGAATGTCAGGTCCTGAATGGAAGGAATAATAATAATGGGTGGATCAACTTTTTCTTGTTGATATTCTGTCCCGTCACCCAGGACACAATGGTATTAAACTTCTTAGAAAAGTGTTGATAATTTATAATATTGGTATTTTCAAGAGATGTTCTAAATAATATGAATGCGTTATTCAATTCAGGTACCCTCCTAGTTCAAGTCTCTCATAAAGTAATCAATGATGTTACAATTTAAGTTTGTCCTTTGTGAGCTGATCAATGAATGGGTCAATCTATTTTTTCTGTTGCTTGTTGCCATGGTGATTTCCCCTGGGGTACTCTTTAAAACTACGATGTTCGGCGGCATTATTCAACAAAAATGTTGTAATTTCAGCAGCTATAAGCCCATTCTTGTTTAGAATATCTCTTGAAAATACCAATAGTATAAATTATCAACACTTCTCTAAGAAGTTCAATCACCATTGTCTTCCAGTCACCCAGGAGGGTGACGGGTCAGAATAACAACAAAAAAAAGTTGATCCACCTATGTAAAAGAAAATCTTAGTAAAACCAAGGATTATACATATGGATTGACAACCTCATACAAAAAAACGTACTCCAGAAGAAAGCTCAAATACCGTCTTATTTCTAGATGGCGCTGATTATATTATATTAGACGTAGATGCGCAATGTTTTATTAAAACACATAATAGATGTCATTGTCACTAAGCGTTATACCAAAAAGAGACAGCGTGGTATCTGTATAGTTCTTAACTAGATGGCGCTGAAACTACTCGTGTTGATTTCTTAATCACGAATAATCAAGCAGACTGCACGTCTAGCCGGTCTAGCATTAACTTTGACACGCGACTCATGTCGCGCGAGATAGCATCATCCGTCACTATCTCATAGTACTGTACAGATAAAGACAGGTAGTATATCTCGCGCGAGAAAGAGTGCGTGTCAAAGTTATGCTAGCCGTGATCGTTATTGAATAGGTACAGCCAACGTCATAAGTCATAAACGTACGTCCGTACTTTCCTAGCGCTCCAATGATATCATATCTATATCATACATTAGCCAAAACTACCTATACGAAAACCCGTTCAGAAATTCGTGGCCATTTATGTTCGTCTTATTACATTGAAATAAGTAGGTAATCAAAAGTTTACCTGATCTCACGGAAAAAGAGAGATGGCAAACTCATTGCGCAGTAACTATGCAATGAGTTTGACACGACTAATTTGTACGAGAGATTAGGTATACCTATATTTATAATTATTACCCTTTGCATTAAACTATTTTAAGTAGGTATTACATAAGTACCCGAGTATATTAATACTACGAGTACTAATACTGGCTTAAATAGTAAATAATACATTCTGCTAGTTATTTTTATTGCATATCTTTATTATGAACAATGATCAACGAAAGCACACCAAAATTTTAACACACTTTAACAACATACGGCACACTATAAAGTTCAATATGAAGAAGTAATTATAAATACTAGTTAAGCCCATTTTATTCCAATTGGTCTTTGGTCAAAATATCTCACTTCATCATATACAAAAATCGCTGAATCGCGATTATTTCTGCTTTAATTTGACGTAAGCCATACTTATATAGGTAGCCATAATACGACTTGTCAATTTCAATCTTCTGTACCGTTAAATGCCCCCTCATGTGTTCCGTACTGAAAGAAACTTAAGGAATCTTTAATCAACCCTTTAAGCACGCCAAGAATAGAGCTTTCTCTACGAATAGAGTCTTCTTTAAACCTATTTTTTTCCTCAGCATATATTTCTAAAAGCTTTCGCTTCCGTCTTTCTTTTGGCGTTATGCCTCTACTACTACCATACCAGTGAGATTTTAATTCTGGTTCATTGCATTACAGATGATTTCAACTGAAAATTCAAATTCGCATTGCGCCCATAATTTAATCATTAAATTCAGCGGTTTAGATGCAAAACTTCAATACTTTCTAAAATTAGTATTTGCTTTGGCATAACATGTCATTCATTACCTAAAAATATAGAACCTATATGAATTTAATGTAGTAGCATGGCAGCACGCTATTTAAGCCTTTTCTTAAACTGTTTAAACTAAGCAATCTTGTGATGCTAACCTTGTCAGAATAAAATAATGTTCTTACAATGAAGGTTTAGGATTGTCATTTGAAAACTATTTATTAACCAGTCATAAATTTTGATAATAAACCTACCTTAAGCGGAACGTAAATCGAAAATAGCAAAACTATATTACAATAAGCATCAATCAAAAACTAATGACATTTTCATGACGTTACATTCAAACTGAAAGAGACAAAACATCATTTGACAGTATATCACACTTACCTATAGCACTATGGCCAGTACATGGCCAGGCTTACTTCAAAGGCTTGACTTGAAATATTTCATCCATAATAAATACTTAATCAACCATAAAAGCCTTAAAAGCGAAAAATTACCCTCAGTGAAAAAACTTCTCAACATATCAAAAATTGTAAAAGCACAACGTGGAAACGCCATATATTGTCAACAAGGTATAACATTACGATACTTACAAAACTCTGCAAAAGTTGTTAATTATGAACACCGTTCTATTTCGTTTATGTCGCTACTGAAACGCCGTTTTAATTCATTTTGATACATACGGAGGCATCTAGTTCCCCGACGATAAAATCTTTATCGGCGTACGCTCCTTACTATGAACATCATACTTCCTTACCTTTTATCTTCCTTGGTAAAACACAGGCTGCATTGGCGCTGACAAAGTTTATTCAACTTAAGAGCCCACATATGCAAAATTGGCGATAGCCATCGACCTCAATATCTATAGTGATTTGATTAAGTATGTGTTATATCGAAATATTAAATTAAAACTGTTATTCTTTAACCGTTTGAACGCCAAAAGCCACCAAAGTGGTCGTGTGCTGTCGTGCCTACCACGCCAACGACCACTAAAGGGGTAATGGCGGACGATGACAAAGCAATTTTCCTGCTGACAGATAAGGTAAATATTGGCGTATAAGCCACATTTTGACATGGGAGGAAAAGCGTTCTAAAGGTTTAGCTGTTAAAAGTGAAAACAGTGAACCTAACCCTTTATTTAAGCTTTTCTTTCGAACTCTAAGACTAAGATCATACCATCCTTACCAATGATATTTGGTAGTTGTACAATAGTACATTTTTAAAGCTGATAAAAAAGATTTGCATTATAAATTATGAGAAGGATAGATTCTCTTTCAGCTAAGCTTTGAAAGAAACAAGAGAATTAGCGTGCCTGTAACAAGTGTAGATACGAATCAATATTCAAACAAATGCTAAGCATTTTATTGAAATGAGAAGTTTATCGATATCTGTTATTTACGCGGTATTGCACTATCCTCGACGTTATGTAGCTTGTGTCACAAAACAGATAGGTACAGAAATAATTTTCTACATACAAGCGCGCTCGAGCAAACGCACACATAGACATTGCTCACGGACACGTCAAGCGGATGTCACTCGCGCTCGCACTGGTCTGAACTGGTCCGAGATATCATGTCCGTGAGCAATGTCTATGTGTGCGTTTGCTCGAGCGCGCTTGTATGTAGATTGATTTCTGTACCTATCTGTTTTGTGCTTGTCTACTTGGGAATACTCACCTCCTTGTTGGTGAACTTCGCATATAAGGAGTCAGAGATTGGGATGTGGACGATGAGCGACCCGCGGGTGCCGGTCGCGCGTGGGATGTTGTTGCTGTAACAAAAATACGGTTGTGTGATGGATATAACAACGTTTCATACAATTTCACTAGATATAGCAACATTTGGTATGTTTCATTTGTTATAAGAACAATTAGCATAATTTCATTGGGTTTAATTTCAATTACTATAAAAGACATTTGATATAACGTTTATATTCGCAAGATAACCTGACGCTTCTCCTCGCTTCGCTCGTCGTCGTACCTAACCATGGCTCTATTACAGTTTCACTTTTTTGTTTGAGCAGTTTGAGCGTGAAATGAGCCTTTAAGCGTATTATATCAAATGATCATTAAACCATTTGAAATCATATCATTCGTTCGTAGATCGTTTAGTATATCCCCTGATCGTTATTTTGACCAATATTATATCAAAAGTTATTATAGAGACCGTTACGCACCCCTAAAATACATAATTATATTTTCATCACACTTGCTCGTAAACAAGGGTTTACAGACTAGAAAAGCGGGCGGTAAATCGTAAATTACGCCCTAGGACGGTAAGTAATTTTGGTGTTGACTACTATTTACTACTTTTGTTTTATTTCCTCCAAAGTGTGATGAAAGACGTCGTACGTGATTCTGGCGGCAAGGAATTACAAACTCGTGCCATTAAATAAAATTCTAATAGACACACGTTTGTAATTCCTCGTTTACCACCATTGTTACGTAGTGTACTATATTCCCCCTGGACAGTACCTGGTGCTGTGCTGCACCAGCCTGAACCGCACGGTGTGCAGGTCCTCGACCGCCACCGCCATGTCGCCCCACATGGCGCGCTCGGCGGCGTGCAGGCTGAGCAGCCCCTCGAACCCGCACAGCGGGTCCAGCCTCCGCGCCAGCAGCTCCTGGCTGCTGCCGTCGCACAGCCAGGACACGAGGCCGGCGGTCACTGTAGTCAGCTGTAATATACTTAGCCCCCCTGGACAGTACCTGGTGCTGTGCTGCACCAGCCTGAACCGCACGGTGTGCAGGTCCTCGACCGCCACCGCCATGTCGCCCCACATGGCGCGCTCGGCGGCGTGCAGGCTGAGCAGCCCCTCGAACCCGCACAGCGGGTCCAGCCTCCGCGCCAGCAGCTCCTGGCTGCTGCCGTCGCACAGCCAGGACACGAGGCCGGCGGTCACTGTAGTCAGCTGTAATATACTTAGCCCCCCTGGACAGTACCTGGTGCTGTGCTGCACCAGCCTGAACCGCACGGTGTGCAGGTCCTCGACCGCCACCGCCATGTCGCCCCACATGGCGCGCTCGGCGGCGTGCAGGCTGAGCAGCCCCTCGAACCCGCACAGCGGGTCCAGCCTCCGCGCCAGCAGCTCCTGGCTGCTGCCGTCGCACAGCCAGGACACGAGGCCGGCGGTCACTGTAGTCAGCTGTAATATACTTAGCCCCCCTGGACAGTACCTGGTGCTGTGCTGCACCAGCCTGAACCGCACGGTGTGCAGGTCCTCGACCGCCACCGCCATGTCGCCCCACATGGCGCGCTCGGCGGCGTGCAGGCTGAGCAGCCCCTCGAACCCGCACAGCGGGTCCAGCCTCCGCGCCAGCAGCTCGTGGCTGCTGCCGTCGCACAGCCAGGACACGAGGCCGGCGGTCACTGTAGTCAGCTGTAATATACTTAGCCCCCCTGGACAGTACCTGGTGCTGTGCTGCACCAGCCTGAACCGCACGGTGTGCAGGTCCTCGACCGCCACCGCCATGTCGCCCCACATGGCGCGCTCGGCGGCGTGCAGGCTGAGCAGCCCCTCGAACCCGCACAGCGGGTCCAGCCTCCGCGCCAGCAGCTCCTGGCTGCTGCCGTCGCACAGCCAGGACACGAGGCCGGCGGTCACTGTAGTCAGCTGTAATATACTTAGCCCCCCTGGACAGTACCTGGTGCTGTGCTGCACCAGCCTGAACCGCACGGTGTGCAGGTCCTCGACCGCCACCGCCATGTCGCCCCACATGGCGCGCTCGGCGGCGTGCAGGCTGAGCAGCCCCTCGAACCCGCACAGCGGGTCCAGCCTCCGCGCCAGCAGCTCCTGGCTGCTGCCGTCGCACAGCCAGGACACGAGGCCGGCGGTCACTGTAGTCAGCTGTAATATACTTAGCCCCCCTGGACAGTACCTGGTGCTGTGCTGCACCAGCCTGAACCGCACGGTGTGCAGGTCCTCGACCGCCACCGCCATGTCGCCCCACATGGCGCGCTCGGCGGCGTGCAGGCTGAGCAGCCCCTCGAACCCGCACAGCGGGTCCAGCCTCCGCGCCAGCAGCTCCTGGCTGCTGCCGTCGCACAGCCAGGACACGAGGCCGGCGGTCACTGTTGTCAGCTGTATAAACAAACAGTACACACTGTTGTAGGGGAGCATTTCGCTAACCCGAATTTCATTTGTCATACATGTATCACTTCCCATAATTTTCAATTGCCATAAACTTTTTATTTCATGAAACAAACTCTTCGGGATTTCTTTAATATTATTCATGGAGAAATAATTTAGTTAGGTTAGGTTTGTTTTATGACAATCCCGAAAAGTTTCATGAATATTATGGCAAGTGATAGATTATGGCATATGAAATTTGGGCAAACGATAGCGAACCCTGTTGTAGAGGTAGGAAAGTAAGCGATAAACGGACGAGTATAGTATTTTTTTTTTTTTTTTCAAAACAGCCATGCATTTGACCTCGATTGCACCTGATGTTAAGTGACAATAAGGCTTAAGATGGAGCATGCTTGGCTAGAAGATGCCTATTCACTCCCGACTTGAAGAGATCCAAGTTATATTTTTCAGGAAACAGGTGCGCAGGAAGAGAGTTCCATTCCTTAGCTGTCCTCATAAGGAAAGTAGACGCAAAGCGTTTCGTAGGAATCAGCGGTATATCGACAACATAAGGGTGGAATCCAAGTCCGCCATGTCCATATGGTCGCTCTACTCAATTTACGATGCCATCCATGTAGCCCAGGATAGAGTGAGCTGGCGAAAAATAGTCCACGAAAAAGTTATTCAGAGAGGCCACTACCCTCAGCATTGAGGATATCGACTAAAGCAGGAGGATGGTCATAAACATGACCCTGAAAGCCACTGTCCGCGTACAAATGGAAACGAGTACTTAATATATAGTTAATTTTGGTCGTGAAAAAACTGAACTAAACTGACCGCCTGACTAAAGCACGCGTCGCGTCTGGTCTGCAACTGGGCGTGGTCGCGCGTCCACTGCACGGGCTCGCAGCGTAAACGCAGCGCGGCGTGCGCGACGCTCTGCCAGGAGACCAGCGTGTGCGCGGCGGAAGTCAGCGTGGTTGCGTGAGAGTCGAGCAGATCTAAGGACGCTGGAAGAAACATTAACACATTCACGAATAGGTAAAAAATTAAAACTACCCCAGAAACCGATAGCGCCTGCTAGGTGGGTGCAAGCCCACCCCAGACGCTGATAGAGCCCGCCAGGCGGGCGCTTTTATAGTACAATCCGCCAACTTTTACTCAGTCCCCGACTATCTCATCGGGAACTGAGTAAAAGTTTCCAGCGCCCACCAGGCGGGTTGTAGGCCGTAAGTGTTAATGATGTCAACACACATGAATGATGGGAAAAAAACTAGCCCAGGGCGAGTCGGAGTCTGTCATCAATGTTATTTAATTTATTTTTTTATCCGTTGTTATAATGGGCATAGATAGTAATACATACTTTAAGCACATTTATAGTCTACCTATTACGATTAAAAAGATACAGCCCGGTGACAGACGGACAGACAGACAGCGGAGGCCTTGGGTGTGGGTGGGAGGCCCTAAAAACATGGCCTTTACCACCGACCTATGACTTTTACGTCGTTTCAAACCCGTACCATTCTTAAAAAACGATACACTTTCGCCCCGGTAATTACTGCTTACCTTCAAGTCAGCGATAACATTCTAAAGAATTTCAAAGACCATGTCCCCACTGTCCTCCCATTGGATAGCGCGCCATTCATCACAGATATGCTTTATACAGCCATTGCTGCTTGTGAGTCATCGCCTAACCGTTTCAAAAGCGTATGATTTCATCACAGATATATGACGACGCGTTTGGCTCGGTTGGTAGACACCTGCCTACTGAGTCGGCGGTCCCGGGTTCGAATCCCGGCCGGGGCAAATATTTGTGCAAAATATTTGTTCTTGGGTCATGGATGTTATCTATATATGTATTTATATATTATGTATATCGTCGTCTAGTACCCATAGTACAAGCTTTGCTTAGTTTGGGACTAGGTCGATTTGTGTATGATTGTCCCTTAGTATTTATTATTTATTTTATTTTACAGACAACCCCCACTAGACGGAGCATGTAAGGCGACCCGCGCGCACCAACGATATGGTACGGCAGAACATTAAAGTATCAACACGGCGGCCACCGTTTAGTTGCGTTTGCACGTTTAACCGTTTCAAAAGCATGCCTATCTGAGGCCATATCACGTTTATTTATTTAATTTTATGGTAAGGTTGTACGTCGAATATTGCTTATATATTAAGTTTGAGACTCATTTCATTAGCCATTGGATAGAATCGTCGTTGTGTACGATCAGGTCTTCGGCAGGCGCTCCAGTATCACGTGTAAAGCCTGACCAGAAATATATGAGGATTATCAAGAGGGCGCTATTTATAAGATTTATATGGCAAGAATTTTCCAACCAATCGCAACCCACTATAATGACATTACTTTTAAAAACCTGTCAGTTCCACTATGTTAACCTCGTAATATTATTTAATGGAATGCACTCTTTTCCAGATTGTTTTTCGCGTAGTAAACACATGTACACTTTATTTATTATATTATGTTCACGACTGTGACTGGTTTTCGGCATTTTCTTTGGATAATTTTAAATATTTGTCTTTTAAAGAAATCACCACGAATGACATTGACATTGTTGACAAACCATCATAAAATCATTGCCAATGTAAGAAATTAGTTCCAGTGAAATTCCGCAATATGGCGCATCCTCATATATTTCTGGTCAGGCTTTACTTACTGCCACCGCCCATTATGTTAATTAATGAGTCATTTTCAAAATACATGTGCATTGTTAAAGGCTTAATAAAAACAAAATTACGATCGCTTCTTTTGTGTGACGAAAGTTACTCATACAAAATATATGGGTAACTATCGTAACACAATGGAATCAATTAAGTTTTGTTTTAATTAAAGCCCTTAACTACGTACATGTATTTTGAAATTGACTCTAATCCAACCTCTCACCTTTGGCTTGCATGGCGTCAGTCACAGTAGAACTATATGCGGCCATAGCTGCTTGCAAGTCGTCGCTTAACCGTTTCAAAAGCGCTAGATTGCTGTCCTTGATCGCCGGGTCTGACGTCATCTCTGCTTGGCTCTGCGAGTTCTGAAAACAACGTCAAAGAGTAGACATTAATTGACAACATTTAAAATTTTCATACCATTACTTTATCGCAGAACGCAAAACTATTATTTTTATTTGGTTATACGGACTAAACAATTGGTTGAAAATTTAAAATAAAGGTGAAAGCAGCGTCGTCTAAGAACCAGCACTCAAATGAAGTCACCTTGTGGAAAAAATGACAGTAGCAACCTACAAAAAGAACAGTGGTACAATTTCTATACTGAATCCCTCTTAGTAATAGTCCGATTGTATGATTTACTGCGATGTTACCAATAACCTGTAGCTTACGCTCTTTTAAAATGGACAAATGGATTTATTTATCATAAATTGTAATATTACCAAAAATTTAAAAATGTGGTAATATTAAATTTATATCTTTTATTTGATAATATTTGTTAATATCTGAAAGGCCTGGTTAAAAAAAATAAACGTGGTCAATTGTGCACCATGATGATCAGAGATGGTTCACAACTTTGGTTGGATAATAGCAAAAGGACAGAAAACGAACACTAACAATTTTACATAGGTACATAATGGAAAAAATACCTGACCTTTGATAGAGAAGGTGAGTTAACACTCTACTCTCGCTGTTGGTACACAAAAATCAGTTCTGTTCTCACAGGTGTCATCGTATCATATTGTACAATCTAATATGTTATTTGATAACTTTTCAAAAAGGCAACCAATACTGTATTTGATGACAGCTCACATCAGCTACTCTTTATAAAATGTCAAATACGATTTGTTAATATGAAGTTTCTATAAAGATACTGGCTTGTGACGTCATAAAAATCAGTAGTCAAAAAAGTTTTCTTTCTAGTTTTCGTTCAATTAAAAATAGTAAAATATCCAAAAGTTAGTGGTAGTTTATTTGGTTCCGTGTATTTTTGAATTGATTATTGCGGTATAAGACCCCTTTTCCCGGAAATGGTTTCGGAATTAACATAGGTCGTAAAAAAATGGTATATGCCACTTATGAAGATAGAATTGAGCAAATTATAGTACTTCAAACAGCAATCAAATAACCAAATCCTAGAATCACTCAACATTCAGTGGAAAGCAGAGTATTTACAGTGTCAATATACTTATTGACACTTCAATCAAGAGTCGCGCAACGCATTCTTATGCTAAAGCCACACACAATAAAACCTAGATAGATATCAAAAGTCGAGTTCTACTTTGTTTTTTCGCGAAGCAAGGGCACTGTCTTTTACCCCAAAAACTCACAGATTCTAAGAAATAAATAGTGTATATGTATATGTCGCTTACATATGTTATTTCTATGCATACACACACGACGATAGAGTCTTAGAGTCCTATTTTGAAAATGACGGAGATAAAGAGCATTGAATATGATACCGTGTATACATCGTCAATTTAAAACAAAACACATGTTGTTGAATGTATCAATTTATAAACAAATTCGCAAGATTTACAGCACGCAGGGGCCACTGTTGATAAAGTTTTCTTTATACTACGACGGTGGCAAGCAAGCTTGCGGCCCGCTGATGTTAAGCAGTTACCGTCGCCTATGGAAGCTTGCGATGCCAGGAGCATCACACGCGTTGCCGACCCTTTAAGAATTTTACTCCCCTCTTAAAGAACCGCATACTGCAGCCCCCGGGGAAAACCTCCCTGCCGAGGTTATCCCTCATTCCACATGCGGAGCGTTCGCAGTAGAAAATTCCTCAGGGACAACATAGTTTAGGCTCCAGTGTGTGAGGATGAACCCTGCCGATGGCGAGCAGTGCGATGGTAGAAGGTAGCCGTGGGCATCATGTCAAACGATTCCTCAGATCCTTTCCATTATTTCTGCTGTCGTACTGTCGGGAAATCTCGTTATTATATTCCTTCGCAACCATTCATCGAATTTATTAAAGAAATAATTCAAAAACTAACTTTTCCGATAGCAAAAACGATCACAAAACATTATTTTCCGCACCTGTACTTGAGCATTGTGTGTATAAGCCGTCTGCAAACTTATAGTTAACTTACTTAGATATTTAATGCAAGATACGATACGATGCAAGTCGCATGGCTATTTTAGTTTCCAAGTTAGCGCTCGAGGCAGCCATGTATCACAAATAGAATTAGAGTCTTCATATTTATTCATTACTTTGATTCTAAAGAGTGAAGAAACATTTTCGCATAGCTGCAATATTTCAACAAAGACATTGAAACAAAGATCAAATCACAAAGATAAATTTAAATTGGTCACGTGATGGAAGACACCGGGCATCGAACCCGGTATCTCAGGATTACCGCTTACCGTATCAACCACTCCACCACCCCAAAGCCAGGAGACCTCTCGATGATTTTCCTTATATTTTGTGCGTTGATTTGCATTGTTTATTTGAAAGGCTTTACCTTAGGCTTAAACAATTGGGGTGTTTCCACATTAAAAAATAATGAAATATTGAAAAAAAAAAACATGCATACAAAAATCAAAAAATTCTGTCACTACTCTACAAAACCTCGTATCTAATTTGTAGATTAATACTAAGATACGAGCTTTGTTTTAAGTAGGTTTTTGTTACGTAGTGAGTTTTGGTTGTCAACGGACATATGTCAACAGCAATGAATGGTTAGGAAATAAATATGTACACAAAATAATGTAATACTCAGCAACACAACACAATATACAAATACAATACAAGTACCCTTTATTGCACATCAAAATACATGAAATAAAAAAACAATAGACAACAGGCGGTCTTATCGCTAAAGAGCGATCTCTTCCAGACAACTTCCTTCCTTCCTTTGGGTAGTGGAGTTGATGCTAAAAATCACATAGTAATAAATTACGTCAAACTTTTTACCTTTAGACATCAGTGTGATACATGAGGGTACATAGCAGTCAGGGGTTATACAGGGTGGAAAAACAACGAAGATCCTTTCCGCAAAAGGGGGATTGTTTAGATTTAGTACTGTATTTCCTCTAAAGAAACTAGGTTCATATTCGTAAGCGTTTTGAAGTTATAGGCAGTTAACTTTTAATGCAAAATACAGTGACAACCTTCATTAGGTTCAGTAATATTTAACAATAACACAAGGGTCAGTGACCTTTATCAAAACAACATAGTAATAGTAGGGTTGTCACTAAGAAGAACATTAATTAATTTTAATATTTTTACTAATTGTTCGTAACAAAAATCTAAACATTACGAATCGATTCTCCATCACTTAATCTAACCCCCCTGTTGTATATGTAGGTAGAATATATAATGCATGTATGTGAGGGTAGGATTTATGTTAAATAAATGTTCTCTTTGAGTTGCCACACGAGTTGTTTCATTGTGCTTTCCCTGAACATTACACCCCCTTTGCGAGAAGGATCGTCGTGTGTTTCCACCCTGTATACAAAAGTTTCGCCTGGCATTCAAAGTTTGCACAAACAAAATTAATAAAACCTGTGCGTTTAACTGTTTATGAAATTCTATGGGGAGTTCATTCTGGAAGAGCGAGTCCTCCTGACACAGGTGTATAACACCTACTAGGAGTCCTCAACCCTTGTATTCATTATTTGTATTCTTTCGAACCAATAAAAACTTATTTATTTTTTTAGGATAGCGTTTTGTTATCCACTCAATTGCTTCGAATTTTGAGTTGGACTCTATCTATATAATAAAATAAGAGCGGTGACAGGTAGCCGTAGTTACCAAAAGCAATCTAGTGGTTATGGAAAATCAGTTTTATATGGGGAGGTGTCATGATTTTAAGATAAATCTTAATATGTATGAGAGCGCGGCGCCATCTGCTGGTCACAATTTAGTACAGGGATAGCTAGATATTCAAAGATGGTTATAGGATACTTTAGAGGACCACAGAAAATTTAAAAAAATATGCGGACGAAGTTGTGGGCAACTCCTTGTTATTAATAAATTATCGACTTCGCGCGACTAGCGGAGCGTATGCGGCGGCCATTGGTGGGAGCAGGAGGTCCGAGCGCGGTCTCGCTCACTCCTATGGTAGGGTTGCCATCCGGGACATGTTCCGGTTTGAAGCATGGTTTCCCGGCGTCCCGGCTGATAAGCAAATTGTCCCGGTTTAAAAATCATAGTCATTTAATAGAGGACTGGACTTGGTAAACAGTAATATACCTACAATAAACGCGACTTAATAGCTAGGCTAATCGTACGTGGATAGAACGACGTACGCGCTGACACTTGTCCGTTCACGTTTCACGAATTATATTAAATGGCTGTGTTGTTTTGTGTTTAGGCAAGGAATAGTATATTGTGTCATAAGGGTAGTAAGTAAGGGATTACTAACGAAGGTCTATTAGAAGCCCGACGCCGAAGGCGGAGGGCTTTTAATGTCCTGAGTTTGTAATCCCCTTACTTCCCGCCATACACACAATATTTTTCATCACATTTGGGAGTAAATAACAAATACATAAGACAAAAAGAAACATTAAACTAATTAAACGATAACGATTGACAGCTAACTTTTTTCTGCATATATTTTTTTAATTTACTATAAGCACGGGCAAAACGGCCATCAGCTTAAAACAGAAAACAAATATACACAGAATCTTACCATCTATCATTGAACAAATAACAATTAACAATATTATGCAGGAATAATTAACACCGTAATATATTATAAAACTTAAATACGAACAGTAATTTTGTTACAAAACTAAATAGTACCTAACCAATAATTTTATAACTTTTTTCTGTTTTTGGTGTCGTCTACCACAGATAATGCTAAGAACTGCGTTTAGTTTAGAAACATGACAAGCCATACGCCAGATTGTAACGATAATTCAAAACTAATTTTAATAAAATTATTGCAAATTACACTTAAATAATTGTAAAACATAAATATTAATGCAGTACATGTACCGTATTAATTCAATACACAATAAAATTTGCTGGTAGGCAAGTTTTGTTCGTACAACAAAAAACCTTGGCTGGATTGAAACCTCCTTAGTCTGAAGTAAACTGCGAGTGCGTACTATATTTTGAAAACTAAAACCATAACTCCCTCGGGAGTTATAACAATTTATAACTCCCGCGGGAACAATATAGGCCTTAGTCCTTCAGTAACACCTACATGTAATACCATCTTTTACGAGCAAATGTGATGAAAATAACATTTAAAGTTACCTATTGTTGTAATACATAAAAGTTCCGTTTTTTCTACCTTTACTAGTTTTTCTTTAAATGTCCCGCTCTGAGTCCCCAAACTTATGGCAACCCTATCCTATGGCCACCGCTCGCAGCTCTGTCGTTAGTCTAGAAGTCAGAATGCGCGCTCCAAGCGGAGCGTTCGGAAGGGCGGGCAGAGGGCGAGTGTCATGAAGAGTGGACAGCGTAAATAGTACATTACGTAACAAGGGTGGTAAACGAGGAATTACAAACGAGTGTCTATTAGCTTTAATGCCACGAGTTTGGAATTCCTTTGCCATCAGAGTCACGTACGACGTTTTTCATCACAGTTTGGAGGAAATAAAACAAAAGTAATAAATAGTAGTCAATTCCAAAATTACTTACCGCCCTAGGGCGTAATTTATAACTTACCGCCCCGTTTTCTAGCAGGTAAACCCTTGATTTACGAGCAAGTGAAAATTAGTTTTACGTCACCCTTAGGCCGTAGCTTCCGGGCCGGAGATAACCTCACTTCCAGGCCAAGGCAACATTTAATCTTTGGACAAACCACGAGCGGTAATTCGTTAAGCCCCAAATCTCATTTATGGCATGTTTACAAATTCACCTACACAAATTCCCTAGGTATGTAACGTACTGAAACCACGTTACGTAACCTTGGTAACGTGAAACCGTCAACTTTGTCTTTGCGGGTTACTTCAACGGCTGTTTAAGGCAAATATAAGTCCAAATTCTGTTAAAGAATAGCTTCTTAATCTAAACAAAACACGTTTGTGAATAGTACTTAATAGACTGTTATAGCAAGAGCAAAGACTGTTTTAACCCCTTGTATGTTATGACAAAAATTTGCTAACCTAATTGAAACTAACTGATATTTTAACGGAAAGTTCAAGTGTCCTGATCAGCGTCTAAACATACGAGGGGTTAAGGAAAAGAGTATAAAAAACACTCACCAATCTCTTCCCAGTGCTCAAACTCTCCATCAAACACTTATATGAAACTTGTTCCAGGCTCGCTGTACTCTGGAAGTCATTCAGGCTGCCCCTCTTGTTGGAATCGAGTGAATAACTCTGAGTCTCGTTCAGTCGCGGCTTCGCCGGCGACCGGACCGATCTGAACGAATGATTGAACAGCTTGCGTTCCGTCCGCTGTTCTTTTGTTTCACTCACGAAGTAGTCGTTGTGGAATTCTAAGTCGGGTTTCTTCTTGGAGATGTTCGGGACGCTGGAGGATAGGGTGGGGGGGTCTCCCGTGGGTGAGGTGTCTTTGGAGGAGGAGGATGATGAGGCAAGGGTGTCGCAGTCAGAACTGTGGGTGTCGTACGTGCTTAGTTGTTCGATGAGCCGTTTTATCGTTGATATCGTCTGAAAAGTAAGTAGGTACGTGAACATATTTAAGCGGGTAAGACCAAGACAAAGATGGATGAAATAAATTTATTTATTATGTATATCGTCGTTTAGTACCCATAGTACAAGCTTTGCTTAGTTTGGGACTTGGTTGATTTGTTTAAGATTTCCCCTTAATATTTATTTTATATTTAATTTACCTGATTCTCAGATTCGCTGCTGATCTTCTGCGGCCATCCGATGACGGATAGCGACTCTTCCACGGCACTCGGCTCCCAAAGATAAATTATGCTCTTAACTTTGCTCTTTATATCTGAAAGAATATTAGTTTGTGAGTATTTTACCTAAAAATCAACCTACATATGTAGCTGTGTTTTTCTGACCAGTAGGACTACTCCAATTCGACCGTTGCCGTCCTGCTCACCCAAATATTTTTTGACATGAGATTGAGGGACGGCACTATACGATTGTCGAATTTCGAACACAGGAGTACCTAAACCCTTCTGTTGTCGGTGGTTCCTGTCTCGTACTTTTCTTAATGTGCTTAAGACCCCTGCTAAGCACACAAGCGCCATATATTGACAATTTCTAGACAGATCAGTAGACGGCATTGGTGTATCAAGCGGAGGTCTTTTTCAGATGTGTCGTGCGATATACTACGTTGAATAATATTGGTGGCCAAGCCAATGGTTGCTCTATGTACAATAATTCCCACTCCCAGGTAGCAAACAGGCTATATAAGAGCTTATGCAGCCATTATAACTCTAAATTAAGCTATAAAAAGGCTAACATGCACACCCGCGGCGTGGCCCGCGCGACCTCTTCCTTTAAAGTCCTCGCCGCTATGACAAGCCCTACAGCTACTGATATTTACACTCACCCTCCACTGTAGCGGCGGCCTCGCCCGCCTGCCCCGCTTGCACCAACATGCACACCCGCTGCGTGGGTCGCGCGACCTCTTCCTTTAAAGTCCTCGCCGCTATGACAAGCCCTACAGCTACTGATATTTACACTCACCCTCCACTGTAGCGGCGGCCTCGCCCGTCTGCCCCGCTTGCACCAACATGCACACCCGCTGCGTGGCCCGCGCGACCTCTTCCTTTAAAGTCCTCGCCGCTATGACAAGCCCTACAGCTACTGATATTTACACTCACCCTCCACTGTAGCGGCGGCCTCGCCCGTCTGCCCCGCTTGCACCAACATGCACACCCGCTGCGTGGCCCGCGCGACCTCTTCCTTTAAAGTCCTCGCCGCTATGACAAGCCCTACAGCTACTGATATTTACACTCACCCTCCACTGTAGCGGCGGCTTCGCCCGTCTGCCCCGCTTGCACCAACATGCACACCCGCTGCGTGGCCCGCGCGACCTCTTCCTTTAAAGTCCTCGCCGCTATGACAAGCCCTACAGTGACAGATATTTACACTCACCCTCCACTGTAGCGGCGGCCTCGCCCGCCTGCCCCGCTTGCACCAACATGCACACCCGCTGCGTGGCCCGCGCGACCTCTTCCTTTAAAGTCCTCGCCGCTATGACAAGCCCTACAGCTACTGATATTTACACTCACCCTCCACTGTAGCGGCGGCCTCGCCCGTCTGCCCCGCTTGCACCAACATGCACACCCGCTGCGTGGCCCGCGCGACCTCTTCCTTTAAAGTCCTCGCCGCTATGACAAGCCCTACAGTGACAGATATTTACACTCACCCTCCACTGTAGCGGCGGCCTCGCCCGCCTGCCCCGCTTGCACCAACATGCACACCCGCTGCGTGGCCCGCGCGACCTCTTCCTTTAAAGTCCTCGTCGCTATGACGTTGTCATATTCAGCCTGGATCTTGTTGGCCGTGGCCGAGTCAATAGCTGCCTTCGTGCTGTTCACGTCCTTTGCTTGTTGTAGTAGCCTGTTAAGAGGAACTTCGTTGTAATGGATGCTTCCATTCAAATAAGGTCAGTGACAATTAATGACTATTATAAACGTCAATTTTGCGACAAGCTTTTTTATATCACAGAGGTGGACGCTTGCAACTGCAGGGGATTCGGATGCGTGCTGCCGACCCATTAAAAATCTGTACACTCCTTTTTTGAAGAACTTCATACTGTAGTCCCCCGGGAAAACTCGGCAGACAGCTCATTCCACAGCCTGAGCATTCGCGGGAGAAAAGTCCTTTATTGCACATCCACCGAGACGATTCTAAACTCGGTAGCTGTTCTTTTTTACATTATAGATTTCATATCACCGCTATTTGGCTCCATCTGAAGACCAGCTCCGTCTTACCATATTATTGTATTATCGTCAAAGTTACGTAGCACTTATACTAAATTTTAGGCCGATCGGTGCCCGGCAAGCAATTTATATCGTCCTTGCAAGATTTGACATACACATACAAACATCCCAAGTAAAAAAAAAATGAAAAATAGTGAGAATGTGTACTTTTGTACCGTGAGACTAGAAGACCTATCCAAATTACTTAGATCGTAGTCAAGCGCAAGAAATATTCGAGTTCATCACATATTTGCCCTTGCCGGGATTCGAACCCAGGACCGGCGGCTTATGGCAGCTGCACTCCCACTGCGCCAACCGCGCCATTAAAATAATTCGTGGATGAATCTACGTCTTTAAAAACAAGTAAATATTACAATTACTTTAACATTAACTATTAGTACTCATATTTTTACAAGTAATCGTTTTATAATCATACCTGTGCTAACTCGGGGCACGTTCTAGTCATTTGGGATCGATAAAAAAGGTGTCGATATAATATTAAAAAATGTGCTTATTGAAAAATCTCGATTTAAAAAAGGTTCGATATCATATCTGATAAAGTGGATCTTTTCATCTAGGACGGCGGTCTTTAATACCAACGAATAAAAAAAAATGATTTGATGTCGAATAACATCGATATACACGCATTTTTTGTCGATAAAATATTTTGCTACATCACTTTCGTATCTGTATCTCGAGCTAGCACAGGTATGTTTATAATATAAATATGTGTACGTATAGTTTAGCGTCTCTAACGCATTCTCTAGTTAATAGGTATTGCAGATGATCTGACATCTAAATAAGATGTGTGTCATCAACACCTACGTAACATTAGCCCATTGTAAGAAGACTTGCTTAGCCAAAACAATGCACAATATAATGTAAAGCCTGTCAAACAGATATCAGATCCTGAGATAGTGACGTTAAAAGCGGCATAAATATAGCCCCACAGGGGGTTAACAACCCACGCCATATTGCGGACTTTTAATGATACTAATTTATTTTACTGGCATAGACACATTCTTGGTAACTGACGTTGAAAGTCGGTGAATATCACTGATGTAAACAAAGAGGAAACAGGACTTAATATTCCGCAAATTTCAAGTATTTTTTGCATAATGAAGCCAAAACTATCCACAGTGACGAAAGTTATGTTTTTTTTTTCAATAGGATTCAGTATTTATTTCCCAAGAAGAACAAAGGATTCAACAACATTCCGGTAAACTATGTTTTGAATTTGGTTGATGTCAAATTCTTGACAAATCGCTAATGACGTGTAATAATATGACGTATGCACATTATTGGCATATGAAAGCTGTTTGTAGCGCCACTATCCCTGGGCCGGACCGACGCTTGTTAGGCTATACATACATACATACATACATTGCAAGTTAAATAAAAGTTTGTAAAAATATATGTGTATATCACTACATGGTAAGATGCGAGTTAGGGTGGGATCTGGCCTAACCGACGAGTTTGACGTGGTGACCGGGCTGAAACAGGGAGATGCACTGTCGCCCATGCTATTCAACTTCGCACTCGAACACATAGTGAGGAAGGTGTTAGAGTCGGAGGGAG
Source organism: Apotomis turbidana (assembly GCA_905147355.2). Taxonomy (NCBI): domain Eukaryota; kingdom Metazoa; phylum Arthropoda; class Insecta; order Lepidoptera; family Tortricidae; genus Apotomis; species Apotomis turbidana. Next base: position 5,060,185 of record LR990280.1, read on the forward strand.
GAGTCGAGTTGAATGGTGTACATAAAGTGGTTGGATATGCTGACAATCTAGCATTACTTGGACAATGTGCTGAAGGTGTGGTGGGGATGGCCCAGGTTCTTGAGGAGGAGGCAAGAAGGATCGGTCTCACAATTAACCGGGAAAAAACAGAGTACCTGCATATGAGGAGGTACCGAAATACTAGGAGTGGCAGAGATAGCTTGGTGGTAAATGACACCAGCTATAAAGGCGTGGCCAAATTTCGGTACTTAGGGTGTACGCTCACCGACTCCAACCAACGAGCCGATGATATTCACATTCGCGTACAGAATACGTTACGGTGTACAGCGGCCCTTCACAGAGTGTTAGTGTCCAAGCTGATTAGCAGAAGAACTAAGATCCGCATTTACAAAACGGTTATCCGTCCGATCTTGATGTATGGATGCGAGGCTTGGACGCTGACACTTAAGGAAGAGAATAAGCTCTTGGTGACGGAGAGGAGGATTTTCCGGAGGATATTGGGGCCGATCTCGGAGAACGGCATCTGGAGGCGCCGAAAGAATGCCGAAATAGAAGATCTTGTGGCTGAGCCCAACATTATCGGTGAAACCAAATCGGCTAGACTGCGCTGGCTTGGCCACGTGGAAAGGATGGATGAGGATCGAGCTGTGAAGAGAGCTTATACCGGACAGCCACGCGGGAAACGTCCAGTCGGACGTCCCCGATATCGGTGGAGTGACCAAGTCATTAAAGACTTGATTGAACTTCATCGACCGGAATGGCGGGAGGTAGCTCAGGACAGAGGAGGATGGCGTTCTCTAGTGTCGGAGGCCAAGATCCACTTTGGGTCGTTGAGTCAGCGCAGTAAGTAAGTAAGTATATCACTACATAGTATAAAACAAAGTAGCTTCCTGCTCTCTCTCTGTCCCTATTATGTATGCTTAAATCTTTAAAACCACGCAACGGATTTTGATGCGGTTATTTAAATAGATAGAGTGTTTCAAGAGGAAGGTTTATATTTATAATACATGAATAATTTATCAGCATTGCACCCGTGCAAAACCGGGGCGGGTCGCTAGTATGTATATATATATATAAAAAGCCTGACCAGAAATATATGAGGATGCGCCATATTGCGGAATTTCACTGGAACTAATTTCTTACACTGGCAATGATTTTATGATGGTTGTCAACAATGTCAATGTCATTCGTGCTGGTTTCTTTAAAAGACAAATATTTAAAAAATGCCGATAACCATTCACATTATAAATAAAGTGTACACGTGTCTACTACACGAAAAACAGTCAGGAAAAGAGTGCATTCCATTAAATGATATTACGAGGTTAACATAAGAACTGACAGGTATTTAAAACTGATGTCATTATAGGGTGTTGCGATTGGTTGCAAAATTGTTGCCATATAAATCTTGTAAACTGCATACAACATGCCTCCTCAGCATATTCATATTATTTAAAAAAATAAACGAACAAAATTAATAAAAATAATAAATAAATAACAAGCCACTAATGCAAAAAAACAGATGTAAATTAATTCGTTAGTTATTGACTACCATCGGGAATAGTGCGCTCATACATTTGTTGACACTTCCGAACGAATTAGATCTGTGTTTACCTGTTAATCAGCTACGCTCAAGCCGAGACGCGCACCGCGCTCTCCGGCCGGCAACTTGTTTTGCATGCATTTTAAAAACTACCTCCTAATATTATGATAACTGATGATAGTGATGATTGTTAAAATATTTACTTTTTATATTCGCTCACTAGTTTATTGTTAATAATTATACTAACCATTTGTTTCTTTCTCATGTAAGTGAATAATTGTAATTCTTATGAGAAATAAAGATCTTTAAACCGAAATTGCGCCCTCCCTTCCCTCCCTCTTTGCAATCCTCATATATTTCTGGTCAGGCTTTACAACCGAATTGAAAACAATAGAGATCTCACCTGATAAGCCCCCCGGTACGTTCGTTCTTGTTACTGTGGACCGCGAACGCCCCCGCGGTGATGACGTCATGGAAGCCCGTCTTGTTCAGGGTGTCGTTGTGGACCCACATTCGCTGGAGGTGCAGATTGACCGGGGCGAACTCCAAGCTGGCGAGGTCTGTGGAGGAATAGCCACGTCAAACAGTGGAATCAAATACCCAAGGCACTGACGACCTAAATTGTTGAGCATACTTTGCCTGTCATTTTGCCTCGTCAAATCACGTAGCCGTTGATAATTTCCTGAGCATAGCGAAAGCGAGATAAGAAGGTCCAAGCATTTGTTATATAATGTATAGTTGTTCGAGAGAGACGAACGTCATAATGAAGAGGTTGATGGCGGATACGATATCCAAAAGACAAAAGCTTAGATACTCCATTTTAGCTAAATGTTGAGAACGGAGGAACATTGGAAAATAATAAAGAGAGTATATGTAACAGTTATACATTGGCCGTTTAGTCAATAGACTCCCTGTCAAATATCCTAAGCATCCCTGTGTTGAAAAGTAGCATGATATCACTAAGGCAAAAATACTAAATATGTAGGTGCAGTACGGGATGGGTCTGAAGTACATCTCAGGACTGCGAGGCAGCGTCGGCAGCGGCACTAGTGCCTCAAGTGGGAGCAGAACAACTCCAACTCTGTTGCTTACCTTACCACTAGGAGTAAACACACACCTATACTAAGTATCTTTCTTAGCGTTAGGCGGCTCTCTTTCCTCACCGTGATCTAGATATGTCTGGTACTCAGGTCTCAGTAAGTAAGTAATATTCTGGGTACCTTTCTTGGCGCTAGGTTTGAAGTGTGCCTCGGGACTGCCGAGGCAGCGCCGGCAGCGGCAGTAGTGCTTCAATAGCGCCACATGGGCACTGACCAGCTCCAATTGCTTTCGTTGCCAATGCCCACAGATCTCGCCCACGGACAGCAGTTGTTCGAGAAGCTCTTTCTCGCGTTGGATGAATATGTCCCTATAAAAAGATCTACTGTAAAAACAGGCTCGGCAATTTGGGGTGAAAAGTATTTATGACCTAACTTTTTCACTTAGTTGTAATCAATTGGCGATAAAGCATTTTGAAAAAGGTTATGGCACACATAGCAACTTGGCACCGGACGGACTAGCTGCCTGACCGCTTAAAATCATTGGCTCCGTCCACTCTGTGTCATCCATACGCACGCACCCGATCAACACCACTGAAATGAGGACGCGGCGTCCACCTTCATGTGCGCGGGACCCACGCGCGGGCTATGCAGTGCAGTTAAGTTTCATACAAGGAATACTGGACTCCTCTTTCCGCGGAATAAACGAATAAAAAGACGTCGCGTTGCGGAAAACCAGCCCGTGCCAACCTAGCAGTACGGCTCGAGTTTAAGGCTCCTTATCCGTTCAAAAATGCTGATTGTAAGTATAAGACATTTTTCTCTATGTTCAAACATGTTTCTTAACATATTATTAATGTTATTACTTAGAACAGCACCATTTAGATTTATTGGTATATATTTGAAACCTACAGTTTGAATTTTTCATTGATAGTTTTTGTTTCAAAAACCATTCGTAATTGTCAAAATTCACGCAGAAAACCGTTTTTTTTTTCAACTTATTTTCGACTGCACGCAATGAAATCATGAAGCTATGTTACTCAACTCAGGGAAAAGTATTATTTACTTTACAAAGTTCATTGAAATTATCAATATATTTGTCATAAGATGAAAAAAAAAGGTAAGGTTAAGCGGTGCCGAGTAGTTACATATGCGTATTGTTTAAACAGAATAAGTCACAAACACAATACTTACAGCAGTTCTGTCGGCAGCTGAAAGCACACTTTCGCCTCGGCCATAATCTCATGTACCGTAATATCCCCGCCCAGGCCTGAGTGGAACCTGTACGTCACTTGATGACTATTTACAAAGTTCTGCTTTAAAACGCTCCCATACGACGGGAACTTGAGTTTTAATCCCAATCTAGGTGGTAAAGACTGAGAGCGTCTATGGCACTGGATTTTCTGGGGTATGTCTATGCAATTCTTGTCGTTGTGGCTCGGGCTGGTGCCTATGTAGGATGGCTCGAGGCTCCAGCCGTTGATGGTGACGAAGCCGACTGTCTTGTTCTCTCTTGTTGATAAGGCTACTCGTAGACGTTGGGCTTCCTGTGGAAAAGGTGGTCATTGGTTATTCTGTTTAAAGTAAGACGCTTAGCACGAAGATTTCCCTACATTAGTTATCTTTATTGCTGGCGCGCTCTCGTCTCACTGGCTAATGCCACTATAGGAGCACAACAGCAATAATATTTATGCGCGTGCGATAGAGATTAGGTAATGGCGGGTCAATGTACGAAATTCTTCGTGCTTAACGTCCGTACTTTATCTCTATTATAGTCATTTCCAGGGACCATTCTACAGACGACAGGGGCTCGTTCTTATGCTGTAGCCTAACTGTATAGTGGTGAGAGTCAGTGAGGTGTATCCCATAGGTACTGCTGTCTCGGACATGCGCTCCTTGACGTCGTAGACCACTCTACAGACGATAGTAAGTAGTTGTGATCCTGTAGCCTACCTGTATAGTGGTGAGCGTCAGTGAGGTGTATCCCATAGGCACTGCTGTCTCGGACAAGCGCTGCTTGACGTCGTAGTCTACTCTACTGACGACAGTGGCTCGTTCTTATCCTGTAGCCTACCTGTATAGTGGTGAGCGTCAGTGAGGTGTATCCCATAGGTACTGCTGTTTCGGACACCCGCTCCCTGACGTCGTACACCACTATACGGACGAGGGCGTCGCCCGTGAGCCCGTCGCTCGCTCGGAAGAGTATAGTCTTCGAGAAGCACGGATTGCTGCACGTCTGAAAAGAATAATTTAATCTAAAAAGTGTGTTTAAAACCATTTCAATCAACACAATATTTGTCAGTGTGTATTTAAAAGTTACACTGATATCAACGGTTACCTTAATAACTTATATACATATAGTAGGCAGGGCTAAATTTCCATATAAAGTTTACACGGTAGCCACTAATGTGTTCATCATCTTGCAGAGCTAAAATAAAAGTATCGTCCATTTTAAAAAGAGCTGTAACACGTATACATCAGTGTCCACAAAGTGTATTCCACGGCACACTTAAGCGGCAAAAATAAGGTTTCATAAAGTAAAAACATACGTAAAATCATTCATCATAACGGCACAAAATTTGTTTAATCGGCAGTAAAAAAAATCTTGGGTAACTTCATTTAAATATGAAAATAGGGGCAGTTTGCGGTATAAAAGTCAATCATACATTTAGATTCCAAATTGACAAATTACACAAGTAAGAACGAATGTACGGGTGTGAAATTCATATCTCTCGCAGCACTATAGTTATATATATGTAACTTAGAATAAATGGGTAAAGCTCAGGGGAGCGTTTTGAACGCTCCTTGATTTATGTCATGTTTTCACGAATAATTAACATTATTTTAGCAAAAAAAATCGTTAATTGGTGAGCTCATAGCAAAGCGCTTGTTGCGAATTGTGCGGGAATCCAAAAATAAGATTATATTCGTCTAAATTTCGGAACACGAGGGATCAAGCAGTTGAAACGCGCTTGAGCCTTAACGAAATACGCCTATAACGAGAGCCTTCATACAACAGATTTGCGAAAGATGAAGCCCCTCGCTTTTGTTTTTACGGTTGCGTGTCTACGAACCAATCATATAGAGATGTGTTGCTTGCGAGCTTGACGTTGTGACAGATGCGCACACGGACGAAACTTAGCCCGCGGCTAACCAAAACTGGCTCCACTCTCAAGCGCTGACTAGGTTTCTAGACTTAATTCTAAGCACTATAAGTAATGATGTGCCACGCGTTACCTTGTTATCCTCGTATACTAAAGCGGCAATTACACTGCGTCGTTCACCTAATGCGGTCGCCGAATTCATTTTAAACTACTTAGGTCAACAAACGTCGTCTTCACATTACTCTGTCCGCCTACTGCGGCGACCGAATGACTCTTGAATGGATTCGTTCAACGAACGTCGTCTCTACACTAGTCTGCCCGCCTAATGCGGTGGCCGAACGCGGCGGCTGAACTACAAAGTCATCCATCAGATCTCTGAGAGCTGTCGCGATGTTAAAGCTTGTGCTTAGGAAAGCTAGTTTATTACTTTGCTTAAAAATACAGGAAATATTAATAAAATCAATAAGAAAGGAACGAAGATACTGGGTTCGGAAGATAGATGCATTACGCCTATGGAGCAACAGTAACTTTGTGTGATGACCTGTATGACGTGCAATTAAAAAAAAAACATAGGATGGATTAACCACATTTTGAGTACTTATTAAGACGGATTTCACCATTAATTGAGAAAAACACACACTATTTCGCGAGACTTTAAGCTTTCTTATGAAACTACAAATAACACTACGTTATCTAGCCACGGAAGATTCATTTTTACTTTATCAAATGATCTGCGGTCCTTGCTGTCTGTGACCTAATAAGGCGGACAGATGTCGTATTTACATTGCTTCAGTCACCTTATAGTTGGCAGATGTCGATCGCCGAATGCGGCCGACTGACGTTTCTTCACACTTTTGCGGTCGCCGCATGCAGCATGCGGCGAACGACGAAGTGTAATTGCCGCTTTAAACTCGAGTAAGACTAAAGTTGTTAACGTTGCATGGTCAACTTGATGTATGAGATGCTTGGTCCCTTACGGGCTGTCTAGCGACAAAGATTATGTTAGTTAGTTTTGCTGGAAAGTTCCGCAAGTCTACATTCATCCAAAGTGAACCTAATCGAGTGAAAGCCTGTAATTGTATTATAAAACTAATCATTTAGTGGCGAACTGAATTAGGTTGACTCAGCTTAAGATTACCTGACCTGAATTAGCCCTGATGGAACATTGAATTGCAATATTGCAATGTCGGAATGTTGCGGTCCGTCAGGTTTTTTATTCAATAAATGCCGTCTGAAGTTAGCACGGTAACTTCTCATTTTACCGGTGGTTCGTTTATTTCATTTGCGTCGAGTCTAAATACCTAGATTTCCTCGACTGGCATTAAGTACGACGCTATAATATTTCCCGGGTATTGATCTAGATGTTTTTATAGTAGATTCGAGATTGGAAGAGAAAATAGTTTTTAAATGCAGATAATTATTCCTTAGAACTAAGCCTCTGCTCTCTCTCTTTCCGTCCCTCTGTCACTAGATTACTATCTATTGACATACATAGATTTGGAATTTACGCATTAATATTTTAAACATTTGCTATAATTAAAGGCTCATTGTATTACAGGCGTTTTTTTTTTGTTTGATGGTTTCATGTTCTTATTTGTGGTGATTAAACTGGTTAGGGAATACAAATATTTATTAAAAAGAACTACAAAAGTCTGAAATCGAAGGTCGACTGTCGACGATCGTTTAAAATGACCCGTCGTGTCGGTCGCCATCAGATATTATTGTATCGGATCAAATAGTCTTAAGCATTGTTCATTTTCAATAAACTCCTTACATGTCTTATTGTCATTAATGTTTCAACATCTAGTTTATTACTAACTAACGACCCACCCCGGCTTCGCACGGGTGCACCCTGCTATATAAATTATGCATGTATTATACATACAAACCTTCTCTTCTAAAAAACCGCATCAAAATCTATCCCGTAGTTTTAAAGATCTAAGCATACCTACATAGGGATTGTTATTCGCATTACTAAATTCCCTGATAGCCCAATACGCGAAGGGTTTTGAACTTCAATAACATACCTACAAGTGCGTGATTTTTCATAGTCAGTTAGAGTATATTGAGTACTAGGGGTAATTTTTTTACTCGTTTTATATTGCGCTGACATAATCTCTCGATAAAAATATTAGAAAATAATACGGAATGTTAAAACAGTAAACTGCGATGCCCTAGTGCAGAAGAATTGCAATTGAATAATCTTTTCTAAGATTTACAGAGGTTGCTTACAAAAAACATATTTTATACTTAACGCACAATCAAGATCCGTTACAAAATGTTCATACCCAATAGTACTCAATACGACCTTGTTAACTTAAAAAAAAACCCGTGCAATAATTTTAGTTTGAGGGGCAATTATACCCTACCCGTATTGGACTACGTTCGGTATGGCCCCTCGTTGGGCGCCACACTGAACTTTAAACGCCACTACTCGATAAAATTCGGCTCACATGATAACCCAAACAAATAAGCTCGAAACCTTATCGTAACTCGACTCAAAATATACGAATGATCTGTCCCTTACCATGAAGTTTACAGTGACAGTACTCGCTAGTGATTACATAAAGGATTTGTATGGAGAATTGTAGTTCTACAAAGAGGCGGTTTATTCTCCATACAAATCGTTGTTTGGGTTATCATGTGAGCCGAATTTTCTATTTGGGTCAATCAACTTTGTTCTGTTGCTTGTTGCCATGGTGATATCCCCTAGGTTACTCTTCAAACCTACGATTTTCGGCGGCAATATTCAACAAAAATGTTGTAATTGCAGCAGTTAGAAGCCTATTCTTATTTAGAATATCTCTTGAAAATACTTATATTATAAATTATCAACACTTTTCTAAGAAGTTTAATCACCATTGTCCCCTGGGTGACGGACAGAATAACAACAAGAAGAGTTGATCCTTCCACCTCCGTTTGATTTTTTGCAATCCATCAGTTTGGGTTTACCAGTTCGAACAATTCATTTACCCACCGTCCCGTTCTCTCTGAATAACGATTTTATTGTTGCGTATTTTATTTGAAAGTGCAATATTGAATTGATACAGTAAACTGATTCGGCGCATAGATGTCAGTGGCGATCTGACCCGGATCTCTCCCGTTTCCTACATTTATGTGCGTTTTAATTGCGATTTTAATCCGCCGTCGAAGTTTTGATAAACGCGAAATATATAAATATTTACGGCTAAATAAAAAAAACCCAACCTGTAATGAAAAATAAAGGTAAACATATTCAAAAAAATAAAGGGCAATTAAATTCAAAGGTTCGCAAATTTCAAGATTTTTTATAACATATAGCAAATTTGATATATATTTAGATTAGATTTATTTATTTCATAATAACAAATTACATTATAAATTATCCTAAGTTAATCTACATGAATTTTGATATTATGATCGTCAATAGAAACATAAAATTTAAAAATAATCATTCAAATAAGTCAAATACACCATCATAACAAAACTACAACAATAAAATTTTTTTAACAAAAAAAAAGAACCGACTTCAGTAAAACTAAAAAACCAAAAATAACCCGTTCAAGTACAGATTACATTTGACTCACCCTTCGAAGTCGATCCCAAACCACTCAGTTCTTATATTTATAGTTATATTTTACTGAAGTCGGTTCTTTTTTTTGTTAAAATTTTTTTTTTTTGCTGTTTAGTGATTCATATCAAAGTTCTAGTGCCATCTGTGGTGTTCATCATCAGCTTCCTTACACCAAATCCTATTTACTGAATGTAAATTCTTGACTTTATCAATAAATTACCGAAAGCGCCGTACATGTCCCTATAACATTTGAAGAGTTCCCTCGTTTTCTCCAAGATTCCATCATCAGATCCCGACTTAGTGCCAATGGGACCAACTCGGAGTTATACCCTTTCGATTAAAAAAAAAAATTGAAAATCGGTTCACGGTTCTCGGAGATATCGAGTAACACACATACAAAAAAAATAAAAAATAGTTCGAATTGAGAACCTCCTCCTTTTTTGGAAGTCGGTTAAAAATAGAATCGTAAAATGCAATGTCAGATAAAACAAAACATAATGTCACTAGGACTAAAAAACTATAGCTACAGAACTTATAATAGGTATACATATCACCAATGGGATCGTCAGAAAAACATTAAAAACTAAATAAACAAATGTCATTTTATAATTTCATATCCATATACTCGCTTACAGAATAAAATGGATTTTTCAATAAAAAGTTTCTCAATGTCCGTCGAAATGTTTCGTCAGTTGGTTCAGTTCGTATTTCGGCGGGTAGATGCTCGTAGTAGGTCGGGCTGATGACGCGCGGGTTTTTACCTGCAAGTGCGTTGCGACGCGGGACTGTTCTGAGCCTGCCTGGCAAACTCTTTCAAACGAACATTACAATTTCAAATATATAAGGTGAGTAGTGCGTCATGATCTGGTACGTTTTGAATAAATCCCTACAAGAATGTCTGGGTTTCACCCCAGCCAGTATTCTGAGTGCGCGCTTTTGGAGAATGAGGACTCGTTGGGCATCAGTAGAATTACCCCAAATGATTATTCCGTATGACATCAATGAATGGAAATGCGAATAATAGACAGATTTTAGCCCATTTTTGGTTATTAATGGTTTTAGTTTTTTTAATGCGAAGACAGCACTACCCAACCTGTCACAGGGCCGGTCTACATGGCACCGGTTATCAGAATCCTCATAATTCCTCAAAACAAAAATTGCATATAATAATTTGCAGCCATCCACATAAGAACACTTTATCACGGTTAAAATTGCAACTTAGTTATTTTTCCATAGGTAATAAGAAAAACAAATGGTTTATCGTTCACTGTATTAAAACATATGATATAATTTCAACACATGGAATCGATCAACAGATTAGAATTATCGTTTCGTAGAAAATCAGTTAATGTATTATCATTTCTTGTAACAACACTTGACATATTGCTTATTTCGTATACAGAATACTTAATAAAATGAACACTTAATACAATTAACAAAAAGCATAATAGCGGCCCTTCCGCCCTTGCGTGACAAAGCACGGTCGTCCGTAATCCCCTCCCATGCTTTGTCACGGCGGGCGACGGCCGCTCTCCCTCCGCGCCTCCGGCGTTACAAAAACACTCTAGGGTGCTCTGTGTCGGCACCTACCTAACTAGCGAGAGCCCTACATTTGGACTTTCGCAGGCTTATATATGGTAAAAGGAAAGTTTAGTAAACAACTAACGACGTTGTAGCTGTTAAAAACGCTTATATCGGTGAGAAATTAACACAGTAATTCGATAATATCTGGCGAGCGCAGGCCACTAACAAGATTGGTTACAGGAACACTATTACTGCCGCCCAAGTGCATGTTCCTGAGGCAGCGAGGTCGAATGTTTATACATACTTTTATAACCGAATTCAAAAAAGGTGGAGGTTCTCAATTAGAATGTATTTTCTTATGTTTGTTACCTCAGAACTTTCGACTGGGTGAACCGATTTTGATGATTATTTTTTTAATTAAAAGCTTAAGATGTATTATGTGTGAAATTTATTGTCACTGTCTACACAATTGATATCTAGGTAGAAAAAAAAATTCTTGTTATTAAAATCGATGACATGGTTCCTAAGAACAAATCTTCGTATGTGTTATAGTTTCAGACTTTCCCATACAGACCGATCTAAATGGGCCACCCTGTATTTTTTATGGGAAATGTCTATATTTCTAAAAGTCAGAAATTACCATCAAAGTTCAACATTCCGCGCTAAAGACGCTCCATACTTAGTCTTAAGTGCAGTTGGTAAACATCCGTGTCTTGTCGCAAATATTGCATTTTACGTCATGCATTGGCTAGGAAGTGAGATTTTGTCCCCGTAGCGGGCAGAAATTCCCACTTACGGCCTGGGGTAACGTAAAACTTATAACAGCCCACTATTTTCCTCGGGGATTAATAAATAAGAAAAGTTTTATTATAAAATGGAAATTGTATGAAAATATGAATTATTTCACGATATATGAACGTTTCATGAAGTTTCTCGTTGACAATATTGCATTTCCGTACAAAGCTGTTTACGGGCTTAATATGCGTTTCGTAGGGAAATATGACAGCTGCGAACTATCGCAAATTAACACATACTTTGGGCCAACAATGAACCCAGACAATATTTAGAGGGATTGCTGAGGGAGGTATTTAAGCTAAAGCAACGTATGTGCAGCGAGACGACATTACGAACCTTCTAGATATTAATACATACCCCGGGATTTTCGGTGCACAGAAGATTTGACGCCTAGTGCTCAAATCATTGGTGCACTGATAACACCGATGTTATGGATATTATAGGTAGATTTTGACAGTCACGAAATAGGTAGTGGACATATGTACGCCTGAGAAATTACTTCAAACTTTAAGGGTGACCAAATTATGTATAAAGATAGACTCGAAGCATTTCTTAACTAAAATAACACGTACTTATTTGTAAATATCATATTGCAAAATTGACATATAATGTATTTGTGCATTATGAATAAACTAGCTGCATCGCGCGGTGATACCCGCTCATCCCATGGGAACACTATTTTTTTCGGAATAAAAGGTAGCCTATATGTTTCTCCAGGGTGTCAGCTACCTTCATACCAAAATTTATCAAAATTGGTCCAGCCGTTTAAGCGCACTCACAGAAACACACTCACAAACTGCCGCGTAATATTAGTGTGAAGATTATGAGTAACGGTAATGTTACAGCATACAGTACGGTTAAATAAATAAATATTAAGGGACAATCATACACAAATCGACCTAGTCCCAAACTAAGCAAAGCTTGTACTATGGGTACTAGACGACGATATACATGATATATAAATACATATATAGATAACATCCATGACCCAAGAACAAATATTTGCCCCGGCCGGGATTCGAACCCGGGACCGCCGACTCAGTAGGCAGGTATCTACAAACCGAGCCAAACGCGTCGTCGGTTAAGGATTAAAATAAGCTGATTCAAAATTAAATCCCTCTATTATCACCCGTCAGAAACAATGCACCAGCCAAATCATTGTAATTTGTTCCGGTAAACAACCAAACGTAAACCTTTAATAAGCTCTCGTAAATACAATTGTTCCAATAAACAAATATCCAATATTCAGTGCGCTAAATACTAGGATACACCATTAAGAGGATGTATCACTACGCATTGTCCTATAGGGTAAACCTTCCTGTGCTCGACACGCTAATGCCTAATAGACACCATGCCGTCACCTCTATTCACTTCAAAAAGTTGGTTGAAATTATCAATATATATGTCATAATATAAAAAAAAATGAAAAGGAATAAGGCCTCTTTATGCGCTTATTTATGCTTTGTATGTATAAATAAGACATGAGGTGTCACCACAAAAAAATATGTCTCATGGCATTAAGTCCGCCTTTTGTACGATAAGTTTTCTTTTGTGCAGTAAAAATATGCCTCGTGGCATTAAGTCCGCCTTTTAAACGATAAGTTTTCTTAAGTGCAGTAAAGATTAAATAAATAAATAAAAATAGGATCAAGGTTGATTCTGTTCAATAGCGATATTTCCTCTAAAAACATTTAGTAAAATGTTGAAACTGTAATTAGAATACCAAAGAGCATTACTCCGCAGTCGAAAAGCCACAAAACAACGTATTTAAGTAGTATGTGGTATCAGGGATTGGGAGTGCTGTATTTAGCTGATTTTGATGTCAAAGCGAATGCCGAATGTATAATACTGATGTCCATATTACACACAGGGCGAGTACTCTCGAACTACCCATTATCCCAGTGGCTGACTACCAATAATATTGACTACTATTCACGAGGCTACGTCCTTTGCGGTGCCCACAAACAGCACAGCTATTTACAAACTGTTCGTTTGTGCACTTTATCCGGGAACACACTGTATAATAACCGTGATCTGAAGGCGACACCAATGCGTCATGGGTCTACGCCTTTTGCTACGCAGCGGAGAATCGCTGCTACGAGCTACGGCGTAGCACACGTAGCGAGCATTAAGTGGGTAGAGATTAATCAATACTTATTATTATCATTACAATCATGGTATAAGAAAAGAAGGTATGGCACTCCCGAAAGTGAGACTTTTTACGTCACTGATAGTTGCCACTTTATGATAACAAAAAATTGGGCAAGTGCGAGTCCGACTCGCACATGAAGGGTTCCATGAAGAGTTACGCGTACCATAAAACAAGTTTATTGTATGGGAGCCCCCCTTTAATATTTGTTTTATTTTATTTTTAGTATTTTTTGTTATAGCGGCAATAGAAATACATCATCTGTGAAAATTTAAACTGTCTAGCTATCACCGTTCTTGAGATACAGCCTGGTGACAGACGGACGGACGGACGGACAGCGAAGTCTCAGTAATAGGGTCCCGTTTTTACCCTTTGGGTACGGAACCCTAAAAATTATAAAGAAAAAAAAATCTACCGCCACTCGTACAAAAAATTAAAACCGACAGCATACTTAACCGAGCACATCCTGTACCTCTACGTTGAAAGCTTTCTGAGACACAACTTTTTATTATTTTCATTTCTCTTTGTAACTAACTTATGATACATTAATAAATATATGAATAAAAGCTTTTTAAACTTCAAATATCAATCGACAATATCATTTAGTTTGTTTTGTCTTTCGTTTGAAGAGTGTATTTTCAAAAGGGCTTATTTTTGTATGAGTAACATAGAGAAATAAGTCCTTTTGAAAGGACAATCCTTATTTATTTTTGATATTTGGTAGGGTAAGAGATATAATTAGCGTATTATGACGTATCGTCATCAATCATCATGAATATTTACTACGAAAATCCTCTATATGAGAAAAATAATAAAATTAATATCTAAAGCTAACGAATTATTAAGAAAAGAAATCAGACTGTGAATATAAAAGATCTTTCTAATAACCTTAATAGATTAAAGAAATTCCCAAAACACTCTACCTATGTGTGTTTTTAATAAGAAGTTCCATAGTTTTTGCACAATTTTCATTATACGACTTAACAAAATAACTTTTTAAACTGAAACCGGTTTAAAAGGGGAACCAACTCTTTATTAGTTTGAGAAGCCGGCACGTTCAACAGTTGGCTAGGGTGCCCAACAGTAGGGATTTGGCTGGATTTTCCCGATATTTCGCATGAATGGTATTATAAAATATCCTAACATGTTAAGCTAAAGTGTAAAGCCTTTCAAATAAACAATGCAAAGATCGACACACAAAGCAAAAGGGAAAAATTCGAAACGTTATTTGGCGTTAGGGTGGTGGAAACCTTTCCACCACCCTAACGTGTTAACCTTAACACGTTGGACCGGTAATCCAGAGGTAGGTACCGGGTTCGATTACCGGTCACTTCCGTCAGGTTACGCTTTTAAATTTTTCTTTGTGCTTTGATTCGTATCAATGATACAATATAAAAAAAGTGTGGTGTACCCACATTAAAAATAATGAGACATTACATGTTTCATAATTTTTTAAACATATTGATGTTAACCCTCTACCGCATATAGAAAAAAAACATGTTGTTTGAATTTGAGCTTTAACCTGGCCAATAAGGTCCAAGTTCATGTCTGCCATATATGGCTTCGTATGCGGTAAAGGTTCAACTTACAGTATATTCGGACATTATCACAGCAAATATGACACTTTTTAGTCGTTCTGAACGCGTGTCAAAGTTAGAGACAGTCGAAATGACAGAAAATTACAAGTCAATAAAATAGACAAATCTGTATAGTCCTTCGGTTGGGGCTGTCTTAGAAAACAGTACTATTGTGTGGTTTGTACCTCATAATCGTCCGTCATAAGTCATAAAAGAGAAGCGAGCTTCATAGATAAGGTGACATTTTGGTGGATTATCAACTCTAAGGTATTTGCCATGAATGAGTATGAGTATGAATTGTGTTTTAATGTTAATTAATATCGGGTCCATAGCTCTCTAAGTTCTACCGTTCTATTAGAAGCCTGATGCCCACAAAGAATTAGAAAACAATATGCATTCAAGGATGTTCCCTGTCAAGGTTTTTCAAAGATATTTACCCTTTAATTAGTTTCTCAGAAGTCGACAACAGCTAGAGCTAAAAATACAAATATAAGAAAATAAAGAAAGCTTTGGAATACAAATAAACATAGATAAAATTCAATTAATTAAGAGAGTTCTTCAAAGATATAATCATCTTAACTGAAACGTCCGAATATATTTATGAGAGTATTATTTTTCGGTACGGGACATATATCTACGAGGGTCATGCCAAAAGAAATTAGATACTCGAAAATCATAATGTTTATTATTCATTAAAGTTGTCTATTTTTTCGAAGTATTCACCGTGAACACGTGTACACTTTTCCATCCGTCTAAACCACTTGGAAAATACTAATGACCACTCTTCTTTAGACACTTCAGAAATTTCATAGTTATAAGCTGCCAGGGCATCTTCTTTGCTTTCAAATCGCCTTCCTTTTAATTTGTCTTTGATTTTTGGAAACAGATAAAAATCACATGGTGCTAGGTCCGGTGAATATGGAGGATGAGGCAAGATAGTGACGTGTTTGGTACTAAAATAGTCCAGTGTTCTAGCAGAAGTGTGCGGGGCTGCGTTGTCATGGTTCCAAAGCAGTTGCTGGGTTCCTGACTTTGGCCGCTTATCACACCAAGCTGACAATACTTTTAAGGGCACAAACTGTCACGTACCATTCCGAATCGACTGTTTTTTGATCTTCTAGTACCACAGTAGCAAAATGTCCCGTTTAGCAGAAAAACGAGGCAACCATTTGTTTCTGTGTGCTTCGCGTTCGGCGACATTTTGTTGGTGTCGGTTCATCTTCAAAGCACCATACTGTTGACTGTCGCTTTGTTTCAGGATCATAGTTATATAGCCATGTTTCGTCACCTGTGAGTATATCATAAACATTTTTTTTTTCACCGCCATTAAATTTATTTATCATAAATTTGCACCAATCCACGCGACGTTCCTTTTGCAAATCATTGAGCTTGTGCGGCACCCACCTTGAACAACGCTTGTGGAGGGATAATTGTCCGTGAATTATAGTTTGCAACGCTGCTGATCCAATACCCAGTTCTCGCTCTAGCTCTACGTATGTGATTCGTCGGTTTCAACGAATCATTTTTTCCACAGCTTGCACATTTTCTTGAGTAACTGCGGTTGGCGGCCTACCTGACTTCGGATCATCTTCAAAACTCGCCCGTCCTCTTTTAAATTCAGCAAACCAGTTTAAAACTGTTGCACGTGAACATGCAGACTCACCAAAAGTCGTGACTAAAAGTTCAAAACATTCTTGAGGCTTCAAACCTTTTTCAAAATCATAATACATCATACATAACCCGAAAATCACGTCGTGTCAGCTCCATGGTCGTAGAAAATTCCCGCCAAATTTAATCAGAAAAAAAATCATAAAAAAAAATATACGTAGTTTTGCCGAGTGTTCCATTTTTAAATTTATAAGTAAATAGCCAGCCTTTGTGGTGATGTATTACTGGCCAGTATCAATTAAATGAGCAAGGAGTATCTAATTTCTTTTGGCATGCCCCTTGTAGATAATTTTATACATATGTAGTATACTTCTCAAGAGAACACTAAATGTTTCAGGATAAAAAGTAGCCTATGTGTTAATCCAGAATGTCAGCTAACAACATACTAAAATTTATCAAGCCGTTGAGTGTGAAGAAGTAACAGACATACACACAGTCACAAACTGCCGGCTTTATAATATTAGTGTGATCCAACAAGATGGTCAAAATTATGCACTCTTCCGTAAACACGTTATTGATCAAGCAGACTGAATAAATAAGGCAAAAGAGAGATACAAATAGTCAATCCGCCGACGGTACAGTTTCCTTGACGATCAACAAGTGGCTTGCAAAAACTTTCATGCGCATAAAAGATTGTTTACGGAACTTATGTAGGGCAAATAAAAAACCGGCCAAGTGCTAGTTGGACTCGCGCACGAAGGGTTGCGTAACATAAAATTAAATTGCTCGGGTTGAGTTGAGTTTGGAGCTGGTTGACGCCGAAGGTACAGTGTTTCCTTGACGGTCAACAAGTGGCTAGCAAAAACTTTTATGCGCATTAAAGATTGTTTACGGAACTTATGTAGGGCAAATAAAAAACCGTCTAAGTGCGGGTTGGACTCGCGCACGAATGGTTGTGTAACATAAAATTAATATGGCCGGGTTAAGTTGAGTTTGGAGCTGGTATGTACGGCGCCGGATACAAATGAGCTGCAAAGTTAACGCAACCGATCACGTCTGTTGTATGGGAGCCCCACTAGAATATTTATTTTATTCTGTTTTTAGTATTTTTTTGTTATAGCGGCAGCTAATAGAAATGCATCATCTGTGAAAATATCAACTGTCTAGCTATCACGGTTCGTGAGATACAGCCTAGTAACAGATCGACACATAGACGGACGGACCGTGGAGTCTTAGTTGAGTCATTTTCAAAATACATGTACATAGTTAAGGGCTTTAATTAAAACAAAACTTAATTGATTCCTTTGTGTGACGATAGTTACCCATACCTTTTGTATAAGTAACTTTCGTAACACAAAAGAAGCGATCGTAATTTTGTTTTTATTAAGCCTTTAACTATGTACTGTACATGTTTTTTGAAAATGACTCAGTTATAAGAACTTTAAAAAGATAAAAGACCATAGTAACGCGTTTCTAAATATTTTTTTATAATTTAGTAACCAAAATCAGTGTTAAGAATTCCCTGTCAAATTCTCGTAACACTATAAACTTTTATTTGCTTATACAAATAAAATAAGGTCCTTATACTAAAAATTATATAATAGGCAAAAACAATCGATTAAAAAAATACAAATTAAAAATTTGAAACCACTAAACTTTTCAATAAATTATTATGATAAATGCTTTAAAATAATACATTTAATGCTTTTAGCTTAAAAAGGTTCATGTTCATACTTTATACGCAGTTTATTTCGCTGCATCACAAACACATATTTTAAAAAGTGCAAAATTTCAATAAGTCACACAAGTCAAAAATCCAAACGAAAAAAGAAATCATACATATAATACGAAAAAAAATGCACATCGCAAAAATATAAAGAAGTCGCTAAAATAAGCTCACCTCAAAGTAACCGCTTGCCCGCCTCAGTCGAAACCGCCCGCCGAGGCGTGGGCCGCACGCATAGCAGCCAAGCACATCCCCAACCTGCACTGAAGTGCACTGAGTCCTATGCGTGCGGCCCAGGCGGCGCGGCCTTATCAACTAACTGATAAAATATACCCGGGTAATATCGGTAGGGTGCAGGGCTAGGTGGGGATAGGCGGAACCTGCGTGCCTAGGTCGTAAAACAGACGCGTCATGTAATTCAAACTGCTGCACTTATGACGTTTCATCGCGGTGCATAGGGTGCGCAACTCCGAAGCAAACGTAAGCGGAACTGTGCAGCACATTCAAATTAGCTTGACCATTTTATTATAAACTTACAGTCGATGTATCAGTTGGTGATCGGAGATCTAAATATGCTGGACTCGCGGCGTCGACACGGACTTAGAGTCGAAGCTAGATCGCCTGAAGGTCTTGGAGAATGGCCTGTTATAAATGTTAGCTACGAAAATGGGTAATTACTGTATGTGGTTGTGGAGTATTAAGTCTTAGTATTTTCTTTTTCGTATGATATCCTGACGAAAACAAGTGCAACTGGCAGCAAAGCCGTGTGCTCGACGTCTTAATGCTTTACAGCGAAGTATCTTTCTACCTTGAAAATGCATAAATTCCAGATAAACATATAAATTCCAGATATAATCCTAAAACTTTGTGTTACTTAATGGTCTGTGAAACCGTCCAACTTTGCCCTTGCGGGTAATTATCTCCGCCGTCTTAAATACATGTTCAAATGGGTCAAAGATTCACCCATTAAAAGGTGGTTTCTAATATCAATGCTAATTTTACCATACAAATCGAGATTTTTAGCTTTCGCTTGTGTCCTCGTTCAAAGCTTAACCAATCGTTACAAAGTTTTAGGAAATTAATGAGAAGGATCTGTGTTAAGAGGCCTTATTCCTTTTAAAATGCTGATTGTTTTAGACATTTTTCTCTATGATCAAAAATGTTGTGTTAACTCTCTATAACATTGTCAAAGCTTTCTTCTAGCTAAAATGCTCCTAAAGGAAGATATGAGCAAAAATATGAAGAGAGTGCCGGTTTTTTCAATATGGCGGCGGGCGCGGAGGGGGGGGAATTGTGCATTTTGCATTTTAAACACTGACTAACCATCCTAGACAACATATCAAAAATTCAAAACTACCGGACCGTTTGTAAGGTCAAAATCCTTTATTCACTGAATTACTAGTCCAGGGCTATTGGGATGTATTGGTATATATTTGAAACCTACAGTTTGAAATTTTCATTGATAATTTTTGTTTCAAAAACTACTCGAAATTAACAAAATTCACGCGGAAAATTAGTTTTTTCAACTAATTTTCGACTCCACGCAACGAAAGCATGAAATAGCTATGTTACTACCTAGAACTCGGGGAAAAGTATTGTTCACTTCAAAACGTTGATTGAACCTATAAATACATTTGTCATAATATGAAAAAATACATTTTAAAAAGAATAAGGGCTCTTAATTATTTTTTGAGGAATTAATTATAGAATTTTGTCTGTTTTTGGGCATCATTCCCAAAAAATATTTCTGTACGGTTTCCATTGGAGAAGGAAAATGGCGCGAATGAAACCTCGATTTCTCAAACCCGGTAAAGTTTGAATTGAAGCTCATTTTAGTGCAAACTTAACCTAAACGGACGGTGAGCAAAATCAAGTGGTATTTGCTCTTAATCTCTCCCTCCTCCTAACTCGTATTATCGAATCTTTACTCGTTCATCTATTGCTTACTTTTCAGCCTCTACAACAATGTACTATTCTGAGCTTCATCATAGGTAGGCCTTTACATCTTTATCAGATGATTTTATGCAGCGTTTTTGTGGCAGTGTTTGAAATGACTATACAGTCCGATGCGGGAGCGACAGTGACGTCCGCAAGATTGACATCTCATTAGGGGGTCGTTTGATGATTGAGTTGGTGAAGTGACCCCCCTCTCATGTTGGTGTCTCCTCTCACGTTTCGCAGCCAGAGCCCGAAACCAACTTCCGTCATGAGCTTATACGGCATCAATAACATTGGATATTCGGACTTGCTACAGTCTTCAAAACTTTGTATGACGTTGGATTCAAGCTGTGTTTTGAACTAAAATTTTAGGGTTTACATTTTAGACGTATAGGATACTTACGTTTTCCCTTTAAGAGTATAAGTTCATGGCGTTAACATACTACATAATCACAAACACGTTGCAGTTTTTTAGTTAAATACAAATGGTATCAGAAGTTTTATAAAAATATCAATCGTAATTGATTTGTCGAAAGTGGCCACACAGTTTTCAAGATATCTGAAAATGTTTACAGTTCCGAGCAAAATATTATGAGAATAGGATAGTTCCTTGGTAAAAAATTACTGCTAAGAAACATATCAGTACGATTATCACAAGATGTGTTTGAATATAAACTTTATAAGGGTCTCCCGGACGCATGACACGTAACACGTCAAACAAAGCGAAGTCACGTAAGTCACGTTAAGTTTGCACGGTACTTATGACAACCATATTATGTGACTTAACTTCTCTCTGTTACGTTGTTTAGTTCCATTTCTAAATGCGCTAAATAACTATATGTATGTAGCGAAAATAGAAACTGTTGATAAATATAGTGTGTGTTTAACGGAGAGGGCTCACTCACATGACTTCATACATTACACTAAAAATATATGCAAAAAATGCGGCAATTGGAGAGTTCATAACAGACCGTTATTGATATTCGTCTTAATTTCGTAACACAACGGAACGAGCTGTTGTAAAAATAATAATAATAAAAAAAAACATTTATTTCAGATGCGAGATCCATATCGTGTTGGTAACAAATCAAACTAAAACGCTGAGGCTTACCAAGTGATGCAGCCCGTCTCGCATATCTACGCTAAGCGACTCTAGTCGCGCGACGTAGCCTCGCCAGTCACTCTCTATCAGTTCAGCGAAGAAAGAGACAGGAAATATTGCTCGCGCGAGACAGAGTCGCGGGTCACAGTTGTGCTAGAGGTGTAGGTTAGGTTAGGTTAAAGAAACTTACCTCGACAACCTCGGTGGTGCCGTAGCGGACGCAGAGGCCCTTCGGGTATCGCACGTAGATGACGACAAGCGGCGAGGGCGGCCGACCGTGTGTGTCGCAGAGCAGATTGTCGCACGACAACGCTAGCTCACACAGCGGCACTTCGTTCATGTCTGCGGACAATGGAATTAAACAGTCACAAATGTAACCGACTCGAACGAAAAGAAACCGTATTTTTGTGAGCAAGTCAACGAGTTACTTAATCTAAATATCCATATCACGATAGGCGGGTCTATAATATTTGAAGAGTTCCATCGAGGTTTAAAAATGCATTTATTTTTTATGTGATCTAAAAAAAAATTGGATTTTTGTTGATTCCTCCATAACACTTATATTCTGTCAATAATGTGTTTATTCGCGGCGTTCAAGCTTTAAAACAAAAAAAAGCTATGTAATGAAATAAATGACTAAACTCTGCGGTAGCAACATAAAAAAATACGCGTCGGCAATAGAAACCCCACTTTTTTGAAGTCGGTTGAAAAGTTAAACACGACGGACTGACTAAAGTTTTATGAAGAGAGAGAAAGAGAGAGAGAGAGAATGAGAAAGGGGGAGAGCGAGAGATGAATACGAGCTAGTACACATTCCGTGGAATACAGCGCCATTATTGCCCGAAATATCATTGGCCCATTATCACGCCAAAACGGTATAATGGATAACCAATTTTGAAATAGGGATAGTAATGCATCCAAAGATGGTTATATTGACGACTATGGTAAAAAACAGGTCAATTGCGAGTCTGACTCGCGCACCGAGGGTTCCGTACAAATACTAATCCCATTGCATCTTAATTGACTGGGTTAAGTTAAGTCTGCACCTGGTATGTAGGGCGCCGGATACAAATGAGGTACAAAGTTAACGTAAACGATCACGTTTGTAGTGGCAGCCCCGTTAAATATTTATTTTATTCTGTTTATTGGTATTTGCTGTTATAGAGGCAACAGAAATACATCATCTGTGAAAATTTCAACTGTCTATGTCTAGCTATCACGGTTCATGAGATACAGCCTGGTGAGCGGTGACAGATAGACAGACGGACGGATAGCGGAGTCTTAGATATAGAGCCCCGTTTTCAATAGCGGAGTCTTAGTAATAGAGCCCCGTTTTTATACCCTTTGGATACGGAACTATATAAAAGCAGGCAATATTTTTAGTGCTCTAGTAGAAGCGCAGCCTTACAGTGCAACCTTTTGATGCATGGACCATTTAAGACACCCGTAGCAACGTAATGAGCTTTCTGCTTTCCTGGTACCCGATTCCTCTTTCATTCGCAGTTGGTAAGAAAATGCTTAAGAATTTAATTGGGATGTTTGTTGATGTCGAATTTCACAACCCGAATATTAATAACCTAAATTGATTAAAACGCCCCCACACAAATATCTGGTCACCATGAGACCCTCATTCAACGAGTTATATAGAAAATGCTACTAAAACTGAACATAACTGCAAATTTTTTAATTCTTGGCTTCAATATTCGCTGAGATTTTGTCAATTGTTCCAATTAAAGCTGAATATCTTGGAAACTACTGGTAATACTGTGTGATATTATAGCACTAATATTATTGCGATGTTATAAAAAACCTAGCCTATGAATGATAAAAAAGAAAGGTATAATAATAATATTTTTTTAAGAAACGTAATTTTGAGTTCTAAATTGTATATTTTTGTCACTACTGTCAAACCATATTGCTTATGTAGTAAACAGGCATTCAAAAACGCTGATTCGACCACCTGGCGCTGCGCGTGCGTCTATTGCGCATCGCCATTTCAAACGTATAACTTGCAGGAATCCTTGAAACACGATCGCTTTGCATTGTCAGTTATATATCATTACTAAATATTCTGAGAAGTAAATGGGGCATATCACTACAATTTCGCTTAGGTAGCCCCGATTCGCGACGCTAAAATAAAGTAGATAAATTCAGGAGTAAAAATTGCATTATTATTTTTTGAGAAGCATATTTTTTGCAATATACAGGGTCGCCCATTTAAAAACATTTCTTTTAAAACGTCCGGGTTTAATTCCCGAGCGGAGTACAGGTTTTTTTTAAATGTATGAATGCCGTTTTATTTGTTACTAGCTGTGCCCCGCGGTGTTACCCGCTCATCCCACGGGAACACTAAATTTATTCGGGATGAAAAGTATCCTATGTCCTTCCCCGGGACTTAAACTATCTATATACCAAATTTCATCTAAATCGGTTCAGCGGTTTTAGCGTGAAGAGGTAACAGACAGACAGACAGACAGACAGACAGACACACTTTCGCATTTATAATATTAGTATGGATTAAAATCGATGACATGGTTCCCAAGAACAGTTGTCGTACTGTGCGATCTGGATTGCCTTAAACCATACTCTTGGACCCTCAAAAAGGCAGACAGATCTGACACATTCGAGATGTGGTGCTGGAGGCGAATGTTACGAGTCCCTCCGACTGCCCACCGCACAATCGTGTCAATTCTGGAATCGAAATGGGAATCACCGTTAGGCTGTCGACAATCTATCTCCGCAGGATCTTCTAATTCTTCGGTCACCTAGCTAGGAAGAAAAATTACACTGGAAGCGCTCCTGGTGACAGGGAAATTACAGGGCGATCAAGAGTAAGAAGCCTCATGCGCTGGACGGACCAGATCCGCGATAACACTATACACAGCGCCGGTGACCGCAAAAAGTGGAAAGCGATCGTCCACAAAGTTGTGGAGTTTCGTTCCTCAGTCAAGAGGAACACGACACAAGGAGTGACGACGCGTTTGGCTCGGTTTGTAGACACCTGCCTACTGAGCCGGCAGTCCCGGGTTCGAATCCCGGCCAGGGCAAATATTTGTTTGATGAACTCGAATATTTGTGCCTGGGTCATGGTTGTTCTATGTATTTAAGTATATATTTATCTATATAAGTACGTATATCGTCGTCTAGTACCCATAACACAAGCCTTCTGGAGCTTAATTTGGGACTAGATCGATTTGTGAGAGGTTGTCCAATATTTATACTTATTAATTTATTATTGTGTTTGAAACTCACCAGTGACGATTCCTCGCTGCAGCCGATAGGTGGCGATGTCCATGTGGGGCCTGATCTTGTTGAGTCGGTCTCTCAGAGTCGCTATCTGCGCCTTGATGTTATCGTACGGTGCCATCTGGATTGCCTTCAGCCATAGGGTGCGCTCCGACTCGTGGTGGGTCGCCATGCGGTAGCATACGCCGTTGTCCCATACTGAAATGGAAGTAGAACTTTAACTCCTGTTGTAATTGCCAGTACACCATTACAATCTTGTTGGAACATGTGAAAAATTAGGAACGGAGGCAAACTGAATTTTTCAGCTAATCGAACGTCGACATACAGAAGTATGATAACTATATATCTCTACTTAGGCAATGACGGCAATTTATTACACCTACCTTAACACGTTCAGACAAAACTTACACAGAAAAGTACTAGCCAAAAGGCATTTACCTTTATATAAAAACTAGCCACCGCACGGGTGCAATGCTGATAAATTATGTTAATAGTAGTAGTAGTATTAATTATTATACATATAAACTTTCCTCATGAATCACTCTACCTATTAAAAATAGCATCAAAATCCGTTGCGTAGTTTTAAAGATCTAAGCATACATAGGGACAGACAGACAGACAGCAGGAAGCGACTTTGTTTAATACTATGTAGTGATTATGAGGAATGTTCGGCTGTAGGTGGAGCACTTTCAGTTCTGCGAAGATAAAAGTCGCAGTACACAGACGTGGTTTCGTATCAGTCCACAGACGTGGTGTCGTATCAGTCCACAGACGTGGTGTCATATCAGTCCACAGACGTGGTGTCGTATCAGTCCACAGACGTGGTGTCGTATTAGAAGTGTTCTAATTTACGTCGTAATTTTCGACGTACGTCCGTGAAATCATAATCTTATTTTAATAAAACGGGACTTCATCGCGTTCTTATTATTTAATTACCTCCTTCTTATTTTAATATCCTCCTTTTATATACCTATTATTTAATTACCTCGACGTTATAACGTGATGTTACGTTTATGTTCTCGAAGGGACTCGTGTCCAGGTAACTAAATAACACTTTTAAAACGCAGATTTTCCGTTTTTTTTTTTTTTTTCAAATAATGTGTGAAATTCGTGTAAGTTTAAATGAATATAAATCATAATCTGTCAATTTCAGATTAGTTTAAAAGAGAAACAATCGAAATACATCGACCACTTGCATCCCAGCTCTTTGGCGCGCCTTATGACTTCAGTTGAAAAGAAGGGAAGTACCTCAATCACCGCACTTATTTATATTGTAGCGGCAAAAAAGTATCATGTACTGAATCTAAAATTAATAAGATCCCAAGCTAGGATCATATTAATCCTATTTGGGAAGTTAATCCAAAGATAGGATGAACATTCCCAATATGTAGTGTACTATAAATGAAACAACTAAATAGTACTAAATGACAATTGATAAAAAAACGTACAATGTCGACGACGTTGTTTTGAATGCAATTTGAATAAAAAATAAACGTAATATTTTCTAAAAGTTTAGACAGTTTAGTATTTTATTCTAACTAAAACCTTTCACTAAATACACAGATATAAATAGTAGTTCTTTCCGCGAATGAAAATATTCGTTATTTATTACACACAGGTACAGGAAAAACTGTGTTACTGACACATCTCGGTAGCTCATTACAAACCGCAAGAGCGGAAAGAAAAACGTCATAGATGTCTTTTCCTCGCTGCAAGTCTCCACTGCAGATGGCAGGGGTGTACGAGTATGTAGGTTATGATCTGAAAGCAAATTTCTCCACTCATCTATTTTTAGGATTCCGCACCCAAAGGGTAAAAAACGGGACCCTATTACTAAGATTCCCACTGTATCTCATGAACCGTGATAGCCAGCTATCATATTTAAATATGTAGCCCCGCTTAGATATTTATTTTATTCTGTTTTTAGTTAGTATTTGTTTTTATAGCGGCAACAAAAATACACAGACGAACAGACATACAGACGGACAGCGGAGGCTTAGTAATAGGGTCCTGTTTTTACCCTTTGGGCACGGAACCCAAAAAAAGGGACGCGGCCAAAAGCTCAAATGCTATTTGAGATACTTTACAACGTACAAACATTAAAGCAGATTTCCTTAAATAAAGCAAGTCGTGCACACGTTAGGAGTTTGATTCTACTGCTACAATGAAAATTGCACATTAACTTTTTAAATATCGTGCTTTTCTGTGTTTGTAAAACTGTAGCACATTTGCAAAGACAAATACACGACGAATGGTAAAAGTTTCAATCTATCTGAACGGCGGGACGTTAATCTGCTTTTCTATTTCTACGTCTGCATTTTTTATGTCATTTATATAGTTACCAACTCTTATATACAAGCAGCATACAAGCTGCATAAGGACTTGTTCAGCCTGTGTGCTAGTTGGGTTACTACTTACTAGTCTTGTAAAAGTCTAGTAAGTATATCAATATCATACAAAAAGTACTGCTAAACGGTGTTATAAATTTATAATGTTGCCTAAAGAATGCTCCGTGGTCAGAAAACAAATTAGTCGAATTTTATCATGTGCTTTATTTCTAAACTAGCACCCGCCTCGGCTTCGCACGGGTGCAATGCTATATCGTCGGAGAAAGTGCAATACCGCGTAAGTAACAAGTGTAGATACGAATCAATATTCAAACAAATGCTAAGTATTTAATTGAAATGAGAACTTTATCGACAGCTGTTCTCGTAGTTACGCGTTATTGCACTATCCCCGACGATATTATGCATGTATTATACATACATATAAACCTTCCTCTTGAATCACTCTATCGATTAAAAAATCCGCATCAAAATCCGTTGCGTAGTTTTAAAGACCTAAGCATACATAGAGACAGACAGCAGGGAGCGACTTTGTTTTATACTATGTAGTGATTAGTGATTACATTTTCAATGCCTCATATTTGCGCGTAATGTGAGATCTGTAGTTTTTTTTAAACTACCTTTACACTTCTTGTAAATTTAAATTAGACTGACTTTATTATTTATGTATTTATTTAACGTAAGTAGCACGTAGGCAGAAAAGTATTATATTAATTTCAATACCAAGAGTCATCCTTTAAACAGTCTTCAGACGTACAAACCGATTTAAAAAGCAACAATTGCAATGCAAATACGATGTTTATCAACTGAACTGTTTAGATTATAGATAGCTCTGATTACCAAACAAGATAAATGATTCCTTTGAAAA
Organism: Apotomis turbidana; assembly: GCA_905147355.2. NCBI lineage: Eukaryota > Metazoa > Arthropoda > Insecta > Lepidoptera > Tortricidae > Apotomis > Apotomis turbidana. Next base: position 5,088,297 of record LR990280.1, read on the forward strand.
TATTTCCTATTGAATTTCGCACAAAGACATGGAAAATATCCGTAACTGAGGATCTACCTCAGAAGCATAACGTTGCAAGTTAATGTATTTAGCATAGCACTTACAGTATTTTCTTCTCAAGTCCGGAAGGACTTGCAGTATGGATATTAAACCCCAGTTTCGAAACGACGCCACTTTCTTAACAAAAGGGTGCAAAGTGCAGAAACATCGATTCTCACCAAAGAAACTTGATGAACAAAGATGACCCTTCTAAAATTCTAGGAACGTACTCAACTATATTACGAGTATATGAAATAATACGATTTGCATTGAAGTGTTCTGCTTCTCAGATACCTACAGACGTTCTTCATTCAATAGGGATGGCGACTAATTAAATATCGCAAATACATTTTAAAATTGGTTTGAGAATCCTCATAATTTATTTATTTATTTATTTATTTATTCATTGATTGCATCCATGGTACAAAGATAAATAATTAAACAAAATGTGTAACAACCACGAACTTAAACGCAACCACGGTGAATATGGCACTGTCAGACTGCACGGTAGCACTGCAGTACTGTTGTCTCTATAAGTACAAATACTTACTGATATCCAACCCACAAATGGCGACACACGTAAGTGGCCATTTGTAGGCAGCGTTTTTAGCGCTCCGTAGGAATGGTGAACTTTGACGGTAATTTCTGATTTAGAGCAGTCTAAGTGTAGTTAGTCCCATATAGACATTTAATCCCAATAAAACATAGAATCCATTGACATCCTCAAAAAAATTCGTCATGCCTATACTTACTCCATTTTAGTATCAATTGTGAGTTATTTTTTTGTACAGCGTAAACCGACAAACGATGTACAAGGTAATAAGAAAATAATGCATAAATATTTATTTTAACATGCATGCACGGTTTGAGGAAAACGCTGATTGTATTTCGGAAATGCATAATAATTTTAAAATACGCTTTGTGTATTTGTATCATCGAGTTTGATCGTCGAACTCGGCACAAGCACAATGCAATCTTAACAAATGTTAACAATACAAGTTGATAATGATCGAAATTTCAGGTTAAAATGAGGAGTTCGCGGCTTATGCACAACCCCGGGATGCTTCTACGCTGCGCCTGCAACTAAGAGGCCTTATTTATTTTTTATAATATTTTTTTGAAGCGAAAATTTCTTTAGCGGCCCTTGGCACTATTTAGATGAGTATTAAATGCTTCGCTTCAGATCTGCGCGTCAGATCCTGATCAATTGTATAAACAATTGGTAACCTAGCAACCGTGTCTGTTTCAAAGAAAGGGGGCCTTCGAACAACAAAATGTTGTAAGTGACAGATGGTGAAGCGTAATCATAAACTTACATTAGTAAGAAATAGAGATTAAAATAGAAATCAAGTGTCAGTGAGATATAATAAAATCGGATAGTTCGGACTTAACCTTAACAAATTCAGTGAGGAAAAATACTTCCAATATTATCAAAGTTTTATATTATGGACCAAAAGTGCTATAGGGAATTTTGTCCAGTAGTGGACCTCTATTGGATGGTATGCTGATGATTTATGTATCAGTTTTGACGAATTTAAATTCATTTTTGACAAATATTGATACTGTATGTAGTGTATTGATAGAACTGCCAGTGTCCGCTCTTATCCTGGGGCTGAAGTTTGACCTGGTAGTGGCCTAAGATTATGACGCCCATTAGGCTCGTACCACGGCTTTAGGTAGAACATCATGTAGCCCCGCGCTTGTTTTAAAGCTATATTCGAGTGACTTACCTATCTGGAACGGCCAATGCCCGTTTTCGTCCTGCGGTTGGAGTTTGACCTGGTGGTGGCCCAGGATTATGACGCCCATGGGCTCGTACCATGGTTCTGGGCCCTTCAGGTGGAACAGCAGGTTGCCGCGCAGGCGGAACCAACGCAGAGAGCACCCTGTGGACAAGAAGATTCAAATGAGTTGATGAACCGTCCACCGCAATTGAGATTTCATTTTTATAACCAGGCTTTATATCGATGTTACCAAATAAAGGATAATAAATGAAATATTACCAAAATGTATAGTTTTCAGATTTTTTCAAGTATTCGTATATATGACGATGTTACTTGCCAAATTTCATAGTTCTAGGTCATCGGGAAGTACCCTATCGTTTTGATTCTCTTGAGAGTGTCGAAATGTACGTTTTTTGCGACATAAACGGCCGTATATTTTTTTTCACGTTAACGTAGAAGTTAGATTATTCACAGCTTCAAGGGACCGTAGACCTGAGTATATGGTGTTAATTATTTCAATTCGATACCTCCACGCGTTCTCGAGCTGAAGGGCCTTGACAAACAGACGGACGGACAACAAAGTGATCCTATAAAGGGTTCCGTTTTTTCCGATTGAGGTACGGAACCGTAAAAAGTAAGCCAAATCTATTCCAATTTGCCCAAAAATAATATTAACACTTATTAAATGATTAATCAATTTTAATATAATGTACTTCTAAGCCGACGACGACGGAGAACCAAAGAGAGGGCTATTTCCTAAGTGGCACACAGGATGCAAAAGCAATTATACAACATTTATACAGCTTTAATTAGAGTTGTAATGGCTGTATAGGCTTCTTATACAGACTGTTTGCTACTTGGGTTTAACTGTTTCTTATGCGCGGGGAAGCTCGTGCTCCTTCTATTTAATAAAGAAATAAAATGTTTGTTGTCTGAAGACGGTGCTCATTTATTTCCTATTGTAATTTATAGGTATCGCTACCGTCTAGCTTAATAAGCGGCTTATTAAGGCTTCAACGGCTAATGAATATACTTGACTGCGATACAGACATAACAATGATAAATAGCTGAAATGTTATAAATAGCTGTTTATTTCGTCGTCAAGGTAGCACTTAGCAGTTACAATGCTCCCCAAATATCTGACCCTGTCTACCTGCTTAAGCGAGTCACCATCAAGCCTTATGTCAGGTGGCGTCAATGTCTCCATCACCCCCATTACTTCGGTTTTCTAGACATTGATTTTAATGCCAAACCGCTGACACGACTGACTTAGACTCGACATAAGCTCTTGTAAACTTTCTGGGGAGTCCGCCACAAAACACAGGTCATCTGCATACATAATCTCCGTAATCGTAGCTAGAGACACCTTCGTGCAAGCCTTCAGTCTAGCCAAATTGAAAACACTGCCGTCAGTGCGGAAGTGAATGCGGACTAGCCAGTGTGTCCAGTCGCCGTGGCCGAAATCGGGTAGGATTGGATGATGATGGTGATCACAGACCATAAGATGGTGATTATAAATTGCATTCAGGAGATATCGGCATTGAACGAATGAGATGGGCGCGCCGGTGACAATCTAGTTTTTAGGGTTCCGTACACAAAGGGTAAAAAACGGGACCCTATTACAAAGACTCCACTGTCCGTCTGTATGTCTGTCTGTCTGTCACCAGGCTGTATCTCATGAGCCGTGATAGCTGGACAGTTGAAATTTTCACAGATGATGTATTTCTGTTGCCGCTATAACAACAAATACTAAAAAACCGGCCAAGAGCATGTCGGGCCACGCTCAGTGTAGGGTTCCGTAGTTACCCATCTTTCACAATAGACGGGCTTAAAACAGCGGTTTTACGCCCGAGGTTTAAATTACGAGAAAGATTTCAAGCTCTTTAAAAAGGTCGTAAACGCTAAAGTAACTGTAATTACTTATTACCTTATGGAAGTTATCGATTATACGCGCCAGATTGAGCCACATGTTATAATACAGTATGGCACTTAACTAATATGTGTAACGGTCGAAGTATAAGGACACCGCGCGGCACTTACAGACGGACAGACAGACGGACAGACGGACAAGGCGAAACTATAAGGGTTCCTAGTTGACTACGGAACCCTAAAAACAGAATAAAATAAATATTTAAGTACCATACAACAAACGTGATCGGTTGCGTTAACTTTGCACCTCATTTGCATGCGGCGACATACATACCAGGTGCAAACTTAACCCAGCAAGTTAAGATGAGTAATGTTTGTACGGAACCCTCGGTGCGCGAGTCCGACTCGCACTTGGGCGGTGTTTTATACAGTATCCTGCCTTTTCGCCGAACTATTTTTCGTCGCATGTTTCACTTCGCAGAATTTGTATTCCTGTATAGTCGTACATTTTTCATAATTGTTGTAAATATCATCCTATAGATCAGGTTAGGTTTGTTTTATAACAATCCTAAATAGTTTAAAGCTTCAGTGAAAAATGCTTTCTGCGAAATTATACTTAGGCGAAATGAAATATTCGAGGAAAAATAGTTCGACGAAAAGACAAACCGTTTTACACGCAATGTACTAGCGACCCACTCAGTTGCGTGCCTACCAATGGGCTAAGTCAAGATCCTAGGATCCCTATCCAAGGTCATGGCAGCCTTGGGGCAAACTTCAAACGCTTGGACGCTAAAGCATGATGAGGCGACAGCATAGGGGACGGGTACTGCGAAACTAGCGCCACTTACGAATTTGTATTATATCTTCCAAACCAGATCAATTTTCAGTAATTGCAAGATATTAGGAGCTGGAAAAACACCTTTAGTGTTTATTAAATCATTATACACAATTTCTTGTTCTTTAGGTGTCTCTAAAAACTTGCCCAAAACTATTGTGGCCGCTTTTGACTTGAACAAGTTTTGTAAGGTAAACTACAGTGAACAAATTGTATATAGTGATTTAATAAATATTAAAGGTGTTTTGATAGCTCCAAGACTTCAGCTATTTCTAAAAAAATACCAGATTATGAAGGTATAAGAAAAAAATCGAAAGTGGCGCTAGTTTCGCATTACCCGTCGCCTTAAGTAGTCCAAGTACCATGAGTTAACGTGACCACACTCGCTAGCGATAGCATATAAGGTACTTTCGCCAGATGGCCCTGTTCTTAAGATAGCCCACTTCAAAATTTTAGTTTTTTTTTTTTCTGTGGCTTTTACTTCTTGCTAGGTTAGGAAGATGTATTTCGCCAATGTCGACGTGAAGGATATATCACACGATAGGAAAATGGTCGGTATTTATAATTTCGAGTTTTTGCGAGAGGATAGGTGTGAAACCTAAAAAAATATAGTTATAACCGTTCGAATGTATTCAAATTTCGCGCCTATGTTCGGTTAGTACCATAGACAGGTTAAGTCTATGGTACTTGTATGTAGAATAGTACAGCGCCCCTAGGCTAGGGGCTCTAGCTACTTTATAGAACTACAATCTGAGTACACGACCGGTTGAATTTATTTGGGTATTTGCGAGCAATTTCTAATTTTCGATAACTTCTACGATCATTTAAATTGTATGGTGTTAAGGGATGTTATAATGTGTATGAAATGTTTAAGGTACTACTATAATGTTAAAAGGTAAATACTATAATGTTAAAAGATTAGGCTAAAAAGTATAATTATTAATATCATATTTACCTATGGCTGCATGGTGTGTATCCCACGAATACCCGACAAGAATTGGCGTCGCATATTCATATTCGAGACTCGAACAGTTTTACTTACACCCGTAAGAAAGGACTTAACTCACTAAGCTTTACATGTAACCACTGTATACCTTATTGCATTGATATAGGCATATTGTGTGTATGTTTACGATTGTTGTGATAGATATTGTCGTATGTCAGATTGAAAAGTCAGCGTTACAGTACGCTAACGCAATTCGACACTGCTGTGTATATACTTATTACAGAGCAAGGAATTCGTAGTGTGTCTCTAACTGTACTAGTCATTGTATTAAGCGGTTTACACACGTGAAATTGTCAGGAACGGCCCGACGTGTTTCGAACTCGTATGGAGCTCTTCATCAGGGACTGCCCGTACAGCGGCGCGGCAACTTTGTCACTCAAGGGCCGTTCAATTTCAGGTGTGTGTAAACCGCTTAATACAATAATCAATAAATAAAGGAACACTCATTTTGAAATTAGAACATTATGGTCTGTCTTCAAATGCTTTAAGCCTTATGTCTTCATATCTCAGTGATAGAATGCAAACAGTGGATGTAAATGGAACCCAGTCCAATGGAGCTATAGTTAAGCTAGGAGTGCCACAGGGCTCTATTTTAGGTCCATTTCTATTTTTGGTTTATATAAATGACTTACCATCTATAGTAGATAATCTTTGTAATATAGTACTATTTGCTGACGATACATCATTAATTTTCAAGGTTCACCGGAAATCAACCGACTATGCGGAAATTAATGGCACACTAGAGAAAGTACTTAACTGGTTTACTACTAATAATCTTCTATTAAATGCCAAGAAGACTAAATGTGTTAGATTTGCTTTACCGAATGTTACGGCGGTAGATTCTACTATATTACTAAATGGTGAATGTTTAGAAATAGTGAATAAGGCATTATTCTTAGGTATAACATTGGACAGTAATTTGCAATGGAGTCCACATATAGCAGTGCTTGCAGGTAAATTAAGTTCAGCGGCGTACGCCGTTAGGAAAATCAGACAATTGAGTAATGTTGATACAGGTCGCTTAGTTTATCATAGTTATTTTCATAGTGTCATGTCATATGGTATTCTGGTTTGGGGCAAAGCAGCTGACATTCAGACTATATTTGTGCTACAAAAAAGAGCCATTCGTTCTATATATAACCTAAATTCTCGTGACTCCTTAAGAGACATATTCAAAGATATAAACATTTTAACTGTAGCGTCCCAATATATTTATGAGAGTATTATGTATGTTATTAGAAACCTAGATTCATTTACAAAAAAATCCGATGTCCACAGTTTTAACACTAGAAATAAAAATAAAATTGCTATTAGAAAGTTTCGTGTTCGTAAAGTAAGTACTCGTAAATCATTTTTAGGCCAATGTATTCATTTTTATAACAAGTTACCTGATCATGTTTTAAAATTAGCCTTTCCATCTCTCAAAAATTATTTAAAAAAATCTCTAATGTCAAAAGCATATTATACAGTAGAGGACTATCTGACAGACAAAAATGCATGGCCTGAACCAGAAACCGCGTAGCTGACTCCTTCTTAGATTGTACCTAACTAGTTTAAGGGACACAGTTCTAATAAGAAAGCATATCAAACGTACATACATTGTGATAAACCGTCAGGCTTTCTTGTATTTTCTATTTTATTCTTACACTTTTCCTCACTTATGTCTTAAAATACACTTTTAATATGTTTTCTTGTAGAACTACGTATAGTTAAGTTCATATCATTGTAATAGTTGTTGTTACTTATGCTTTCTGAAAAAATGACTGACTGTTGAGTTTCTTTCGGCGTTTCTTCTCAACAGTGGTCTCCTCTTGTGAAATGCCGGTAGACTCAGACATGTAAAAGTGCCCTTGTGGCCTACTTGCAGAATAAAGTTCATTATTTCATTATTTCATGATGAAATGTCTCACCAAAGTTTTAATAAGATATGACTGCACTAGTGGTTCCGTGACACGCGATTCTTTGTCGCGCGACAGATAAAATGTCACTTTCTTTTCAATACCGTGCGAGCATGACAGGTGATGTTGAGTCGCGCGACAAGCGATGTCGCGGCAAGATACACCACCATTGATATAGGTACACCTCGCGATATTTTTCAAAATGGCTGTGATATATTTATATCGTCTTCAACTCCCATATTTTCGCATTATGAAAAAAGTAAAAAAAAACGAATATAAACCTGTGTATCGCTTGAGAAATGCGTAGGCGAGAACAGCCAGAAACGGAGACGCCTCGCTCACTGGGTCAATCAACAGACTTCAAATAAGATTTGCCGCTCCCGAAAATTTCCGGTAGATGTCCTGACTTGCCATGCAATTTAAAAATCTTCGGAAACGGCATATCTCTAACCACGAGGTTCAAGAGGCTCAAGAATTATTTCAGTTAATATCTTGTAAATTTCGATTGACGGAACTAACGTGAAGTGAGTGATGACAGATATGACGGTAATCAAATCACATACCTACGGGTAAAAAGTGTCCTATAACCCCTCTTTGGATGTCCAGCTATCCATGTACCGAAAAATTGGTTAAAATTTGTCCAGCCGTTTCGGCATGATGAGAGAACAACGGAAATTATGAAAACAGATAGCGCCAGGCTGGCATGGCGCCTTCAGGTAACAAATGACAATCATCACGCATATTGAGATTTTTCTTGAAATCATGACACCTCTCCATAGATTCAATTTTCAATACAATTCTAGAATTGTATAATTAGTATACACAATCAAATGTTTTGTATTACCAATTCTAAGTCATTATGTATAATATGTACTTACATTACCCTACATGTTTTGCTGACATCTGCTGACACTGAAGTGCCGTGTGACTCGTTCAACAGACTGTATTAAGTGTGTTCGAATTACAACAGTATTTTCCAACAACAACCAAATATCAATAATAAGAAATTTATAGTTGCCGGCAAACTTTTAGAACAAAAATGGCGGATCTGCGCATGTACATTTGTACGTAAATCGGCTACTGCGCAGTCAAGGTTATGCTCTAAATGTTTGCCGGGATATGTCATGATATAATTAGAAGTTTTTCGTGGTTGACTTTAAGGTTGCTACTTTGCCTCCCGTCTCTTATACACATTGTCGTTGTTTCTACCCCCGGTACCGCCAGCTCTTAGTCATCGTCTCCTCAGTTGACTTCATAGAATTAGAAACCAAGCTGTCTTGTTTTCGTTCGTCGTTGTTGTTTCTTATATTATGCGGGGGGCTCATTTTGTAAGTTGGTTGACTATTACTCAAAAACTTGTGACTGTGAAGCCTTCTTCGCTGTGATAATTTTTCTTTGAAATTCATGATATATCCTACTACTGTGAAACCTTTTCACGTAACCTTTAAGATACCAAACCGGTAAGGGGGAGGAGCGGGACACTTGAATCTAACTCAAAATAAGCACTTTCAAGCGGCACATTACACAAACGCATCTCTCAATGAAAAAATTGTTTTCTGAAATTTGTTTTTTTTTTTATATTAAAAGAAACACTTTGTTTCCATACTTTTGGCCTGGGGTGTATCTACTTTACGTGTAGGAGAGGTACACTAAAAAAAGTTATTCCGAGCTTTTATTCTACCACTTTGTCAGCGTGACTATAAATTATGTATATCCATCCTAAAGTGTAGATTTCTAGTACGAACAGTCTCTGAACTAAGCTGCGGATAAGCGGACGGACGGTCATGGCGCAACTATGAGGGCTTCTTGTTGACTACGGAACCCTAAAAGCTGATGATCTTGACACGGGCCTAACATGAACCTACGCAGTCTATACAACATTTATAATATAATGCATACATATTCCTAACCAATAACCTGTATCATGATTTCATGATTCTCTTACTTAGAATATTTACCAAAAACCATTTTAATTCCTATGATCACTAGGTACATAGTATAAAACAAAGTCGCTTCCTGTTGTCTGTCTGTCTCTATGTACGCTTAGATCTTTAAGACTACCCAACGGATTTTGATGCGGTTTTTTTATAGATAGAGTGATTCAAGCGGATGGTTTTTATGTATGATGCATAATTTATCATTGCACCCGTGCGAAGCCGGGGTGGGTCGCTAATTCTCTAAATAAATCGAGAATAATAACCTAAATTAAAAATAACACGCCCGACACATGTAGCTGGTCATCATGAGACCCTAATTTAATGAGTGATATAGAAAAAGCTACTTAAAACTTAATATAACTATAAAAATTGGAATTACTAGCTTCAATATTGGCCAAGATCTTGTCGCTTGTAATTTAAGAGCTGCACTCACGATGCAAACGTCGCATTATATTTGTTTTTTTTTTCCTTCTTGGCTTTCACTTCTATTCTATTCTAATTTTAAAATATGGCTTCCATCAGGTTAATGATGATTTCGCCAATTTCAAGTTTGCTCGTAGAGCATGCCGTTGTTCGGTGAGGTTTTGCTTTTTGTAAAGTGATAGCGATTTACAAAAAACCACGCGGACTATCGGGCCTTGACCCAGGAAGGGCTATGAACGCTTCAAGTTGAATTCTTCATTAGCTATTCACTCATACGTTAGATCACTGCACAATACGCTATCAATACTACACATTGAACAACAAAAACGAATAAATAATGAACAACGCAACTTAAACGCATGCGGCCATCTTAAGTCACAAACCGGAAGTCTGGCTTTCACTTCTTGCTGATGTCTTTTTGGTTATGCCTAGCGTCCTGACCTGACATTTGTCAATTTTGCTTGACGTGACGTGACGTGACACTGACAGCGCTTGTATTGTCTGCGTTCAGGTTAAGGAGACGGGTACTGCGAAACTAGCGCCACTTTCGATTTTTTTCTTATACCTTCATAATCTGATATTTTTTTAGAAATAGCTGAAGTCTAGGAGCTAGCAAAACACCTTTAATGTTTATTAAATGACTTTACACAATTTGTTCACTGTAGTTTATCCTACAAAACTTGTTCACGTCAAAAGCGGCCACAATAGTTTTGGGCAAGTTTTTAGAGACAACTAAAGAACTAGAAATTGTGTATAATGATTTAATAAATACTAAAGGTGTTTTTCCAGTTCCTCATATCTTGTAATTACTGAAAATTGGTCTGTTTTAGAAGATATAATAAAAATTCGTAAGTGGCGCTAGTTTCGCAGTACCCGTCGCCTTAACGCATCAAAATGCGATCGGCGCTCGCGCGTGCAGCTCTCCGTGGCGCCATCTATGGTCCCACCGGAAGATCAGCGCTGGCTCTTGGGCCATCATGCTGAGGTGGGACCTTTTCGTGGCACAGCCATAGTAGTTTTATTTCATTTGTCACTATTTATTTTGTAATTATGTTCTATGGTCACGTCATGAATAAATGCATATCTTTCTTTCTTGCTTGTTCTAGGCAAAGCTAAATATCTTGGAAACTACTGGTAATACTAGTGTGATATTATAAACAGCACTAATACTCGTATTATTGCGATATTATAATATAATCGACAACCCCTCTACTTTATGCGAGTTTAGTTTTTTGTGCCTGACAAATTTACCAGTGCAGTGAGCCGCAGAGGAAGGCGCACGCGCAACCTCTTCGCTACTACAAACAAAACTCATACTCTGCAAGCCCGCAACGCCCCGACACAAAGAGCCATTGCTTTATTAAACGAGTTCCTTGCACAAGTCCAGGATGCTGATATATTTGCAGCTGACACTTAAACGTAACATTATCATAATTATTTGCAAACAATTGTAACAATAATTGCTTATCAGATGTTAAGGTTTTAAAGTCCAATGAGTAATTTATAGTTATGTTTTTAGTTAAGTATTTGTTATACACAACTATAGTGTAATTTATAGTTATGTTTTAAGTTAAGAATTTGTATTCCACATTATCTTGCGGGCACTTTGGCTTGACTGTAAGCCCGTAAGACATTTTAATAAATAAATAAATAAATAATCGATGGTCTTACTTCCACCAGACTGCTAAGAACCATCTCGACGGATTTTCGATTCAAAAACCACTTTCACTCGCCATATTATATTTCTAAAGAAAACCAACCGAAGATTGTCTAGTATATTGCATTTTCTTGGAAACCGTGCTTGCTAGCGAAAAGAAAATATTGTACAGCTTCTTATTATCGACTAATAATATAATGGGAAACTTAAGAGGCCTATTCCTCTTTTTTTTTTTTTATAATGACTATTGATAATTTCAACCAACATTTTGAACTAAATAATACTTTTCCCTGAGTTCTAGTTAGGTAACATAGCTATTTATATAGCTACATAGACGACACGGTTGGCTCAGTTTGTAAGCACTTGCCTACTGAGCCGGCGGTCCTGGGTTCGAATCCCCGCCAGGGCAAATATTTGTGTGTTGAACTCGAATATTTGTGCGGGTCATGGATGTTATTTATATATGTATTTATATATTGTGTCTATCGTCGTCTAGTACCCATAGTACAAGCTTTGCTTAGTTTGGGACTAGGTCGATTTGTATAAAATTGTCCCTTAATACTTATTATTTATTACTAAGGCGGATTTAGTATGGAAATTGTAACACTATTGTAACGTTTGACGTCATTCTCAGACGACATTGCTGACGCCCTTTTTTATATATTTCGTATAACCAAATAAAAATAATATAATTTGGGTTCTGAGAAAAAAAAAGTAATGAAATTAGTTCAAACTTAACAGTATTTGGAAATTTGAAATGTTGTCAATTACGATTGAAAAGATCTGTGACTGACCTAACAGACAGATGGCGGTTTAGGAATACGGTCCCTTAACACCCTTTGGTCACGGAACCCTTAAAAAACTGCTTTTATCAAAGAATGTATTATATTTTTTTTTTGCACAAACTGCTTGAAATTTAAATCATTTATTGTAATATTGTGCAATATGTGCATGCCAAGGCGAATCAAACGAGTGCAACCTTGATGCTTGCATTGTCGTATTGTTGTTATTGTTATTACTGAAGAGCTGTTCAGAAACTACTTCGAAATTTTTTGTCGAATTTTGATAACCGCTATAGTCATCATACTATCATAATTCGAATGACCCCTCCCCCTACCGAAATAAATGATGTCATTTCCAAAAAAAATGCTTTTTTAGCTTATAACCCCAAATTAAAATGATGTCATTTCTGAACAGATCCAAATGTCTGCGAGCTGTACACCTCGCGAGTTAGTTAGAAATTTGTTTTTTTTTACGTTTTCAACCTCCATATATCCGCCATTTTTCAAAAAGTAAAGTAAGTAAACTATATACTGACGACGCGGATGCCGCAGTGGTAAAGCTGCTTACTGAGCCGATGGCCCTGGGTTCGAATCCCGGCAAGGACAAATATTTGTGTAGTGCCTGGGTCATGGATAATTGTTGTATTTAAGTATGTATTCATCTTATACTTAAGTTTGTTTATCGTCGTCTAGTGTCCATAACACAAACCAACTAGAGCTTACTGTGGGACTAGATCATTTTGTGCGAGATTGTCGGATATTTTATAAGTATCTGGGGGCACTACCGTGCCACCAGCCAAGACGACCAAAAAAGAAGCGGGGCACTACCTATCTTTTCTCGAGCCGCTTCGTCTCATTTAAGTATACTTATCGAACCCACTCACACTATTTCAGAATCTGTTTAGAAATGCGACCTCAAGACGAGAACCGCTGGAAAGCGTCGGACCACGCTGAATTATCTAGCTAGCTCTGTCGCACAATGAACTAACATCCGTTCAGCCGTTTCGCTATGATGAGCGGACAAAGGATTTTTTACCAACAGACTAGCGTTGCACGGCCATATAAATCCTGCATCGCGCTATTAAGACTTTTCCTGAAATAATGACCGATCTCCATATTAATAAAACTCATATTCTATACTTCGGAATTTTATAATACATACGCCTAGAAACATATTCAGCGCTTGAAAGTGAAGCCAGTTTTAGTGAGCCACAGAACAAGACAGATAGGTACAGAAATCAATCTACATACAAGCGCACTCGAGCAAACGCACACATAGAAATTGCTCACTATACCCAGCAAGCCCTTCTTTTCCGGCGTATGCAGTAATGTACTATTACAAAAACATACCTAAGAAAACTCAATCCTCGTAGGATATAAATTAGTGCTGTAAAATTTTCCGCCAGTCTAGACAGACATGTTTCGCAAATCAAAGGAAATTTCCGACAACATGAAAATTACACTGAAATTATTGCACCGAGCGCTTTTTCAATGTTTGTCGCTTCTTCGAATAACCTTGCCTTACGAATACCATATACAGGGTGAAACGGGATTCGGGAAAACAATGAAAACCTGTGCGCGAGCGCCGCGTAAAGTTTGCCTCTCTAACGTGAGCCTTACGCTACGCTGCGCATCGAATGAACACCTCTGATACCTAAATACAATTACTGTGACACTCGTAGATACTGGATAAGTTCGGCAATGCAACTTATGCGGGAATGCTGCCTGCGTTTTGGGCACCCTACCACTGAGTCCCGATCTTCACTACATCGTATATGGGTGAATCAACTTTTAAGTGCACCTTGTTGCTATGGTTACGCAAAATTTGTCCCTCGGACAACCTAAGCATTTTTCTATGAAACAGTATGAAGATGTCACTTGGACAACGGGGACAGAGTAAACAACAAAAAAAAGTTGATTCACCCATAAAACAAAATCGCTTCCTGGTGTCTGCCTGTCCCTATTTTTTAGGTTTCCGCAGTAATTAGGAACCATTATAGGTTCGCCATGTCCGTCTGTCCGTCCATCCGCGGCTTAGCTCCGTGATTATTAGTACTAGAAAGCTGAAATTTGGTAAGATTTCTTCGGTATCCTCCACACGCACATTTAAATGAAACAATTGGCTTTATTTGACTTGCTTCGTTGACTCAACCCTTGACAATGGTAACTATAAAAATACCGAAACTTCAGGGAGGCTCTAATAATTAATATACGCGATATAATCCGTTTAAATTGTTTTATTTAAATGTATTATAAATATTTTTCCCGAGGCCGGACACATCCTGTATAGTTGTTTATCGAGTGGTAGTTAAGAGAAATAAAAAAAATATTAAATACTGTCATTGCTCAGCGTCTATTGAGGTTGAAATGTTTGCTCGTTATCTCCGAGGTTAAGATCACATCTCTGCATGTTTTTAATGAAGTGTAGTTAAAGTCGGTATTACGAGTATAAGCTCAACGTACTCGTATGTACAGTCGCCATCAGATATATGGTAGCGGTGGAGGTCCTCAAATATTTCGGAGCAGCATTAAATTTCAAAATATTCGTTACGCTAGATAGGGGCTATAATATCGGACCATATAGTTTGTCTTAAATTTAAGAGCAGCGACTTTTCGATAAATTCGTAACATACAATCAGGCAAAGATATCGGAACGGACAGATCAACAAAGGTATCGAAGCAGGCAGGCTGATCATAAAGATCGGAACATCTAAGAAAAATATACCTTAAGTCTGTGTCACATAGTTTAAATTTAAAGTCACTTTATTAACTTCAAGCTGTCAAACACACATGATTATAATTTGAATTTATAGCAGAAGGGTTTGTTGTGATATTATTTGAAAAGAGTACAAATATATTTCTGTCTCTTTCGCAAATTGGACAGATATTCTTAACTAAACTATAAAAACGTTGTTTCCACTCAATGTCAAAATTGGCGAACTTAGAATAAGTAGCTTAATTTCTTGTGATGACGTCGGATACTCAGCAGCGTCATTGACAGTTGCTTCACTATTGAAGTGCAAGGTTTAAACTTCAAACCTGATGCATTTACATAAGATGTTTTTTTAACCGACTCATCATCATTTCAGCCACAGGATGTCCACTGCTGGACATAGTCCTCGCTCATAGATTTCCAATCAGTCCAGTTGGAAGCCACCTGCATCCACCACCAACCAGCAGCCTTAATAAAATCGTCCGTTCATCTATTTGGTGGCTGGAGTCCCTTTCCGCCTCAACGGCCATCTGTTCTACGTGCTATATGGCCTGCACATTGCCACTTCAAGAAGCTTATCCACACCACCATATTTCTTCTACGTATCTCCCATTATCATAGTTCTTCTACGTATCACCTCATTTGTGATGCGGTCCCGTGGAGAAATCACGAGCATAGCCCTCTCCAAGCCCGTTGAGCGACTCTGAGCTTATTCATAAGGCCTAAAGTGGAGCACCACGTCTCGGATCCATATGCCATCAGTCATCACTGGCAACACACACTGGCTATTTTGGACGAAAAGACGTTGCGGAGTTGGATCCGACGATTGACCTTCGTCTCGAAATTGGACCTACCTAGTTGGACTGCCTGTCCTAGGTATACATATGCGTCAACAACTTCAAGCCCTTATAACCCAGAAACTACTTTTAAGTTATTCGAAGATGTGGAATACCTATCGTTAGTTTCGTCTCGGTTTTCCGCGGATTATAGGCAAGTTAATAGAAATCAAAATCCAACCCAGGTTCCGTGATCCTGGAATAAGTCAAGGATCAAAAAAATAATTGCATCGAATTGCATTTAGTTATATACTAAATTAAAGAGCTTTAAACGGAAATTTCTATAATATATCACAAATATAGTCGAAAACTATTCTATGAAACAATATTTTCATTTGAATATCAACAAAAACGCGTTCACAGGATCGCTTTTCGCCCGATCTGTTTACAGAATGGCTAGCATGCTGTCGACGAAAATGTAGGTTGCATAAAGAAATGATCGCTCGTCACTTTCATAATTCACTTCATAGAAAAAGAAAAAAATATGTTTGACATGTTGACGCGTCCTGATTACCTTAGTAGGCAGTCATGCTCGTAGTACTTCAGAAATGTGTCACTATTGAGTAATTTCGGGAGCATTCGTATTTCCGATTGTTGCCGAATAAATGTCATCTATACATAATATAAATGGACAAGTCCTGACTGACTGACTGACTCACTCATCAACGCGTTGCAACGTAGAGCCGAAACTACTGAATCTAGGAACTTCAAATTTCTAGAATAAATCAAGTATACGAGGAAAGCAAGCACTAAGGGATTTTTCATAACTCATCCTTTAAAGGTGTCAAATCGGGGTTGAAAGTTTGTATGGAACTTACGTAATTTTTGGATTAGAGTAATAAAATTTTGTGTATAGATTCTCGATCTAAAAACAAGAAAACTAATTTCAGGATTTTTGAAAACTCATTATTTAAAGGGGTTAAATAGGGGGTGAAAGTTTTTATGAGGAACTTGGAATTCATTGAGTAAGAGTAGTAATATTTCGTGTACAGCTCTTTCTATACAAAGTAGGAAAACAAGTTTCAGCATTTTTGGAAATTCATCCCCGAAAGGGGTTAAATGCACAGTGAAACTTTGTAAGAAAAACGTGGTCTGTTTGAGTAAGGGGTGCATTCTTTTGCGTGTAGACTGATCATCAAAAACTGAAAACATGTATTTCAGCGTTTTTGAAAGTTCAACCCCTAATGGGGTAAAGTGGGAGGTGAAAATTTGTATGAAGAGCTTAGGATTCTTTGAGTAGGAGTGGTAATATTTCGTGTATAGGTTCTTCTATTCAGCATTTTTGGAAATTCATCCCCGAAAGGGGTTAAGTGGACAGTGAAACTTTATTTGAAAATCGAGCCTTTTTGACGAAGAGGTGCAACATCTTGTGTGTACACTGATCATCAAAAACTAAGAACATGTATTTCAGCGTTTTTGAAAATTCAACCCCTCATGGGGTAAAGAGGGAGGTTAGTTTCAATGAAGACCTTGAGGTTCTTTGAGTTACATTTCGTGTATAGATTATTCTATACAAAGTAAGAAAACAAGTTTCATCATTTTTGGAAGGGGTTAAATGGAAATGGAACTTTGTATGAGAATCGGGCCTTTTTTGAGTAAGCTATTTTTCGGGTAGACTTTTCTTCAAAAAAAGAGAATATTGATTTCAGCGTTTTTGAAAATTCAACCCCTAATGGAGGTGACAGTTTGTATAAAGAGCTTGGAATGTTTTGAGTAAGAGTGATAATATTTAGGGCATTACAAACAACTTTTCACCATAAATGAAGTTAAAAAGCAAGATTCATTTTTTTAGTATTCATCCCCTAAGCATGTGAAATTTAAGGTGACAACATTTTAATGTTATGAATAAGAGGGGTTGCGTATACGGGTACGCGTATAGTATGCGGGTTTTTTTGTAGAATATTCACTAAAAATTGAGTAAATAACCTTAAGTTTTTTTGGAAATTCATCTCCAAAATGGGAGGCGAAAGTTTGGATGAGAAAAGATGAGATTGTTTTCGTAAGTCTGGTCATATTCCGTGTGTCAAAATACTATTTTCAGATTTTTTTTAAATGTACGAGTATTGTCTGAGTATAGGGGGAAGAAGAAAATTCATGTGAGGAATACATTCGTGTATAAACTGCATTCATTTTTGGAAAGTTATCTCCTGAAGAGGTTTAAAACTTTATGCAAAACATAGGATTTAGTCACAAAACTTCGTATAAAAAAATTGTTAGGGTTCCGTACCTCAACCCTCAAAGGATCACTTAGTTGTCTGTCCGTCTATTGAATAAAATGGAAATTAAAACCATGTAAATACTCAGGACTATAATCCTTTGAAGTTGTTAAAAAACCAAACTTCTATGTTATACGTAAAAAAGATCCGGCTGTTTACCTATGCCACTACAAACGTCGATACTCTCAAGGGAATCAAATTGTATAAGGTACTTAGGTATTTTCAGTTGGCATGTATTTAAATTGATATCTTTATATTCCCCTTTTTCGATCAAAATATTTGAAAGTTTCACCAAAAATACTGACTTGCACACTAATTATGCACCCTAAATAATGCGAATTCAATATACTATTTAAAGGTATTTGCAAAACTGTTTTACTGGATATAAAAAAAAAACTAACCTAACCTAACCCGGCCGAGTCGGATCTTAGTGTGCAGTGCGGGGATAATTAGTGTGCAAGTCAGTATTTTTGGTGAAACTTTCAAATATATCCGATTTACGAACCATATTTTTGGTGTGAATTCGGTTAAAAAGGTCATCTCGTTTTGTATGTTGTTTAAGTTTTTTTTGTAGGATATGTTCAGTTAATCAATTGTTTTTTTTACACAGCATTAGTTTTTCTGGTATGCATTCAGTTAATTAGTGGAGTTACCCAGTGTACTGAAAAATTATACAGATGTGCATTTAAATATATCCCTTTTCAGTTGAACTAAAACTATGAATGTAATATATACTATTAATATAATTCTATACTTTGTATAGAAGAATCTATACACGTAATGTAACTCAAAGAACCTCAAGGTCTTCATTGAAACTAACCTCCCTCTTTACCCCTTTCGGGGATGAATTTCCAAAAATGCTGAATAGAAGAACCTATACACGAAATATTACCACTCCTACTCAAAGAATCCCAAGCTCTTCATACAAATTTTCACCTCCCACTTTACCCCATTAGGGGTTGAACTTTCAAAAACGCTGAAATACATGTTTTCAGTTTTTGATGATCAGTCTACACGCAAAAGAATGCACCCCTTACTCAAACAGACCACGTTTTTCTTACAAAGTTTCACTGTGCATTTAACCCCTTTCGGGGATGAATTTCCAAAAATGCTGAAACTTGTTTTCCTACTTTGTATAGAAAGAGCTGTACACTAAATATTACTACTCTTACTCAATGAATTCCAAGTTCCTCATAAAAACTTTCACCCCCTATTTAACCCCTTTAAATAATGAGTTTTCAGAAATCCTGAAATTTGTTTTCTTGTTTTTAGATCGAGAATCTATACACAAAATTTTATTACTCTAACCCAAAAATTACGTAAGTTCCATACAAACTTTCAACCCCGATTTGACACCCTTAAAGGATGAGTTTTGAACAATCCCTTCTTAGTGCTTGCTATCCTCGTATACTTGATCTATTCTAGAAATTTGAAGTTCCTAGGTTCAGTAGTTTCGGCTCTACGTTGATGAGTGAGTTAGTCAGTCAGTCAGGACTTGTCCGTTTATATGTATAGATAGATAAAGTTGAAGAGGGTCGAAAGTCGGTACATGGAAGATATTCGAAAAAAGTTGGTGGGGGATACCTACTTAGAATAGATAACAGAACACGTTCCAACCGTTTTTATGATTTTTGTACGTCAGACAGATAAACAGACAAACAGATAACTAATTTATAAAATCATTTTTATAGTTTCATTATTCCAATAAATATCATATATACCAAAGACTATATACTATAGTAACACTTGTCCACACAAAATTTGTGTAATTTGTATCTAAATTGAGGCATGTCAGAGTTTTTTACTTCTACGGGTAAATTATTAAATATTTTTATCGTCATACATAAAATATTTCTTGCAAAGAAAGGTATCCTTGATTGCGAGATTCTGATGAAAACTTCATTAATCTGTCGTAAAAATCCATATTATCCATAGGCTATAAACAATTTACCAATAAAACGGGGTTCGCCAGCCACTACACTCGAGTCAGTTAAGTTTGCACCTGAATCTTATGGCGCTACTTAGGAATGAGGTGCAAACTTTTTTTAAACATGTGCTACACGGAAAGTCCTGTCTCCAGGGTATCAAGAAACTGTGATAAAGCAAAACTGACAGACCGATTACACACGTGCGGAGCCGCGAGAACAGCTAGTTTATAAAATGTGACAATCTGGGGGCACGGTAGTGCCCCCGCCAAGACGAACAAAAAAGAAGGGGGCACTACCTACCTTTTCTCGAACCGTTTCGTCTCATATTCAAACCCTCATAGTTTCGTCCCAGTTAACACTAGAGCGCCCAAATTCTCAGGTTAAGATGCAGTTAGCAAACATATAAAATGTACAAAATTTAATTGATCTAGCTTTTACACTTTAGGTTTTATAGGTACCTAAAATACGCCGATTTTGCCACTCACTCACTGACGTATCAAAACCTCTGGGGTACTTCCCGATGACCTAGAAAGCTGAAATTTGGTATGTAAGCTAGTATTAGTACACAAACAACAAAATAATTCTAAAACTTGGAACTTTTACCCCCCAACCCCTTAAACTAGGGGATGGAAGTTTGTATGAAACTTCCGCAAATTTTGATACTAGAGGTCTGAAAATTGAAACCTATAGGGACTCATTGTTATAAATCAAATACATATTGTAGGACTTTTAAAAAATCACCCCCCACCCTTTAAATAAGGGGAAGGAAGTTTGTATGGGTTTCCCATAATAGGGGATAAAAGTGTATATATATGGGGCTAGAATTAAGTATTTCTTAAATTGTCTACTTCAGTTGTCGCTCAAGAAACCCTAAAGCCCAAAAAAAAAAAAACTAAAGCACCTTACAAAAAGAAATGAGATCCCACCAAAAACATTTCATGTAAAATTGACGGCCAAGACTCACATTCTCATAACGCTTTCGCTGTAAAAAAGTTATCAGATCCCAGGAAAAGCCAAGCCCCTAAGCCCCGACTTTACTAACCCCACCACCTTGGATTAAAAAGTATGGCATCAACTGGCTTCAAGCCCCTAAACCCGGAGTTTACTAACCCTACACCTTTGTTTCAAAAGTATGGCTTGGCCGTTTCATAGACTACCGTAAATAAGTCTAGCGGACTGTCCGGCCCATATCGTAAGGAATTAAGTTTATAAGTATATATTATCAAAGACATAAACTTAGTTTCTTGATACCATATGGGCCAGACGGTCCGTTGGACTTATTTACGGTCGTCTATGAAACGGCCAAGCCATACTTTTGAAACAAAGGTGTAGGGTTAGTAAACTCCGGGTTTAGGGGCTTGAAGCCAGTTGATGCCATACTTTTTAAACCAAGGTGGTGGGGTTAGTAAAGTCGGGGCTTAGGGGCTTGGCTTTTCCTGGGATCTGATAACTTTTTTACAGCGAAAGCGTTATGAGAATGTGAGTCTTGGCCGTCAATTTTACATGAAATGTTTTTGGTGGGATAGTTTATTTTGAAATGAACACATAAAATATATATTACAATAGGAAAAACAATAGATGAATTTAAAAAAGAAAAGACAATTATATATGTACAATGGCTTAAAGCTTATTTTAAAAAATATAAAAATTGTATCAAAAAAAGAACCGACTTCATTAAAACTAAAAAGCCAAAAATAACCCGTTCAAGTAGGTACAGATTACATTTGACTCACCCTTTGACGTCGGTCTCAAACCACTCAATTATTGTATTTATGTATTAGTTAACGTGAGGTTTGACACCGACTTCAAAGGATGAGTCAAATGTAATCTGTACCTACTTGAACGGGTTATTTTTGGCTTTTTAGTTTTAATGAAGTCGGTTATATTTTTTTTCTTTTTAGTGATTCATATAAAATAAGTAGGTAGTCCTAACTCCTCACCGTTAAGGAGTTGTACCTTCCATCATCAGCTCAGCATTGGAAGATGATGACTACTATATGCAAATACTTAAATAGTTTTAGAAAATATATGAAAAACGTTATGAGTGCCAATAACATTTTAGGAATTCCTTCGATTCCTCATGGATCTCTTATTCAGATCTTCACCAAAATTTTATGGGACCAACCTTGAGATGTCTATTCATGAACCTAAAAATAATTTTCCAAATCGACTCATAAATTACGGAGTTCTGAGGTAACAAACATTAATAAAAAATATATGTAACCGAATTGAAACCCCCCTCCTTTTTTTGAAGTCGGTTAAAAATAAAATATTTACTATAAAAAGAATACCCAGTCCAGAAGGTCTGCCTGTTCATAAAATTAGTCGTATGAATACCTATCAAAGTCTGGCAGGTTGAATTTATGCAGTTTTCGAGTATTATGCTGCTTGAAAACTTCTCGTGTAGGTATCTAAAAACTCACTTTATTACTTACTATATCATCCACAATAAAGTTGTCAAAATATTTTTTGACAACTTAAATTTGAACCTGAAATTTAAACTATATGTCACAGACTTAAGGTATATTTTCCATAAATGTTCCGATATTTATGATCATCCTGTCTGCTTCGATACCTTTGTCGATCTGTCCGTTCCGATATCTTTGCCTGATTGCATGTTACGAATTTATTGAAAAGTCGCTGCTCTTAAATTTAAGACAAACTATATGGTCCGATATTATAGCCCCCACTAGCGTAACGAATATTTTGAAATTTAATGCTGCTCCGAAATATTTGAGGACCTCCACCGCTACCATATATCTGATGGTGACTGTACATATAGTGAATATATATATCTCGAATTCTGTACCCTTACCATGAGTTGCAGTGACCGTACTCGCTAGCGACAGCGTAAACGATTTGTATAGAGAATAGTAGAGCGCCCCTAGCGGTCACTTTGTAGAACTACAATTCTCCATACAAATCCTTTACTCCTAGCAAAGACTATAGTCGTTGCTCCTAGCGAGTAAACTCATGGTAGAGGTACTGTATGTCTGTGATCTGTTTTACCTCCTTAACGTTGAACTGTATCAGCGTTGTTTAGTCCTTACTATCAGTGAGTCGGACTTTGTGAGGGAGTACAAATCAACGAACGGGAATGTCACCGCGCCACCGGAGTGATTTTGGGAGGGTGACACTGGGCGTATGGACTGCGTTATGAATAGACTGAACCGGGTCAGTCTGACTTAGGGTCTTAGGGCGGAGGAGGAGGTATATGTTGTTATCGGAACAGTGCTAGGGGAGATCGAGGCGTTTTCAAATAGAGGTAAGTTGAAACAACTTAGTAAGCAGTGCAACTTTTCCTACTTAGTTTTCAAGTCGAAATTATAACAACTTTTACCTATTAAAAACAGTCGGAAAGTTCTGAAATTTTCAGTTCTTTTTATTTATTTTTTATTATATTGGCACAACATAGTGGCTCGACTTCACCGGATGGTAAGCAAAAGGGGGAGCCCAAGTCGCAATGGCAACTAACAAGAGTCCAACGGCACTTTGTCAGTTGACACTGCCATAATGCCCGAGATATGCTTCTTCACGCTTCGTTTGAAGGGTCTCATGTAGGAAGAAGGAGGAAACAGATGTGCCGGCAGAGATATCCACTTTTGAATAGTTCGGCATATGAAGGAATTGGCACACTTCTTGGTACGCGTGGGAATATTCTCCACGGTGAAGCGATCACTTCGCAAACCGGCACGTGTGGTTCTATGACGGAAAGGGGAGGGTGGGATAAACTTACTTATAACTTAGTAGGGGAGATCCAGGTGTTTTAAAGCAGAGGTGAGGTGAAACAACGCCAAATTCTCGGTATATGTATAAATTCGTTAGCGACCCAGTAACAATGCTATTACACGCGTTCCACGGTTACAAGTCTCTTAGTGTGCACACTTGCTCCGCTAACAGACGCAGATCCGAGAAATTTACGAAGTTAACTTACCTCTGTTTCAAAACCCCTCGGTTTTCCCTCACATATGCTGGATAATTGACACAGACGCATAACTTGACAAAGATCTTTGATCAAATTAGCTCAGCATTGAGGCCAACAATTCTGAACAACACAAGACATGAGTCTCAGTAAGTTACTCGTAGTTCAACTCGCGTAGTTTCACCGCGGAGTTTCTGTCGAATTAATTTTGCAATGGTCCGAGGGAAAGGAAATTCCGTTGTTTTGTTATATTATACCAGAACAGCCAGCAACTTCGACCGCTTTCTTTTAATACCTTAGTCGGTAGGTAAAAGTATCCCACCACCATCTGAGTTATCCGTGTACTAAAATTGGCTTTTGGTTTTGTGCATTGCAGCGCCGCCTATAGCGGTACTAGACGGGACTGACAAATAAACAATGAAATCGTAAAATGGGTCATTGTCAGTACAAAAAACAAAATTTGTCCCTTCGGTGGTCAAAAGTTATGAATTTAGGTTATGTTTCTATTACATCGGATTATAGAAGAGGGAACGTTCTTTATTCTCACAGGCATTTAATCAGAATGTAGTGTATGCCTCAGTTACAGTTTTACAGTAACTTAGTTGTTTACAACAACATAAACATATATTGCTTGAGTGGGCAAATCTTAATAATAAAAACCCATGTAACACTAATTTTAAGGTTCTTTACTTAACAATCTTTGATAAGACAATATATCATAACCAACCTGAATAATGGACTTTTCATGAAGAACCCTATCTCCAGCAATCATCATTCTTCAAGAAAATTAGGCCCTGGAGTCCTTAATTTCGCAATTGTCCACCGGAAAGACGCGCACCTAAATCTGACAATGACCCAAATATATAAATTAAAGAAATAAAGTGATGTCAAAGCTCGCAATGCCGAAGGGCTAGCAACCCCGGAAAATTCTATAAAAATATACCTATTTTTATTATACGTATTTCTTTAATATTCCTCATCTGTTTCTCCCAATAAACTTAATCTCCTACAAATAATAAAAGTTATGTACTATTTTCAGCAAAAACACATGCCTAGTATACAAATTTTATAATAATTCTAAGATTAGAGTCTAAGCGGAAGTTTGTAGTAGACTTATAGTGAAATACAGATTTTTTTTTTAATAAGCGCAAATATCAAAACGGTCTGACAGAGAAAATTTTCTTCCCATTCAGTTCCTAGAATTTCGTAAAGATTGGGAGGAAACAAACGAGAACTAAACCTCGATGTGTGTGGAAATAATCAGTGGTATTTCTTCGTAAGCCCGACGGGATCACTCGAAAATTCCGAAGTTTCATTAATTCCGAAACGGTCATACAATAATTAGGCTAGGACAGGGTTATAAGAATGGGCCTCATAAAAAGGCTCAAACTTACTCAAAGCCTGGAGCGAGCTATGCTTGGAGTTTCCTTGCGGGATCGAATCCGAAATGATGAGATACGCAAGAGAACCAAGGTTGTAGATTTAGCTCAGACAGTCGGCAAACTTAAGTGGCAGTGGGCGCGGCATATTGCTAGTAGAATCGATGGCTGAGTGGCGACCGTGGACCGGAAGACGCAGCGTTGGAAGGCCCCCAACAAGGTGGACCGACGACCTGATTATGATCGCGGGTAGAAATTGGATGAGGGCGGCGCAAGATCGATCGTTATGGAGACCTTGGGACAGGCCTCCGTCCAGAAGTGGACGGTTATCGGCTGATATGATGAGGGTTATATGATATCCAAAAAAATATATTTTATCAGCGGACCTACGATGCGATAAATAAGTGAACAAAGCATCCGTCACGTATTAACAAGATGCGAATGTTAGTGACAGATGCTTGGTCACTTATTTATCACGTGATAAACGCAACCATCATAAGTCAACCCCAGATGGTTTTCGGAATTATGAAAATGGTGATACGTTCGGACAAATGAAACTTCGGAGTATTTGTAGTGTGCAAAGGGAGAAAAGCAAGTCCGCACATAAAAGCAGAACTCAAATTACTGGTGTAGCCGGAAATGAAATTTCCACGAATGGGTAATATGGCCTGATACCTGACATTTTAGTTTAAGGAAACGTGAGAGACAGTGCGACAACGAATGAAGAGGCCATATTCCTTTTGAAATGCTGATTGTTTTAGAAATTGTTCACTATGATCAAACATGTTTCTTAACATATTATTGATGTTACTACCTAGAACAGGACTATTGGGATTTATTGGTATACATTTGTAACCTACAGTTAAAATTTTTCACTGATAATTTTTCTTTCAAAAACTACTCGAAATTGTCAATATTCACGCGGAAAATTAGTTTTTTCAACTTTTTTTCGACTGCACGCAATGAAAGCATGAAATAGATATATGTTACTACCTAGAACTCGGGGAAAAGTATTATTCACTTCAAAAAGTTGGTTGGAATTATATTGTAATTATATTTGTCATCATATGAAAAAAAATAGTTTTTAAAGGAATAAGGCCTCTGTAGAGTGAATTTGAATAACATCCAAAGTAGTCCATGGAAATGGTACATTTTGCCTTGCAGTAAATCGGGTAGTTCTGATTTTTTTATATGTTCTATATGATGAAGTGGTTATGGCAAATCCAAGTTTTCGACCTCGGGAACCCTCCGGATCATTGTGAAATTCTTGAAAAACCATGAATTTTTCGGTGTTTTTTCAGTTTCCACCAATTTTTACCATGAGAGACCTATTTTACCGCAAATATCACTATGTAAACTTTAAAGAAGACTAAATTTTCAACAAATTATGTTAAAGTGAGAGGGCGATAAACCAAACAGTTTGTAAGATGCAAGCGTTCAAAAATTAGCCAAACTTCGAAAAATATATATTTTTATAAGTTTTTTTAAGTTTTCAGCAACGAGGTCAACTAAGGACCCATTTTACGTTATAAGTCCATATATTTTATTAAAGTACACACCATCCGCAACTAAATGAGACCAATTTCGTCTATTAAGACTCGATAGTTCTTTAGATACAGCTGTGTGAAGTTGCTGAGGTGAGTAAACAAAATAATAGAAGGGTTTGTAAAATGAAATGCGACGTATGAAATAAGCATTATAATTTACAGAAACACAGTAATAATAACAATTATTAGTCTTTTTTGTACATCTTTGATGGACCAGGCTGATCTTCCAGATCTACAGCATTTCTTTTGTGGAGGGCTTACTCCGTTAGCATTTCTTCATCGACCGGCTCAGGCCGCTCGAAACCGACATCCAATGATGGGTCGTCGATGAATTGTTCGTCAATGTCGTCAGATATCAAGTCAGGCTTGTTTTAGCAAGATTGATCGCTGCAGTGCAGTGGTTGCAAACAGCCGAGCATTTGAGGCCAGATTTTCTGCAACTACAAGTTGTATAACCAACTTTTTTTGCAGTTGCAGGAAATCATTTTAAGCAGGGGTTGAGGAGCTGATGGCTTCGTCATCAGCTGAGGAATGAAGCCTCGAGTGCGAGGCCTCATTCAACAGATGTGAGTGAGAGGAATAAGGAAAACCGCAGCGTTTTGTTTGAGGCGCGGCTGTTTTTTCAGTGTCGACAGAAACTTCATTTTTCCTTGGCCAACAAGTGCTGAAGTTGTATCACAACCACTGCAAGCGTGAAAGAACAGTGCCATTACGGGTTGTGCTTGGTGGATGAAGGAATCCGTCGAGTAGGTAAGAAGAAGATAACGTCAGATGAGGACTTTGTTCCAACTCTACGAAGACGTGCTCTTGGTGTTTTTTTCTAAAGCGTCAGATGGATACCCATCGAAAACCACAGTTATATGGGAGCCGTAGCGACTTTGCAAGTATTGGACATGACTGCAACCGATTTCCTCTAAATACACCACTAATTTGAAAAAAAATTTTTAGCTAAATTTGTTAACATTTGAATAGCTGTATTTTAGAAAGTATTGGGTCTAATGTAACCAAATTACATTTATTTTGTTGCAAATTTAGTGTACTTAAAAGTGTTCATAGTGATTTTTACTGTAACAAAAGCGTTTGGTGGAAATAACTAACAAAAAATGAAATAACACCGAAAAATTCATGGTTTTTCAAGAATTTCACAATGATCCGGCTGGTCTTCGAGGTCGAAAAATTGGATTTATCATTACCATTTCACTGTAGGCAACATATACAAAAATCAGAACTACCCGATTTAATGCAAGGCAACCCCACTTTTAAAGCACGATTTCCATGTACTAAAGTTGATAAGTAATTGTACTTCTGGCGTATGTCAAATGACATAATAATTTTGTGAGTTACTTACACAAAGTGAAAAAGCAAAGCTTGTAACTACGGGTACTAGGCGACGATATACATAATTTATTGCAGGATCGTCATTAGTTTTGTATGCGCCACTCTGACCTCATCTGTTATCATAATTTCCTAAAGAAAGAGGTAAACAGGATTTTTTAGCTGGATATGATATTCATCATAGATAAACACAATTTTACATGCAGACAGGGAGCGAAACACTAATAGCCATAGCTGGTAGTGGATAGCTACATGATGCTTGTAAACCGGCTACGGGGAAACGAAAAGGGTTGCAATTTTATCCACCTCAGCGTGAGGAGCTGGCTTCTTTTAGGAAGTAGATTTACTGAAATCTGAATCTGAAATGTCGTCATAACGCGCGTACATTTTTTATGGCTTCGAAGTATCACGTTTCGAGCGGAACAACTCGAGAGAACTGCAAAGAACTCCATACAAAAATGAAGTCCTAGGCCGGGAAGAATATTTTTTTTTTGTGTCAGCCAAATGATATTATTTGAGTGGTTTATTTTTTTATTATATTGCATATGTTTGAGAAAAGCACTATACATGCCTTAGCCGCGATCAGGGCTTGCCGCTTTCGTATATCGCTCACTACCCGGCCTCCCTATGGTCAGCCGTCTACACCTACTCAGCCGGCAAGCCCTTCTTTCCCGGCGTCTGCAATAACGTACTTTACCTTGATTACATTTCAACGTCCACTTCATACTCCTAATAGAATTTAGTGAAGTCAACGGTATTAAAAACTAAATTTTTAATAACCAATACAGCAAATAGAGCCTGGGAAATCTTGTTCAGTATTTATTTTATTGATTGTTTGTCCAATGAACCCTTGATTTAATATTGTATATCGGGAGCAGTTGAGGAGTCGTCTATACAGAAAACGACATAACATAGTACAGGCTTGTTAGTACTTAGATCCTTTTAGTACTGGGTTATAAGTTCAATAACGTTAACATTGATTGGATTTGGTCAGATCGGGTAAAGCAAAAGATACAAGCGTTTATATACTGTATTTGTAGACTCCTGCGAGGCAATCACAACTTTAAAACCTAAAGGGTAGTTACCTCCCGTTTATCTAGTCATGAAAGACCAGAAGCAACATCATGCAGCACAAGTAATTAAAAAGGTCCGAAACGTACATTTCTAGTTAAATTACAATAACTGTATCTTTTTGTAATTAGACAGCATTTTGTTGTTTGTTAAGATCAACATTTAATAATTACTAGACTAAACTAAAACTAGGCATGGCATAGGATAGCATAATCTTACAGGATTAAATGAAAGCGGCACGGAAGCACCCCTGCCAAGTCGAAAATATTTGTACCGGGTTAGCCCAGAATGCCTAGATACCCTAGGATGCTTTTCGATGCCAGTACAAGGCGGGAAAAACATTTTCGTCTTATTAGGGTTCCATACGTAACGGGTAAAAACAGGACCCTATTACTAAGCCTCCGCCGTCCGTCTGTCACCAGGCCGTATCTCATGAACCGTGATAACTAGACAGTCGAAAATTTCACAGATGAAGCATTTCTGTTGCTGCTACAACAATAAATACTAAAAAACACAATAAAATAAATGGGTCCCAACAAACGTGATCGTTTACGTTAACTTTGCACGTCATTTGTACGAGGGGAGGTCCAAAAGTTCGCGGAATGGCGGACTTATTAATCGAATACAAAGACGTTACTATTTTTCTTTTTCGATATAGTCCCTCTTAAGGTTAATACATTTGTTCGATCGAGAAAGTAACTTTTCTAAACCTACAAATAATATTTTTTGTTTTAGATGTCGAAATGAGCCAATTTTGCGTCCTTTACTTCATTATCGGTGTGAAATTTCTTTCCCCGCAACTCTGTCTTCAAATTTGGGAATAAATATAATCACTGGGGGCCAGGACCGGCCTGTAGGGGGGAGGGTCTAATTCTTAGAAGCCACATTTGCCCAGGGCAGCTGTCGCAATACAGCTCTTGTGAACTGGAGAATTGTCATGAAGCAACAGCACACCCTTGGTTACCTTTCCTCACCTTTTTTCTTTAATACATTGCAGCAATTGCTCCAATAATGTTGCGTAGTATGTTTCTGTTATAGTGACGCCCTTGCTTTTTTAGTCAATCATTAATACACCTTGACAATCCCAGAATATCGTAGCCATTATCTTTCCAGCCGATTCTGACACCTTGAATTTCTTAGGTGGTGGGGTACCCTTCTTGTGCCATTGCAGTGACTCCAGTTTAGACTCAGGTTCAAAATGATGAACCTAAGTCTCATTTCCAGTAACAATCCGCTTCAAAACCGACGTAATTTCTTCGCCACACCGTTCCAAAAAGCTGCTTGACGCGTCGATTCGTTGTTGTCGCTGATGCGGCGTAAGCATTCGCGGCACCCATCTTGCACTAACTTTAGTCATGCCGAGATGTTCATGTAGGATCCTCAAAATGGTGGTTTCTGATACTCCAACTAATGTAGAAAGCTGTTTCTTCTTCAGCCGGGCATCTTCCAATAGTAATTTCTCAACCTTTTCGATAATGTTTGATGTGGTGGCCTCAGCGGGCCGCCCCGAGCAAGGGTCGTCTTCAATTGACTCTCTACTAAATTTAAAGAGACTATGCCATTTGTAAACCATTGTTTTTCTAGGCCAATGATCACCGCAAACTGCTGACATCTCAATCAGGGTGGTCTGAGGAGATTTTCCTTGCTTGGTTAGGAACTTGATGACGGCTCGATACTCATTTTGCTCCATACTTGCAGAATTCTTCCGGATTGACTTGCTTGCTCCTGACCTAATTAGTCTGAAATATGGTATATTTACTCTTAATGAGTTTGCAATTAGTGCTGTATTAAAAATGATGGTCACCCCCACTCCCATCCCCTCCATTCCGCGAACTTTTGGACCTTCCCTCGTATATCCGGCGTCATACATAAATTACATAATGAATGTATGACGGTACGATACCAGGTGCGAACTTAACCCGGCTAGTTAAGGTGATATAAGCAGACCTAGGAATCCGTGGGGCAAATTTCGTTGACAGGTAGGGACATCCTATATCGACAAATTAAACTATCGATGTTCGTTCTATATACTAGTGATCGCCCCCAACATTGTGTGTTTTTTTGTTCAATTGTTCAACATAGCATATTTTAAATAATCGCTAGGTTACAATATTTAATATAAAGGTAGGGTGTAATACCTATAGCACTACAAAATAGTTAATAATTATCTCAACCTCTTTTGATAATTCAATAGAAGTAAATTACCTACATAGACAATCGCTAACTCGCTATAAAACAATAGGTACTTTTCAATGTCGTCGGACAGTGTCATTTGTAAACACGTTATATTACATAAGTATTTTATATAAATAAATAATGCCTCCTAAAAAAATAGAAGAATTGCTTAAAAAACAACCTGAAATAATTAAACGTGGGTCCAAGCTATACTGTAACAAATGTCAATCCACCTTTCATCGCAAAAAATATTCTCTTCTCTTTAAAAACGAAGAAGAGTATTGAGTTATTACGTAATTATTATTTTTTACTTTTAATAAAAACATATTTTTACACTAGTATATAAAACGAACATCGATAATTTAATTTGTCGATATAGGATGTCCCTACCTGTCAACGAAATTTGCCCCACGGATTCCTAGGTCTGGATATAAGTATAATTATTGACTCGGTGCGCAAGTCAGATTCGCACTTGGCCGGTTTTATTTATATTTAAGCTACAGTAAAACCTGGAACTGTTTTTCTAGGAACAAGGGAGGTTCTTCGTTCCTATATTTTTTTAAATGCCATCCATTCGTTATTATAACAAATACTGAAACCATACAAAAGCCGAAGAATAAAAGAACTGCACGCTACAGAACGTTTTCTCTTTAGAAGTTTTTTAGGGTTCCGTATCCGTAACCAAAGGGTGTTAAAGGGACTCTATTAGCCTCCGCTTTCTGTCAGTCCGTCCGTCTGTCACAAGGCATCTTTTAATAGGCAAGTAAACTTTGGTTTAAAAAATATATCAATTTGCGTGTAAAACAACGGTAAATAAAAAACCAGCCAAGTGCGAGTCTGGCTTGCGCACCGAGGGTTCCGTACAAATACTTATCTCATCTTAACTATGGCCGGATTAAATTTGCACCGTATGTTTGGCGCTGGATACAAATGAGGTGCGAAGTTCACGTTTGTTGTATGGGAGCCCCTTAAATATGTATTTTATTCTGTTTTTTTTTGTATTTGGGTCATTACTCTTTAAAACTACGATTTTCGGCGGCAATATTCAACAAAAATGTTGTAATTGCAGCAGTTGTAAGCCCATTCTTATTCAGAATATCTTTTGAAAATACCAATATTATAAATCATCAACACTTTTCTAAGAAGTTATATTACCATTGTCTCCTGGGTGACGGGACAGAATAACAACAAGAAAAAAGTTGATCCACCCATTTGTTGTTTTAGCGGCAACAGAAATACATCATCTGTGAAAATTTCAACTGTCTCGCTATCACCGTTCAATGTTCATGAGGTACAGCCTGATGACAGACGGACAGACAGACGGACAGCGGAGGCTTGGTTCTAAGGTCCCGTTGTTCCCCTTTGGGTACGGAACACTAATAGTACATTACGTAACAAGGGTGGTAAACTGGGAATTACAAACGAGTGTCTATTAGAAGCCCGAAGCCAAAGGTGAGGGCTTTAATAACACGAGTTTGGAATTCCTTTACCCACCAGAGTCGAGTACGACGTTTTTCATCACACTTTGGAGGAAATAAAACAAAAGTAGTAGTAGTCCATACCAAAATTACTTACCGCCCTAGGGCGTAATATACGATTTACCACCCGGTTTTCTAGCATGTAAAACCCTTAAAGTGTGACAAAAATTACTTACCGCCCCAGAGCATAATTGACGACTTACCGCCAGCTTTTCTAGCATGTAAACCCTTGTTTACGACCATGTGTGATGAAAAAAACTATACCCTTCTGTTTTGTAGTGCTTCACAATTTATTGACACGTCTCCACCCCGCTGTTTTATAATTATCACATTACATTCTGATAATAGCATTCTACAACGAGTCTATTTACATGCTGTTTAAGGACAGGGTGAGATTACAAGTGTCTTTTAACGACTACGCAGCACGAATCTATTTGTCTGAAATGTGAACTCATTGCTTCATGCTAAACCTATACGTAGTCACAATGACTATGCGGTAATTGATGACAGCTCAAATCATCTCTTTATGAAATGACAAAAACGATCTGTTGTTATGAAGTTTCTATGAAGATACTGGCTTGTGACGTCATAAGAAACAGTAGTCAAAACACGTCTTCTTTTCAGTTTTCGTACAATTAAAAAAAAAATCTTTCTTTCTTTCTTACTATAGTCAAATACCGTATCGTAACCTATATCTACTAGCCAGACGGATTTAACCATATTTTTGTACAGGGATGGCTGGACATCCGGAGGTGGGTACAGGATACTTTTTGCGCGAAAAATAATAGTAATAACGACGCGGATAGCGCAGTCTGTAAGTACCTGCCTGAGCTGACGGCCCCGGGTTCAGTTTAAATCCCGGCCAGGGCAAATATTTGTGTGATGAACTCGATTTGTGCGTGTTCTATGTATTTAATTATATATTAATCTACATATATAAGTATGTTTATCGTGGTCTAGTACCCAAAACACAGCCTTCTTGAGCTTAATTTGGGACTAGATCGATTTGTCTGAGGTTAATATAAAATTAAAAATAAATTTTAATCTACATAAATCGAAGTCGGACTAAAAAGTGTTAACCATTTGGACAAAGTTCAGAGCTAGTATAAAACAATACAAAAACCGTACAATCTCAAAATAAACGCATAACTTATGCAACCGCGCCAATGCCATCTAGCGACGTTTATCGGTAGCGGTACGAAAACACATCGAACTGAATATATTCATAATTTATCACATCACATCGATACACGAACGCTCGTCCAATTGTTCTCGGCCGGCAACACAAGATGGCGCTGTTATTAAGAGATTAAGAAAATGCTTATAAGCCTTTAACTATGCAAGAAGATATGAGACAGGAAAAGATCGATATGAAAGAGGGCATTAAAAGCACGCAATTTTATTGTTCTTTATTGAACACCTTTTTCTATGGGGAGATGTCCAAACTGCAGGAAAAATCTTAACAGTGCCCAGTGCCATATTAAATATGATTTTCAAAACAATTTTTTATTTGTGTATATTCCCGTTAAAACAAAAAATGTACAAATGTTGGATTGTACTCGAATATCTGTGCTTGGGTCTTGGTTGTTCTGTGTATTTACGTATATATTTATCTATATTAGTATGTATATCGTCGTCTAATACCCATAACACAAGCCTTCTTGAGCTTAATTTGGGACGAGATCGATTTGTATGAGGTTGTCTGATATTTATCGCGGGCAACGCGGTTGGCGCAGTGGTAAAGCAGTTGCCTACTGCTTTACGGTCCTGGGTTCGAATCCCGGCAAGGGCAAATATTTGTGCGATGAACTCGAATATTTGTGCTTGGGTCATAGATGTAATTTGTATTTAAATATGTATTTATCTATATAAGTATGTTTATCGTCGTCTAGTGTCCATAACACAAGCCTACTGAGAGCTTACTGTGGGACTAGATCGATTTGTGTGAGGTTGTCTGATATTAAATTTATTTATTTATTGTAACTGGATTGCGTATCAATCGCTTTCAACAGTCACCCCATGGCGCCAGATACAGTTTAAGTAATGTCTTAAAAAAAAAACATCGGACTGTACCTCGAAAGGTCGATCGAAGGGGCCGGTTCGACATTTACAGAGTAACCAGTGCGTAGCATTGTTATTGGATACAGCTTATACTAGGTAGGTAACTATATTAAATAGGTACTCGGTAGCGCGGTGGATCAACTTTTTCTTGTTGTTATTCTGTCTCGTCACCCAGGAGACAATGGTGATTAAACTTCTTAGAAAAGTGTTGGTAATTTCAAGAGATATTCTAAATAATAATGTGCTTATAACTGCTGCAATTACAACATTTTTGGTGAATATTGCCGCCGAAAATCGTAGTTTTAAAGAGTAACCCAGGGGACATCACCATGGCAACAAGCGACACAGAAAAGTTGATTGACCCAGCTATGAAATTGGGTTAGGACTAATCTAATAAAGATCTAATTTTTTTTATAAAACCGTAAAATATATGGCAATATAAGATATCATTTCAATTTCATCCGCTTGCCATTTTAATACGATTAATTGATTTCCCCCATAATAACTTGTATTTTATCTATCCATATATCATAAACCTTCCATGATGCGTCCAAGAACCGCACATTATGACCACCATAAAAATAGACTGTTTTGTTACAACACTTATATGTAAAAATGTTATTATTGCTACATAGTAACATCGATTTCGATAATATTATTCATTCAAACTTCGATCATCTCTGAAAATCAAAAAAAAGACGGTCAAGTGCGAGTCGGACTCGCGCACGGAGGGTTCCGTACAAACATTTCCATCCTTAAGTGGTTAAGTTAAGTTTGCACCTGGTATGTATAGCGCCCCGTACAAATGAGGTGCAAAGTTAACGCAACCAATCCCGTTTGTTGTATGGGAGCCCCCTTAATTTTTTTTTGTATTTGTTGTTATAGCGGCAATAGAAATACATCATCTGTGAAAATTTCAACTGTCTATCTATCACCGTTCTTGAGATACAGCCTGGTGACAGACGGACGGACGGACGGACAGCAAAGTCTCAGTAATAGGGTCCTGTTTTTACCCTTTGGGTACGGAACCCTAAAAAATGATTTAACCTCTATTCGTCCAGCACTCCAACGTCACTTTTGTCATGAAGGGCTCCATACGAGTTCGAAACATGTCGGGCCGTTCCTGACAATTTCACGTGAGTGTAAACCGCTTAATACAATGATTTGTCATTAGCCAAATTCAAAACAGTGTTTACCGGAATGCTGCTCAATCCTTCGAACTTCTTGCGAAATAAATACTGAATCGTATTGAAAAATACTTGACTTTAATCTCATCACCACGTGGATAGTTTTGGCTTTATTATGCAAGAAATACTTGATATTTCCGGGTATATTTAGTCCCTGTTTCCTCTTCGTTACATCAGTGACTGTCACCGATTTTCAACGTCAGTTACCAAAAATTTATTGTTGCCAGTTAGATAAATTAGTATCACTACAAATCCGCAATATGGGGTGGGTCGTAAAACCCCCTGTTGGGGGACTAATTTGAAATCCTTAAAGTATGGCAAATAATTCAATACCAACCACTCCATAACTTCAAATTACAAGTGTGTTTTTTGCCGTCCCACCCAAACTTCAACCAACGTTTTCTCACTTGTCGCTTTTGGAACATTCCACGGTTCGTACGGGACAAATCGTACGCATTTTTGAAGATAAAATAAAAAGTATGTAGCAAACCGAGTGTTATCCTACACAACTTGCAACAAATATTAATAAAGGACTAAGGGATGTATACTACACCGTTATTTATTTTTCTAAAAAGTAAGACATTTATAAGTAAATCCAAAAAATAGTAGCGTTTGTGTTTGTACGAGACATGCCTACGTGTTTCCAGTTTTGTTCAATCTTGTCTATGTTTTAGCGAAATTGGAGTATTTAATCGATAAACAAAATATATACTATAGACCTTGCTATAGACAAATGCATACATGTTAAATGAAACGAAAAATATGTGATAAAATATTTATTTAATAACAAGAAAAATATTTAATCTCAACCGTTTGTACGGGACATAAAATGTTTGTACGGGACTTGTTTGTACGAAATGTAGTTTTTTTATAACAAAGTTATATCTACTTTAAACTGAAAAACTTAACATTATCGTCTCCCAAAGCGTGTATTTTGCATTTTATTTCACTGCCATTGACAAATATGTCATGAAATTTCGATATTCCTGGTATAGGTTTTACAGCTTCCCAGGGATGAAATTTCTGAATATTATCAGCAATTTCGGCAGCAGATATGTTGGAAATTGTTGTAGCCAATTAAATTGCTTAGAAAACATCGCGTATTGCGAAACGGTAGGGACAATTTAAAGTAAAAAAAAAATGATTATATGTAACTTTTTACAGAGGTCATATCGCAATATATTAATCTAATCGCGATAATTAAGTTAATCGCGATATAAGAGGCCTGTTCTCTGAAAATTCGTTTATCAGCTGTCAATGTTCCGAGGTTCCCCCTCTACAGGGCGTCCCAAGACTATGGGATATCAAGGGAAAGTACCTAAAATATCGTAGATAGGTTATTTTGCTGAAAGAATTCTTTATGTTATTTTTAAAAGTTAGTACTTCTGCATCTAAACATTTTCTAAGAATTACTATATGTCTTGGGACACCCGGTTTAATCCCTTCAAATTATTTTATATAAACGAAATAAAGTTGTTCAACCAAATAAAATGTATAATTAAGTATTTACCATATAAATTATAATACGCTAGCCGTAGGTTAACCAGCATTTTGGATGTTATTAACGAATATTTAAAATGTATACGAGATGGGACTATGGACTAAGCCGCATCACTCGGTCGGACATACTTCAAATCTTGGTAGAACCAGTGCCGATAATAAATCCTTACAAATGTATAATTTGAAACCAACTGCTTGCTGCAACGTACATATTGAACAACACCGGACCAAGAATTAAGCCCTGGGGGAACCCACAGTTCACGTACAATGGTTTAACTCGGCGAGATACGCCAGAGTAGTTATTGTCAGCGCTTTTAATGTTTTCAGCTGCATCTAATAACCTAAAATTAATATAGAATAGAGAATTCAAGCAAACAGAATGTGTATTTACAAGCAAACAGAATGAGTATACGTCATATATTAGCATTATTAAACGTCAGTAGCTATTTTTCAAGGATTTGTCATTAACCAAATTCAAAACAGTGTTTACCGGAATGCTGCTCAATCCTTCGAACTTCTTGCGAAGTAAATACTGAATCGTATTGAAAAATACTTGACTTTAATCTCATCACCACGTGGATAGTTTTGGCTTTATTATGCAAGAAATACTTGAAATTTCCGGGAATATTTAGTCCTGTTTCCTCTTCGTTACATCAGTGACTGTCACCGATTTTCAACGTCAGTTACCAAAAACTTATTGTTGCCAGTTAGATAAATTAGTATCACTACAAATCCGCAATATGGGGTGGGTTGTAAAACCCCCTGTTGGGGGACTAATTTGAAATCCTTAAAGTATGGCAAATAATTCAATACCAACCACTCCATAACTTCAAATTACAAGTGTGTTTTTTGCCGTCCCACCCAAACTTCAACCAACTTTTTCTCACTTGTCGCTTTTGGAACATTCCACGGTTCGTACGGGACAAATCGTACGCATTTTTGAAGATAAAATAAAAAGTATGTAGCAAACCGAGTGTTATCCTACACAACTTGCAACAAATATTAATAAAGGACTAAGGGATGTATACTACACCGTTATTTATTTTTCTAAAAAGTAAGACATTTATAAGTAAATCCAAAAAATAGTAGCGTTTGTGTTTGTACGAGACATGCCTAGTCTACCGTGTTACCAGTTTTGTTCAATCTTGTCTATGTTTTAGCGAAATTGGAGTATTTAATCGATAAACAAAAAATATACTATAGACCTTGCTATAGACAAATGCATACATGTTAAATGAAACGAAAAATATGTGATAAAATATTTATTTAATAACAAGAAAAATATTTAATCTCAACCGTTTGTACGGGACATAAAATGTTTGTACGGGACTTGTTTGTACGAAATGTAGTTTTTTTATAACAAAGTTATATCTACTTTAAACTGAAAAACTTAACATTATCGTCTCCCAAAGCGTGTATTTTGCATTTTATTTCACTGCCATTGACAAATATGTCATGAAATTTCGATATTCCTGGTATAGGTTTTACAGCTTCCCAGGGATGAAATTTCTGAATATTATCAGCAATTTCGGCAGCAGATATGTTGGAAATTGTTGTAGCCAATTAAATTGCTTAGAAAACATCGCGTATTGCGAAACGGTAGGGACACTTTAAAGTAAAAAAAAAAAGATTATATGTAACTTTTTACAGAGGTCATATCGCAATATATTAATCTAATCGCGATAATTAAGTTAATCGCGATATAAGAGGCCTGTTCTCTGAAAATTCGTATATCAGCTGTCAATGTTCCGAGGTTCCCCCTCTACAGGGCGTCCCAAGACTATGGGATATCAAGGGAAAGTACCTAAAATATCGTAGATAGGTTATTTTGCTGAAAGAATTCTTTATGTTATTTTTAAAAGTTAGTACTTCTGCATCTAAACATTTTCTAAGAATTACTATATGTCTTGGGACACCCGGTTTAATCCCTTCAAATTATTTTATATAAACGAAATAAAGTTGTTCAACCAACTTGATTGGGATTCTATATTTACAGTGTTTCCACGTAAAACTCTGGTGGCGGGCGATTTTAATGCGCATCATTCTGACTGGTCTTACAAGACTGACGCCAGGGGTGTTCAGATATTTGATTCCGCGCTTGAGCATGGTTTTCTGTCTCTAAATAATGGAAGTGCGACAAGGATAAAGCTTGTGAACGGGTCGCTGCAGGAGAGTTCTCCTGATGTCACATTTTGCTCTTCGGATATTGTAGTGGGTTTGATCTGGAATGTGACAAACGAGCATTTGGGTAGCGACCATTTGATCATTAAAGTATGTTTAGATTATGATGATATTCACCATTTTGTGAAAAGGTTAAATTTTAAGAAAGCTAATTGGACGGGTTATTGTGATTCTGTGAAAGAGTTATTTGCTGATGTTGCTACTTTTTCACAAAATAGTATCCAGAATATGTATGACAATTTTGAATTTCGCATTAAAAAAGCTTTAGAATTAAATGTTCCTCAAATTAAGGTTTGTACTGATCCAACGCAAGCTTTCAAACCGAAACCCTACTGGAGTCCCTTACTGTCAAAGGCTATTGCTCAAAGGCGGCTCGCTTTGTGTCAGTTTAGGCGGAACCCAACGCCGGATAATTTGAGATATTTACAGGAAAAGGTCACAGATGCTCAACGTCTTATTCGAAAGGCTAAGTCTCAAAATTGGCAGGAGTTTTGTCAAAGTGTAGACGAAGCTACATCCGCGTCGGACATGTGGAGTCGTATGAGATGGATGAAAGGTTACAGACGTTGTAGAGTAGTCCCGTCTGAGGAAAAAACGCAGGAACTTTTGCGTTCCTGACTCCTGACTATGTTACACTTGAGTCGCCTACGTTTGTTTCTGTGAACTCGCATCTCGAGATGAGTTTTTCATTGGAAGAGCTAAGTAGATGTTTAAAAAAGAAGGATTCTGCACCAGGTATTGACGGTATAACTTATGCAGTGATTTATAATCTGCCATATGTTGCTAAGTTTTTTTTTGATTAAGTTATATAATTGTATCTTCGTATCTGGCGTTGTGCCTAGGCAGTGGCGAGATATACAAGTTGTGCCTATTCCTAAGTCTGGTCAGGATCCTGTTTCGAAACTAAGACCCATCTCCCTAATGTCTTGTGTGTGTAAAGTATTTCACTCCATGTTAGCTAGACGGCTTGAGTGGTTTATGGAAAAGAATGTTATTTTATCTCGGAACACCGTAGGTTTCCGGAGAGGCCAGTCTTCTATGGATTGTTTAGCTCGCCTTGTGTCCTATATACAAGTAGGATTTTCTAAAAATATGTCAACCCTAGCATGTTTCCTGGACATCGAGGGAGCATATAACAACGTGTCAGTTAGTAGAGTTACTGAAATTTTAGATCATTTAGGTGTTGGTGCTAAATTTTGCAAATATTTGTGGTCCTTTTTAAGTGAGAGACATCTTATTATACGAAATCAAGATGTTAATATTTCCATGATACGTTGGACTGACAGGGGTCTGGCTCAAGGTGATCCACTTTCTCCTTTGTTGTTTAATATTGTTACTTACCAGATTTGTCATGAGATAGATAAAGTTTCAATTTCTCAGTATGCTGATGACTTTGTCTTGTACGTTAGTGCGAAAAATTTGCAAGATAGTATTTCCACGATGCAGGACTCTTTAAGTAGTATGATAAGTATTTTGGATAGTTTGGGGTTAGATGTCTCGGGTAGTAAGTCAAAATTTTGTGTGTTTAGTAAAGGACATAGGATCCAGCAAGTTAATCTCAATATACGTGGTCATCACTTGTCTTCTGATACTACAATTAAGTATTTGGGAGTGTGGTTAGATAGATCCTTGCGATGGGGAAAACACGTCAATTATGTTGTAGAAAAGACTCAAAGATTTCTTAGTATTTTAAAAACTTTAGCGGGCGCTTCTTGGGGAGTTCACCCTAAACACCTCCGTAGGTTATATATTTCTCTGATTCGTAGTAGAATGGATTACGCGTGTTTCTTATACGACAACTGTGCTAAAACATATGATTAAAAAACTTGAAAAAGTTCAAAATCAGGCCATGAGAGCTGTTGGTGGTTTTATTAGGTCAACACCTATTCATGTCATGGAAAGCGAGCTTTGTATAGTTCCTTTACATGTCAGAAGGTGGTTTCTGGCCATTAAGTTTTGTTTAAAAGCTATGTCTCTTTTGAATAATGTAACTCTCGATGTTATCCGTGACTTAGCAGCTTTATGCCAAGGCGGTAGTTGGAGCAGGAAGAAAAAGCCCCTGTTGGCTAGTGTGCTTGAAGAGGTTTCTGACGTATGTATTTACTCTTCATATCCCTTACCTATGTTTGGGTTGGATGTATGGGTCTCTAGATTTGATTTAAATAGTGTTTTGTTTAGCAGTCTGGATTGTGTTATTGATGCAAAGCGTGCGTATAATTTGCACATTCTTCGTTTGGAAGTATTCTTAGAGTTGGAAAGTAAGTATTCTAATTTTTACAAAATTTTTACTGATGGTTCAAAATGTGGTGATAAGATTGGTGCGGCGTTTTTTGATCCATTTACCGGTCGCAAGGCACAGTTTAAAATTTCTCCTGGTTTATCTATTATGTCTGCAGAACTTTGTGCAATATCTGAGGCTTTGTTTTATGTGAGCACGCTGAATTGTTCTAATGTGGTGATCCTTACTGACAGCAAAAGCTCTCTTCAACACATAGCTCGATGTGGCTACGGTGAACGATGCTTTTCTTTGGCTTATAAAATCTTGGAACAAATTTATTGTATTCAGAGTTCTGGAAAGAGTTTGAAATTGCAGTGGGTTCCGTCACATATTGGTTTGGCAGGCAACGAGGAGGCTGATCGACTGGCCGGGACGGCTGCTTCTGAGGGACTGGAGATTAATATTGCGCCCGACTTTTCAGAGGTAGTCGCACGATACAGAACAAAGTCTTTTACTATTTGGAAAGAATATTTTGATGATCGATCTCGCGTTAAGGGGATTTGGTATAAGACTATCCAGTCGGAGCCTCCTCGTATTCCCTGGTTTGATCACGCCAAGTTGTGTAGGGCAACTGTTGTTCGAGCTTTCAGGCTTAGGTCCGGACATGTTCCATTGAATAAGTTTGCACATCTTATGAAGAAAACAGCCTCGCCGAATTGTGAAGAGTGTGGAGTAGTTGAAGATGTGCAACACTTTTTAATGGAATGTGTCCGGACTCGAGCTAAAAGGCAGATATTACTTCGGGACTGGGGGGGTGATTCTATTCACGTAGGAGTGTTCAATTCAATATTGGCGGAACCCTTAGCGGAACCGGCAAAATTTGTATACAGTTTTTTTTTATCTAAATAGTGTATACAAATTTAGTTGTTTTCGTGTACATGTTATTTTTAAGTTTAAACGGTTTATGTTTTTATTTAACTTTTTTTTTTAGATGAATGATTTTGTATATCAGGCCTGCTGGAGCTGGCATGTTCATAAAAATGATCAAAGCTCCTTAATTAAAAGATTAAAAAAAAAAAAAAAAAAGTATTTACCGTATAAATTATAATACGCTAGCCGTAGGTTAACCAGCATTTTGGATGTTATTAACGAATATTTAAAATGTATACGAGATGGGACTATGGACTAAGCCGCATCACTCGGTCGGACATACTTCAAATCTTGGTACAACCAGTGCCGATAATAAATCCTTACAAATGTATAATTTGAAACCAACTGCTTGCTGCAACGTACATATTGAACAACACCGGACCAAGAATTAAGCCCTGGGGGAACCCACAGTTCACGTACAATGGTTTAACTCGGCGAGATACGCCAGAGTAGTTATTGTCAGCGCTTTTAATGTTTTCAGCTGCATCTGATAACCTAAAATTAATGTAGAATAGAGAATTCAAGCAAACAGAATGTGTATTTACAAGCAAACAGAATGAGTATACGTCATATATTAGCATTATTAAACGTCAGTAGCTATTTTTCAAGGATTTGTCATTAACCAAATTCAAAACAGTGTTTACCGGAATGCTGCTCAATCCTTCGAACTTCTTGCGAAATAAATACTGAATCGTATTGAAAAATACTTGACTTTAATCTCATCACCACGTGGATAGTTTTGGCTTTATTATGCAAGAAATACTTGAAATTTCCGGGAATATTTAGTCCTGTTTCCTCTTCGTTACATCAGTGACTGTCACCGATTTTCAACGACAGTTACCAAAAACTTATTGTTGCCAGTTAGATA
Organism: Apotomis turbidana; assembly: GCA_905147355.2. NCBI lineage: Eukaryota > Metazoa > Arthropoda > Insecta > Lepidoptera > Tortricidae > Apotomis > Apotomis turbidana. The sequence goes on from LR990280.1 coordinate 5,132,012, forward strand.
AATTAGTATCACTACAAATCCGCAATATGGGGTGGGTTGTAAAACCCCCTGTTGGGGGACTAATTTGAAATCCTTAAAGTATGGCAAATAATTCAATACCAACCACTCCATAACTTCAAATTACAAGTGTGTTTTTTGCCGTCCCACCCAAACTTCAACCAACTTTTTCTCACTTGTCGCTTTTGGAACATTCCACGGTTCGTACGGGACAAATCGTACGCATTTTTGAAGATAAAATAAAAAGTATGTAGCAAACCGAGTGTTATCCTACACAACTTGCAACAAATATTAATAAAGGACTAAGGGATGTATACTACACCGTTATTTATTTTTCTAAAAAGTAAGACATTTATAAGTAAATCCAAAAAATAGTAGCGTTTGTGTTTGTACGAGACATGCCTAGTCTACCGTGTTACCAGTTTTGTTCAATCTTGTTATGTTTTAGCGAAATTGGAGTATTTAATCGATAAACAAAAAATATACTATAGACCTTGCTATAGACAAATGCATACATGTTAAATGAAACGAAAAATATGTGATAAAATATTTATTTAATAACAAGAAAAATATTTAATCTCAACCGTTTGTACGGGACATAAAATGTTTGTACGGGACTTGTTTGTACGAAATGAAGTTTTTTATAACAAAGTTATATCTACTTTAAACTGAAAAACTTAACATTATCGTCTCCCAAAGCGTGTATTTTGCATTTTATTTCACTGCCATTGACAAATATGTCATGAAATTTCGATATTCCTGGTATAGGTTTTACAGCTTCCCATGGATGAAATTTCTGAATATTATCAGCAATTTCGGCAGCAGATATGTTGGAAATTGTTGTAGCCAATTAAATTGCTTAGAAAACATCGGTTCAATATTACCAACATAGGTAGGTACATAGGTAGAGGGTAAGTCTTTACTTTTTATCAAATATGTCCCCAATATTGATGGACTCAATGGGCATTGGTGTATCTAAGATTATTGTTCAGGCGGGGCCTGGGTGGGGCCTGGCTGGCCATGGTCTATGAGATGAAGTCCTGAATTTCTATGGGTTACCCAAAATCCTGGGGTGGGCACTAGACCATATTGGGGTGGGCACGGCCCACCCGGCCACCCCCCTAAATACGCAAATGTCAATGGGCACGAGAACAGTGTTGCTGATGCCAGATGACAATTATGAAAATCCATAGGATACAAAAAAGTCTAGAATTCCATATTGTCGCTTGAAAAATCTGTCGTTCTACAGATTTTTTCCGATGGTTCATTTGACTATACTGAAAAAGTTAGTAAGTTTTGCAAAAACGTAGGTGGAAAAACAAAAATCTATCTATCACGATTATTTAGATACAGCCTGGTGACAGACGGACGGACGGACGGACGGACAGCGAAGTCTCAGTAATAGGGTCTCGTCTTTACCCTTTGGGTACGGAACCCTAAAAACAGACCACTGAGTGAATGTGCATGATTAGTCCGCGAGTGTTTCAGCCAGGATTACAATTCATTTTTCGCAGAAAAAGTTCATTCCGTTTCGTTGGCTTAGGCTCATAAAACTCACTTTCCCAAAATGTGCACTTTTTCTAAAGAAACACTTGTTTAGAAGGATCACTTTCTCGGAAGGCGCACTGTCCTAAAAAGTGCATTTCCCTATTGGTACACTTTCTCAGATAAAGCACATTCTCAGAAGGTGCACTTTCCCATAAAGTGCACTTTGTCAGACGGTGCACTTCCACAAAAAGTGCAGTTTCCCAAGAAAGACTCTTTCCCAAAAAGTGCACTTTCTTAAATGGAGCACTTTCTCAAATAGCACTTTCTTAGATGGTTCACTTTTCCAAATGAGCCGTTTTAAATCCGGTATCTAAATTTGAAAACGAGGTACCCATTTATAATATTTGCACTCCATGCATGTGACAACAAATCGCCATCATGGCTTAGGGGAAAACTTTGTGGTGAAGATGACATTTTTGGCTAGTGAATATTTTGGGAAATTGTGCGTTTTGAGAAAATTACTAGCATTTTGGGAAAGTGTGCATTTTGAGAAAATGTACTTTTTGGGAAAGTGAGTGTTTTGAGAAAATGTACATTTTGGGAAAGTGAGTGTTTTGAGAAAATGTACATTTTGGGAAAGTGTGCTTTTTGGAAAATGTACTTTTTGGGAACATGCACTTAGGGGGAAAGTGCCCATAATGGACAAGTGTACATTTTGGGAGTGTACATTTTGCGGAAAGTGCACTTTTAGAGAAAGTGCACATTTTGGGAAAGTGTTTTTTTTGAGCCTAAGCCGTTTCGTTTATATCATGTTTTGGTGATAAGTAAAAGTAGTCTGAAATTCCGCAGGTTCCCCGATAGTTTCCGTAGGTCTGGGCACAACGCCCAAATTCCGTAGATCTACGGATTTTTCCGTAGCTCTGGCAACGCTGCACGAGAACATCGACATGTTCTGTAAGTGGCAGCCAGCCAGCCACTGAGGTGCCCGCCTAGAATACCGGACACAAGAGCCGCAAAGATAATGACAAGATGGACGCCGCAACAGAAGAGACCGAGAGGCAGGCCTAAAAAACGGTGGAGTGACTGTGTGGAGGATGATCTCAGGATGATGGGGAAGTTTACCAGCTGGAAGAAGGTCGCCGGGCATCGTGACAACTGGAGGAAGATTGTGGAGGCCAAGACCCACAAAGGGTTGTAGCTCCAGCGAGTCCCCAATATTGACGAACTTCTAATTAATTATTTGACGACGGCGTTTGGCACAGTTTGTAGAGCACCTAGGCACTGACCCGGCGGTCCCGGGTTCGAACCACGGCCAGGGCAAATATTTGTGAAATGAACTCGAATATTTGTGCTTGGGTCATGGTTGTTCTATGTAATTAAGTATGTATACGTAACGTTACTTCTCCCTATTCTGGACTACGCTGACATCTCCTATCTCGATCTTACAGAGGAGCAACTTAATAAGCTTACATTCGGTTCATATTTGGGTTACGCAAATATGACCATGTATCTAGTTTCCGTTCTCAGCTCAAGTGGCTCCCAATCCGTTTTCGTCGTAACTCTCATATTCTTGCTCTTCTTTTTAATATACTTTTTCATCCTGCAACTCCCCGCTATCCCAAAGAGCGTTTCACTTAATCTCACTTCTGCTTGATCTGCCCAAAATTTGTATGCATGTAGGGTGACCAGATGTCAGGAATTTTCCTGACATGTCAGGAATTTTAGACATATGTCAGGAATGCGGCCGGAAAAGGGAAATGTCTGGAATTTTCGGCAAATAAATGAGACCATAAATTGTATACACTGTAAACTTCTTTCTTCTTCTTCAAAACTGTAAAATCACAATAACATAAAGGGTAAAGCTACAAGTACTTTGGAGTTTCATAAATTGCAACTTATAAATAATCGCAATTATCTTTTTACAATATAAACATAAATCAATCAACATTGACAAATTAAACAATTTCAGGACTAGTGTCAGGAATTTTGGCCGAAAATCAGGAATTTTGTCAGGACTTTTGAAATTTGTGTCTGGTAACCCTATATGCATGTATTTATGTATATATTTTCTATTATATTTATGTATTTATTTTATATTAATTTGTTTTTATGTATATATTATTAATATTATTATCCGATTTTGCACCGCCTAATAACAAAATCTTATTTTTTCATGTTCTCCACTACCCAAAGGTTGTCTGGAAGAGATCGCTCTTTAGCGATAAGACCGCCTGTTGTTTACCTCTAATTGTAATGCCTTGCATTGTATTTCTCCTGTATATTTTATGAGGTGTGCAATAAAGAGTACTTGTATCTTGTATCTCATATACATCGTCGTCTTGTACACATAACACAAGCCAATTTGGGACTAGATCAATTTGTGTGAGGTTGTCCGATATTTATAAAAAAAGAATAAATATATATGGCGCCATTTTTAGTTATCTTGTAAAAATTGCGGCTTATTACAAAAATTATGTTGCTTGCCTTTATGAATTGGCCAATATTCCGGACAGAGTAATAAGAGTAGAAATAATCACCTTTAGCATTTTTCTACTGCAATGGTGAGGCCTCCCCAATCTCCTCATACAAAAATGGTTTTCAATGCTTTATAAATTTTAATGTTTTATAAATAATTATAACGGTAGATTACGTAAACAGTGCCGTCTAGGATAGAGTCAAAAGAACAGCCAAAGCAAAGAAAAGAACAGGCGACAACAACAAAAGAAATAACATGTTCATAATGCCATTTGAGATATTATGAAACCGCATTTAAAAAGGGATTGAGCTCATATGTCATTTTTAAACTAAAGACATTGTCAGTAGAAGAGTGTGCAGATAAATGTAATTGTTATTTTAGTACAATGAAGTTCTAAAGCATGGAAAAATATCAAATTATATTAATTAAATAAAATACAAATGTAAAAAAAAGCAAATGAAAATGCTTAATATGTGAAATATAAATAAATAAATATTATGGGACAATCATACACAAATCGACCCAGTCCCAAACTAAGCAAGGCTTGTACTTTGGCAGTCTTTTACAAACCCCGATTTTGACTCACGCCAATTTTTTCAAAACATATGTGTTACACAATACATATTATCATTACGAACATCAGACTAAAACTCCTACAATGATAGGTCCTGTAGTTTTTTTTTTAAATCATCAAAGATTCATTCATTCTATCTTCTGACTTCCACGGAATTAGATTGTGCTTTTAATACTGTTGATAAAGGTACATTTGAGCTATTGTGTACTAAAATATCTCCGCCTAATACGGGGTAGATATGAAATAAAAAAATGAAAACAGAAAAGTCTAAGAACAATATTATCTCCGAAAGTAATCACAGTACAAGTACGAAAAAAATGCAAACAGTAGGGAATCGTACGCAGGTTCATGTGACTTAATCAAAATTTTTGTTTGTAGACCTGTTCTTAAGCAATGAAAGGAAATGTAAATTTCATGACACTGATATGAGCAAACTTAGATGTTTACACAAAATAAAACTACAGGACCTATCGATGTGGGAGTTTTAGTCTGATATTCGTAATGGTAATATGTATCGTATTTAAAAAAAAAACGGCGTGAGACAAAAATGGGGTTTGTAAAAGACTGTGTTTGGGTACTAGACGGTGATAATACATAATACATACATATTATAAAGTGAAGTAAAGTTTGTGTGTGTGAAAGTGATAATTTAACTGAAGCTTTACATAATTGTATTTTACCTTGTTCATGTTGAAAAACGTACATTGAAAGGATTTCAAAATATTGCTTGTGCTTCTGATATATTTTTTTAATTAAGATTTTTTTTCTAAATAAAGATAGGTATTTCAAATCTTATGTTGTGGTCCTAATTTTTTTTACTAGACTTTACCACTGTAAACGTTAAGTCTTACTTACCTTCTGAACGACGAAAGAAGCCGTCTTGTCGCTCTCGAAACATAAGGACACCTTCCCTGTCGAAATTCTGGGACGTCTGGGACGCTAGCGCTTCCAGTTCTTGTTTATTGAACCTCATTATGATTCTAAGAACCCAAAAAGACCGTAAAAGCTTTCTAACACATGATTCTACACGATTTTATCAGTTAATAACAAATGGGTGTCAACAAAACGCCCAATGGCTTTTCGAATTTTTATACACAGAAAACACTAGAAAAATTTAGCACAACATTTCACACGATCACGTAGAATTTGACGATGAAAAGATTTACGACTTAGAACATGTTGTTTACTTTTAATTTAAAGTTTCATCACTGCAGCTATGTCGACGAAATGTCTTTTCTTTATTTATTCATATTTTAAAGTGTACTAGTTAAAATAAATGACATAAATATTAGGCATTTTTAACCAAATAATTTAGATCACTTGTCACAGGAAAAGGGAATACATAATAATGATAAAAAACACATTCAAATCTGTATCGGAATCGAAATATTATTTTCGGAATGATATTTTTGACATTTGATCTTTTTCTAACAGTATACTAAATTACTATAGGCACAAACACTACTGTTTTCAGCCTATTCAAAATAATCCGCCATTCACTGTCCGATGAAATGGAATCGACAGTGTTCCAACACAATCTACCATAGACATTTTGGTAACAGCCAGCCGGCGGAAGACGACATTAAAATAAGAAAATAATATTTTTCCGGTAACGCAGTGTATTTATGAACAAAAGGAAATCCAGTATATTTTATATTATTTTCGAATCTTATTTTGCACTGAGACGGGTTGAAGTGCATATCAAGTTGTTGTAAGCATAACTGCCATACGCGAGTATTTTTCGCGCGAGATAATTACCCGTCTCATTCTGTGCAGTAAAGTGAGAGAGTGATGGGTAGCGCTATGTCGCGCGACAAGACTCATGAAGCATAGTAGTGCTAGACGGGCTGGGCGGGCTAGATACATTCTGTTACCCAACTTACACAACTTCTTTGCTTACACACCTCCACCACACATCTTGCTCGTGTAAGCGAGACGGTGATATATGAAAGCGAGAGATGAATGTGAAAGTGCACGAATAGCATTGGCATGGATTTACATTACAGTGATGGGCCCTGCTGCAGGGCAATATAGTTTCATGCGTTATAATTAATTAATTATTATACAGTTTGTATTATACAATATTTACAATGACCAACAAAATTTAGTGCCTAATTGTTAAAATTTAGTTGACGACGCGGTTGGCACAGTGGTTAAGCAACTGCCTACTGATCCGACGGTCCCGGGTTCGAATCCCGGCAAGGACAATTATTTGTGTGATGAACACGAATATTTGTGCCTGGGTCATGGATGTTCTATGTATTTAAGTATTTATTTATCTATATAAGTATCTATATAGTATATCGTCGCCTAGTACCCATAACACAAGCCTTCTTGAGCTTAATTTGGGACTAGGTTGATTTGTGTGAGGTTGTCTGATATTTATTTATTTATTTATAATTTATTAGTTATTAAAAAATAATGTATTTTCTTTTTATTATTTATTAAACAATGAAACAATAAAAGTGAAAGAGCAGTAGATATTTTTTTTAAATTTGGAATCACTTACTTTATGTTACTTAATTTTTAAACCTTGTTAAACCTAGACTTACTCACAGTTTGCTAGACGTAGGTACTGATGATACTGATCTAAATCAATCGGAAAAAGAAAGCTGACCTGACTTTGCTAGTGCGGAATTGAATTAAAGTATCTTAAAACCGTAATGAGCTAAAAATTATACAATTTATAACTTGTTGCGGTTCCAGCATAATATATTTTGCAACCGAGTATAGCCAAGCAAGCGTCGGTCCAGCCGTCTGGATAGTGGTGCTACAAACAGATTTCATACGGCAATAATGTACATACGTCATATTTGCATCAAAGAATCTAGACACGCGGCAGCGTGTCCAGCCAAGTTCACCCCAAGAACTGGCGAGCAGCAGCCGTGTGTTATATTACACGAACCGTTTGGAGCCACTTTTGACCCCTCAATAACTCCAAATCTATTTAACATAAAAACATGAAATTTGGCTTATGTATTTAGATCCTTTAGAACAACTAGAACCCCAAATTTCATAAATATAGGTGAAATAGGTATTGAGATATTAAAGTCCAAAAAACGGTATTTTTATCACTGACTGACTGACTGACTGACTAGTAATCAAAAACCTAACCCACTTCCAGGTAACCTAGAAAGGTGAAATTTGGCATTCAGCTTGGTAATTGTGTGTGTACACGTAAAAAATCGAAAACAGTGATTTTTTTACTTTTTTAATTATTATTATTAATGCTTCTTGCCTCAGAACTCCGTCATTTATTAACCGATTTGGAAAATTCTTTCTTTGTTTTAAAGATGTATTAGCATAGCTCACACTCTTTCTCTCTCTCTCTCTCTCTCACACACACACACACACACACACAAGAATCCAACTCTTATTTAGTGAATAAAAACAGTTTACAATATTTATAATAATTTACAATTTAATTAAGTGACAGCTTGACATACAAACATAACAAGAATCACTCTTCTTTTTTCCTTTTACAATTTCTCATAGTTAGCTGCCAGTTATCTCGTGTCACATCGTGTATAAACTCATTTCAACACTCCGCCTCACGAGATGCAATTATGTTCATAACAGTCCTTAACTTTATGAACTTTGGTGCTGGTAATGCCTTTGTCAAAAGGTCTGCTTCCATGTTTTCTGTTGGACGGTATTTGATATCTATGTGCCCATCTTTCACAGTATCTCTAATGAAGTGTTCTCTGATACTGATATGTTTTGACTTTGTGCTTATGATTGGGTTCTTGACCAGTTTTTGAGCAGCTTGATTGTCATTGTATATGTCAATTGTGCCTGTCTCAATGTTCAATTCCTTTAATAGGTTCTTCTGGTATATGGCTTCTTTTGAAGCCTCCGTAAGAGCCATGTACTCCACCTCAGCAGTACTCAGTGCAACCGTTCTTTGTTTTTTCGCTTCCCAGCTAATTGGTGTTCCACCATAGGTAAATATGTATCCGGTGACTGATCGACGATCAATGCTGCATGATGCCCAATCTGCGTCAGCAGTTCCTTCAAGCTTCATATTTCCTTTGACGTAAGTCAGTCCCAAACCTTTAGTTCCTTGTAAGTAACGCAGAACCCTTTTTGCTGCTTTGAAATGTTCAGATGTATAGCAGTTATTAAATTGGCTCAAGTGACTTACTGCAAACATTATATCAGGACGTGTTGCAACAGCTAGGTACATAAGGGAACCTATAAGATTTTGATATGGTATATCCTTTTCTTTTACAGGACTGGTTCCTTTTGCCAACTTTAGTCCTATCTCCATAGGAGTAGATGCTGGTTTGCAATCATTGCATCCAAATTTTTCTAACACTGTCTCGATGTATTTCTTTTGTTTCAGAACCATTCGATCAGGATTTCGTTCAAATGTTATTCCGAGACAATAATTCAGCTCTCCCATGTCACGCATTTCAAACTTTTTCAGTAGCAATTTCTTTATCTCATTAATCTTTTCCTGTGATATACATGCGATAATTATGTCATCAACATATATGCTAATAATGATGTCATCTCCTCCTTTCGCATATATGTACATGCATGGATCAACTTTAGTAGGCGTAAAACCAATGGATTTTAATTCAGCGTCTAATTTCTTATACCATTGTCTTCCGCTTGTTTTAGTCCATAAACTGCTTTGTTTAACTTGCATACTGCGTTATCTTTTTCTTGGTTTAAAATTTGTAGCATTCTAGTAGCTTTTTTCTTAATATCGGAATCTTTCCTGTTTTGTATAATCTTTTCAAGATACTGTTCTAGATCCTTAGGCTTTTCCATAAAGATTTCCTCTTCGATATCACCATTTAAGAATGCTGTGCATATATCTATTTGGTTTAAATGCATGTTTTTCTGTACAGCTAGTGATACTAGTAGTCTTATTGAACTTAGTCGAGTCACAGGAGCAAACACTTCTTGGTAGTCAACACCTGGTATTTGTGAAAATCCTCGGGCTACTAATCGAGCCTTTTTACGTTCAACATTGCCATCTGGTCCAAATTTTTCTGTTAGAATCAACTTGCTGTCAATGATATTACGACAAGGTGGTTTCTTCACTATGGACCATGTCTCATTTTTTAAATGTGCTGTTATTTCAGAAAGAATTGCATCATTCCATTCTAGATTGTCTTCTTTACTCATGCACACTGTGCATACATAATCTTTCGTCCAGAGTGGCTGTGCTCTAGATCTCTGGGGTCTTCCTAAAGTTTGATTGTCATCATTTTGAGCAATCTCTGAATTTGTTACTGGAATATCATTATCATTAATAGTATTTTCATCAACTTCTGTTGGTTCATACATATCATCGTCATCAGTAGTATTTTCATCAACTTCTGTTGGTTCATACATTTCATCATCTCTCTCTTTTTGTTGGTCAAATTCGTATTTTTTTTCTTTTTTGTCAAAATGAACTATTTCAATCATTTTCTTTTCGTTTTTGTTGTCTTTAACATCTACTTTTTCTTTTGAGTAGTATAAGATTTTCATTACTTTTACATCCCTGCTTACAATAACATTTTTTGTGTCAGGTACTAGGATTCTGTAAGCTTTGCTATTCTCTGCATATCCAAGAAATATTCCTTCGGTTGCTTTAGATGTAAACTTCCTCTTTTGTTTTTGTTGAGTACAAATGCTTTTGATCCGAAAATTTGTAAGTGTTGTATGGATGGTTTTCGTCCAACCCACATTTCAAATGGAGTTTTATTTTGTATGACTTTTGATGGTATCCGGTTTAGTAGGTAATTTGCGGTGGATACAGCTTCTGCCCAATATTTTTCTGGTATGTTACCATCAAGTAATAAGCATCTTGCTTTTTCTTGTAAGCTTCTATTTTTTCGTTCAGCTGTCCCATTCTGCTGTGGTGTGTATACACAGCTCAGTCTTCTACTTATACCACACTGTTTTAAGTATCCATCAAATTCTTTATTAATATATTCCGTCCCATTATCGGTTTGAAGGAATTTAATTTTATTTTCGGTAAATCTTTCCATTTCTTCTTTATATTGTTTAAATTTATCCAACACTTCATTTTTTCTTTGAATTATATATACTCTTGAGTATCTTGAGTACTCATCAATGAATGTTACAAAGTATTTTGCTCCACCAACAGATTCTACATTCATTGGTCCACAGACGTCAGAATGTACTATTTCAAGGCGTTGTATAGTTCTTGAGTTGTCTTTGTTTTTAGGAAAGGGCAATCGGCTCATCTTTCCCTTGACACATACTTCGCATTCATTTAATTTTTGATTAAGGTCAAACTTTAGTCCATTCATTGCTTCATCTTTTAAAGCTTGTTTCAATGTTACTTCATTTAAGTGGCCAAGTTTTCTATGCCATTCGTCAATTTCAGCATTAAAAGTGGTTTCTTCTTTATAATCAAAATCATTTGTGTCCTTTTTATTCATCAGATAATAGAGACCATTCACGTTTCTTGCTGTTAGTTCAATTTTATTAGTTTTCGTATCTTTTATGGTAGCAATATTTTCTTTGAATAATACTGTCTTTCCTTTTTTGGTAATTTTCGATACGGATAATAGGTTTGTTGCAAGATTCGGTACGTATAGTGAGTCTTCTAGTTTTACATTCTTATTATCAACTGTGATTTGGACATTTCCTTTTCCTTCGATTTTCGCACTGCTGTCTTCAGCTGCAAGTTTGAGTAAACCTTCATGTTTCTTAATTGACGAGAAATCATTTATATTTTGGCACATGTGGGATGTGCATCCACTGTCAATGCACCATCTTTTTATGTTTTTTATAGGTTCCGTGCTTAGACATATGTTTTGTGCGGTATTGGATCTTTCTTGTTTGTTATGGTCGTTACGGTATCTGCAATTTTGGGTTTTGTGTCCTCGTTTTTTACAGATTTGGCAAAAAATGGGTTTGTACTTTTGAGAATAATTATTTTTCTTTAAATACATCGCATTATTATCGCTTGTATTTTCTTCTGAATATTTGCGAGCTTCGGTTTCTTCCAGAATTTTTATTTTTAGCTCATCTGGTGATGGTAGGCTATCTCGAGATTCGATCGCGATGCGAAAATTTTCGAAATTTGATGATAATGAGTAAAGCATTATAACAGATAAAAGATCTGTATTAATGTCGACATCCGTATTTGCGAGTTTGTCAACGATATCCGACAAATTATCTAAATGTTCTCGTAAATCATCACCTTCGTTGTATTTCGATACAATTAACTGTTTAAGGAGTGAAGCCTTTTTTGTAGGTCGCTTGCTTTCATACATATCCTCAAGTTTTTGCCATATTTCTTTAGCTGTTTTACATTTTTTGACATTTTTTATCTCTTCTGAAGAAATAATTAAAAGTAATTCTGACCTGGCAAGGAGCTCGTCTTCTTCGTATTTTGAGATGGCAGCGGAATCATTTTCCGTAGCGGGTGGTTTCGGATTCAAAACGTATTTCCACAAACCTGCTTTTATCATTACCGCTTGGGCTTGAATTTTCCAAGTATCATAATTATTCCTGTTTAGTTGCTCTATACGATAAGACGTACCTGCCATTATTACTATTAATCACTTTTATTCACTTTATCAACCCATAACCTCTTATTTAGTGAATAAAAACAGTTTACAATATTTATAATAATTTACAATTTAATTAAGTGACAGCTTGACATACAAACATAACAAGAATCACTCTTCTTTTTTCCTTTTACAATTTCTCATAGTTAGCTGCCAGTTATCTCGTGTCACATCGTGTATGAACTCATTTCAACACCAACACTAACTGATTTGGAAAATTCTTTGTTTGTTTAAAAGATGTACTAGAATAGCACACACACAAGTAATGATTAAATAATTAACACATCATAATAATTTATGTACAAAAAGTAATGATATCCCATCAAAAACATAAATGTTAAATTAGAGCCAAGTTCTCGCATGCCCCGATGTCGACTTCGCCGACAAAAGAATTGAGATCTATATGGGCGCCAAGTTCTCTGCCCTAAATTTTTTAGATACAAGGACATGCGACATACTCAATGCATTTATTTTACTTGGGGTGTAATTCAATATCAAGATTTGACTTGGCTAGTTTTCACAAACTGACTTCATTTTATCAAAGTAACATAGTATTATTAATCAAGCTAACAGTATAAGTAACAGGACGTACACTAACTTGCGTACATACCTTTACGAAAATAGGTTAATGATTAGACAAATATAATATAAATTTATATGTAAAAACTAGCCAAGTCCAGTCTTGATATTGAATTACACCCCAAGTAAAATAAATGCATTGAGTATGTCGCATGTCCTTGTATCTAAATAATTTAGGGCAAAGAACTTGGCGCCCATATAGATCTCAATTCTTTTGTCGGCGAAGTCGCCAACGGGGCATGCGAGAACTTGGCTCTAATTTAACATTTATGTTTTTGATGGGATATGCATTACGTGAGTCGAGGATTTGCCATTATCAAAATTCAAAACGTTGTTTGCCGGAATGCTGCTCAATCCTTCGTTCTTCTTGCGAAATAAATACTGAATCCTATTGAAAAAAACTTGAATTTCACCACTGTGGATAGTTTTGGCTTTGTTATGCAAAAGTTACTTGAAATTTGTTGAATATTTAGTCCTGTTTCCTATTTGTTGACATCAATGAGCAATGACATTCACTTCACCGACTTTCAACGTCAATTACCAAAAATTTGTCGTTGCCAGTCATTGAGGTATTATTTAATATAGAGACACAGACCCGAACAAAAGTGTCAAATAAAGTGGCACCGTTGTCATGTTCAAGTAGATGCCAATAACGCTTATTTATAATTTGCAGCAACATATTGACTCCGTACAAAAGAACTCTTTGCTTAAACGTTTAAGTGTCAAATTGACTTAATTACTTATTACCACAAATATTTTACGTGTAAATTAACTTTTTTAGCATATTCTGACTGAAGTCTCTTGTCAAACTTGGAACATGGCACGAATGGATCAGATTTTAATATTTTTACACACTAAAAATATTTTCACTATTATTATATGTATATTTTTTATGTTTGAACTAAATAAACTCGTAAATTGTTAATAACTAATTTAGTTAAGTTTTTATTGTAAATTGTTAGTAACAAATTTAGTTACGTTTTTATTTAACAACTACATAAAAAGTTTCCGATAGAAGGGATCAGTAATAATGACATTATTTCTCCTTGTTCCAGTATGTGAAATGAGAGTAAGACAAGTGCAATATATTGACATTATTAACCCTTTAAAGTTTGATCTTATTTGTCGGTGGCGTGGTATGCACGGCAGCACACGTCGCGGTCGCCTTTATGTGTTCTTGGCGTTCAAAGGTTTAAACTGACAGTGTCTAGACTCTGTGACAAAATAAAACAATAACAACAGAGCTATTTTTTAGTAATTTATGAATGTCACCATTTTACGCTTCTGTTGATTAACATAAAAAAAAAAACATGATTATGCCGAACACACGAGAGACGAATTATTTCGCTTCAATTATTCTTCGCGTTTGTCTCTTGCTAAATATGATCTCCATTTTTACGTTGTTGAGAATGGGAATCTTGAATGAAAAACAAGTGCAAAATATTGACATTATTAACCCTTTAAAGTTTGATCTTATTTGTCGGTGGCGTGGTATGCACGGCAGCACACGTCGCCGTCGCCTTTATGTGTTCTTGGCGTTCAAAGGTTTAAACTGACAGTGTCTAGACTCTGTGACAAAATAAAACAATAACAACAGAGCTATTTTTAGTAATTTATGAATTTTATCATTTTACGCTTCTGTTGATTAACATAAAAAAAAACATGATTATGCCGAACACACGAGAGACGAATTATTTGGCTTCAATTATTCTTCGCGTTTGTCTCTTGCTAAATGTGATCTCCATTTTTACGTTGTTGAGAATGGGAATCTTGAATAAAAAAAATAGGATAATTATTTATTGCACTCCTTAATTTATTAATAAAATATAAAACTATAGCGACTCCTTCGATTTTTGTTCTGTGATGAGGTGCATTTTGTAGGGACAAAGTTAATAATTCTAATACAAAAATTGCTATGATTTTACATAGGATTCGTTAATTAATCAATAGAACTTAAGTAAAAAAGAATATTCCGTCCTGTTCCTTTATTTTATAGTTGTTATTTCTGTAATTTTTCACTGAAAATTAAGTCATTTTTGAGACCCGTCACGTGTCATGGTCTAAACGAGACTGATCGCCCAACTAATGCGATTTGTGATTTTGCATTAGTTGGGAGGGTGCCATTTTTTCCGTCTGATTGTGTGTCCATGTAATTATTACGTCAATGTTGCCAGTAAAATAATTTAGTACCACTGAAAATCCGCAATATGGCGCGGGTTGTAAAACCCTTTGTAGGGCTATACCTCCCGAAGTCAGGGCACACGAACTATAACGCTTGTATAATTTGTTTCCACATTAACTATTTGTTTACATTTAAATAAGCAAACCGAAAGCACATTTTAAAGCGGAATTTGAACGTATGCCGCTGGCTTGACCGGACATGTTTTGACGGTTGGACAAAAAATGATAATGAATAGAAACCTTTCAAAACGTTCAGATATAATGCTAGATTGCATAAATTCCATACGGCATACTGAGAATAAATTATATATTACTGTTAATGCGCTATAGCGTGGGGTCAACCATTATTAAGATATGTAGTATCACGTTTTACTTTAAATCGGGATTACTTTTTATTTGTATCATGAAAAATATTTTGTCTTGCAGTAATAGGTCAATAAATTCGAACGCTCCTTCAGTAGTCACGTGACCAACAGACAATCGACAATCTGTCTTTTTTACTCCACGCCCCTGGCGGCAGTCCATGCCTCCAGTCGAGAAATACTTTACTTGGGAAGTAATACTGTTAAACACGAAAAATGGATACAAGAAAGCTGATCGAAATTTTGCGCGCCACCATTGACCCTAACCAAAGGGCACAGGCGGAGGAACAGTTATCCCAGGTACAATTAATTGCATCCATCATGTCACCCATGTGGTTGAGAAATTTGCAAACCGACCAAATATCAAAGCACCCTGTATTGGGACCAATCCTATTATACTGAGGGTTCTCTCAATTCAGTCGTTTCTAGACATGCCGCGCTGGTGTGCTTTTCAGAAGCATGTTTTCGCGTATCACGCGAAATAATTGTTTTTATACGAAAACCGGAGTCGGTATTTGCAAATTATTCGCAGATTTTACGGAGTAAATTGTTTATGTAGGAGTATTTGATCCCCCGTCGTTCGCAACCTGAAACTGCCATGATTAGTTTTTTTATGGCTTTTATTGCATTCTACTGGTGCTAAAAATAGATAAATATTCAATATCCAACTTGGAGATTGGTTAACAATGCTCTATAGCTCTGCAGGATGAAAATTGAAGTATTCTATACAATTCTGATGAGTCTATTCATCTTCAAATGGAATGTTTATGTCCTAGCTAGATATACCTACTGTAGATAGCTATAACATCTTGGTTATCTTACTGCGAATGAACTAGTTCGATTTCTACCTACAATTAATTAATATTTATTGATACATATGACAAGAGGTCATGCTAATTCATATTCTATTGAGGTTACTGTTCTAATGTTTAACAACAATAATTATAATAATGCATCAGTTATTTATCAGAGTTCAATGAACTGAGTTATTTTTTTATTTTGATTTGAAGCTCTGAAGGTACAAAATGTTTATGCTGAACTGTTTTACAGTGGGATACAGCTACAGCCATCAGTTACTGACTTTGCTATTGTTGTCAATATTTCTAGCTCTATTAACATTGTTGCTATTTCCTCAATGAGATTATAATATTAAGAATTGGCGAGAACCAGATAAGCTGGGAATGATTTGGTCAATAGGGAATGGAAATAATTGTTTAAAATATCTTGTTTTTTTGTTCATACGTATGAATAACTTCCATCATTTCGCATGATGCCTGTACATGGCAGAAAAATACACTTTTACCTTTTTTTTTAGCTACAGAAATGTCTGTACATAATGTCTTTCTAGGAATGAGGTGGGTTAGTCATACATATAAACAAGATTTCTATATTCAATAAGATTTCTTGAGAGTAAAGTGTCAGATATCTGGCCAATTATGTATACACTGTCCATTCTCTAAGATTAAATGAAGTCACTTTGGCACAAACACACAAAAAACTGTATACATGTAAATTTAAGGTAGTTTTTCACTGAACCCAGTCTGACATAATTTGATCTAAGAATTCCGGATAGACTATAATTTGTTTATTTTAGTATCTATGGCAAAAGAGATTTGTTACTTCATGTGGTCACAATTGTCAATGCAAAGGCCGGCAACGCACTTGTGACTCCTCTGGTGTTGCGGGTGTCTATGGGTGACAGTAATCACTTTCAATCAGGCCATCCGTTTGCTTGTTTGCCCCCCTATGACATGAATAAAAATAAAAATAAACTTATGGTTAGCGAGAGTTGTACCTTTTGCTTGAAAACTTATATCTATATAATCTTCACATTGGAGACATATTAACTAGTAATTCGTTTTTCACTACCTACATTTATTACTAAATAGTCTACAAAGTTCCAAAACAAATCATAAATATTTATTAAACATTGTCTATTAGTATTAACTATATTTAATATTAATTAAAACATGTACGCTCATAGATATATATATCCCTGAGGGATAAAAGTAGCAATGCATTGGAAAAATAAAATGTAGGCTAAGAAAGTTGGTCCCTTCACACAATTTAAACATGGCACAATGTGATTTTAAAATGAGTTCCACATTTTATAGACCCTGCATCAACTTATCAATGTTTCTATTAAGCCCTATGGTTGACTAGTAGAGAATGCCTTGTGTCATTAAGTCTGCCGTTTGTAGTAGTCTCTGCAATAATGCTTAAATTAATTCAATACATAAATAACTGATTTTCAATTCTGTCATAAAATCAAAAAGTTGCCAGCATTGTGTTCTCTGTCATGGATTACCTCCAAAACACAGATTTGGCATTCGCCTCTGTCCAGAAATGTTTAGAAATAAATGCATTTTTCTCGTAAGATAATGTCACATCTCATATATCACTTTCCGATTTAATGTAATTTTGCAACATTTGCTTCGAACTTTGAAGCTATCTGGTGGGCACCCAACCCCCGACCCAACCAAATTAGTTAAGAAAAATCTCGATAGATAGGGTTTTCGATTAAAAAAAAGCATTCGAATTGGACCATCTGTTTGGGAGCTTCGATGCCGCAGACAGGCACAAAGATACACATGTAAAACTTATTACACCACTCTTTTTGTCAGGGGTTACAAAGCAAATGAAATCTGAAGTTATCCAATAAATTAAATTTCCCAATAAATCTAATCCGCTACCTTATTTTTAATAGGGATATTATTAAATGCACATCTGTATAATTTTTCAGCACACTAGGTAACTCCACTAATTAACTGAATGCATACCAGAAAAACGAATGCTGTGCAATAAAAACAATTTTTTAACTGAACATGTCCTACAAAAAAACTTAAGAGGCCTTATTCCTTTTAAAATGCTGATTGTTTTAGACATTTTTCTCTATGATTATACATGTTCCTTAACATATTATTAGTATTACTATCTAGAACAGGACTATTGGGATTTATTGGTATATATTAAAAACCTACAGTTTGAATTTTTCATTGATAATTTTTGTTTCAAAAACTACTCGAAATTGACAAAATTCACGCGGAAAATTCGATTTTTCTACTTATTTTCGACTGCACGCAATAAAAGCATGAAATAGCTACGTTACTACCTAGAACTCGAGGAAAACTGTTATTCACTTCAAAAAGTTCGTTGAAATAATCAATATATTTGTAAATTGCAAAAAATTAATTTTAAAAGGAATAAGGCCTCTTAAACGTCATACAAAACGAGATGACCTTTTTAACCGAATTCACACCAAAAATATGGTTCGTACACCGGATATATTTGAAAGTTTCACCAAATATACTGACTTGCACACTAATTATCCTCGCACTGTACACTAAGATCCGACTCGGCCGGGTTAGGTTAGTCTTTTTTTTATATCCAGTAAAACCTAATTCGTATTATTTAGTGTGCATAATTAGTGTGCAAGTCAGTATTTTTGGTGAAACTTTCAAATATCTTGATCGAAAACAGGGAATATACAGATATCGATTTAAATACATGCCTTTTTAATTAAGTATGAAGTTTGTGGGTAACACTATCAAATAACGTCACAGCCAAACCATTCTCCTTTAAAACTCGCCCTGGATGTTAAAACATAATCAAATAAAAATGCCTCAAGCGTCAACCAGTCCAGTCGTTTTCCTGGATGATTCCAGGAAAACAACCTCAATAGCATATACCGTCTCTGTTCATGTCTAGTCAGGAATAAAAGTACTGTGCAGTTTAACGCGCAAAAGCGAGCAAATATATTTAAACTATATTATAAAAACTGTCCACGCAACATATAGCCGCAGCGAATGGAAACAGATATGTGGTCGCGATACACGTCAGTGAGGGAATGACGAAGAAGAATAAAAACACATTGAAAATGTTTAAAAATCTTTGACTGTCTGTGACAGACGTTTTAATGTTTAAATATATCGTTTCCAACATTTCCAACCCAGCTCTTCATAGTTCATTGTATCTGCTCAGATATTGAGGATGATGTCCTCTCCGTGCCCATACCCAGTGAAGGTGAAGTCCAGTAATGCCGGATTTGGCCTAAAAGATTGCTCAGTAAAGCCCGCCAAAGGAGCCCAGGTGACAGTACTCATTATTGACGTTATTTAAGGTCATGTTGATGGGTTAACTGTTGTTGGCTGTAGTGTAGGGAATATTGGCATAGCTAGAAGGACCCGGAACATTTTATTTTGTTGTTTCTTTTTTTTTTCAGATTTCAATCAAATTTGGTGAGTTGGTTAAGTTGCTTATTCTAACCAAGGTAAACCCAATTTCACGTTATGTCCAATTACAATTTTTTTCCATTGAGTTACACAAAATATACTACTTAGATGGCCCATGGGCCAATTTATATTATGTTGTCGATTTATTTATTTTTTCATTCACGAAATTTAGTTGCGACATTTAAACATTATGTATAACTCAATGAAACTACAAATTTATCACATAGCGTGACATTGGGCTTACTATGGTCAGAATAAGCAACTTTACCAACTCACCAAATTTGATAAAATATGAAAAAAAAAAATACCATAAAATAAAAATGGGGCTGAGTGCTCCTATGATTATAAGTAGGCATCGTACTTCTGATAGCACAGAGCCATGGAGCCGATATTAGCATTCCATTAAAATTGATCCTCATTCATACTCATAAGTGTATTTAATTCGCAATTTTTAATGTTTAGTCTAGGTAAACTCAGAAGAATATACAAAAACCTGATTTGTGTCGGCATTTTTCGTAATCAAGAAATTAGTAAATATTTGCTATTTTTTTCATATTTTCCGGACTAAATTGGGTTCTATATTGAACGAATATCCTATAATATACATATATGACCAGAAAATGCACGAAAACGGCAACTAATATACTTAGTTAAATCTAGGAGCTTCTAATGTTGTAATGTTTTTTTTTTAATTTATAATTTTAGTCATTCAATGCTTGCGAATGTTTACCACAATGCAAAGGCAGGTTGGAATGAAATAGATGAACATGAGTATGAATTGTATTTTAATGTTAATATCGGCTCCATAGCTCTCGAAAATCTTACCGCGCCATCAGAAGTCCAATGCCTAAAATTATAAGGATTGCACCTAGAGTCAAACCATGCTAACTCTTTCAAGCAAATGAACTATCAAACCATACAAAGTGTGTCAGTTTGTATGGTTCGACAGTTCATTTGCTTGAAAGAGTTAGTGTGGTTTGACTAGTCCTGCTGTAGCTATGCCGCTGATAGAAATGATTGCTGTCACAATATGCATATTAAAGTTTCAAAGGTAGTTATTAAGCTTTGGCGTGTGGCTCCTGGTTCGGCATTTGCTGATTTTGATGTTGTATTTATCAAAACGAGTTGAATAAGATATGATAAACAAAATTATTGGATGTTTTTGTTGGCTGGATTATATGTATACTTATAATATTTTCTTCCGCGATTGTTACATATTGAAATGAAATATTGTATAGGGATTATATCGGTATTCCCTTGATTTGTCTAATTTCAGTTTCACATATTTGAGGAACTTCCACACGAAAGAAGAAGAAGAAGTTTGTCTAACAACTTTTACCATAATGAACGTTTTATCTAAAGTCAATATGTATAATATAATTTTTCATGATTATTATTTTGTGGAAATTCGTTTTGCCTAAATGATCATTTTCATAATTCTTGTTTTGTGGAATATTATTTTATCTAAAACTCACTTTGTCGATTCTTATTTTGAATACTGTAGGTTGGGTTAAGTTTGTTTTATGACGATGGATAGCGGAGCGTCAGAATGCTTGCTAAATTAATAAATTAGGCAAAAAAATTGTTAGGCAAAATATGCTTATACGAATTAAAAATAAGTTCAAATAAAATTAGACGAAATAAGATTATGTGAAATAAGTATTATACGAAACGATTTTCACTTAAATAATAATTAGGCAAAACGAGTAATTATGCTAAATAATATTAGTCTAACTGAAATTAGGCAAACCGAAATTAGGCAAAAAGTTGTTAGGCAAAACAAGGTACAACCGATTATATCGCGTTTTCTTTGTTTGAGCCTTTGGCAATGCTAACAGTATATATTGAAAGTATTGAAACGTTAGGATGGCTCAAAATGATGATACGCGATATAATCCGTTTAAGGCTGGTTTTAATAAAAAAAATATTCCTAGAACAACACTTACCCTCAGATAGTAATGTCAAACTAATATGGGGTATTCACATTATTATCAAGAGTAAGCGTTCTTGGAATAAGTTTGGTTAAACTTAAACCCAGTCTAAATTGTTTTATTTATATAACTATATGTATTTATAAGAAATCCATACTAATATTATAAATGCGAAAGTGTGTCTGTCTGTCTGTCTGTCTGTCTGTTACCTCTTCACGCTAAAACCGCTGAACCGATTTAGATGAAATTTGGTATATAGATAGTTTAAGTCCCGGGGAAGGACATAGGATACTTTTCATCCCGAATAAATTTAGTGTTCCCGTGGGATGAGCGGGTAACACCGCGGGGCACAGCTAGTATAGTATAAAGCTGTACATGCTGCGCCGACCCCAAATGGGATAAGGGCCAGGGAATGACGATAGTATAAAATATAGAAATAGCCAATGACATATGCAGTGCAATTCGTGTCTAAATTCTCCATCAAAATGCTGCCTTACAGATCACCTAGCACTGTTGCTAGTAATATCGGTATCACTTCACTTCCTTTCCTAGTAGCAGTTAAACACAGTGCAATGTTATGTTGCTGCTTCACCGCGAGCATATGAAAATATCCTATGTTTTTAGTTACATTACAGGCTATGCTCGCGGTGAAGCACTCTAAAGCTGCGTTTCCACCAGTGCGAGGATGCGAAGCGAGAGCGAGGGATGTCTTTTTGTTGGTTCTCTGCCTTTTCGTCGAATGTTTAATTTTGCAGAAGTATCATTTCGCAGAAAGCATTTTTCACTGAAACTGTAAACTATTTAGGATCCTTATAAAACAAACCTAACCTAACCTATAGGATGATATTTACAACAATTATGAAAAATGTACATCTACAGAGGAATACAAATTCTGCGAAGTGGAAATTCGGCGAAATTAAACATTCGACGAAAAATAGTTCGGCGAAAAGGCAGGATAACGTTTTTGTTAACCATTGAATTGCGCTGAGCGAGGATAAGTAAAGTAAGTTATAATTATAAAACCCAACCCTCGCTACGCATCCTCGTACATCTCTGGTGGAAACGTAGCCTTAGGCTGGATGTGATGTGTTATTGTTAACCAATGGAATAAGTTCATTTACTTACTAGCTGACCCGGCGAACTTCGTACCGCCTGAAAGTCGATAAATGTGGGTAGAGATAGCTAAATTCAGACTACCACCACTGATAATGTACAACATTTCATATTTTTATGACTATAATTTTATTATTTTTCTGAATTCTGCATCGAAAGATGTAATGTCTGTTTTTATAGCTAAGATAAGCGATTTCAGTGCATGAAATTAAGTTTATAAGTTTATATATTTTTTCTGAGATAACTATATACTTATCTTATTATTAATTTATAAAAACTTACTCATTATAAAATGTGGCAACACCAAAACCACAGTATACTTTATAGTACTACATACAGAATGGACCCGCACACCCCCGCCCCTTATTCGAGTTACCTCACCCCAAGGGCACCGAGTAGGAATCGAGTTTGCTGCGTAGAAATTTTTGAAAGGGTTGTGTATCTGATTGTGTATATGGGTTATAGGTGGGCATTGACTCGTGAAATAGTGATAGTGTTGATGATGGTAATATGATGATGGTGGAGACTGGTGGTGATGATGATGAAGGTGGCGACTGGTGGTGGTGATGATGATGAATATGGTGGTGACTGGTGATGATGGTGATGATGAATATGGTGGTGACTGGTGATGATGATGATGATGATTAGGTATGATGATGGCGGTGTTGATTCTGATGATGATGGTCATGGTGGTGATGATGATGACGATGATGATTGTAATGACGGTGCCGATGGTGATGGCTAATGATATAAATGACCCCAAAATCACCATCATCACCACAATCATCATCAACATCATCATTCTCGCCACTATTACCACTGACACCATCCCCACCACCATCACCATCATCACTTCCACCACATTCACCATCACCACCACCACTATCACCACCATCATCATCACCACTATCACCACCACCACCACCACGGACTACCACCATCACCACCGTCACCACCATCATCATCACCACTATCACCATCAAGACCGTTGTCGTGTGGTGGTGATAATTTTCTAGCTTATGTCATATTTATGTGCAATTAAAGTTGTTGCAATGCGTCTGAGGCAGCCCTGTGCGTCTTACACGCACACATTGACACTGACATTCAAGTTCAGTTTTTAGTAGGCAGTGTCCGCCCTGCGCCAAAACTCTGACTCAATGGAACGGTTACTTTAGTCCGATTTAGTAATAAAACAAAACGGAATGTCGTTGAGGTTGACATGACATTATCAAAATTCAAAATTGTCGGTTTGGTTTGATTCATATTACTGATCCATTACTGATTCTGGAAACAGTAACTATTGAACTTACATCAAGATGGTCTTCGCAGATTAATAATGGTATCTTTGGCAGAACCAATTTCCCCACTGCTAGACACCAATCTCCTTTATTCTTATGTGGCACATGAAAGAAACGTTTATCGGGGGTTTTCGTCGAATCGTTCTTCCAATCGGGCACAAAAACATTACTTGGTGTATTTTGGAGGAGTATATTCCTCATCAACCCACACACGTGCGAATCTATCCATTTTTGTAAATTAATCCCAGCAAATACGTAATTAATTAAGTAACACGGTTAGATTTTATTATTAATCCGTAAATGGCGGCTCGAAGCTTGTGCCAGTATCAGTTTTTTGGTTTATAACCAATGCATGACTTCCGTGTTAAAAAACTTATCAAAAAAATAAAAAATAAATTATTAAAACATGAGATGAAATGAACATGAACAAAGATGGCCGATGAATCCCACCACAAATCGGTTAGATTTTCATTTGATCTCGTTAGTAAAATTCGGTATGCATCTGTCATCAGACGTCAAATTTAAAAAAATATTTTATTTTCGCTGTTTGGTCTAAAACGACAACCCTAAATCTCTCAGCACTAAATTGTCTTAGATTGCGGTAATTTTATAGCCTAGCAAGCGTCAGTCCCGCCCAGGGATAGTGACGCTACAAACAGCTTTCCTATGGCAATAATCTGCATACGTCATATTTTCATTATTAAACGTCAATCAAGGATTTGTCATTATCAAATTTCAAAACATTGTTTACCGGAATGCTGCTCAATCATTCGTTCTTCTTGCGAAATAAATACTGAATCCTATTGAAAAAACTTGCGTTTCCAACGGCTTTCCGGGCCAACACTGGCGTCCTCCCAATTGGACCACCGAATCAGATGTCAGAGTCATTGAATTTTTCAACCAGTTGCTTCGACATGACTTAGGGTGGCATCGTAGCGCCATCTACCGTAAAGATTTAGACTTTATCGCAGGTTCGAATCCTGTCCGAATCATTAAATTTTTCAATTTTCGCTTCATTTGTAAACATTCAATTTCATAATGTTGGCCGCATTGGACCATGGCGGACTATTTAACTCGTAATTTAAAAATTGCAATTGTGGGGTCTTTTTGTGTATCTTTTCCTTTTTTTGGCATATTATTAAATTTTTGGCCGAGACGATCACAACAAACCCGAAATCGTGCAAATCGGTTCAGCCGTTCTCGAGTTATAAGTGGCGGAACTAACTCAACTTTATTTTATTGATATAGATCTCGGCACAATAAGCTAATAGAAACTCGAAACAAACACATCAACCGGTCAACTTCAATTAACTATAGACTACATTACGTTTAGCTGTAATTAGCGTTTTGTTTTGTTATACCATTTTTAACACAATATAACAAACACATCAACCGGTCAACTACAAAATTCTACTATAATTAACCATAGACTAATACATTACGTTTAGCTGTCAGTTGCGTTTTGTTATACCCTTTTTTAACAAATGAACGGGTATAGACTGTTTTTTTTTACTGATAAATTGCTTTCAGTTGCGTTTTGTTATTCCATATCAATTGCGTTTTGTCACGTTTATGACGTTTTATGTCACGTCCCACGGGAACGTGATAAAAAGTATCTTATGTCCTTCTCCTGGTTCTAAGCTACCTCCCCATCAATTTTCAGCCAAATCAGATCAGCCGTTCTTGAGTTATAAATAGTGTAACTAACACGACTTTCTTTTATATATATAGATTCAACTGATTCTATTGGTTAACAAAAACACAGCCCTCGCTCTCGCTGCGCATCCTCGTACTGGTGGGAACGCAGCCTAAGTATGTCAACGAATGAGAACTTAAACGACTCGGGAATGTGGACGATTTGAAAATGTGGACGATATAGGAAGTTTAGTTAGGTTCAAGGTTTTGGGTTGGAGGTCGATGAGTCCGTCATTTAGAACTTCCGCTGTCATACAGTTGAAGATTTACGTAACAGTCTACTATAACACAATGTGACTCGGTGTGTCATTATTAGGTCTCCCATCTCAAAATTTGCCGAACCCGGACAAAGATTAAAAATCTCGGACATTAGGCGTAAATCGCATTTTTCCCCGGACGCGTCCCAAAATAATATAATTAATAAAACAAACGCTTTATTTTTTATTCACATAAAAAGTGTCCGGGTTTACACCGGAGACTTTTGAAAAATCCGGGAAAGCCCGGACAGATGGCAACCCTGGGCCCCTTCGGGCCGGTAAGGAAATTAAAAAGTAAAGTCTACTAAAGTGGTGCTAAATATAACAATGCTGTGTTTTGCAATTGCGCCATGGGTTTATTTTGATGGTCTGTCTATCTATGTACATAAATAAAAATAATCATAATATAATCGCTCAATGTGTTAGCTCAGTACTTGACAACGGCTGGAAATTGGCAATTAATTTTTGATATCCTCTAATTTGCCGGGCAATAGTGTCTTTATTTTCACAATTTCAATACTTATTACTTTTAGTTAATTAGATTCCCGGTTCAGGTAAGCTTTTGACAAATGTGATGCAGTATTTAACTAAAAAAAAATTAAAGAAAGGTTCCTTTAAGTAAAACGATCTACTTTAAAGATTTATAGCCTTTGCAATTGCATACATATTTTTCCCCAGTATTCACATGGTTTAGGGACTAGCGAATCGGCCATATCGAAGTATCTGAAAGAACAGATGCAATACTACTGACGCCATCTTGCAATCACACAACAAGTTAGTTTGCCGAAGTTATGGACCTAAAGGCTCCAAAGGTTAGAGGAGACAAGCGATATTGCTGTCTTGTCCTGTCGTATAGCTGCGTCCCTTATCATGGCCCATGATGGCCCATTGTGTAGAGGAGCCTTAACAGATTGGACGGTTCGGCGGACCGAGAGGGACCACTGCTATCTGTTAGAATGAGAGATGTGAATAAGCATCTCTCGGGCCAGCATGGCAGTGTCAATTGTCATGGCGCCGTTGGTTTCTTGCTAGTTGCCATTGCGAGTTTGGGCTCCCCTTTTTGCTTATCATCAGGCGAAGTGGAGCCACTATGTTGCGCCGTTTTAAATAAAAGATGTACATTACTATCCCATTCTAACAGATAGCAGGGTCCCTCTCGATCCGCCGGACAGTTCGATCGTCTGTTAGCTCCATAAGATGACGTTAGCAGTATAACATCCTATATCTACTTAATATTTTGATATGGTAGTTACTTAGGTTCGCTTATAACATGTTCCGAAAGGAACATACGACATGTCTGAACACGTTTGCACGTCCTGAAATGATTATGATCGCGTGATTATTTCTGTCATGTACAATCAGCACCAGAAGCAACTAAGTTGCCACTGTCTCAAAATAATCTAGGTATTATTTAGAGCACGTTGCTGCTAATAGTACATTAGTTGTATTTTTTTTTTTGCTTGGAAACTATAACCAATGGCATTGTAGGGTTGCCAGATACAGACAGTCCTGCAGTCTTAGCTTTGTCAGATTATATCCTTAGTTGAAAAGCACGTTTGTCAAGCCTTTGTCGTCGCGACCATGTGAAATTCTCCCAAATCTTATATAACCTTTGTTTTCAGATACACAAAATAATTGGCTTCGCGCCGACGTTGCTCCAAGTCGTCATGATGAACGACGTCACCATCCCAGTGCGACAAGCTGGTGTAGTGTACCTGAAGAATCTGATCACCTCCGGCTGGCAGGAGAAGGAACCAGAAGAGAACGAACCTCTGCCCTTCAGCATCCATGAACAGGACCAAGCGATGATCAGAGACAGCATCGTGGACGCGATAGCTCAAGCGCCTGACATCATCAGGGTACAGCTCTGCGTCTGCCTGAAAACCATCATCAAACATGATTTCCCAACCCGTTGGACACAAGTTGTTGATAAAATCCACATATATCTTCAAAATCCGGAGCCTAACAGTTGGATGGGAGCGCTGCTCTGCTTGTACCAGCTTATAAAGAACTATGAGTATCAGCTGGCGGAGAAGAGGGTGCCGTTGATAGAGGCCATGAACCTGTTGCTGCCGATGTTGTATAATCTGATTGTGAACCTCCAGTCGGACCAGTCGGTGGAGTCGGTGCTTATACAGAAGCAGATTCTGAAATGTTTCTACGGCCTTATCAAGGTGAGTTGAACTCTTTTCACATTATGGCTGGCGTTATGTGTAGATTGTTGTTGAGTCTGTTGCACAAACATCTATTATGTCGCGCGATGACAAGTAAAACACACTAAAAATTCTGTCACTTCAAAACCTCTTATCTAGTAAGTAGACTGACACTGAGATACGAGCTTTGTTTTAAGTAGGTATTTGTTATTTAGTGAGTTTTCGTTGTCAACAGACGATATCTATGATAATCAGGATGTCAGACGGATGGGCGTCATTATACACGGTGTCCTGTATATTATGTATATCGTCGTCTAGTACCCATAGTACAAGCATTGCTTAGTTTAGGACTAGGTCGATTCGTGTAAGATTGTTCCTTAATATTTATAATAATATTAAACAACAAAGGCCGTTTCCGATTAAGGGAAGAAAATATGCCCTTTTGTGATAATGGACAGATTTTTTTTTCTACAGTCAGTTACGTCTAGTAGAGTAACTGTGTCAAGTTTGGTTAAAAAATTCTTTGTGGTTCCGCAGAATAAAAATAAAAACGGAAATAATGAAATATGGTTTTTCTCCAAAACTATTTAACTTTAATGTACTATTATTTTTTCATTCTGTAAAGCTTAGTCAAGTTCATGTTTTAAGTGAAAATGGTATCTCTATATCTAACGATTATGTAAAAAAATAGGTAAGTCAAAATTTTAATATATATATTTTTTTACTTTTGTGAGAGATACCACTCTAATTGACATTTCTAAATAAGCCTTAGTTAACGTCCTGTAACACATATTAATTTGATGGATAAAATCGGAAAGCAACTGTGTCAAAATGAAATAAATAACTGGGCTGGAATTCATTACTATTTAATTAGTAAACTACTCTAACACTGCTAAATGACCAAAACATAATATCCTCTTTACAAATAAACAAGATTTGACAGTTACAGTGACATTTGCTAGAAAATGTCACCTTTTTAGTTACGTAATGAAAAAAAATACACTTATTCTAATCCTCATCGCTATCTTCATTGACAGTAACGTGAATTCCGTGATTCAAAAAAAGTCCGCTTAAAGTTTCAGCAGGCCGAACGATTTTGGACAAGTATCTTGCGTGCGATAAATAATAAACAATAGTAACAATGTGTGAACAACACCCTACTGTTCGCATTCCGTTGGCACGTCCACAATAATGCCGCCTTATGGATCCAACACCAATGCTGTTTGGGACATATTCGATAAAGCATCTGTAAATATTTTTTGAAATATGGCGAGATTGGACTTTCACTTTCAGTATATTAGAATTTTCCTTCACATATTCCAAATTCAACGAACCATCTTCATTAAGTATTTCTGATAGATACGAAATCGCTACTTATATCATTGCGAGGTGATATAATGATGTAGGTTTCTTTCTTAATATTTGTTTGATTGCATTCGCTTTAGAATTCATTTTGTAAAGACGAGTTATCTTTCTAATGTCCCTGAAATGTCATGTTACATTTAAAAAAACAATTCATCTTTATTACTGTCATAATTTATGTATTTATTTTAATTTCGGTAGAAAGAGGATTATTGCGTGGCGAAAAAAGAATAGTTTGTAATTACAATTTCAAGATAATGAAATCATACCCGAAAAGTCTTTTAAATTCCATTTTACAGTTAGTGTCCGATTAAAACCTTTAAATTGATAATTTGGTATAATGTTAAGTAAAGCTTATATACCAAATAGCAAAAATGATTAATATATACATAGTTTTAAATTTTTATATTATTAGAAAAATAATGACATTTTCAATAACAATAAAAGGCAAATGTCACTAACTGTCAAATCTTGTTCATTTGTAAAGAGGATGTATGCTTTGGTTATTTGGAAGTGTTAGAATAGCTTACTAATAAAATGTAATAAAATCCAACCCAGTTATTTATTTCATTTTGAAACAGTTGCTTTCCGATTTTATCCATCAAATTAATATGTGTTACAGGACGTTAACTAAGGCTTATTTAGAAATGTCAATTAGAGTGGTATCTCTCACAAAAGTAAAAAAATATATATATTAAAATTTTGACTTACCTATTTTTTACATAATCGTTAGATATAGAGATACCATTTTCACTTAAAACATGAACTTGACTAAGCTTTACAGGATGAAAAAATAATAGTACATTAAAGTTAAATAGTTTTGGAGAAAAATCATATTTCATTATTTCCGTTTTTATTTTTTTTGCTGCGGAACCGCTAAGAATTTTTCAACCAAACTTGACACAGTTACTCTACTAGACGTAACTGACTGTAGAAAAAAAAACCAAGTCATAATATTAAAGGGCATTTTTGCTTCCCTTAATCGGAAACGGCCTTTTGAACGATATATCACAAACATGCTAGATTCCCGGTAGGGTCAATAGGGGTGTACACTGATGATGACTACATACTATAATTAGGAATGTTGAACATTAACAGTAATTTCTGACATTTAAATCACTCGAAATTAATTTAGTGCCATATAGACATTTGTATTGTACCTAATAAAAAACAGGATCGAACCAATGATGTTTTATAAAAGATATGTTATAAACTAACATGACTGCTGCAATTTTTAGTTCCCGGATCACAGCAGCACACATTTATATTTTATTGTTTACATACCAAAAAAAAAACAGGCAACTAGAATTTAACTTGACACATATACCGGGTGTAACCGACGGTGTACCGAAAACTGAAACCATGGCTTCAGACCATTATTCTGGGCTGGAAAATCGTGGAAATTTCTTTGAGAAAATTCACAAATTTTCCTCGCGAGTTTTCATTTTTTCTTTATTTTTCCGTTAATCGAACTCTACCGGTAACAATTTTTCATGAAAAATCGCATGAAAATAGCATTTTCCGCAAAACACGCAACGTATCACAAACAGTATTATGTAAGCGTGTGGAGTGGGTCAGATAACGGTACTAGCCGGTCATTGATCCGCCAGTGCCCGCCCGTCGGCTGTTACGGTCGGACGCATGTTTAATGTTTACCTACCCGCACATTTTATTTGCTTTACTTGCTTGAATGAAAATAATCTTGTTAGACTGTTTTAATTTATCGGTCAGTTGTTATTGGTGTTAGGTACTACATACTAGTTGTGATCTGTGGTTGCGATGTTTTTGTGGTTGCATTCATTCATGTCATTCGATGCGCATTGGCGTAACGGTATGTTTTGCGCTGACGCGTGAGTGGAATGGGGAGCGCCCGGACCGGTCTATGCTTGCCGCGTGCCCCCTCCCCGCGCGTCTGCACCCGAGAGAATTGGACGCAATACATTGCGCGTCGAGTTTTATAATTTATTTTAGAAAATCTTATCCTTGAGTTTTCCGAGAAAATGAACACTCGTTTTCAGTTCGTGATTATGGTCTAAAACTACAGTTTTCGTTTTCGGTACGCTGTCGGTTACACCCTGTATATACATATACACGTGTATATTTGATATAACTGCAACTTGTACTCAGACGTAGATTTCAGTGCTATAATCTGATATTTATAACAATTATTAAATTAGCGTTAACTGCCATAGCGTATGCGTAATAAATTTTTGAAAATTACCTGAGCAGTAATGTATGGCGTACACTTTAAAAGTTATTACTACTGACAGTCGTGACATCACGATGTTAAGTGTCAACAAACAACAACGAACAATTACATTGCGTGATGAATTATTTTATATGGAAAAATAATATAGATTTTTTAAATTATTTATGGATCAATATATTAATAAGTGCCTATACTAAGACCCTGTAAAGTTGCGGTTATATCAAATATACGTGCTATATACGCATACGTCACTTTCCGATGATCAACAAAAGCGTTGCCATGGCAATTCGGCCATTTCAATCCAATTAAGTGCATCAGTTGTGGATCGCTAGTAACCTGTCTGCTTATACAATATCATTGGATCGAACACCATATGAAAAACAAAAATGTGTACACGCCTATTTATATAACTAACTTTTCTAAATTGTCTCAGGGTGCTGAGTGTGCTGGGTTGTACCCCGAGGTATGCCAGATTTCCATAACATGAGACAAGAAAATCTCGTTTGTTTGCCATTAACCAGTTTGACGGCTACTTCCAGTTTTAAAGAGACCCTACATTATCGTCTTTAAACGGCGGCGTCTTACCAGCGTCTTCGCAAAGTCGCATCGCCGCTGCGCGAACGTTGCGTTGCCGCTGCGCGAACGTTGCGTTGCCGCTGCGCGAACGTTGCGTTGTCGCTGCGCGGGCGCGCTGGCAGGCCGACGCTCAATAGACGCTAGTGTAGGGTCGATATAACTGTGTGGATTTTATCAATAAGTCGAGCGCATTAACAGCAAGGCTGGGTGCAGTGATTATCATATTCACGTTGTGCACTGTTACTTGTTGACACATTCACTGCCGGGGGCATGGCCTAGGAATAAACTTGTATGACTGTGAACGCATATATGCGTCGCTGGCAGTGAATGCGTTAACGGCGTTTTAACAACTGGCAAAATTTGCAAAATTAATAATCGACAGAGATTGGTGAAAATTAATCTTAATGTGTGTTTCAATATTTGACATTAAATTCTGCATGTTATAAAATACTAGAAGAACTTCGCCCGCGCAGAAGAAATGAGTTATGACTTTTTTGGTCAGTTGGGCAATGTATCAACAAAACAATCTGTGCCTACCCAGCTACCCGTGCACATACAAAAATCCATTTTTTTTTCTATACAATGACTTCGATGCGTAATACCCTATTTTGCTTATTATTTGTTAAATATCTTCAATGTAATTGAAGTTTTATAAAAATAAAAGTCTTAAATGTTTTTAGTATTTATACAATAGATGATGAGCGTGCAAATACCTATTTACTTGTATTGAGTTTGATTTCAACACAAAACCTGCGTTAAGAAACCCAAGCTTGATATGCACGCTTTATACCCAACCTAGGTTTCTCGAATTCTTTAAAGCTTAAACGTCGCCTGAATAAAAAAGTACAGAACTGTAATTTATTCCACCAAGGACACGCGATCGTTCATCCAGTTTAATTTCTGTACCCGTAGTATCGATTTTAAAGGAAAGTGGAAAACTACTGCGTGATACATGATAATAATACAAGAGTGCACGTTTTATAGTAACATCCTTATATTATCTTTCTTGCCTGTTAATAAACGAATTATTATTATCTCCTTTATTAATCTTTCGTCTTAGGCTTGGTTTTAACAATACATTTATATAAAAAGTAAAATATCCCAGGGATAGTGGCGCTAAAAACAGCTTTCATATGGCAATAATGAGCATACGTCATATAAGTATTTGTGTGAGGAGCGATTTGTCATTAACGAAATTCAAAACATTGTTTACCGGAATGCTGCTCAATCCTTCGTTTTTTATTGAAAAAAACTTGACTGTCATCAATGTGGGTAGTTTTGGCTTTATTATGCAAAAATTACTTGAAATTTACGGAATATTTAGGCCTGTTTCCTCTTTGTTTACATCGACTTTTACCGACTTTCAACGTCAGTTACCAAAAATTTGTCGTTGCCGGCTAGATTAATTAGTACCACTGAAAATCCGCAATATGGCGTTGGGTTGTAAAATCCACTGTTGGGCTATAAGAGGGCACATTTTATCGTAACACCCTTGTAGACTTGTTCCGATTTATTTGGCTACCTTGGTTGCTACACTGGCTACTATTTGATGAGGGCATAATTATAACAAAAAAGAAATAGCAAATAAAGAACCGACTAAAATAATGGTTCATGTTAAATTTGAATCACCTTTTGAAGTCGGTGCCAAATCACTCAATTATTACTATAAAGACTATTATTACTTAAAACATAGCCCATATATTACTCAAATGGCTATATGCAAATATCAGTCGAATTTGTCCAGTTGTTTTGCGAATTAAAGTTCATGGAAGCGAAAGGGAAAATAGGATTAAGGCACAGTTACAGAATTGCCCAGTATCATGACTTTGTGTAGGCGTGGTTTGAGACGCATGCGATTGGAATCGATAGGATTTTCTCTTGCCCTGCCACCCCAACCCAAGACGCCACAGCGACGTCAAACGAATCGTATTGGAATGTATTATGAGTATTTTGTGTAGCTGACGCCACTAAATACTCACTTAGCTTAGAACAAAGGTTTAGAAGAGCAATGACAGATTTTTTCGTGTATTTCTTCTGGATATGTCTTGATCTTGAGCACGTGCTTATTCTAGGGAATGCAAACCGGTATATTGTTGTATGGAAATTACCGGATACCCGGTGATTTGCCGGTAATTTCCATAGAAAAAATTACCTGTTTGCTTTCCCTAGCTTACTCCCAATCAAAATTGATAAATAATCTGACGCGTTACACAAATCGACCTAGCCCAAAGTTAGCTCTAGTAGGCTTGTGTTATGGGATGGGCGCTAGACGACGATATACACACTTCTATAGATAAATTTATACATAAAAAACATAACTTTTTGAGGGGAGTGTACAGTGCGTGAGCTACGAATATGATTTGCGTTTTATACCTGTCTCGCTCGCTCTTATGCGAACCAAATTAACGTCTCTATTTTCACTCAAACTCGAATCGCAATCTGTGATCTCACGTGTTGTGGCTGTACTAACCACTTTCGGAGACGAACCGCGGTGCGGCAAGCGGTCAAGCGAGATATCCGAGCGCGGCGGCATAACGAGTGAGCGAGACACGTACAGCTACCGGAAAACTTTTAGAGCATAACCTTGACTGCGCAGTAGCCGATTTACGTACAAATGTACATGCGCAGATCCACCATTTTTGTTCTAAAAGTTTGCCGGCAACTCTACCTACACCGCCGCTGTTTTGCTGTCGTCGCATCTCCGTTTCGGCGGTAGCTATTACGCAAAGTCAAGATACTGTATTAACAATACTGTGCAAGTCTGCCCCAATGCAAGGTCACTGTATCGATTTTATATAGATTGTCGTCGTCTTGGTGATCGGTTTGGTTGGGTGTCTTAAAGGGGAATATGTCTCCTATACTATACAATACAACAATTCTTTGTTGCACTCCAACAATAAAATAAAATTTATATTTAATAAAAAATGAGTTGTCTATCTTTGGCGTGACGTGAAACATAGTCGCGGGCTGTGGACAAGCCGGGACCGATTTAGCTTGCTATCTTCTCTCACTCATATACTCTTGCCATGTGCCCTTGCACTACATCTTTCCACCTCGTTTTGGGTCTGCCTCTGGATCTTCGACCGGGGATTTAGCTTACTGGTTTCCAATGATAATTTTCTAAATGAGCAAGTCGATGGGAATCCGGTTATATGGACGCTACTGCTGCATATTGACGGTATATTTTCTTAATGAATCGAAAAATATTCGTTACCTGGGTTTTTTGTATACTATTCGTATATATTTTAAATTCAAATAAATATTTTAGCGTGTACACGATGCAAAGCTCTCTCGATCTTATTAATTTTCGTCTGTTGGAAATATGAAATGTAGTCAATTATCGCTTGATAAAACAACCAAGTAAACATTTTCGTCTTTCTGAAACAGTTTTAGAAATCAGACCAAAATAAAGAGTCTGTACTAGTTTATAAAATTATCTTGCAACCTTGGGCCTGACCTATATCTGTTGTTTACCACCTGTTTCGGCGAAAACAGGCATATACTAACAGTACCTTACCATGACTTTATTACAGTGGCTACTCGCTATACTGCGTAAACGATTTGTATGGAGAATTGCAGTTCAACAAAGTAATCGCTAGGGGCACTGTACTATACTCCAATGGAGTAACGATTTGAATGGAGTAACTCCATTCAAATAGTTTACGCTGTCGCCAGCGAGTGCGGTCACGTTAACTCATGGTAAGGGCCGCCTCGACCCTCGGAATGTGTAACGTAATTTTTATTACTTTTTTCAAAAAATTGTTTGGCTTATGTTGTCAGCTACTTTTGATCGTAGCCGTAAGTTATTGAATAAAATTGATTACCATACTTATACATTTAACATTTTGTTATACTTATGCACAATGATCTCAATAACATAGAGCGTCAATGATTGATTACGTTTAATGGAATGGCACTTACATTCGTACATGAGTATTGATTACACAATTCACTAAATTGAGAATTCTATACATTATTTTCCATATTGATTTAGGTAATCTATACTATTATAAAATTCTGGATTTGTATAGAAAATATTATTTCTATGGAGGGGTCATGCTTTCAGGAAAAATCTTAGTAGCGTGATGCAGGATCGTCATTTGTTTTGTATGGGCGCGCGGCGCCGTGCCAACCTGGCGCCATCTGTTTTCATAATTTCCTTTGTCCTCGCATCACGCCGAAACGGCTGGACAAATTTTAACCAAGTTTGGTACAGGGATAGCTGGACATCCAAAGATGGTAATAGGATACGTCTACGGTAAAAAAAAAATACGTGTGCGAAGTTGCGGGCACCTCCTAGTAACGTACAGTCGAGTTCATTTACATCTACACCACACACGAGAACAAAAATATCTGAACACGACCCTATTATCAGGAGCATAAAGTCGTGGTCAGATATGTTTGTTCTCGTGTGTAGATGTAAATGAACTCTACTGTACATATGCTTGTAGGCAGTAGGTCCATGTATTTATGTCACACATCTAAAGGGGTACAACGAGTCGGGGCTAGTGCTTCAGTGGGACAGGCGCTATTATATCGAAAAGTACAGATGTTCTACTAACGCCATCTTTTGCCAAATAACTATAGTTGTGTTCGTAAGATTGCTAACGCCAACGCTATATAACATCTGTACTTTTTGATATTTCGACATGGTGCGCCAACATGCGCTTGCCCCGTTACTGCATTTATACCTACTGGCCTTATTCCTTAAATGTTTATGCTATAACGGTTTTTTTGTAAATATGTATGTTGTTAATTACATAATGCATGAACTATTTTAAATGGCGGCTTTCTATTTTACTTACAAAACAGATGGGTATAACAAACACTGTTGACGTTTATTCAGTGTATTCAGAATCATGATTGATTCTAGAAAGTGTATGTTATTCGCTAGATCTAGCCTCGACTGCATACAACACGTAGGCGGTTTTTTGTAGATATTTTTAGATCTTATGGAAATCCGCATAAATAATGCATGTGGAACAGAACTTTGGGACCGACTACGTAAAGTAGAACTTGTCGGTATTGAATTGCTGACTCCGCATTATTAATAACGAAATGGCACTATTTGAAGCTATTTCCTTTGTAAGGTAGACGGTGAGACCGAGCCAAAAGAAATGAAAGAGAAGTTTATGGGCTATTTAGGTGCCTTTGTGCGGGAACCTCAGATAGCAACGCCTGCCCCTGAATTCAGAGGCGTTCATTGCATTATTTCTCAATTATCGCCTCCTTTTGAGAAATGTTGTAATCTCAGCCACTTGTGTGGTTACTTACAGAATAAACTCTATTTAATAATCTCTTCTCCCCCAGTACATCCTCCCGCTGGATCTGATCACCAAGGAGGTGTTCACCAAGTGGATGGAGGTCCTCCGCGCCGTCATGGAGCAGCCGGTGCCCGAGCACACGCTCCAGGTGGACGAGGACGAGCGGCTGGAGCTGCCGTGGTGGAAGTGCAAGAAGTGGGCGGTGCACACCCTGTACAGGCTCTTTGAGAGGTGAGCTTACCTGTGCGATTCATTTTATGTGCTACGAGTCTCTGTCCAGGTGATCGAAGGACCAATTTAAGCATGTGTTTGAAATAAGTGGGCGGTGCACACCCTGTACAGGCTCTTTGAGAGGTGAGCTTACCTGTGCGATTCATTTTATGTGCTACGAGTCTCTGTCCAGGTGATCGAAGGACCAATTTAAGCATGTGTTTGAAATAAGTGGGCGGTGCACACCCTGTACAGGCTCTTTGAGAGGTTAGCTTACCTGTGCGATTCATTTTATGTGCTACAAGTCTCTGTCCAGGTGATCGAAGGACCAATTTAAGCATGTGTTTGAAATAATAGGGCGGTGCACACCCTGTACAGGCTCTTTGAGAGGTTAGCTTACCTGTGCGATTAATTTTATGTGCTACGAGTCTCTGTCCAGGTCATCGAAGGACCAATTTAAGCATGTGTTTGAAATAAGTGGGCGGTGCACACCCTGTACAGGCTCTTTGAGAGGTGAGCTTACCTGTGCGATTCATTTTATGTGCTACGAGTCTCTGTCCAGGTGATCGAAGGACCAATTTAAGCATGGAAGTGCAAGAAGTGGTAGGTGCACACCCTATACAGGCTCTTTGAGAGATGAGCTTCTGTGCGATTCATTTTCTGGGCTACGAGTCTGTGTTCAGGTCATAAAAGGACCAATTTAAGCATGGAAGTGCATGAAGTGGGCGGTGAACACACTGTACAGGCTCTTTGAGAGGTGAGCTTCTGTGCTAGGGGTCTGTTCAGGTGCTCGAAGGACTAATTTAAGCATGAGGGGAAAAGAAGTGGGCAGTGTAGACTGGTTAGGACATATCTAAGGTAATGTAGCTCTTGTTCGGCTTTCACAAATGTAATTGATTGTTTAAAGTATGATTTACGAAAAAAATACTCACTGTTGAGTTTATTTTGGGAAATGTCTCTAGATTCGCAATCAGAATAAGTGTCGCTTGCGGTATTTCCGGACCGATACGACCTTCAAACCTTCAAGAAACGAACTTACTCCTACCTGAAAGGCCGGGAACGCACTTGT
Organism: Apotomis turbidana; assembly: GCA_905147355.2. Classification (NCBI taxonomy): domain Eukaryota; kingdom Metazoa; phylum Arthropoda; class Insecta; order Lepidoptera; family Tortricidae; genus Apotomis; species Apotomis turbidana. Next base: position 5,170,582 of record LR990280.1, read on the forward strand.
GACTCCTCTGGTGTTGCAGGTGTCTATGGGCGACGATAATCGCTTTCCATTAGGCGATCCGTTCGCCGCTTTGCCCCCATTAGATTTAAAAAAAAAAATGTTTTCAATATCATTGAAATAATGTTAATTCTTCGACAGATACGGAAGTCCTGTCAACAGCCGCAAGGAATACGTCCAGTTCGCCGAGTGGTACCTGACGACGTTCACCGGGGGCATTCTGGAGGTCCTGCTGAGGGTTTTGGACCAGTACAGGAACAAGATATACGTTTCGCCGCGGGTGCTACAGCAGACCATTAGTTATATCGACCAGTGGTGAGTGATTCTTCTCTAGAATATTGTTCAAATTCGCATTGCCAGCGACGACAAGCTATTGTGACTATATGTGTCCTCGCTCGTTTCGTTCGCGCGTCTAAATAATCGCTTCGGGTGGCAATGGCTTATTTTAGCTTGTCAAACAACCTACTTATTCCTCCTCTGAGAATATTTGAATGACACACATTTTTTTTGCTCACAGCGTGAGCCACTCCCACTCGTGGAAGCTGCTCAAGCCGCATATGTTCGCGATCATCCAGGACGTGCTGTTCCCGCTCATGTCCTACTCGGAGGCGGACGAGGAGCTGTGGAACACGGACCCCCACGAGTACATACGAATCAAATTCGGTGAGTGTTGGACCCTTCATTCATGCGTCTAGTACAGTAGCCGGCAAACAACTTGAACCAAAATGGCGGATCTGCGCATGTAAATTTGTACGTAAATCGGCTACTGCGCAGTCAAGGTCACGCTCAAGTTGTTTGCCGGCTACTGTAGTGTTGGGTGGGACATGACATTTAAATGAGTTTGTATGAGCACCTCATTTCAAAAAATAAAGTGGTACAATGTACCAGTGCAAATGAGGTGAGTAAGAAGGTCCCGACTACATACCTATAAATGCAAACAAGGGTAACACGGCAACAATAAAAGTATGGGTTCCATAAACATTACAAATAAATACAGAGAATTAGTTTGAAACCCAGCGAGTGCGATGAGTGTGTGAATGTGTGAGTACCTCGCGCGGTATGAAGTTAGACAATTTTACAGAACGAAGTGTTGCGACAAAATTACGAAATGTGTAGGACAAATGAGGTGCCTCACGAGAGAGTAGCCCAACACTAGCGTCTAGGGGTGCGTCTCTACTGAGGAGCGGGGACATGCTGAGTCGACCAATAACTTGAGGTGAAACTGAATCTCGGCTAAGCTTCAATTCTGTGATTGGTCAATTCAGCACGTTTCCGCTCCGTCCCGCTTCAGTGGAGGCGCACCCCAAGTTCGTGCATCACCGGGACGCCACGGTTTGACGCATGTGTTGCATTAACACTTTCATGATCAACAACCCGCCTGGTGGGCGCTCGTGACTTAAGCTATCGGCCACGCTTGCCGTACGCTTGTACTATACAAGCGCACACCTGGCGGGCTCTGTCGGTGTCTGGGGTGGGCTTGCGCCCATCTAGCGGGCTCTGTCGATTTCTGTTGTTTCTATGGAAGCTAAAATCTCAAAGGATTAAAAATACTAATTACATATAGGTATAATATAATTTTTGTTTTGACCAAAAGCTTCAATAAAAAAAGTAAAAGCTGCTGTCAATGACCTTAACTTCGAGTCCTTTATATTAACAGTGTCATAGAAAATATAAATATAATACTAATAGTATAGTTAACTAAAGAAATATATTTCGTGAACAAAACCGTAAGAAAATAATGAATAAAACCTTAACTAAATTAAATCTAAACCTTAAGTCGTACTCGTAACCCAAGGGAAGGGCACTCGTAAGACTGGCTGCGTTCCCCTTTGAATAGATTAGTTTTTTAGTTAATGCCTAGTTATATATGCCTATAGTTTAGTTCAGATATTTATAGTACAGTCACTGTCACAAACAGTATTCGCGAAACAGCTGTGGTCACGGTTTTCACGTCTCGGCTGCTGGTTCTTGAACTGTCGTGTCCAGCCGCGGCTTGTCCAAGGTAGAAACCTCAATAAGATTTCTGATTCTTTAAGAGCTTTGTATACATTGGTATTTTTACAATACCGCTATAGAACAAGGAATATAGAAAAAATGTTTGTAAGCGCTGTACAGACATATTTTCAGACGCAATTGAAAAGCAGAAGTATATAAAAAATTGCTCAATTGCTACATGATTCAGTTATAGTTTAAGTTTAGTTTTGTAACCTTTTTGAACTTACATAACTTACATTATAGTATATGTCAATGTTTTTCGAATGTTTTTTTCTATGTCTCGTACTAAATTAATAGATGTAGGTAATTAGACATAAGGTTTCACATCAAAAGAACCGCCCGACTGATTGAGAAGCCCTACAAGTAATTTCAACTATTTGAACTCGTATTTATCTGTTTGTGTTTTTCTGCCAGACATATTCGAGGACTTCGTGTCACCCATAATCGCTGCACAGACGCTACTCATATCCTGCTGTAAGAAGCGGAAAGAAATGCTAGAACGCACCATGCAACTCTGCATGCAAGTACTCACCAGCCAGAACGGAGAATACAGCCCCAGGCAAAGAGACGGGGCCCTTCATATGGTTGGCACACTGAGCGATTTACTGATAAAGAAGAAATTCTACAAAGAAGAGATCGACTCGCTTCTCAGCCAATATGTGTTCCCAGAATACAGCAATCCGCTCGGTTACATGAGAGCCCGAGCTTGCTGGGTGCTTCACTGCTTCGCCACAGTCAGATTCAAGAGCGAACCGCTGCTTATTGAAGCTGTTCGCTTAACTATCAATGCTCTACTCAACGACACAGACTTACCGGTTAAAGTTGAAGCAGCCATTGCTTTGCAGACACTGCTCTCATCTCAAGAAAAAGTCCACAAGCTACTAGAACCTCAAGTTAAAGCGGTAACGACAGAATTGTTAAAGGTTATCCGTGAAACGGAGAACGACAACATAGCAAGTGTGCTGCAGAAGATTGTGCCGCTGTACACTGAGCAGTTGATGGCAATGGCTTATGAGATTACTGAGCATCTAGCGACTACATTCAGGAAAGTCATAGAGACTGACTCGGGGACCGATGAGAAGGCAATCACGGCCATGGGGCTGCTGAACACGATGGAAACGGTGTTGAATGTCATGGAGGAGAATCCGGAGATCATGGCACAGCTTGAGAAGACTGTGTTAACTGTTGTTGGCCATATTTTGCAGAATAATATTATTGGTAAGTTTCCTAGTAATCACAGTAATATCACTATCACTACATACTAAACAAAGTCGCATTCTCTGTCCCTATGTCCCTTTGTATGCTTAAATCTTTAAAACTACGCAACGGATTTTGATGCGGTTTTTTTTTAATAGATAGAGTAATTCAAGAGGAAGGTTTATATGTATAATACATGCATAATTTATCAGCATTGCACCCGTGCGAAGCCGGGGCGGGTCGCTAGTAATATTATAAAGGCGAAAGTTTTTGAGTGTGTTTATGTATATGTTTGTTACTTGTTCACGCTCAAACGGCTGGAGCAATTTTGATAAAGTTTGGTATGAATATAGCTGACACCCTGGACTAACGTATCAACGGCAAAAAGCGGAAATGGTGTAAACGCCAATGAATTCCCTTGGCGTTTACAGCGTGTTTTCCGTCGATATAGCCTTCTTGTTATCCCGAATATGTAGTGTTCCCTTAGGATAAGCGGGTAACACCGCGCAGGAACATGAATGGGGGCAACACAATCGAACACGTGGGTAAAACATCAATATTGCATAAAACATCAAAAACCTAGAATAATGGGGCCTTATTTACATGCTATTTTTTGTTACTTCATGAATATCTCTTACTCTGTTTTGATGTAAAATAAGTACTTATTTAACTTCGTTCACAAAGTAACATTTATAACTCTGATCCAGACGGTTTGTGGTATACGCACGCGTACAGTACACGCCCAGTATACATTACGATGTACAAGACTCATTCGGTGCATTCTATTCGTCAAGACCCTCTAGGGTCTTGAAAAAAATAATTAATATGGTCCTAGTTGAGATCTTCACAAAAAAATAAGTCTACAGCCTACAGGTACATGTAAAAAAATTGAACATAGGGCATTTAGGCTTTATGGTTTTATATGGGCTCGGGCCACAAGAACTTCACTTTGTTCAAATGAGGATACTGACTTTAAATTATTTATATCTTAAAATACACCTTTAATAATGTTTTATTCGTGGACTAGGTACGTATAGGTACGCCTAAATTCTTAAGATAGGTACAAATTAAGTTCATATAACTGTAATAGTTAAGTACTTATCCTTTTATGAAAAAAATGACTGACTGTTGAGTTACTTTCGCCGTTTCTTCTCAACAAGCGAAATCCCGGTAGACTCAGTCATATTTAAGTGCCCTTGTAGGCTACTTGCATAATAGAATTCATTATTTTCCCTTGCTTTTCTAGAATATTACGAGGAAGCCATGACGCTCCTCTGCAATCTGACAGCCAAGAACATCTCCGAGGACATGTGGAAGGTGCTCGAGCTGCTCTACCAGGTGTTCGAGAAGGACAGCTTCGACTATTTCACGGACATGATGCCGGTGCTACACAACTACATCACCGTGGACACCAACGCGTTCGTGTCCAACGAGAACCACATACTAGCCATGTTCAACATGGCGAAAGCGGTAAGTCGACATTGAGTCTCCTTTGGCTCGTGCGAAATACATATGAATTGACGATTTAAGACTACAATTTTTTTTTCTGTATTTCAATTGAAAAGAGGGCTTAATCATTGTGTTTATATTTTTCCTGAGGTTACTAATTTGGATCAACGTTTTCTTGTTGTTATTCTGTCCCGTCACCCAGGAGACACTGGTGATTAAACTTCTTAGAAAAGTGTTGATAATTTGTAATATTGATACTTTCAAGAGATGTTCTAAATAATAATGGGCCTTGTAATTTGAGCAGTTATAAGCCCATTCTTATATAGACCATCTCCTGACAATACCAGGAATATAAATTATCAACACATTTCTTAGAAGTTTAATCACTATTGTCCCCTGGGTCACGGGACAGAATAACAGCAAGAAAAAGTTGATCCACCCTTTTAGTTTTTGCCCAATTAAAGATAGTAAAATGACCAAAAGTTAGTGGTAGTATACTTGATTCCGCGTATTTTTGAATGTATGCTCACTGGTTTCAATGACATAATTAATTTTCATCATAGTCAAATACCGTATTCGTAAAGGCCAGATCGCATATTTATGGAAACTCCTGCGATCGGGGCCGTTCACGAATTCACTGGCCTAAATATGTAATGTACTATTTCTGTTTCAAGCTGATGGCCGTTTTGCCAGTACTTATAGTAAATTTAAAAAATATATACAGAAAAAAGTTAGTTGTCAATCGTTATCGTTTAATGTTTGTTTTTTGCTTATTTCTTTGTTATTTACTCCCAAATGTGATGAAAAATTCGGCGTCGGGCTTCTAATAGTCCTTCGTTAGTAATCCCCTACTTACTCCCTTATGACACAATATACTATTACATCATGTTGTATTTTCCCCTAGTCAATAAGTGCGATTGAATGACTATCTATTCCTGTACTTTGCTGTTTCCATATACCTACTGCATTTTGCTTTTTCAATGTTTTTCTTTTATCTGTTTGTTTATCCTTATATTTGCGAAGTTTTTTATACTTGTTGTATTTAGCCCAAAGGACTAAACGTAAACGCAAACGTAAACTCCGTAAGCATAATTATTCGCCAATATTACCGGGAGGCGAGATAAATCGTACCGTTATTTCGGTCACCTATCGATATTAATTGCGCGGCGAATGTTTTACATTATTATCAATCACTAGTAAAGTAAAGGTGTAACACCACCTTAACTAATACTTCTTTTCCCGTAGGCGGGTAAAGGGTATCTTTATAACCATCTATGAATGTCCAGCTATCCCCGTACCAAAAGTGGCTCAAATCTGTACAGTCGTTTCGGCGTGATGAAAGTACAAAGGAAATTATGAAAACAGATGGCGCCAGCATGGCATGGCGCCGCGCTCCCATACAAAACAAATGACGATCCTGAATCACGATATTTTTCCTGAAATCATGATTTTTCTCCATAGAAAACTAATTTTCAATACAAATCTACAATATTATAATAGTATAGAAGATGGTTTCATATTTATAACGTATATTAATTGCCCCACAAGGAATTTTACAACACACGCCATATTGCGGATTGAGTGACACGGCAAATTTTTGGTAACTGACGTTGAAAGTCGGCGAATGTCACTGATGTACACAAAGATGAAACAGGACTAAATATTCCGCATATTTGAAGTAATTTTTGCATAATAAAGCCACAACTATCCACACTGCGAAAAGTCAAGTTTTTTTCAATAGGATTCAGTATTTATTTCGCAAGAAGAACGAAGGATTGAGCAGTACCGGTAAACAAAGTTTTGAATTCGGTAAATGACAAATCCTTGACAAATATCTAGTGACACATTATTGCCATATGAAAGCTGTTTCTAGCGCCACTGTCCCTGGGCCGGACCGCCGCTTGCTAGGCCATAATAGGTCACTGTCTAGAAATATATATGCAACGTTAAATAAATAAAATAAATAAATACAAAATAAATATCAGACAACCTCACACAAATCGATCTAGTCCCAAATTAAGCTCAAGAAGGCTTGTGTGTACTAGATGACGATATACATACTTATATAGATAAATATATACTTAAATACATAGGCACAACCATGACCCAAGCACAAATATTCGAGTTCATCACACAAATATTTGCCCTGGCCGGGATTCTAACCCGGGACCGCCGCTCAGTAGGCAGGTGCTTGCCAACTGAGCCAACCGCGTCGTTGTTAACGTTGTAGTACGTTACATACCAAGCGCGGAGAATTCGTGAATGTCCCGGAACGCAGGTGTTGTGTCCCAAACCTAAGGTGGGGGCCATAAATATGCGATCTGAGGCTTTTACGAATTACCGACCGTGGTTTGTCTAAAGTTTAACGTCTTGTCTTGGCTTGCCCGCGTAGCGGTCAGAAAATCTCACTTAGGCCTAGGATGGCGTATAAATATTTACCCAACTAAATGGCTGTAATTTTAACATATTCTCAGTTTTTTAGGGTTCCGTACCCAAAGGGTAAAAACGGGACCGTCCATCCGTCCGTTCGTCCGTCTGTCACCAGGCTGTATCTCAAGAACGGTGATACTCGTAGCTAGACAGTTGTAATTTTCACAGATGATGTATTTCTATTGCCGCTGTAACAACAAATACTAAAAATAAAATAAAATTAATAGTTAAGGGGGGCTCCCATACAACAAACTTACAGATAATGGTACGGAACCCTTCGTGCGCGAGTCCCACTCTCACTTGGCCGGAATTTCTTTTTTGTGAGCGATGATAGCGTGGCGATATGTAATATGTATTGCGAAAGATCACCGCGTGTCAAGATGCGAAGACATATTGGTATTATTCGGAATATGTAATGTAGAGGAAAGAGATAAATGGACGTAAACATAAATTAATGACCGAGCGAGTGTAGCGCCTCCTTTTTAGCTTGGGCTACAAAATACTTTCGTACATTTGTATTATTGGATGTCCGTTTGTCCGTCAGCGGATACTCATGAAATTTGGCGAGTAGCTTCGTTAATAAAGATTGTTTTGATGGCGGTTCAGTTTTTAGAAATTGCGTGGATAAGGGGGTTGAAAACCTAAAAGCCATTTCATAACAATAAGAAGAAACAGGACTAATTAATTCGCAAATTTCATTTTTTTTTTTTGCATAGTAGTAATAATAGTACATGTATTTATCTATATAAGTATGTTTATCGTCGTCTATTATCCATAACACAAGCCTACTACTATAGATTACTATTATAGAGCTTACTGTGGGACTAGATTGATTTGTGTGACGTTGTCCGCTATAAAAAATAATAATGCCAAAACTTAACTATTATACAGTGATGAAACAATTTTTTTTTTCTACATATATAGGGTTCAGTGTTTATTTTGCAAGAATACCGAAGGATTGGTAAACAATGTTTTGAATAGTTTTTTTTTTTAGTTTGACAAATCGCTAATCATATTCTGCCCTGCTGCAAGGCGACATATGTATAAAGTGTAACTCAAAAGCATTATTATAACACCCCATTAATAATAAACTGACGGCATCATTTAAGGCTATGCATAAAAGTCAACCTAACCTTTCTTTTTCGAAACCTAACCTGAAGTGCACAAAAAGTTGCCTGGCATACGTTACACGCTTACCCAGGAGATGCTCATTCACTTTAAGTTAAAATTGCTTATATGTACTTATGCGTTGCCGGACCTGTGTGATTTAAAGCATTGCTTACCGATAACGCACTGCCAATCTCAAAGTTGAACTCCGTTGGCCGGCTGCGCCATCTTAGCGTCCCTTAACCCTTGCTTAGTGTCATCAAGAAAAAGGGGAATCGAACCCGGTAATCCAGAGGTACCGGGTTCGATTCCCGGTCTCTTTCACCAGGTTCCTCATTTAATTTTTTCTTTTAGCTATGATCTTTGTATCAACGGTTTATAATAAAAAATGTGGTGTGTACCCATATAAAAAAAATTAAGGCATTACATTGCCTCATAGACTTGTGGGTAAAGTAGCCAATTTTCTCTTTCAGGTGCTAAACTCAGACTCGGAAGACGAGTCCGAGATCTACGCAGCCAAGCTGCTGGAAGTTATGGTGCTACAGTGCAATGGGAAGATCGACAATTGCCTGCCGTCCTTTGTGGAGCTGGTGCTCAACAGACTCACCAGGACAGTGAAGACTTCGGAACTGAGGACCATGTTGCTACAGGTTAGTCAGCTGTGCGACTTTTTTATGTCATAAAGGGCGAACAAGCAAACGGATCGCCTGATGGAAAGCGATTACCGTCAACCATAGACACCTACAACAGAGGAGTCACAAGTGCGTTGCCGGCCTTTCAGGTGGGAGTAGGTTTCTTTTCTACTTAAGGTCACTTGAGTTTTAAACAGTGGCTAGTAATTCAGCTGGTGCTCAACTGGCTCACCAGGACAGTGAAGACTTCGGAACTGAGGACCATGTTGCTACAGGTCACTTAGGGTCACTTCAGTGTCAAACAGTGGCTAGTATTACCTATTCAATTAAACTTTTGAACGCCAAACCGCGAAGCAATAGGCGTGTAGACATTTTTTTTGAGGATGTCAATCGATTCTTGGGATCAAATGTCTATATGTTACTACATCACTATCTTATTAAAACATTCGTGAGACAAATTTAATTATTGTATTAAGGGGCTTACACTCACGTGAAATTGTCAGGAACGGCCCGACATGTTTCGAACTCGTATGGAACTCTTCATCAGGGTCCGCTACCCGTACACTTAGACGTCTCGCTTCAGTCGCACAAATTTCCGATGTTGATATATTTTCTCGGGGGCGTTCTGAAATCATTTATTCAGTAACAGTTCTAAAGATTAAATGAAATAAATAGTTCTATACCAAATTTCCATTTGAAGAGGTTTCATAAAAAAATGCTACGAAAGACGACGTTACGGCTTTTACGTAACCAAGTAAGACTTAAAACTCTAGACAAACCACGGGCTATAATTAAAGCCCCAGATCGCGACAATACGGTGTTTGACTATAGTGAATATGAATTGTGGCATTGAAACCACTAAACACACATAAAAAAATACGTGGAACCAAATAAACTATCACTAACTTTTGGATATTTTACTATTTTTAATTGTACTATAACTAAAAAGAAGACGTGTTTTGACTACTACTTATTATGACATCATGCCTGTATCATAAAAAAATAAAAATTGTTTATTTAAAAAGAAGAATCTAAATAACATATTACAATTGTCCAGCGGTCCCACGCTAGGCTATGCCTGTCATGTGGCGACTAGATTCGGTTTAAAACAATACAGTTACAAAATTTATTTTAACTGGTTACAATACAGCCAAAAAGTTACGGTTTACATAAATCATAGAAGCTAACTAACTGATCGTTTTTGACATTTCATAAAGAGTAGCTGATATGAACTGTCATCAAATACCGTATAACGAATACACCGCCTGTAATAAGTAAGCGGGCGGGTCAGCGGTTACGCATTTAGTTTTTTTTCTCTGTACCTTGATCTATCAATATAAAAAAATGTGGTGTATCCTCCCAAGTAGCACAGAGGCGCTAGGCGCAGACTGCAAAAGCTCTTATACAGCTTAAGTTATAATGGCTCTGTTTGCTACCTTATCCACATAAAAAATAATGAGACATTACATGTTTCATGAAATATTTGTGTTTGTTCTACAGGTCCTAATAGCTATTCTTTACTGCAATCCGGTGCTCCTGTTCACGATTCTCGACAAGCTACAGGAGTCGGTGCCCAACGCGTCCATCACACAGCACTTCATCAAGCAGTGGATACACGACACGGACTGCTTTATGGGGTGAGTACGAGCAAAAGTTTGCAAGAGGCGGAACATGTTAAAAACTTAACCTCGTCTTGGGCTTGCCAAAAAACCCGGTCAAGTGCGAGTCGGACTCGCGCGCCGAGGGTTCCGTACAAACACTTTCCATCCTTAAGTGGTTAAGTTTGCACCTGGTATGTATAGCGCCCCATACAAATGAGGTGCAAAGTTGACGGAACCAATCCCGTTTGTTGTATGGGAGCCCCCCTTAAATATTTATTTTATTTTATTTTTAGTATTTGTTGATATAGCGGCAGTAGACATTTACATCATCTGTGAAAATTTCAATTGTCTAGCTATCACCATTTTTGAGATACAGCCTGGCGACAGACGGACGGACGGACGGACAGCGAAGTCTCAGTAATAGGGTCCCGTTTTTACCCTTTGGGTACGGAACCCTAAAAAACCATAAGGCCCAAACGCTCAATATACCTACATGCTAATGTACAATTTCTTTACATGTATCTGCAGCCCAAGACATTTTTTTTTGTGAAGATCTCAACTATGTTTTTTTTTTCAATATCTTCTATTGTCTAGACCAGTGTATTTCGAACCTTTTGGTGTCACGGCCCAAAATTACCAATAAAATTCTTTCGCGACCCCCTATAACCTAGTTTGTACGATTAAACTTGCAAATGTACATGCTTGAAAAAATCTGCATTCCTTGTAGTCACGAGACTTTCTCGATGCTGATCCTCGCGACCCCCCTGGATATATGCCGCGATCCCCCTGGGGGTCGCGACCCACAGTTTGAAAAACACTGGTCTAGACGAATAAAATGCTCCAAACCTTTTTAATCGTAATGTGCACTGGGCGTTTACGCGTGCGTATAGCATGAACTGTCTGGGTCCGAGTTATAAAATTTATAATGGATAAAGGTTAACGATTACGATCCCTGCTAGCATCACCAGAAGTTGCTAACCGTTCAAGATACTCGAAATGTAATTAATAATATTTGTTTCAGTCTCCACGATAGAAAGCTGTGTGTGCTCGGCATATGCACCCTCCTGGAAATGGGCCCCGCGAGGCCGAACCTCGACACCGTGCTGCCCAACATGCTGCCCTCGTGCCTCGTGCTGTTCGACGGCCTCAAGCGCGCGTACGAGGCGCGCGCGGAGGCCGACGAGGACACGTCCTCGGAGGAGGAGGACGACGACCAGGACGAAGGTACGGTCGACATTCAGTCACTAGTGAGTGACCACCTTATACAGCGTGTATATGGGTCAATCTACTATTTGCTGCCCTCGTGCCTCGTGCTGTTCGTCGGCCTCCGCGCGCGTACGAGGCGCGCGCGGAGGCCGACGAGGACACGTCCTCGGAGGAGGAGGACGACGACCAGGACGAAGGTACGGTCGACATTCAGTCACTAGTGAGTGACCACCTTATACAGCGTGTATATGGGTCAATCTACTATTTGCTGCCCTCGTGCCTCGTGCTGTTCGTCGGCCTCCGCGCGCGTACGAGGCGCGCGCGGAGGCCGACGAGGACACGTCCTCGGAGGAGGAGGACGACGACCAGGACGAAGGTACGGTCGACATTCAGTCACTAGTGAGTGACCACCTTATACAGCGTGTATATGGGTCAATCTACTATTTGCTGCCCTCGTGCCTCGTGCTGTTCGTCGGCCTCCGCGCGCGTACGAGGCGCGCGCGGAGGCCGACGAGGACACGTCCTCGGAGGAGGAGGACGACGACCAGGACGAAGGTACGGTCGACATTCAGTCACTAGTGAGTGACCACCTTATACAGCGTGTATATGGGTCAATCTACTATTTGCTGCCCTCGTGCCTCGTGCTGTTCGTCGGCCTCCGCGCGCGTACGAGGCGCGCGCGGAGGCCGACGAGGACACGTCCTCGGAGGAGGAGGACGACGACCAGGACGAAGGTACGGTCGACATTCAGTCGTATTTGTTGTTATAGTGGCAATAGAAATACATCATCTGTGAAAAATTCAACTGTATAGCTATCACCGTTCTTGAGATACAGCCTGGTGACAGAAGGACGGACGGGCGACGGACCGCCCCGTCCCGTTTTTACCCTTTGGGTACTGAACCCTAATAATTCCGTTGCCGGTAGAATAAAATAGTACCACTAAAAATCTGCAATACGGCGCAAATCCGCGCTCTATTCAGGCGATCCGTTCGCTCGTTTGCCCCCCTGTGCCTAAAAACAAACTTACATTTGTTTGTCTTGTTTAGAAGTCCTGTCGAGCGACGAGGACGACATCGAGGACATGAACAACGAGTACCTCGAGAACCTGGCGCGGATGGCGGTGAAGAACAGCGCCCAGCAGGGCATCAACATGACCGCGAAGATCGAGGACTACGACGAGAGCGACGACGTGAGTTCAGTCAGTACCTCGATCACTAACACTTTGTAAAATGCCATTTTGTAAAAATGCCAGACTGTCAAAATGCCACACAGTGATAATGCCACGTTGTTACCATGAGTACTTTGAGAGTCGTGCGGATTGTGGTCAAGAACAAAGCGCAGCGGGGCATCAAACACGCCCATATTCATATTATCGACAACTACGACGAAAGCAACGACGAGTTCAGTCAGTGCCTCATTCACTGGCCGTTTTTGTAAAATGTCGCATTGCCAAAATGCCACATTGTCAAAATTACCAAACTACAAAATGCGGAATTCTTAAAATGACATGTTTTATACTGAAGTTTCTTCCTATAAAAATTAATTAATCATCCCTTGGTAAAAAATGTACTCTTCATGATAGATATATGATAGTCTGGCATAATGCTTATTGTTGTTATGCATGTATGTTATTACTATTGAAATGTTCCTTTGCCCTGAGGAATTAATTTACGGAAAAAAAAGTTAAATGTGAATGTACCAGCTCTTTGTACAGTCAAGGAAATTAAATCATGCACATGTTCGCATTAGCACCAATGGTGAAACAAAAAAAAACGTCTTTGTCACGTTCAGTCCATGTCATATACGTCACGGCATAGTATAAGAGTATAATCCGCCGGGTCAATGTCGTTTATAAGACTGTACTAACAACGACAGCTGCAATATCTACTTCCCAGATCGCTAACTCAATGAAACAGAAACTAAGAATTCCAAGTTTTGTAGCTATGCCCATTTTTAGTAGTATTTTATAATCACTCATTGGATGAGGGTTCCATGATGACCAGCCCGTCTACCACAACTACGTATGCACGTCTCTTGACGGATGACATGGCGTCACCCGTCACTCATTCACAGTACTGCACAGAAAGAGATAGATAAATGTCGCGAGAAAGAGACGCGAATCACAGGTGTGCTATTGGTTCTGATACTTGTGTCTTGGGTGTTTTATATTTTTAATTTAGTTTATTAACAGTCTTGCCTAGTTGTTTCTGGAAGACTCAGTTTCTCCTAGAGAACCCAACTTCGTGGAAACTTGTTAATTTTAAGTTCATTCACTAGATGTGTGACGTTCGCGAGTGAGTGATTCAAATGAGTATATATTTTCATTCATCTCAGTGGCTCACTCGCTCACTAAAAGATATACTAACTAAAATATAATATCTTTCGTTCGCAACCACTCACTGCTCAATATGAACGGAACTCAGTGATGCTATTTGACATTGTGAAGTTATACTTAAAAGTAATTAACGACGTTATTAATGTAATTTAGAGATTATTTTGGAAAGAGTTACATTTTTCCAATGACGTAGCCATTAGTATTAATTTTGTATACTTAATTAACACTTCTTACGGCGCATCATTCAAATGAATCACTGAACGAAATGAAAGACACGAACGAAATTAAACTCTGATTTCTAATTCAAGGCCAAAAAAACTACGACAGATACGTCACTGTCAAAATTGACAACATTTAAATGACATCTGAGTTTGTTTCTAGGCTTGCACCAAACGGACAATGTTACAAGTACAATACCAGATTTTGTACAAAAAATCTCCGATGTTTAAGTTTTTCTTATCTCCTCTCGTAATTATGTAATAATAAATATTTCTAGTTATTTTGTTAAAATATAGAATTAAAGTTACCAATAAATAAATTATCTTAGCGTGTTTAAAAAATAAAAAGAAATTTACTATTGTAAAAATATTTTATTTTAGTGGCAACCTTGTGGTAGTTTTTTTGGTCTTGAATTAGAAATCGGAGTATAATATAATATCTTTCGTTCGCAACCACTCACTGCTCAATATGAACGGAACTCAGTGATGCTATTTGACATTGTGAAGTTATACTTAAAAGTAATTAACGACGTTATTAATGTAATTTAGAGATTATTTTGGAAAGAGTTACATTTTTCCAATGACGTAGCCATTAGTATTAATTTTGTATACTTAACACTTCTTACGGCGCATCATTCAAATGAATCACTGAACGAAATGAAAGACACGAACGAAATTAGTATGATACCTTGGAGTAGTTTAGATCCACTGAACGAAGTTATTGATAGGTATATATCGCGAGAGCGATAGACATGAATCGTTGTCCTCTATTTGAGTGACATGGTTTGCGTATCTCTATAATTATCTTAAATTTTTCAACAGGACGACGAAGATTACGAGCCCGATGAAACTGCTATCGAATGCTACACCACACCCTTGGACGACAGGGACTGTGTCATTGACGAGTATGTCAAGTTCAAGAACGCGCTTTCAGGTATAGTATGCAATTATCTGAATTATATACCTATACATACTATTATAAAATTCTAAACTTGTATTCACTTCTTAAAGTTGGTTGAAATTATCAATATATTTGTCAATATGCAAAAAAAATTTTTTTTTTTTTGTAGAATTCGGCCTCTTAATGCCGGTTTAGCTCAGGCGCTCGGTGCCAACCCTATTCCATTCAACCCGCTTTTCACGCGTCTTTAGGGATGTCTAATTGTCCAACATCGATTCTTTGGGGATATGGTCAAATTGGTAATTGGGGAATATGTATACATGGACCGGTAAACCTGAGGTACCGGGTTCGATTCCCGGTCCCTTCCACCAGGTAGCTCCTTTTTCAATTATTATTTAAGCTTTGATCTTTGTATTAATGGTTTATGTATACATGTGTTTTATTTATTACCAATCGATGTTTGACTATAATATAATATGACGTTATTTCAGGCATATCGACGACAGAGCCCGCGCTCTACCACGCGTTGACGAGCGTGCTGGACGAGGAGCAGCAGAAGCAGCTCAGCGCCGTCATGGTGCTGGCCGACCAGAGGAAGGCACAGCAGGACAGCAAGCGCATCGAGCAGAGCGGCGGTGAGTACTGAGTATACTCTAGGGGTACGGAGGTCAGCTCAGCGCCGTCATGGTGCTGGCCGACCAGAGGAAGGCACAGCAGGACAGCAAGCGCATCGAGCAGAGCGGCGGTGAGTACTGAGTATACTCTAGGGGTACGGATGTCAGCTCAGCGCCGTCATGGTGCTGGCCGACCAGAGGAAGGCACAGCAGGACAGCAAGCGCATCGAGCAGAGCGGCGGTGAGTACTGAGTATACTCTAGGGGTACGGATGTCAGCTCAGCGCCGTCATGGTGCTGGCCGACCAGAGGAAGGCGCAGCAGGACAGCAAGCGCATCGAGCAGAGCGGCGGTGAGTACTGAGTATACTCTAGGGGTACGGATGTCAGCTCAGCGCCGTCATGGTGCTGGCCGACCAGAGGAAGGCACAGCAGGACAGCAAGCGCATCGAGCAGAGCGGCGGTGAGTACTGAGTATACTCTAGGGGTACGGAGGTCAGCTCAGCGCCGTCATGGTGCTGGCCGACCAGAGGAAGGCGCAGCAGGACAGCAAGCGCATCGAGCAGAGCGGCGGTGAGTACTGAGTATACTCTAGGGGTACGGATGTCAGCTCAGCGCCGTCATGGTGCTGGCCGACCAGAGGAAGGCACAGCAGGACAGCAAGCGCATCGAGCAGAGCGGCGGTGAGTACTGAGTATACTCTAGGGGTACGGAGGTCAGCTCAGCGCCGTCATGGTGCTGGCCGACCAGAGGAAGGCGCAGCAGGACAGCAAGCGCATCGAGCAGAGCGGCGGTGAGTACTGAGTATACTCTAGGGGTACGGATGTCAGCTCAGCGCCGTCATGGTGCTGGCCGACCAGAGGAAGGCACAGCAGGACAGCAAGCGCATCGAGCAGAGCGGCGGTGAGTACTGAGTATACTCTAGGGGTACGGATGTCAGCTCAGCGCCGTCATGGTGCTGGCCGACCAGAGGAAGGCACAGCAGGACAGCAAGCGCATCGAGCAGAGCGGCGGTGAGTACTGAGTATACTCTAGGGGTACGGAGGTCAGCTCAGCGCCGTCATGGTGCTGGCCGACCAGAGGAAGGCGCAGCAGGACAGCAAGCGCATCGAGCAGAGCGGCGGTGAGTACTGAGTATACTCTAGGGGTACGGATGTCAGCTCAGCGCCGTCATGGTGCTGGCCGACCAGAGGAAGGCGCAGCAGGACAGCAAGCGCATCGAGCAGAGCGGCGGTGAGTACTGAGTATACTCTAGGGGTACGGAGGTCAGCTCAGCGCCGTCATGGTGCTGGCCGACCAGAGGAAGGCGCAGCAGGACAGCAAGCGCATCGAGCAGAGCGGCGGTGAGTACTGAGTATACTCTAGGGGTACGGATGTCAGCTCAGCGCCGTCATGGTGCTGGCCGACCAGAGGAAGACACAGCAGGACAGCAAGCGCATCGAGCAGAGCGGCGGTGAGTACTGAGTATACTCTAGGGGTACGGATGTCAGCTCAGCGCCGTCATGGTGCTGGCCGACCAGAGGAAGGCACAGCAGGACAGCAAGCGCATCGAGCAGAGCGGCGGTGAGTACTGAATATACTCTAGGGGTACGGATGTCAGCTCAGCGCCGTCATGGTGCTGGCCGACCAGAGGAAGGCGCAGCAGGACAGCAAGCGCATCGAGCAGAGCGGCGGTGAGTACTGAGTATACTCTAGGGGTACGGAGGTCAGCTCAGCGCCGTCATGGTGCTGGCCGACCAGAGGAAGGCGCAGCAGGACAGCAAGCGCATCGAGCAGAGCGGCGGTGAGTACTGAGTATACTCTAGGGGTACGGATGTCAGCTCAGCGCCGTCATGGTGCTGGCCGACCAGAGGAAGGCACAGCAGGACAGCAAGCGCATCGAGCAGAGCGGCGGTGAGTACTGAGTATACTCTAGGGGTACGGATGTCAGCTCAGCGCCGTCATGGTGCTGGCCGACCAGAGGAAGGCACAGCAGGACAGCAAGCGCATCGAGCAGAGCGGCGGTGAGTACTGAGTATACTCTAGGGGTACGGATGTCAGCTCAGCGCCGTCATGGTGCTGGCCGACCAGAGGAAGGCACAGCAGGACAGCAAGCGCATCGAGCAGAGCGGCGGTGAGTACTGAATATACTCTAGGGGTACGGATGTCAGCTCAGCGCCGTCATGGTGCTGGCCGACCAGAGGAAGGCGCAGCAGGACAGCAAGCGCATCGAGCAGAGCGGCGGTGAGTACTGAGTATACTCTAGGGGTACGAAGGTCTGACACTGCCGTGATCTGAGTCACTGCATAAACATACGAGTATTTCGAGTGTAGTCTCTTTTCCTGAAAAGTTCATGTTTCAGACGAAACTCTTTTCTTGCGTAGCGACCTTATCGACTGCGGCTCGTTCGGTCCGTTTCCTAAAATGTCTGCTTAAAGGTCTTCTTGCACTCTTCATTTTAGAAAACAGACACTTTCAGACATAGACATAATAGGAAACTGACAATTTGGGAACAAGGCCATTTTAAGAAGCAGACATTTTAGTAAACGCACCGAACGAGCCTGAGCACTTATTTTGATGAGCACTTATACAGTTAGTTGAGATTTTAATGACTTAAACTTATTAAGACTTGAATATTAAGCCCAATGAAATGCATGACACATGTTAGTTGTCACAAGTGTCACAACTTATTATTATAATTAGGCATCGGACTTCCGATAGCAGGGCTTACTGTGCTTAAGAGAGCTATGAAGCCGATATTAACGTTAAAATACAGTTCACCTATTTTAGCCATTATTTATATTGGTCGAAATGAAAATGATGTGTGTAATGTTTCATTTTTAATTCCAACTTACTATTGCATGCTAATGAGCAAACCTGTGCTAACTCGGGGCACGTTCATAGGGATTTGATATCGATAAAAAATATGTCGATATATAAATTTATTAATACATGTGATCATTGAATATTCTCGATTACTATAGAAAAGTTCGATATCATGTCTGATAAAGTGAATACTTTCATCTAGACGGCAATCTTTTATACCGACGTATATGGAAAAAAATATTGGTTGTATACTTACAATGACAACTATTTTAAAATAGACGAATAGTGTCTACTATTTTATTGTTTTTATTTTAAAATGAAGAGAAAAAAAGATGTTGAATAACATCTAGATCTTGACAGTAACATCGATATATTTTTTGTCGATAAAATATTTTGCTACATTATTTTAGTATCGCCCCGAGTTAGCACAGGTATGCTAATAAGTCGATTATGTGACTGAGAATTGTAACACCAATGTAAATTTTCCATAATCATGCAATAAAGAAAATTTCAATTTCAATGCTTTCTATTTTGTCCCCAGGTTATTCGTTCACGGTTCCTGCCCAAGTCCCCACGAAGTTCAAGTTTGGATCGTAAATAAACACTAGTGCTTTACTGAGACGCCCATCACACGAACACAGACAATTATCACCTGTGTACTTTAAAATTATGTTTATTTATGTTACAAAGCAATCATGAGGTTTTTGTAAGATGTTAAGAGCACTATGCAACGTTATAAACGTGTATTATGTATATATTATATTATCATTTCGATATATTTGTTGCATTTTGTGTTTTGCGCGCAGCTTAAAGCTAGATTGTAGGTAGCTACTTTCTATACTTCTATGTACGATATACCGAAAATACCCCTTATTACAAGTGAAGTATTAAATATTAAATAAAATAAAATAATACAATAACGATTCGGAAAGGCTGTTAACAAGTTACTAGTATACATTTTCATGGTGCTGGCACCATTGCTAGACATTTTGGTCTCTGTATGAGTACATACGTCTCTGGCGGAGCATTTATAGTCGGGTCCGTAATGTTTTATATAATTTCAGAATTTAACATAAACTTGATATGCAATAAATTGACATAAAATCATTTAATATAATGTAACGTTTGATATAACGGTTTATTGTTATAATTTGTTATACTCCAATTATTAATTGGTATAATGTTAATAGCGGGAGTAAGTCGACGAATCCCCGCTTGGCGGGGCTTCTATTTCCGCTCTGAAGGACGCAAGGTACCTAACGAACCTAACCTAGCAAACAAGTGGTGATTTGAAGGCTTTATAGCTCTTGAGCACCTAACTCATTATATCTCTCGTTACATTATATCATTTGGATATTATCTAAAACGACATTATATCATTTGTTACATTATACAAAGCAATGGTATATCAAACTAAAACAGATTAAGTGAAATTATATAAAACGTCGCGCACCCTATATAAGGTGCTAACAAATTAGTCACGGATATTTTTACCTCTGATAGTACTCGGTTCTCGGAGTACATTTAAGTATGAAACATCATAGGTATTGTTATGTTTTTTTGGAGAAAATTAGGAAACAAATTTGCTACGTTAAAACACCCTGTTAATAAGATAGTTAAATGTGACCTCTTTAGACATATTCTAGACATGACAGACAGTGTTAAACATCTTGACAGATACAGAATAGGGGTGATTATTTTAAAAATTAATTATAATATTATTTTTTGTTCGGTAAATTAAAATTAAAAAAATATATACAAAGGTTCCTTAATAACAGTTAAAAGTTAATTATTTTAATGTAATGTACTATTTCTTAAAATATCCGTGACTAATTCGTTAGCACCTTATATAGTAATATAACGTACACAATCACTGTCAGAATGACTGGTCTATTCGCTGGGTGCGCGATGACAGCGTCAACTAGCGGATACATTTACGGCGGGCTTTTTAATGTCAAATGGCTGACTGTCTTTACGAATAGTAAGTAAACAAACAAATAATTTCAATGAAATATCGCTATTTTCTTTCATTTATGTTAATCTATAGTGTCGATAAAACGTTGACCTTCTTTATTTCCCGTCTAAAATGGCAAAATCAATAACTTTCAGATGTAATTCACACGGACCTTTTCATGGCTGTCTTCACGAGAAGTAAGTTACAAAATAAACTTTAACCGAAAAACACATTTCATGCATAATGCAACCGATCATTTATGACTGTATTTTCGTAATAATACAGATTATTTCGTTTTTTCAGTTAAACATGGCCAAATTAATTATTATAACTGGATTCTGCTCAATCAAACACAACATCGCTTTCAAATCCCAAACTACAATAAAATGGGAAACAATGAGTTTTTGCTCAACATGTCCAAAATGTAAAAGATAATAAACGCATAAACATGTTACTCCCTACAACATTCAAGATATCATATTAAAAATGTTGTTCTATAGGTTATACTAACATTTTCCTCTTGATAGCGATTATCCATTTAATTCGTTGTTCCTGTTTCCAACTTGCTTGTGGAAATTTATTTATTTATGATTACTGTTTTTGCCACTGTTTTTGCATTTAACTACGCTGCAGGTTTCGTGGCGCATATTTATTTATTTTTAGATGCCTTCATTTCGCTAGTAAAAAGTGACAGTTGGCCTGACGAAAGTTCCTTTTTTGGCCACGGCGCGCGCTGCGATCGATTAGTGGTTCCCCCACCACCTACTTTGCACCCAGCGAATATAAAAAAAATCGTAACGCTTAAAGGCGTTTTCCAAACAAGTGTACATTCGTTTATTCTCTTCGACTTGAATGGTTCATACTCTTAATAGTGAGTTTCAAAGCTTACACGGGGAATGAGTTCCAAAATGTCCACTCCAGGAGCCCTATTCGCGAAAAAACAAGCGGGAGTCTCTTTCTAATGTATGAACTTGAAAAGGGACTTCCGCTTGTAATTTGTTACTTGTAGCTTCGTGGAATGAGTGCTGAATCATCACATTTTTGTATAAATGTTTTGTTTTAGTTTTCTATGAACGTTACGCGTTGGAAGTCTTTCAATGCACCTGCGTTGCTTTTTGGGACGATTTTGAGATAAACCAAAAAAAAAACTTAGTGAATAATTATGTATGCTTTTTTGAAAAACTCTTGCGCTGTTGACAGTGGGTGCGACTTAGGATAGTAAGTAATCCAGTGATTAGTTTTAAGAGAGTACACGTATAATTGTCTGTATTCCTGTGATCGTATTGAAATGGAGTCGTTGATTTTTCTCATTATTTATTTGTTAGGAACAGTCGCGTGAGGCGAAGTCCGCAAGATCGTTTTAAATAGGGGCAAAACCGGCGTACATATCCCGAGGTTTTAGGTGCGCGGATGATTTAACACTCGACCATATCATACGAGCACCGAAAATCCCGGGTTTTGGTTATAACCGGTGTGCTTCTTGTTTTATACTTAACCGCACAAATTGTTATGCGAATGTTGTGTTATTGTACTGGCTGGTTGACATCGAAAATATATCATCGGTATACTGCTAGCAACGTCTTTTAATCAATAAAATTGATCCCCGGTATGTTATTTTTTATTAGGGTTACCCGAAAAAAAAGCGAGAAAGGAACATTGAAGTATTAACATTATACCGACGATATACAAGAAAGGTGTTAATGACAGAAAGTTTCCAAGAGTTGGAAAATTCTTTAGTTTCTGGACACGAATTAGAAGGTCTGTTGGAAAATTTCTAAACCTCGTGAGGCCCAAGCCAAATAAAACCATAAGGCATAAACGCCCAATGTACTTTACAAAGTACAAGACTTGTTTTTTGTTCTTTTTTTTTTCGAAGATCTCATCTAGGATTTTTTAAATTGTTATCAAGATGCTCTATGGTCTATACGAATAGAATGCACCGAATGAATCTTGTACATCGTAACACTTGGCGTTTACGCGTGCGTATAGCATCATATCTCGGTCCGAGTTAGAAGTGTTCTTTGTGCGTTGAGAGGTACATTGGGCCTCAAGAGGCTATAGGACATTTTGAGAAGTAACTGATGCTTTTCCAAGTGAAAGCGACTCAACTCCATGCTCCACAATATTGGAAGCTTTCTGTGTGCACTTGACAGGTTGGTACATTGTTATATTTGTGAGCTACGCGGTCTAAAGGAAAACATATGCTTTTCTCCCTGCGATTGCTTAATAATCGTAATCACGGATCTAAGTATATACCTAAATGGAGATGTCAAACGTATATTCTCCGAATTTTGTTGCCAATTTTAGCGGGAGGCGAGGTAATCGCGTACAGCACATCACTTAAATATGAATGCCAACACTCACAAATACAGTCTGCAGTTGCGATAAACGCAGACTACAATAAAATTAATAAGTACACATATAACGTCTGTTGACAGCCAAAACGAACTAAGTAACAAATACCTACTTAAAACAAAGCTGGTATCACAAAGTTAATCTACAAATTAACGAGATACAAGGTTTTGAAGAGCAGTGACAGAAATTTTAATGAGTTTTGGTTGTCACCAGGCGATAACGCCTTTTGAAGTTATGACCAAGGTGACCAATGTACTTTGGCGTTTGGCGTCTCCATAGGCTAAATACTCAAAACCATGGACCAATTCGTGAGGACTGGCATTGCCTGCGTAACCAACTGGGTAAATTAGCAAGGCGATTAAACGGGGCAATTGAATGTATAGCCACTCAATTGCTTCGAATTTTGAGTTGGACTCTATTTATATAATAAAATAAGAGCGGTGACAGGTAGCCGTAGTTACCAAAAGCAATCTAGTGGATAGGCAGAACATGATGTATTAGTATTTGAATATCAATTCTGTGAGCGTGTAGACAAAGTCCGTCACTCTCTCACATTACTGCACGGAAAGAGACAGGTAATTATCAAATAGTCGCGTATGACAGTTATGCTAGGGGTGCAATGCTAGCGCATATCTTGACGCGACCTCGCTTGTCTTACATGTTCGCACGGTATTGAAAAGAAAGTGACAGGCGTCTATATAGATACTTATTCAATCCCGTAATACTCTTTAACCGCACTCTGAATTTGATTGTGCTTCACACATGTGGAAGCACATTGCGAGCACTAACCTTAGGCAGCTCTCTCACCCTTGAGTAGGCATCCATTAGCTAGAACTGGAAATGCACCCGCCAACCTGACCTCAGGATGGCAGGCGCATTTATTTCTTAAATATTTCTGGAGCTTAAAGAGCACATTGCTCCAATTTTGGCGCACATTTAGCACATTGCTAGCACTAACTCCTGACGTATACCGCAGCTCCATTCGTTGATGTACACCCGCCATCCTGACGCTCACTCAAAATGAAGTTTGTATGGGCGTTGCTTAGATTGAGTACGCATAGAACGAGAGTCCTCATACAACAGATTTGCGAAAGAAGGAGCCGCTTTTGGTTTTATGTGTGCGTGTCTACGAACCAATCATAGAGACGTGTTGCTTGTGACGTTAACGTAGTGACAGATGCTCACACGGACGACACTTAGCCCGTGGCTTACCAAGACTGTCTAAGCGTGTTTTATTACAATGGGTATTGCTAAAGTCCTCGTGCATTAACGGTTCGTAATTCATACTCATGCCATATTGAGTTTGTAAACTCAAACTTAAGACTATATCTAAAGGGGATTTTTCCTTTTGGAATAACTTTTATACATGTTCCTCGATTACGGATAGAAATTTACTAAGATTAAGCCGTAGACTTTCTGGTGAAACGCCCCTTAAATAGACATAATCAGGGATCAGACAAATGGGCGTCATTATACACGGTGTCCTGTATTTAATGGACAACCTTCTAACCAACCGAACATTTTAGGATAAATTAATTATTTTTTAAATGGTTCTATTGTTTATTTATTTATACACAAGTGATTAAACTTGTTAAAAATAATTATAATTAGGAACACCTATTATAATCAAGACCTGTTAAAAAAAACTGGGTACCATTAAGTTCTAATATACACAACCTAGCATCATTGTAAAAAAATAAAAAAAAATGTCTTCATCTGTGCTCGCAATCATTCAAATGTAAATATAGTCTTATTCAATTATCTTTATAACCATGGGACTTTTACGAACGCTAAAAAGGGGCCTATTTTCTGGACCATTACAAGGTGCTCAGTAGGACGTTAGAAGGTTGTCCATTAAATACAGGACACCGTAGATAATGACGCCCATCCGTCCGATCTGTGGACATAATGCACGAATAATTTCAATTTTAGTCCAATCATTTAGTCCTAATTAAAGTTTTAAAAGATACCGCCATTGCCTTGTGAAAATAGTTCTAAACTATGCTAAGCGTCCTAGCGTTTGATGTCTTTATTTCAATGACTGTCACCTCTATTACTATGAAATAGTATTAAGGGGCAAATATTGGGATTTAGCACTGATACATAATTACTTAATTTGACTTTTAATTCATTGGACTCATGAGTAATTAGATATATTGAGGCTATTTATTGATTACGTGCGTTCATAGAACACTAGAAACTAAGTAGGTACAGTCAACCAATTTGATTTCTACGCCACTATAGAGCCTTGTCACAATGACAATGATATGAGATTTCAAGTGGCTTTCATATTGACTTTCACTGTGACAAGGTACGAAATGGCCTCGGAATCAAAATGGTTGACTACAGATGCAGGGATCGGATACCGCTATTCGGCTTCATACAAAATACCGTTATTAAATTTCGGTGTTCGCTTATTATTAGTTATTACACATTTTTATATTATAATGGACTAATTTCAAAGTGTTATATTTGTAACGAAATCATATTTAATAAAACTCGAAATAAACGCGAAATAAGAAAGATATTTTAATGAAGAGCGGTATCGGTCCCTTTACAGTTGTAAGGCGAGTCGGGGTAAGTGCTCCATAGGGGGACACCGCGCATACGCACGTAATCTATAAATAGCCCCAATATGTGGCTATTTATTGATTACGTTCGTTCATAGAACACAAAAACTAAGTACAGATGTAAGGTCAGTCGGGAAAGCGCTCCACAAAGATACTCGTAAGCACACCTACCATAAAATATCGAAAAGTACAGTCAATGGTGTTTTTCAGCTCACGCCTTATTGCGGATATTAACAGGTACCAATTTATTTTACTGGCAACGACAAATGTTTGGTAACTGCCGTTGAAAGTCAGTGAACGTCACTGATGTAAGCAAAGAGGAAACAGGACTAAATATTCCGCAAGTTCCAAATATTTTTGCCTCTATTGTAATGTTAAATGTCATTTGTATTTGTATTTCTTTCTTCTTGAGGTGTGCAATAAAGAGTATTCTATTCTATTTTTTGCATGATAAAGCCAAAACTATCCACAGTGATGAAAGTCAAGTTTCAATAGGATTCAGTATTTATTTCGAATGAAAAACGAAGGATTGGTCAGTATTCCCGTAAACAATGATTTGAATTTGGAAAATGAAAAATCCTTGACAAATACACTACTGACGTTCTATAGCGCATATATTTGACATATTGATACCTTAGTTCACACTCGTACTAACTTAGGAAAAAGTTGTTGCAATTAGGACGTTCGTTAGTGCACAAATTTATATGTGGTTTAAATTTCGCCGGCAAAACAAAATTAATTAGGACGAGTGTGAACTTAGGTATCGATCGATATGCGCATTATGGCCATATGAAAGCGAATTGCAGCGCCACTATCTTTGGGCAAGACCGACACTTCTTAGGATATTCCGACGTTATATTACTAACGTCATATAGATGCGTCATGAATATGTGGTGGTTGCCTAGTGGTTAGGGCATGCGACTTTCAATCCGGAGGTCGCGGGTTCGAACCCGGCCCGTACCAATGAGTTTTTCGGAACTTATGTATGGAATGTCATTTGATATTTACCACTCGCTTTTCGGTGAAGGAAAACATCGTGAGGAAACCACCTTAAGCCCAATAAGGCCTAGTTTCCCCTCTGGGTTGGAAGGTCAGATGGCAGTCGCTTTCGTAAAAACTAGTGCCTACGCCACATCTTGGGATTTAGGTAGCCGACCCGATTGAGAATTCATCCTCAAAAATGGGACAAAGGCTAGGAGGATGATGATATAGATGTTATATAACTAACGTTGTAAGATGGCATTAATGGTATAATATTTGTACTTTTCAAGATTGTTATCGCTGGTGCGTTTTACCCTTGTGTCGCGGTTGCCCCGAGTGACCGGAGTGAATGTTTTTCCATCGTATAAGTCGAAAAAATTAGTTTTAGCTTGCTTTAGCAATTAATGTCCTTCAAAAAGTTGAGATTGACATACGAATACGGTGGCGAAACAGAGTTCACAAGATGTGTAACTATCATTATTATGTTTTGTAACCTCTGAATACGTGAACCAGGGACATTATCTTAAGTGAAAATGTTTGATTTCAAATATTGACTTTTCTTTTTATATCTATTTAGATGTATGTTGGCTTTGGTTGTCATATATCTATTGATCAGAAATTAAATATTAAATATAATATAATATAATTAATTACATTAACTAAGATACGTGCCTTTGAATTAGCTGCATCAATAGATGATGTTGATTTTGTCGATGTTAATTTCGTCTTTTATCTATACACCTACCAACCCACAAACCCCATCTGGGTTGGACAGTATGTATATTTTTTCCCAACTAACAACTTAGCCTTTTGCCCCTATTTATAATATCGTCCTTACCCCGGTCGGCGAATGCACTCAAAGACAGTTCGGTGGTGTCGATGTCACATTAACATCTTGTCATCCTAAAATTATTAGAATTTTATTTGACGACGCGATTGGCGTAGTAGGTATGTAGATACCTGCCTACTGAGACGGCGGTCCTGGGGTTCATATCCCGGTCGGGGCAATTATTTGTGTGATGATGAACTCGAATATTTTGTTCCTGGGTCATGGATGTTATCTATACATATAGGTATGTATTTATAAATTATGTATATCGGCGTCTAGTAACCATAGTACAAGCTTTGCTTAGTTTGGGACTAGGTCGATTTGTGTATGACTGTCCCTTAATATTTATTTTAATAATTTCTGTTAAGTCTCAGGGATCATTGGTTCGCCGTCCGGGGTATAGTTTCCACTACTCACCTATGAACGCCGAGTTAGTGTATGACGATTTACGCATACGTGCGTTTGGGAAAATAACAGGTAAATGAGCAAAAAATACTGCTTTTAGAGCGCGAGAGATTTTCGCTGTCATTGCGGCGCTCAAAGAGTGAATGTCCGTGGATCCCGCAGAGTGCACGTCAATTGAAACCAGTCAAAATGTCCGCGTACCACTTCAGGTTTATAGGAAATTTATTACTCCACTGGATGTGGGGAATTTGTTTACATTTGGTCCCTGCGCACGACAAGGAAAGAAGTCCTTGGCCAGGGCACGGAAAAGGTTAGGAACCCCTGATCTGAACAGAATGACGTTAGAACTGAGTTCGTCGGTAGGTCCTTGGTACTTGTCGGGTTCTGCTGAAATTGACCATACTAATATGGTCTTCATGCAAAAACGCGTAGTCGATGTGTAAGTTAGTTTATGTCATCCTAGGCCGTAAGTGGAATTTTCTGCCCGCTATGCAGGGAAGGAAATCCCAAGACGAGACGTAAAACTTTATACAAACCACGCGTGGTAATTCGTAAAGCCCCAGATAAGCTGAGGGCCACAAACACCTGCGATCTGGGACATCCACGAATTCAACGCCTCTAGGTGTGTAATGTACTATTTCGAACTTGGAAAATTTAGAGATAGTGTTAATTGATCCAGAGAAATATAGAAACCGAAAGTCGATTAAATCGAAGATTAGATACTTTACATTTCACTGAAGGGTCTCGAAGACCCAGATACTTGTGGTTTATTTTGAATGGCCTTAAATTATAAATAAATATGTGTTGTGATTTTTGATTTTGGGTTGCAATTTTTTTAAGTGCCGTCGGTGTATACTCAAAAACAAAAACGAAAAAAGGGTAAATGGTTTGGGCCTTTCGTAAGTACCTAATAAATACACGAAATCATTAAAAAAAAAACATGCCTACCTACTAAACGGTCTCATACTAAATGTTGATATGTGATAAATGTGAACATGAGTAGACTCGGAAAATAACATTTTGTATCTTATTTCTTGTATATCCGAGATATTGGCAATTATTTAATTTAAACTTTCGTGGTGAAATTGTCAGTGACAAAGTTGCCGCGCCGGTGTACGGGCAGTCCCTGATGAAGAGTTTCCATACGAGTTCCAAACGTGTCGGGCCGTTCCTGACAATTTCACGCGAGTGGAAACCGCTTACCTAGTACAATAATATTGGTAATCTTTTTAAATTAATGACCATGGATGTATGTGAGGAAATTATAATTGCATGCCTCGTGTATTGTATCAGCTCCATCTATTTTGTACACCAATTGTATAGTTATCTATTTTGTGTCAAACAAGATAAATTTATAAACGCTGCAAGTTAGGGCCTGGTCAAAATGGCAGCGAAAATACAAACATATGTCCTTTGTGACCTATTTAGGTTGTTGTTTATATTTATATCACGGTATTCGTACATGTGTTATGTTATTCAAAGCTGTGTCATAAAACGCATCGATCTACTCATTTGTTTGCATATTTAGTAGTTAGAAACGATTTTGCTTGTTGAGGTAATCTGGCTCGGAAATTGGGCTAAAGATTATTCTAATATGGTAAATTGGGGTAAGACTATCAGTTAGTTAGATATAGGACTGTGACATTCTTCTCCCGGTGATAGTATTAATCCATCTTACTTTATATAGAAAGGTCAGTTGGGTCAAGTGCGGTTGTGGGGCAAGCGCGCCTACCATATCGAAATATCGAAAAGTGATGTTGCTATACTATTGACGCCATCATACTTTGCCAAATAAGTTTAGTTGCGTGGTTTTATGGAGTTAGTATGTAGTGTAACATCTGTACTTTTTGATGTTTCGACATGGTATGTGCACTTGCCCCGGCCGATCTAGTACTGTATTTGTCCCGTTCTTTCCAGCCCGAGTTTAAGTGAGAGTAAGCCGCTCCTTAGATAAACTGTATTTTTTCATTACGTCAATGAAACATCGATAAACTCTTTGTGAAAATAACTTAGCTATATTTTTGTAATCTGTTTAGTTGTCTTCCAAAGTATCTGTCGGAATACAAAAAAACTACTATAAAATGATGTTGTATTGAAATTGAAAATGTTGATCTGGTTGGAATGTTAATACTTTAATATATGTAATGCAGTTCGGACTCTCGTGTGTTTTTCTTAGTCGCGGTACAACATATACCTACCGCAAGTGTGCCGCAATCTTAATTATGTGAATGGTTGCACTTGAAAAGTTAGGCCTAAAAACTTTCCCATATACCTACTGCAAAATAAAGTAGACATACCGCGGTAATTTTAAACAGGCACTTAGACTTTAACAGCGACAGGTTGCTAAAATTATCAGCCAAAGAGCAGCGGTGGTTAGAATAAAGGGTTGCTGTCGTGCTAGACAAAAAATCAACGGAAAAGTTGCACATTTTACTAGCGAGACAGATTATCGAAGATATAATGTTGCAGTGCAAATTTGAAGATTTTCGATGTAGTACGTACATAAAAGTACGTGTTTATTGTGTATGTAGGTAGGGGCGGGCCTAGACTTTCCGGGGGTCAAATAGCCGAAATTTTTTTGTATGATGTGAATTCGTGCACCGTATCCGAAGGATTATTGTCAGTGGGGAGTGGGAACATAAAGTACAACAGATGTTATACTGTTAACGCCATCTTGCTTTTTCCAAGTATAGTTGCGCGGTTGTAAGATGCCGTTAATACCTAGGTATAACATCTGTGCTTTTCGATACAGTAGGTGCGTTTGTCCCGCTGGCGCACTTTGTCCCGACTATGGGGAAAGACCGTTCCCATACAAATCCGGAAAAGTTCTCGAGAACGGCACATCTCTAATCCCGACTAACCTTAGAGCAGTGATGTTTAGTTGCAATATTTACGTATCTAGTAGTAGATATTCCATTTTCGTGGATTTGCGTCGATTGTTCTTCGGAATTTGCACTGCTCGTTCTTTATTTTCAGTTTAGTTACAAGATGCATGACAAGACTTAAAGACGGGCGAAGCTCTATCTATATGTTTTGTGATATCTAATGATGGGCGAGAGGCTCACCCATGTAATTTTTACTATTCAACCAGCAACCTGTGTTTTTTGATGTAGATACGTATACTTATAGCGGTAATCGAGTTACTTTATTATACAACCATTAAGTTTGTATTTCCTTCTGTTTTGAGCCTGTCGTTAGTATGTAGTTCAGTTCCTATCGTCTCTTGTATATTATATTGTATTTGCTAAACGTAGCCATTTTCACGATGGTCTTTATTACAACTTACACTAAAAAAGTTATACAAATACATAAGACTGAGTCTATCACATCCCGAGTAGTACACTGGCTGTATTAAGGGCTCTTACACAGCTGTAATAATAATAAGCTGAAGAAAAAGCTCTTATGCAGCATATTTACTACGTGGGATTATAGAAAAATAGTACATTACTGCAGACGCCGGGAAATAAGGGCTTGCCGGCTGAGTAGATATAGAGAGGATAGTGATACGAAGCCGGCAAGCCCTTTTCACGGCTAAGGCATGTAGGTACCTATAGTGCTTTTCTCAAACATATGCAATGAAATAAAAAAATACACCACTCAAAAAAACATTATTCAGCTGTTCAGTAACATGGCGTCTGTGTTCATGAACGGGATAAGTTCATGAACACACAGCCATGTTTAGAAAAAAATTACTCCCCGACCTAGGCCTTCAATTTTGTATGAAATTCCTTTACAGTTCTCTCGAATTATTCCGCCCGAAACGTGATATTTCGAAGCCTGTTTTAAATTTAAACAACGTGCGTTTAAATGACGACAATTTTATTGCATGTTTGAGAAATATATAATATATAGGTATTAGCGTGGAAATAAAGATTATAATTATTACGTTGCTCGGCAGCATTAGTAATTAAGCAAGTAATGAAATACATTCAAGTTAAGGGGTCAATACTTATCTGTGACATAACTATCATAACATAACGATACCTTAGTTCACACTTGTACTAATTACAATTTTTTGCCAATGAAATTTAAACCACATAATGTTGTGTCCTAATAGCAACGAATTTTTCAGAAAAGTTACTACGATTATTCTCTAAGGTATCGATAAGAAATTGATGGACTATGGGGAAGAGCTGACTTTAGTTAATTTATGGATGTACGGTGTAAGTAAAAATACAGAAACAAAAACCCAGTGAGTGTTACCCCTTCTTAGACAGTCACATGAATTGAGAAATTGTGTGGCAATAGACTAAAAAACATCAATTTGATTTGAAATGATAATAACCAAGACAGCTTTTCCCCATACCCCCTTCAAGTTATCTATACGAAGTAGGTACAAGAGATTTCGTGTTTGGACGAGTATCAAAACAGGATATAACTTCGAACAAGCGGGCCTATATTATGATGGTTGCGTTTATCACGTGATAAATAAGTGACAAAGCATCTGTCACTCACACGCATTTTGTCAAAACGTAACGGATGCTTTGTCACTTATTTATCGCGTGATAAACGCAACCATCATACCGCAGGAATAGATGTCAATGCGCCGTACAGTCTGCAGCAGATGTTGCTATACGCCAGCCCGTCTAGCACAACTACGCTCAGCGACTTGTCGCGCGACATAGCTTCGCCTGTCACTCTCTCACAGTTCAGCGAAGAAAGAGATAGGTAATATTTCTCGCGCGAGTATGATTCACGTGTTACAGTTGTGCTTAGAGGTGTAGTGAGCTCAAAATTATGCACACGGACTCTATTATGAAGAAAACAAATAGGGTTGTGAATGTTCACCCGACGTCCAAAGCATGTGCTTTCTGACCCAGGCGATATGAGATCACGGAAACCATCCAAGCGATGGTCGCCGCAAACTCTCCGAACGGCACCTCAGCGTAAATCTCCGCCGGCGGGGAACTACTGCTACTTAGTTCGCGTTCCTTATTATAACCCGATTCTCTTTCCACTCTCCTCCCGCCCTAATCAGACTGATACGGTTCAGACTATTCACGACGCAGTCCATGCGCCCTGTGCGCCCGCGTCACCCCAACCCAAATTACCCCTGTGGCGCGGAGATAATCCCATTAGCGGGTTATACTCCCACACAAAATCCAACTACTGGTAGTGAGGGCTAACCAGCCCTGATACAGTTCAAGCCATGTCTAAAAAAAAAGGTTGTGAATTTATCGTTTTGCTTTGCTACTTCTGCTGTTGAGTGTATGATTATGATATGAACTTAGTATTGTAATTCGGCATACGTTTTTATACATTATGTATGGGGCGTTATTCATTAGCTTGCTAGGGCTTATTTCCCAGTTGATTATCTGACCAGTTTGCTTCATACATATTGCTGCTGTTTTTAGAAATCGGAAGTCGATTCGATAATAACTAGAGATCGGAAGGGTGTGGACGTCATTATACAGGGTGTGCTGTATTTAATGGATAACCTAACTCCCGATACCCCGGCACCTTAGACTGGTCCACAAAATGGGTTTATAGCTTTAGTTAAAGTCCCGTGGTGTTCGAGATAATCGGACTTTCTTTTTTTAATTATTGATGCCTTAATTTGTATCACTCGAATGACAGAATAAGCCACAGATGAAGAGATTTGTTTCGTTGTGTGTTGTTAAATATTCTTTAATAGCAATGCTACCTGCATGTTTCACAACTTTATGGTAGCTAGGACATTTTTTTCAATTTAAGCCCGACTTAAGGTAAAAGCCTATTTTCTTAACCTGAGGTTCCATATAGGCGTTTAGAAATTGTCGATTAAATGCAGGACACCCTGTATCATGACGCCCATCCGCCCGATTTCTGATAATAACTGAATCAGAATTGTCTGGGCGAAAACAACTGAACTACGCACTTCGATTGAGTCCACGTGCACCCAGGCTAGGCCAG
Organism: Apotomis turbidana; assembly: GCA_905147355.2. Classification (NCBI taxonomy): domain Eukaryota; kingdom Metazoa; phylum Arthropoda; class Insecta; order Lepidoptera; family Tortricidae; genus Apotomis; species Apotomis turbidana. The sequence continues at coordinate 5,204,054 of LR990280.1, forward strand.
CGGCCACAATGTCGATTTGTAAGCGCTGAGGCGGTGGACAGCTAAGGGCCTTGTCACTCTTACGATTCGCGAGCGAGTTTTCTATACAATAAAGCGTTCGCGGCGAACTCGCTGCGTGATCGCCTTAATACAAAATTCGCTCGCAATCGCAAGTGTGTAAGGCCCTAATATTGTAAATAAATCTCACGCATAACGAAATATACAAGATTGTAAGAGATGTTTCACTTCATGTAAATAAATGTGATTCATATGAACTTGCGTTTTTTTTTACAGATCCATACCTTGCCCCATTACTCATTACCAGGCGCGACACAACGTTGTGGGCATGCCTTTTAGTGACAACGTTGATTGAGACCTGTATATATTAATAGTTGATCGCTGGCTGTTCACACTGCCGGCGACTACTCTCTCTTCACTAGTTGATGCCAGCGATAAAAGATAGAACTCGCTGAGCCGTACTCGCTTGGCGGTCATAACTCACGCTGAGACCAACCAGCGGTAATTTTACTGTAGTTGTCATCCATAGTTACTTCTAATGCCGTTGAATACGTGCGTCTCGCGTACAGGACTGCATCCTCTTCGCCCCGCCCGAACGACGTGCTAGTAATCGCCCTTGGTACTGCAACACTCGCTTATAGCCGAGCGACAAAACTATCGGAACTACAATCGCTTCTCGCTAACTCGTTCCTAGTTTATAGCTCTAATCGCTACTCGCTCATCGTTGGCGGTGAGACCAGTGCCGTAGGCTGATATGTATTGTCTCAGTAGCCCGACTCGCACTTGACTCCCCCTGTATCCGCACTCGAAGGATGACTGGTGTGTATTAACAAAATGTAAAACTTTAAAGTTATTAAAGATTTTATTTAATCAATAACATCTATAGTGAACTTTAAAAAAATATACTATCACAAAGCTAAATACAACTCCAGCAAAATCGTATTACAATATCGATTTGTAACTCCTCACATGGTACTTTCAACGAGGGATGGGGCCAAAGAAACTTTACATTAGGGAGCACCTCACCGCGAGCATTCGTCTTTAATGTCATGTCTTTTTCAACCGACTGCACATCGGAGGTTCTCAATTCAGTTGTATTTTATTGTCTGTTACCTCAGAACTCCGTCATTTATGATCCGATTTTCCGTTAAGATCTGATGTTATATCTTTTTTGTTGCATTACAGGCTAACGCTCGCGGTGAGTCGCTCCCTTATACGACGTTGTGAGTCACGGTAATGTGCCAGCGAAATGTTGCCAAAATGTGAAAAAACGTACTACCTAATATCTAAAAATGTCCTATAGCCAAATTCCAAATTGGAATCTTGAATTCTTGGAAAAGTTTCGAGACATTTCCGGAAAATACTCAACTTTTGAAAACATTCCGTAACATGCACATGTGTTTTTCTAATTTCAGCATATTAGGTCGTGCTTTGGATTTCCAAAACCTTGAAAAGTGGAATTTTTGATAAATAGTTTATAAAGCAACAGAATTCGAGTTAAGTTTCACTTGCACACGAAAATGCGAAGAGTTCAGTTTTAATTTAGTTTATATACTAAGCATGGGCATTAATTATGCATATATAAAAATATTCTTAGCCTAACATATCTATAATCCATACATGAGAAGAATAACACTGTAAGTAGCTGGTTAGCGTTGCGTACGATCCACTTAAGGAAAACAAGACTATTGTGTGGTTTCATACCTCATTGTCGTCCGGCATAAAAGAAAAGTCTTATCTACTTAGCAAGTAGATAAGGGCTCCGTGCATTGTCATCTTGGTGGATTATCAACTCTTAAGTCCTTTGCCAATAGTTAAAATTGCTTTAATAGTACTGTACTGACTACCTGAGAATCAAACAAATTCATTAGAAACAATGAGGTACAAAACCACACAGTATTATTGATATCCTTAAGTGGATCATACACGACAGCAACCGAAGTGCTATACCTGAGAAGCATAACAATGTAAGTTCATGTAGCTAACATGCTTATCAGGTACGGAAGTGGGTACTTGCAGAATTATGCTTCTAGGTACGGTAATTATCAAGCAATTTTGGGAATCCTCACAGCCTCGCCTTGCATATTATCAAGACTGGAAGACAAGTTGTGCCTGGAATACCAAAATCATTTCTTATAATTATTCCATTTGGTCCCATCACCACTTAACACAAACTAATAAGTACTAACCAAAATTAGTTAATTAGTAGTACAGTCATTATTGTACAATTTATCAAAAACTCTAGGGATATATCTGGACAAGCGGACACCCGTAGTAAGTGAATCTGAGACAGACTAAAGAATACTAATTCCTATAATTAATATGTTATTGTACACTGGGCTACTTCTTATTTTGTACATTTTAATGTTTTCTTGGGGCACTCCGGCATTATGTTTGATGACATGAAAAAGAATCCTCGACTTTTTTTTTTAGGGGTCACTACCAGTAAAGAAGTGAATTAAAAAGCCACTTTTGTTTCTTTACAAACATAATTCTCATAAAAAATTACTTAAGAAAAGGAATAATGTGCACCGATTTTATTAACATTCATCTCAGATTTTTAATGGTCAGTAGCAACGCCTAACGCTATATGAAACAAAATCTGCAACCTTTTTCATGTCCTAAAACAAGAGAACAAAAAGCCCTACTGGCCCCACAGATCCATAGTTTAAGTAATAACAAAACTAACACATATTTTCCTACCTCAACAAGTTACTCTATAGTATATTGATACCTTAGAACAAAATTGTACTAACTTTTCGGAAAAAATAGATACAATTAGGATGTTAGTACACAACTCTATAACCAAATAGATATATAAATTTCATTAGAAAAAAAAATGAATTAGTATGAGTGTGAACTAATGTTGTTGTGTTGGCGTCCTATGGTACCCCAGTGGTACAGAGGGCCTTCGTGAGACGTCGCCATCCGCTCCTATCCTGTGCCTCGCGCTCCGCGTCACTCCAACTCAGCCCGGCCGCCCGCAGCTCGGCGTCGACGGTGCGCTGCCACGTGTGCGCCGGTCGGCCCTGTCGTCTGCTCCCTCGCGGCCTCCACGTGAACGCAACCTTGCCGGTGTTGTCCTCTGGTCTTCGGAGGGTGTGCCCTATCCACTTCCACTTCCGTTGAGCAATTTCTCGCTTGATCGGGATTTGGTGGCATCGATTCCATAGATCCTCGTTGCTGATAGTGTTCGGCCAGGATATGCGCAGGATGGATCTTAGGCATTTGTTGACGAACACTTGTAACTTGCTCGTCAGACCCTTAGTCTCTTTCCAAGTCTCGCAGCCGAAGAGCAAAACAGACTTCACTATGGAATCGAAGAGGGAAATCTTGATCCGCCGGGTGAGCACGTTCGAATCCCAGACCTGTTTTAGCTGGGCAAAGGCGCCTTTAGCTTTCTTGATCCTCGCGTCGACGTCGTCGTCAGAAACACCGCTGTTGGTCACAGTGCTGCCGAGATATGTGAACTTTGCGACAGATTCCAGCGGTGTCCCATTGAGTCTTATGGGTCGGTTTTCGCACGATTGAACTCGCATTTCTACACAGTCTTCCTAGCGTTAATTCGTAGTCCCTTATCTTGAGCTTCGTCTCGTAACGAGTCCAGCTTAATTTGAAGATCGGGCAGTGAAGATGATAAAGTTCCATGTTATGCCCCTCGGTGTTTCTGTTGCTTTCCGCATGACATCGTCGAGCAGGACTATGAAGAGCAGCGGCGACAGGAGGCAACCCTGTTTGACTCCTGCACTCATTGGAATTGGTTCCCCTAGAACTTGATCGTGTATCCATGTCCTCGTCTTCAAGTTCTTCCAGGAGTTCAAATTGGTTACGGAGGCAGGCACTGAACTCTTTTCTTCCCTCCTCACTCTTAAGGTTCTGCAGATTGAACTTTTTGGATACCTTATCAACTTTACGACGATTTGCGGCCATTTTGAGACGTACATCGGCTACAACAAGGTGATGATCGCTATCCACGTCAGCGCCACGGCGGTTCCTAACATCCAGTAACGATGTTCTCCAGGCTCTGCTTATCGCAATGTGGTCGATCTGGTTTCGGGTCACACCATCAGGAGAAATCCAGGTGATTTTGTGGCACTCCTTGTGCTTGAACAGAGTTCCTCCGATCGCCAGATTATGCCAGACTATGCCAGATTATGCCAGATTATGCGCAGAGCACAAATCGCCGAAGAGTTCTCCGTTTTGTTGAGTGTGAACTAAGGTATCAATTAAAAGTATTTAACTTAAGGCTGAACACAAATGCTGTACGGGTGATCAAATATTTCAGCAGTATTCTAGATTTATTACAAAAAACTATTTATATTTAATTTAAATAACATTTTCTGGTTGTATATGTATTATAAAAATTTTGTGAACCTTTTGAAGAATTTAGTAAAGCACCTCATTAATTAAGAACTAAATGCAATTTATTACATATCTATTTAATCTATATTGCCATCCTTTTAATGTAGTCATAGCGAGTTTTTCTCTGATCTTGCATTTGGCCTATCTTAGACGTAGTGTCACACTCACGGCACATACCGCAGAATACACTTGTGACAATATGAAATGGACTGCGGTAGTATAGCCTCGGATCCTTCAGCAGCTTATTCTCCCTGTGGCAGCAGACATGGAGGAACACCTCAACGATCATCACTAGCATAATGACAACAGCAGGACATATCGCTGCCATCGGTATTATGATCAACCGAGGGCTGAATACATTTGAGCCTTGGAGAATGTTTTCTTTTAGTGCTCTGAATTTTTTTGTCTCACTCATGTAACCTTTGGGGAACGGTATTTTTTTCAATGGAGTTACGCGCGGTGATCGTACAACGGGTGTCGGAAATGGCACCGGCTCACCAGTCTCGACATTTACGAGGTATGTAATAACCTCTCCAGTTTCGTCATCACAGCGGAAACCCCTCAACATGATTGACTGTAAAAGAAAATAATGCATTAATCGTTTAAATATCGCACAGTAATTGACGCCATCTACCTTGGGTTGGTATGTACAGTAAGTGCTACTAGGTAGTTGAATAAGTCATACAACATATGCAAGGCAACAGCAACCATAGATATCAGCTTTAATCTATAATGGATCTGAACTTGACAAATTACATTATTTATTCATAATCATAAATGTACCTATGAAACGGTTGAGTTTAGCGCCGGTATATAATGATTTCTTTATTATGAAGAATACCCGGCGTAAGAATACATATAGTAGGGTATTTTCATAACAGTTTGCTAATAAATAAATCTACAACATCAAGGATTACATCAAAGCATAGTATATACACTAAATTGGTCGATAATTACATGTTACACTCCTACGTCGTGAAAAAATTCAACGAGAAAAACTTTATACAACGGAGTTGCAATTTGATTACTTGTTATGAAACCGGTTAACAAAACATTTGTTACTTTTTTGTATCTTTATGGCAGAAAGTTGAGGAAGCTTATTGTCGACATAAGTACCCGTGATAGTTTGTAATTTGAATACTATTTATTATTTAATTTGATACATTTATTTTACCTACCACACAACTCCAAACGTCAAAGTCAGTCAAAAGTTCCCCGGCTCCACACTATCGCGAAATTTCATTACCATTTTACCATACCATGTTATACTCAAAGAATATAATACTCACAAGGACCACTAATGTACAGCCAAATAATGCTCAACCCAATAATGTACAGCCCAATAATTGGCGTCCACGATGGACGCGGATTATTGGGCTGTAAATTCCTGGGTCGAGCATTATCGGTACAGGCCAATAATGTGCGGCCAATAATCGGCGTCTACTAAATGGATGCGAATTATTGGGTCGTGCATTATTGGGATGAGCATTATTTGGCTGTACAAGCTCGGTCCGAGGCAATAATGTGAAGCCACTATTTGGACAGGGCAATAATGTACATCCCAATAATTGGCGTCCAAAAAAGTGGTAGCCAATTATTGGGCTGTACATTATTTGGTCGTACATTAACCGTGCGGTTAAGAATCTTACAAATTTATTTTGTATTCGCTCCAGCATAAACCTATATTTAGCCTCATGTGGGGTCCAGATGGCTGCATTACTCTCCAGGTGACTTCGGACTATCGCCTCGTACAAAACGCGTATTGCATGACTGTTCCTGAATGTTCGCGACTGCCTCATTATAAATCATAAATTCCGGAAGGCTTTTTTACAGATTTGGATAACGGTCGCGAAACGTCAAGTCGGCCTTCAAAAGCACTCCCAAGTCTTTCACTTTGTCAACACGCTGCATCGGAGTTCCTTCTAGCGTTTATACATAATAATAATATAATAATAAAGCCTTTTATTTCCATGACTTATGCATTAATTACAGTAGTTTTTTATACCCCGCTCTGGGTGTAGGCCTCCTCCAACTGTCTCCATCTTTTTCTGTCCGTCGCCAGATGTTTCCAGTTTTTACCGGCTATTTTTTTGATATCATCTATCCAGCGATCCTTTGGTCTTACTCGCAGTCTTTTCCCGTTTGGGCCTGCCCACTCTGTGACGCGCTTGGTCCATCTTTCGTTTGTCATTCGGGCGACGTGTCCTGCCCACTTCCATTTGAGCCGTTGCGCGTGTTGCCTTGCGTCTATTAGTTTTGTTTTCCGGCGTATATCTACGCATTTTTGTTTATGCCTAAGCTTAATGCCTAGGATGCTTCTTTCAATAGCACGCTGGCACGAGCGTATTTTATGTATCGTTTTATTGTTGAAAATCCAAGTTTGTGCGCCATATGTAAGGCAAGGCAGTAGGCATGTGTCTATTACCTTTTTCTTCAGGTTGAGTGATATTTTTGATTTAAGTATTTCCTTGAAACTCCAGTATTTTTTCCTGGTTATATTTATACGGCGCTCTATCTCGTCATCGTTTCTCGATTTTTTGAATGAAATTTGCTTTCCTAAGTATATATAGCTTTCTACATACTCAATACGATATATGTATACATAGTGCTGTGGATTTCGAGCTCTACTAAATGTGATAACGGAACATTTTGATGCATTAAACGCTAGTTTGCTCGTTTGACTCCAGGACACTACTCTGTCGATATCCTCCTGCAACTTTAAACAATCTGAACCGTCTTTAATTCTCCGGACGAGTTTCACATCATCAGCAAAGAGTAGGCAGATAGAGTCTTTAATGACCAGGGGAAGATCATTTATCATCAAAATAAACTCCAAAGGCCTCAAATTGCTGCCTTGACTGACCCCAGATCTCGTGAAATATTGCTCCGATAGGTGACCGGCGCAATCCACATACTGACGCCTGTCTCGCAAAGAAAGCTAAAGTATGTGGACTGAATCCCGCGTCTGCCAATTTGACCAATAGGACATCATTATCGACAGGTATCAAACGCCCTACGAAAGTCGAAATACGCGACGTCAACTTGGTCTCCAGCATCTACCGCAGGAATAACATTCATCATTAGATGGAGTAAGTTACCAGTGGTACTGCGTGCGCTTCGGAACCCGTGTTGTGCATCAGACAGGCAGCTACTCACCAGTGGCTCTACCAATTTGTATATTGCGGACTCGAAAACCTTCGCGGGAGTACACAATACTGCCACCGGCCGGTAGTCGCTGACTTGCGGTCCCCCCTTTCCTTTTGGCACTGGAACCACTCGTGTTAATTTCCAAATTTCAGGAAAGACTGCTGACTTTAGACATAAACTGACAACTAAATTTATATATAAACAAATAACATATTATTCATGCTTACTGTGCACTTTTTACATTCCTAAATTCAGCTGAACAAAAGTCGGGATTCGTACCAAAAAAGTGGGCTACCATGTAAGAATCCACTCTGGGTAAGTTAGCACTGTCTGCTTTGATATAATGTTCTTCCATTTTTGAAGATCTGGATTATTAATTATAAACCAAAAATGTGTGAGAAGATGAATCCAATCGTAACAACATAAAGTGAACTACAGTTTTGTAAGTTTTTATTTTTGACAGCAGCCGTTTGTTTTGTTTGTGCCGGTGTGACGTCATTAGCAAGATGGCATCGTTTTGATCATTTGACTCACAGATAAAAAAAACTGAAACTTATTTAAATAATATTAATTTATTAAATCATTTTCATTGAAATGTAACTACTTATTTTGGTTCTAGGAATCATAAGCTACATGTAAAAATACGTTTTATAATTATTCATTACATGTGTCAAGTACCCTATTCTCAAATTGACAGAGCTCCGCTAAATACTGGCCGGGCAATTCAAATGTGCGTTGTAGCAACTTTAGAAGAAGAACATGTGTCATGTCCATTTAAAATTTTTGTATTTACAGCGACTTATGATTTTTCGGGGACTTCCGGTTTGTGACTTAAGATGGCCGCATGCGTTTAAGTTGCGTTGTTCATTATTTATTCATTTTTGTTGTTCAATGTGTAGTATTGATAGCGTATTGTGCAGTGATCTAACGTATGAGTGAATAGCTAATGAAGAATTCAACTTGAAGCGTTCATAGCCCTTCCTGGGTCAAGGCCCGATAGTCCGCGTGGTTTTTTGTAAATCGCTATCACTTTACAAAAAGCAAAACCTCACCGAACAACGGCATGCTCTACGAGCAAACTTGAAATTGGCGAAATCATCATTAACCTGATGGAAGCCATATTTTAAAATTAGATTAGATTATGATTTTTCGATTAATGATTTATTCAAGAATTCACCCTCAGACTGCTATGTCACCGCCCAGAAGACAACAATGGTTATTTTGGAGAGATTGCAGCAGGTTATGTATAGTATAGGTGACCTTCAGATCCTTTTGTGCTACACAGTGCAATCTATCCTTCGTAAAGTGACGCCTGAAGACGCGCCGCAGATATCGGATGCGATCATGACCGCGCTGCTGACCATGTTCGCGAGTAACGCCGGCAAGGCGAGCGGCCTGAAGGTCACCTAACTATACTATACATAACCTGCTGCAATCTTTCCAAAATAACAGTGCAGGTAGACGCTCGCATGGCCGTCACGACCCTGGTTAAGGTTCTTGGAGAAGGATCCCTGAAATACATGGACGCCTTGAAGAGATATCTTTATGTTGGACTAAAGAATCATCAGGAGTATCAAGTATGCATAGCAGCTGTTAAATTAACTGGATATATCTGTAGAGCTCTGGAAAATAAGGTCAGTTAAAAGTTTTTAACTAATCCAGAGCTCTACAGATATATCCAGTTAATTCATCTGTATACATCTGTAGAGCTCTGGAAAATAAGGTCAGTTAAAACTTTTAACTGACCTTATTTTCCAGAGCTCTACAGATATATCCAGTTAATTTAACAGCTGCTATGCATAGTTGATCTGAGCGTTGGACCTGATTTCGCCAAATACTTCGATGTCGTAATGCAAATGTTGCTGCAGGTAATTATTACAGTAGTACTGTTTTCACACAGAAATTAACATAGCATGTTTACAAGGCAAACTTGATCAAAGGTTTTATAAAATTCAGGTAAAAACCTAGTCTGGCACCCAGGATATGTTACGATTTCATGCCTTAACTCGCTAACAGTCTCAGGAATTATATCTTTATATTTTGTTTATTTTTTCAGGCTAGCAACGCCCAAGTTGACCGTAACGACTTCGCCATGGTAAAGTACTTGGGCGAGCTGCGCGAGAGCGTACTGGAAGCGTACAATGGAATCATTTGGGGTCTGGGTGTAGGTGGAGAGGTAATTTATTTATTTATTTTTAAACATTGTTATCGGATATTTGATATTGAGTGCTTTTTTTTCCTTATCTTTTTTTTCCTTATATATTTATTATATATGAGTTAAGATAACCGAATCCAATCCAATCTAACATTGCAAATGCTCGCACACGGTTACTCTACAATTTAGCGTTCGTATTGGTTTTATCGTTGACTCGGGGACACAAAAGCCGTCGGGCCCCTCAACGAAAGGGTTAATAAGTGAGTGTGTCGGACAGGTCCGCGCCGACGTGGCCCTGCTGGACCCGCACGTGCCGGCGATCGTGAACTTAATGATGACGGTGGCGATGACGCCGGAGCGCACGGACGGGCACCTGTCGGCGGTGGCGGGGCTGGCGGGCGAGCTGTGCGCCGCAGCCGCACGCCGACCACCAAGAAGCTCGCCAAATGGGCCACCAAGGAGATCATATATACACGATACAACAGGGCCTGGTCAGTATCCGCACATTTGTCTCATTGATTACTTCAATTCTTTAAAGATTCTCCTAAGTAATCTGATCAACGAGATGCTTGCCAACTAGGCTTTTTAAGAAAAATTTACAGCCAGTGCTGGGCAGATTAGTGTCAGTATTCTAACACGATTTGCCCCTTTACCCTTTACTGCTTCTTTTCGGGTATTTCAAACTTAAATTGGGTGTGAATACCATAATCGCGGCTCCACACTACTCGCAAAGTTGGCCGGTGTGTGTTTCCGCAGTGAAGTGACATGTGACGCGGGCGAATACGTCATCACCCAACTTCGGTCAACTTCGCGAGTAATGTGGAGCCGCAATAGCATTCACCAACAGATCCGTAACCAAGATATAAACTCAGCAGCAGGCGCCAATACTCCCAGACTTCAATCTTGCCATAGTCGGCACTACACACATTGCTTAAGAGGGCGCCGAGCGTTTGCGACTGAACCATAGAGCGCGGGGAATGCGTATTTAAATCGGCGCGCGGCCGCCATAGTAAAAATGTATGGAGAATTAAAAGCACTTTTTGATAAATCTGGACCTTTAATACCAAACAATAATTGAAATATTTGATGCGGACAAATTGTAATGTGAACATTCATCTTTTTTTTGAACTGAAAATCAGAATAGATTTCCATTGTTAAAGTATAAAAAAACACTTAACGCTTGCTTACGATTTTACAATTTTCGTCCAACTTTACTTAGTTCTCTAGGTAATATATTAATAATCTTATATTTTTTCCACGGAGAAGTTGTTAACACATTCTTGGAAATGCTAAATATATAGTTTAGAAATGGATTAAACAATTAGTGTTGACGTTATCTACTTAACGGCAACTGCCTATTTTTTCGCATTTCGCTCGGTGCAGTCTTAATCAAGAAACGTCACCATTACCGCTTAAATATATTTTGTCCCTTAATATATATTTAAATATGGATTCATTTGTAGCATTCTCAATACTATATCGTATTGAGTAAATAAGTAATACAAATAGACATAGTAGCGGGTCGCGCTAACACGGAATCCTTTCCGTGGAACTCCAAGTCACACGCGTTAGAGAAATTATTCCCGGGAGTGAATAACTTACATGAAACTTTCTGTTTTCAGATTTGAAACGGTGCAGCGAAGTAACAGAGATGTCCAAGCAGTTTCAAACAACCTACTGCTGGTAAACTAAATCAAATGTATCGTCAGGTTATGCTATAGTACAGGTCTTGCACCTATTTAGGGAGTAAAGTTCTATTTTAAGAAATCTTTGTAAAGATGTTATTGTGGAAATAAATTATTATTATTATTATTCCTGTATGTCGCACCCGCTCACGGGACAATAGTGTCCCGGACCTTTGGGAGGCGTGCACGGAGCCGAAGCCAACGCGTAGAGGCCCTTTCGACAATTTGATGAAATGCAAGGTGTACATCGAGCGGATGCTGTCCCTATCCGTGTCACGGGACGCACACAGAGACAGCGCCCGCTAGGTGCAAGAAGTATTGATGGAGACATGGAATCTAAATACAAATTGGGCTATGGGGATGAAATGAAGGACTGGCTAATTGGGCTATGGGTTGAGACTATCGGGCATCTACCAGCAAAAGTGTCTTATAGCAAAAATGGGACTGGTAGACGATGACTCGCCTCCCACTAGATGGGCCCCCACAAAATAGCGACACATAAAGTGGCCTAAGGCCAACACCGGTGCGGAAGGCTAAGGGCGGAGAGGTGTAATACTGGGCTTTAAACCGAAGCCAACTAACCCCTTACGTTTCCACATCCACCCCCGAGCCGAAACTCTCACGACTCCACTCTGCCCGGCCGGTTAAGGCAAGACAGGACGGAGGCCCCGACCCATCATCCCCCATCAGGATCCCCCAGGAGCGCTCAGGTACGTGGCGTCGCTACCCCCCAACAGCTCGCCATAAGCTGCCCTGCGTGACTGATTGCGCTGGTAAAACCAGCGGGCGATGGGGTCGTCACATCCCTACGCCATTTATTATTTCGTATATTCATTTAATTTCTTAGGTTAAGTTTTTTTACAATAAATTTATATAAAAAGTAAAATACAACAACGTATTATTATTATGCATAGCATCTTTGGTGTCATTATTCACAAGTCGCTAAGTGCATTCGATTCCGGGCTTTTTTTATTCCATTACAATTTACTGAACTGCATATTATATTGGGAAAATATTGGCTAGGTTCTTTTTCGTTTTATTGCAGTACTTAACACAGTCTCATTATCAGCTGACGGGCGGCTGGCCAGCGAGACTGTACAACATATTGCCGATTGAGTTTCGAGTGTCTGCTTAGTCTGTGAGCATCACTGACAGGGATGATGTTTGCGCGAATTATGCAAGATTTTTTTAGTGTGTCATTGATGATCTTCAGATTTTATTTGTATTGATCAAATAATGCACCTTTTCTAAACGGAAATGTTTGTTTTAATTGAGTATGATAGGAGAATGTGTGAGGACTAGTGCCATGCCATGAAAGGTTCCGAATTAGAATCGAAGGCATCGAGTCGATGAATACCACCCACTTTTCCTGCGCGAAAATCGATTAAAATTATTTTGTTACATCATTTTATTTAATTACTTTCTTTTGACTGAATACTATTATGTAAACTGTTCTATGGTAAATAAAACATTTAGATGTTAACCATGTGTGTTTTTATCTATTCCATAGTCTCTGACATCGGTCCCAAACTTTGACTACATAAAATTCCGCGTAATTCGCGTTTCTCTAATAGCGATACCCTGGCCTTGTAGTTCATAGTTGGTACCACCTCTATTTTCTACAACATTTGTCAGTGGTTCAGACGGGTCACTCGCCTGACCCGTCTGAACCACTGACAAATGTTGTAGAAATCGCAATTTTTTGAGAGAGTCAGAATGGCGAGTGTGCCATCACGATTTTGTGAAACAACTAATACAAAAAAAAAAACTCAAAATGTACTATTTTGTACCTACTTTAAAGTTATGACCAAGGACCATATACCCAGGGAGTTAGGCGGTTGTCACACTGCCGCCGCGTCTCGTTGCGAGCCCTCCGGGGTATGTTGGGCCAAATGTCAGAATGTCCAAGATGTCAAAATGACAACGAAATAATGCCCAATTGTTAAAATGCCCAGTTGTCATAATAACCAGGTGCCAAAATAACTATTTGTTGAATAGTCTAATTGGCATAAAGTCCAGTTATCAAAACATCCAATTGATAAAATGTTTAATTGTCCAGTTTGTCCAGTTACCAAAACAACAATTTGGTAAAAAGTCCAATATAAAAAATACCCAATTGCCGAAACGTTCAGAAGCCACAATGTGAAATTGCTTAACTTCGTCTGTGTACTTACTGTGTAGTACTGGTTTTATTGTACGTATGTATATGGATATGTAATAATAATCGGTATTTGAATAATTTTATAAAATTGGGTTAGGCTAGGTTTGTATTGTGATCACATATATAAAAAATAATACAAAAGGAGCGTTTTATAGGGATATAAAAAAAAAACTAACCTAACCTAACCCGGCCGAGCCGGATCTGCTCTGAAAGGTGAATCATTTAAAGTTTGAGAATAGGTTGAGGTGAATCAATCACCTTTCAGAGCAGATCCGACTCGGCCGGGTTAGGTTAGGCTAGTTTTTTTTTATATCCATAAAAGAAACGCTCCTTTTGTTGTACTTGTACATATTGACTAACGGCCTTTATAACATCTGGACATTATGACATCTTGGACATACATATTGACTAACGGCATTTATAACATCTGGTCATTATGACATCTGGACATTGAGAGACTTGTACATATTGACTAACGGCCTTTATAACATCTGGACATTATGACATCTTGGACATTGAGAGACTTGTACATATTGACTAACGGCCTTTGTAACATCTGGACATTATGACATCTTGGACATTCTGACATTTGGCCCAACATACCCCGGAGGGCATTTTATCAATTGGATGTTTTGATAACTGGACTATGCCAATTAGACTATTCAACAAATAGTTATTTTGGCACCTGGTTATTATGACAACTGGGCATTTTAACAATTGGGCATTATTTCGTTATCATTTTGACATCTTGGACATTCTGACATTTGGCCCAACATACCCCGGAGGGTTACAAACCAGACCCATAAATGGGTCTTTTGCTAGAGATTACGACGATTTAAGGCAACGCGAAGAAACATTTTTTAATTGCACCCGCATGTCAACTGCGTCATTTGATTATTTGCTAAGCAAAATTGGAGTGATTATTACTGGCGCGGACACAAATCGACGTTCTATTACAGCCGAAGAAAAGCTTAAGCTTACACTCAAGTACTTAAGTAATAATCTACTTCAATCTTCAATTATACTTTTATAAGAATTCCCTATATTTTGATTATGATTAAAACCGATACTTACTATAAAACTAAATAAATTTGGAATTAAATAAAAACAATATTTCGAATAAGTAACTCAGCCTTTAATATTTTTAATAACTATTCACTAATTGAGCATAAATCACAGATCATATATTTACGCTAAATACTTAATAAAAATATTTGTTTACAAATTAGTCAAATTACTATAATCTTGTTTTATACTTTCTTAAATACGTCCTTCTTGCACTAAAATCCGTATGGCACTGCGGAGCAAAGATAAAGAATATAATACTCACAAGTTATACTCATATCTGTGGCAGCGGCAGTCAGTGATTATATTCTCTTTGGTCAGTACTCAGTATTCAGTATCTATCTATATGGTCTGTGGTATCTACCCAGTAAGTACCCAGTAGAGCCAATAATAACACTGAACTGTGTGTAACTTTCTAACACTCAAACTTCGTATGGCATTTTCGGCTTTTTCTATAAATTATAATTAAACTTACTACATATTATTTATATAAATTCTTCACTAATATCATAAATCATAACATAACATAATATAGCTACATTACTACAGTATAAGGACGGTGTAAAGGAACGTAACAGTCACTTGTCACATAGTTGTCATCTGTTTAGGTCAAAATTTAAAATAGGTGGACGTATAAAAGGGAAACCTCGTATTTATGTAGATATCTTTATCTGTTGCCTGTACGTCTTTGTCCTTGTAATTATAACTCAAAGTCGTGTAAATCGTGAATTTTACGGAGTTCTACAAAAACTTACAGAGTCGTCGATAAACAGGTAATATTGCAAGTATAAGCACAGAAACTGCGTTCTAAGCGATCTTTCAAAATAAAGAACTAAGCAAATAAGACAATAGCGACATTTATGTAATTGTATTTGTTTAGCCACCAGTTTAAATATAGCTCCTGGTTAATTTTATTACATTCTAAGCTATTTCATATTAGGGACGCTATGAATATTATTTTATTGTGTTTTAAGAGTGACCTTCACGGGCTGAAAGGTCATTATACTGTTTATATAATTTTTCGGATGCTTTGTTTTCGCACTCGTCTGTAGCGTGATGACTCTAAACATAATGACTGTAGTTTAAAAAACACAAAAGTATGTCTCATACACCCTTTTCTACCAAAGCATCTTGGTTGGCTGAATAAACTTCATGGAATCAACGAGAATCTGTACTATTCTAAATTCAAATTTGAATAATGTATCTAACACTGTGCGGTAGTACTAAATTACAGTGATAATGTTTGTTATCGTATTTTTCACTTCCCCTGCTCAAAAAGTATATTATTTTAGCTTTGTGAAGCAGGGATAAAATAGTACTTTTAAACCCTAGGGTTTAAGTAAATGGAAACCATATAATTATTTCTATGGAAATGAAAAATAAATCTTGTTAGCATTCAGCTACATAATATCTACTACATATGGATAATTAAAAACAAACCAACCTGATCTAATAGACAAGGCAGTATGCAGATAATTAAAAAAAATTAAGCAAGATGTTTTCCAGTTACTGTAGAGTTTTTAATTTCTTGTATGTATGCTAAAATTACAACTCCGAGAATTTTTAAACATTCATTGTTATTAATACAAAATAGTTATGGATATTAGCATAAATTAATAAATCAAACGAAACTACAAAATATACTTTTAGTATTCCAAATAAAAAAATAGACTAGATGTTGGCTTTTATTGACTCGTACAATAAAAAAATCTTAATTATTTTATCCTAGTTCAAAATATTGAATAACAAAATAAATTATGGGTCGATTGCAAAAAAATTGTACAATTGTAAGGGCTTTAATTAAAACAAAACTTAATTAATTGCTTTGTGTGACGAAAGTTACCCATGACATTTTGCATGACTTACTTTCGTCACACAAAAGCGATCGTGATTTTTTGTTAACTAAACTTTTAACTATGTACAATTTTTTTTTGCAATCAACCCTTATATAATCTCAAATTTTAATTAAACATTCATACATGAAGATGGGATATCTTAATTGGCATGAATAAGTTTGCACCTGAAATGTATGGCGCCGCATACAAACGAGGTGCAAACTTAACGCAATCTAGCTCTCCAAATGTGATGTTTGAAAAGGACTATATTTTTATGATTTCGTTACAAATGTATAGTTTTCAGATTTTTATAAGTACTTGTAGTATGTGATGATATTAGTTGCCAAATTTCATAGTTCTAGGTCATCGGCAAGTACCTTATCATTTTGATTCTCGTGAGAATGTCGAAATGTACGTTTTTTACGACATGCACGGCCGTATCTTTTTTTCACGTTAGCGTAGAAGTTTGATTTTTTAACAGCTTCAACCGTAGACCTGAGTATATTGTGTTAATTTCAACTCGATACCTCCACGCGTTCTCGCGATAAAGAGTCTTGACAGACAGACAGACGGACGGACGGACAACAAAGTGATCCTATAAGGGTTCCGTTTTTTCCGATTGAGGTACGAAACCCTAAAAATTACAATTAGCGACTCCATGCTACCAAATTTAATGTCCTAATTCAGGCTATATTTGTCCTTCCTTGCTCACTTCGTTCGCTCGTCCAAATAATCACTTCGTGTCACAATGCATTAATTGATTAGTATGTTTATCAGGCGCCCTCTAGCTGTCCTTGTTGCTTAGTAATAAATAGTGATAGTAGTCAAAACTGCTTGTGCTGTCATACAGTTATCACATGCAAACACACTATTAATAGTTTTTCCGCTGGCATTGTGTTGATTTGTTGATTTACTGGGTGAGTGTTAACTTTTTTATTTACATTAATATTATTATTTAATTATGGATCTCATAAATCTTGTGTTTATCTCTTTGGTAATTAGTTACAATTCACTTATATGCCTTTTAAGAGGCCTTATATAATACATTTTAAAATATGTTTTGTTTTATATTATGACAAGTATGTTGCTAATTTCAACCAACTTTTTAAAGTGAATAATACTTTTCCCTGAGTTATAGTATCATAGCTATTTCATGGGTTCATTGCGTGCATTGAAAAGGTTCCAAATGTATACCAATAAATTCCTATAGCCCTGTTCTACCTAGTAAAATTGATAATATGTTTAAAAACATGTTTGATCATAGAGAAAAATGTCTAAAACAATCAGTATTTTTGTACGAATAAGGAGCCTTAAGGTAAATTTTGAACACATATTTGTGTATCTGCTGTTTGCTATAACATTACAAAAAGTCATTTATATAATATTATTTAAACTAAATCACATAATTTACAGTTGTTTAGAGTAGGAAAAAAACTTTATTATGAATGCTCAAATAATGAATATATGCTATATAATCCATTGCTTTTTTATGTGTGACAGACGCGAAAGCCGAAGAGAATGTTATCTAACTGAAATAATTTCTATGGATCCCTATCAATAGTTAGAATCAATTGTACACGCACCGTCAACCTAAACTAACACTTAAATTCGGTTTCTAAACGAACTAAATTCTTGTTCGCGAAACAAGGAGGCATGTTGCTACTGGCGTCATAGCCGCTTACGTTCTTATTCTACCGAGCGCATAAATTTACGACGAGTAGCCATCATTAAGACAAATAGCTGGTACAATTAGAATGCTTTGATATTCTAATGATTTTATCAGGGACGAGTTCGAATTTGATTGATGTACCTACACCCCAGGCCAAAAGTATGGAAACAAAGTTTATTCTTTGAATATTTAAAGTTTCCAATAATTTATCCTTGTGTAAATGTTAGTAACCGTCAGGCCACCCCCAAAAGATAAAAAAATAGAACATCCACTAAAAAAAAGAGCGATTCGTTCTATATTCTTTAGCCCTGAATCAAAGTTTTTGACCGCTTCGTATCGATACGTGGAAAATATTGTTACGACTAGCTCCATAACAGTCTAAGTTTAGTGTTAGCTCCATAAGCATCTAAGTGATTGTTATTTTCTTTTTGCGCCGACATCTCTGTTATAATTATTGATATTATTAAATTTTGACTAAGTTCTATGTTACCTGCAATAATTTTGTAATAGTTTGACATTCCAATAATAATTTTTAGCTATTAATATTATCCAATGTATACATTAATTCATCGCACGTTAAGATTTATTTGCCAGTTAGCATGTAAGGTATAACTGTTAGTGCTAACATTAATGGTATTAAATAAATAATAAATAATAATAATAAAAGAGAACGTCATGCGCGC
Source organism: Apotomis turbidana (assembly GCA_905147355.2). Taxonomy (NCBI): domain Eukaryota; kingdom Metazoa; phylum Arthropoda; class Insecta; order Lepidoptera; family Tortricidae; genus Apotomis; species Apotomis turbidana. The sequence goes on from LR990280.1 coordinate 5,222,813, forward strand.
CTACTATGGGGCTACAGAGGGAGGAACCAACCTGTCCGCGTACCGGGACAGGATGCTGCCTCTGTTTCTGAGTTTTGATCCGACCATCACCGTATCTGCGCAACGGCTATCCGATCAAGTGCGCTTCATCCAGCGGCGCAAGCTGCTGGACGACGCGACACTTGATCGACTGCGCCTGGAGGTACTGGCCGCTCGCGCGTCTTCCACGCCGGCTCGGGATCCGCCTGTTACGTCACCGGTTTCGGCGCCAGCGCCCTACCTGGTGCCGGAGGTGTCGCGGACGGATCGCGATGCCGACGGGGAAGACTGTGTGAGTAGCGTCAGTACCCAGGCCAATGAGCAACTGAGGAGGGCTTTGGAGGAGGCGATTAGGCGCTATCGATCCGCACCTGACTCTAGGCCGCGATTACCACGCTTACCGATGCATAAGCGTAATTTAGCGTTAATGGGAGCCCTGGACGCTTTGCTAGACCCGTACCTTCGGGCTAGCGAAGACTTAGCTGATACCCACTCGATCATGTACTGTGGGGCCATCGCGGCGTGCCGCGTTGCTCGTGTCAGATTCCCGGACACTGACCGAGCACCGCGGACCGCCGGGGGTGTTCCTGCCTGGCAAGTACGGATCGAGCGGCGTATCAGCTCATTTAGGACTCTCATTGCCAAGCTAATCTGTTTTAGGGGGGGCAACAATCGCCCCCGTGTGATGCGCTACGTGACACAAGCCTTCGCGGGGACTGGCACCAGGCCCTGCGATTACATGGCATGTGTCACAGAGCGTATCGACTACCTAAAGCAGAAAGTTTATGCATGGGCAAACCGTATTCGTCGCTACAGAGAGCGTGTGGATCGATTCCAGCAAAATCGCCTCTTCCAAAGTGACCAAAGGAAGGTATACCGAAAGTGGGAGGGAACCGATCAATGTGTGACCGACGGGCAACTGCCGGATCCTACTGCCATGATTAATTTCTGGCGTAGTATCTGGTCAGTTCCAGTCGAGTACACCGAGGGCGAATGGATGAATGTTGTCAGACGTGAGTGTGAGCCTATCGAAAACATGGGGGCTGTAACCATCAGCCCCGATGATGTGAGCTGTGCGGTTTGTACGACCCAGAACTGGAAAAGTCCTGGGCCAGACGGATTGCACAACTTTTGGATCAAGTGGTTTCGATCCTCACACGAACGCCTGGCAACACAATTTCAAGACGCCCTCGAGCTTGGTTCCCTGCCATCTTTCATGACTACTGGTGCTACCTTCCTGCTCTATAAGTCCGGTAGTACCACGGAAGCGAAAAACTACAGACCCATCACGTGCTTGCCCACTTTATACAAGCTCCTTACGTCCATTCTGAGAACAAAAATTAACACGCACATTGTTGCGAATAACGTTTTGGCCTTTTCTCAGAATGGATGTAGGGTTGGGTCCCGTGGTACTAAGGAGCTCCTCCTCATTGACACGACCATTTGCCAACAAGTCCGGCGGAACAGGGGGTCTCTCTCGGCCACCTGGATTGACTATAAGAAGGCCTATGATTCGGTGCCTCATTCATGGCTGGAGAGGATCTTAGAGCTGTATAAAATCGATACAGCTCTAAGATCCCTCTTAAGCTCGTGTATGAGGCAGTGGACCACAGTCCTTCGTCAACCAGGTGTCGGAGATGGCCCCCCTGGCCCGCAGGACTTGATAAGGATTGAGAGAGGTATTTTCCAGGGTGACAGTTTGAGTCCTCTGTGGTTCTGCCTAGCCCTGAATCCGCTCAGCACTCTGCTGAAGGATTCAGGACTAGGTTGCCGGCTTCGAAGAGGAGGTGAGGTCATTTCTCATCTGCTGTATATGGATGATCTTAAGCTGTATGCACCAAAACGCCAGGATCTGGTGGAACTACTGGAAGTAACAGAAACCTTCAGTAGCGCCATCAAAATGGAGTTTGGTGTAGACAAGTGTGCGGTCATGCATGTGCAGCGGGGGAAAGTCGTAAATTCCGCGAACTTACAACTTTCTGAGACAATGTCCCTCAGGTCTATCTCCGAAGTTGAAACCTACAAGTACCTTGGTATGTCACAGTCATTGGGTATTGCGGACGGAGACATTAGACAGGCGTTGAAGGAGCGTTTCTTTTGTCGTTTGACAAAAGTACTTAACAGTCTTTTGTCCGGTGGCAATAAGGCGCGCGCCTTCAACGCTTGGGTGATGCCTCTGCTCACTTACTCCTTTGGCATACTAAGGTGGACTCAGACTGAGCTGGACGCCCTGGATACGAGGGTCCGTCAGCTGCTCACTACACATCGCATGAGGCACCCACGCTCGTCAGTTATGAGAATGTACATCCCGCGTAAGTGTGGGGGCCGTGGCTTTTTAAACGCCAAGGACCTCCATAACCGCGAGGTGTGCAGTCTTAGGGAGTATTTCCTAAACAACGAGTGTGGGATTCATCGCGATGTAGTAGCAGTTGACAAAGGCCTCACCTCTCTCTCCTTAGCAAACGAGAACTGGCGCAGACCAAAGGTGCTTAGCACCGATCCTTACGGGGCCCGACGTAGATCTGCTCGCGTCGGTGAACTGGCTACGCTTCGGGGATCTCTTCGGGGAAACCGAAGGTTTTGTCTGTGCAATTGCGGACGAAGTAATGATGACGAACAATTACCGGAGATATATCCTGAAGGACGGTACGGTCGACATTTGTCGGGCATGCCGCCGTCCCGGTGAGTCACTCAGGCATATAATCTCCGGTTGTTCTCATCTTGCTAACGGCGAGTACTTGCACAGACATAACCAAGTAGCCAGGATCATTCACCAGCAACTTGCTCTTCGATACGGTCTTGTGGGGTCTGAGGTGCCGTACTATAAGTACGCACCGATGCCAGTTCTCGAAAATGGTCGTGCCACGCTCTATTGGGATCGATCTATCATCACGGACAGGACTATTGTAGCCAATAAGCCTGATATCGTGTTGGTAGATCGATCTAAGCGCCAGGCAGTGCTCGTCGACATCACCATCCCGCATGACGAGAACCTCGTGAAGGCCGAGAAGGACAAACTCAGCAAGTACCTTGACTTGGCTCACGAGGTGACCGCCATGTGGGATGTTGACTCGACGATCATTGTCCCGATAGTCGTTTCGGCGAACGGTCTCATAGCGAAGAGTCTCGACAAACATCTTAAGAGACTCTCGCTAGATGGCTGGATCAAGGGTCAGATACAGAAGGCGGTACTCCTGGACACGGCGCGCATTGTCAGGAGGTTCCTGTCTCTGTAGCCCTAACCACCGGTAGCCTGGGCCCTGCCCCGTTGCCGGCGGCACCCTAGGTTAGGTTTTTTTTTTATAATGTGTTTATATTTGTAATGTATTTTTTATATTTTACTTTTTATATAAATTTATTGTAAAAAATACCTATCCTAAGAAACATGATTAAATGAGTGAATAATAATAATAATATATATAACCTGAATTCTCGTGACTCCTTAAGAGAAATTTTCAAAGATATAAACATCTTAACTGTAGCGTCCCAATATATTTATGAGAGTATTATGTATGTTATTAAGAACATAGATTCATTTACAAAAAGGTTCCGATGTCCACAATTTTAACACAAGAAATAAAAATAAAATTGCTATTAGAAAGTTTCGTGTTCGTAAAGTATATAAATAATTTTTAGGCCAATGTATTCATTTTTATAACAAGTTACCTGATCATATTTTAAAATTAGCCTTTCCATCTCTCAAAAATTATTTAAAAAAATCTCTAATGTTTAAGCATATTATACAGTAGAGGACTATCTGACAGACAAAAATGCATGGCCTGAACCAGAAACCGAGTAACCGACTCCTTAGATTGTACCTGACTAGTTTAAGGGACACAGTTCTAATAAGAAAGCATATCAAACGCACATAAATTGTGTTAAACCGTCATACTTTCTTGTAGTTTCTATATTTTATTCTTACACTAGTCCTCATTTATATCTTAGAATACACTTTTAATATGTTTTCTTCGAGAACTACGTATAGTTAAGTTCATATTACTGTAATAGTTAAGTACCTTTATGAAAAAATGACTGACTGTTGAGTTTCTTTCGGCTTTTCTTCTCAACACAGTGGTCTCCTCTTGTGAAATGACGGTAGACTCAGACATGTAAAAGTGCCCTTGTGGCCTACTTGCAGAATAAAGTTTATTATTTCATTATTTCATAAAGTTCATTATTTCATTATTTCATTAAAACATATATATATTTTTACAATATGCAGATATTGTAAAAAAATATATATACTTACCTAACTCCGGGACAAAGTGCATGACGTCGTTTTGTTATTGCCTTTCTACAAAATGTTGCATTGGCAATTTTCATAAGCAGTATTTGCGTTATTGACTTTTGATATGTTTATAATCAATAATCATTTTCATATTGTGATTTTGTAATTTATTCCGTAAGGAAATCACAGGTTTGTATAGTAATATAAGCTTCTTTCCATACTTTATTGGCCTGGGGTGTACCTTATATTTTTCATCACATCTGCTGTACCTTTACATACCTTTAATATTTTGAGCGTCAAAAATGGCAAATCACGTGAAAAATTGTGTTTCTTGTGAGCTTGACGTTGTGACAGATGCGCACAGAATAAACTTAACCGTGGCTTACCAAAACTGGCTTCACATTCAAGCTGACTAGGTTTCTAGGCGTATTCTATACCAATCTTTGGATAGCTATCCTTGTACCAAAATTGGTTAAAATCCGTCCAGTTGTTTCGGCGTGATCAGCCGACAATGATTTTTTTACCAACAGATATCGTTGTAAATCCCGTTCCGCGCTGTTAAGATTTATTCTGAAATAATGGCCCCCTTCCGTAGAAAACGTATTATCAGTACAATTATAGAATTATATATGTTGTCTTTTTTAATATTTTTGGGCGTGGACATAACCTCGTAGGGTTAAAGTATCCTCGACCGTACCGTATCATTTTTTATATATTTAATTCGAAGTCACCCAGTATACAAAATATAGATTGAGAATTCTTCTTTATTGCACTGGAGAAGTGGACGAGACCTTGTCTTCAAGTTGTTGAGTTGACTTGAGTCTTGTATAGCCTCTTGGCCTACTTTTAGTGACGAGGGATTGTTTTTATTTTTACATTCAACATACCTATTACTGTATTTTCTCGTACCTAATAAAATAGTACATTACTGCAGGCGCTGGGAATTGACCGGGGATAGTGATACGAAGCCGGCAAGCCTTAGGCATGTATAGTGCTTTTCTCAGACATATGCAATCAAATAAAATAACTATACCACTCAAAAAAATATGATTCAGCTGTTAAGCCTGTTCACGCCATGTTTAAAAAAAATACTTCCCGGCCCAGGCCTTCAATTTTGTATGAAATTCCTTTACAGTTCTCTCGAGTTGTTCCTTTCGGAACGTGATACTTCGAAGCCTGTTATAACGCACGTTATGACGATATTTCATTGCTTGTTTGAGAAAATGATACTAAATAAAAATAACCGAAGTAAAGTGACAGCCAGAGCACGTATATAATAGAATAACTCTGATTGACAATAGTTAGATGTCGTTAAATTATAAGTAACTCTCATAACAACAACTAACTATTATAACAAGAGTTTATTTTTCCACCTGTTTATAATGAGTCACCAAAGGTTAACGACTCCATCTATCGATAGTTATTCCAAATTATCGCCGTTCCCTCTGCTAACAACACCTCTATAATACAATAATACATTGTATTTATATCAAGGCACAACAAACACTTTGGAACACTGTCACAGAAAACGATTTATTTTTACATTAATTCTATTAGTGACCTGTTTGTTATGCCGCAATGGCATGGTTCTATGTTTGCTTGTGGGTGACGAATAGTTACGTTAATTGCGTAGTTATTAACACGCATTGGCTTTGTGTTTTAACTTATAATTCACAAACAAGATTTCTTGTAGGTATATTTTAAAAATCTTATTACCTTACTTGAGTATGAACGAACAGTTTATTTGATACGAGTCACCGAGATAATTATTTTTATTTTTAAGAGGCCTATTCCTTTTAAAATGCTGATTGTTTAGACATTTTTCTCTACGATCAAACATGTTTCTTAACATATTATTGATGTTACTACCTAGAACAGGGCTATTGGGATTTATTAGTATATATTTGAAACCTACAGTTTTAATTTTTAATTGATAATTTTTGTTTCAAAAACTACTCGAAATTGACAAAATTCACGCGGGAAATTAGTTTTTTCAACTTATTTTCGACTGCACGCAATGAAAGCACGAAATAGCTATGTTACTACATAGAACTCGTGGAAAGTACCTATTATTCACTTCAAAAAGTTGGTTGAAATTATCAATATATTAAATTTGTCATAATAAGAAAAAAAAAGGAATAAGGCCTCTTAATATAAAACTGTAAAAGTGATATACATATACGTACATAAAAAGTGAAGGAAGCTATTTGGAGGTCACCAGACAGACTAATATTGGTTTCCAATTAAGATTCCTCATCAGTTCAAAAATGCTGATTGTTTTAGCCATTTTTTGCTATGTCACAAACATGTTTCTTAACATATTATCAATGTTACTACTTAGAACATGGCTATTGAGGTTTAGTGGTAAATATTTGAAACCTACAGTTTGAATTTTTCCTTGATAGTTTTTGAAGCAGGAAACCGTGTTTTTTTTACTTATTCTCGACTGCACGCAATGAAAGCGTGAAATAGCTATCGAAATTATCAATATATTTATCATAATTAGACCTTGTTATCTTGTCGCACTAACATTGCTTTTCAGTAGAGCGTGAATGTTTTTTATCGACTATTTATGTCGATAGTTTAGAACTTAAAGTTAATATGTCAATGTCACTGATAATTTCAAAGAGGAGTCACGAGAGGCGTTCAATAAATTCTCGGTATTAGACTGAAAACAAAGGAATAGGATATGCGTTTTTTTATTTTTCAATTTACTCTGCCCCTATATGTTTATGCACTTATAAGATCGGTCAATTAGTATTTTTAACCCCTCTTAAAAATAGTTTTTATTTTTGGTGTCAAAATGCTCCTCCACCGCTGCCTTCAAAGTTTCATTCACAGATAATCGATGACCTCGTAGATCCTGTTTGAGATTGGGGAACATAAAGTCACTCGGGGCCAAGTCTGGTGGGTTTGTAATAGTTTCGAACCCAGATTCAAGAGCAGCAGCCTTGGCAACATAAGCAGTATGCAGAGGGACATTGTCGTGCAGAAGCAGCACTCGCTTGGCTATTTTTCCTCTTCTCTTCTGTTTAATTGCTTCTCTTAATTGACGTATAATATTAGCGTAGTACTCTCCTGTAATAGTTGCACCCTTTTTTATAATCGATCAGCAATATTCCATCACAAACTCAGAATATTGTGGCCATGACCTTGCCAGCTGAAGGCATAACCTTGAACTCCTTGGGATGAGGAGTTCCTCTAATGTGCCACTGCATGGACTCTTGTTTGCTCTCAGGATCACAATGATGAACCCAGGTTTCATCTCCGGTAACAATCTTTTGCAGTAACTCATCAGGATTTTCACCGCACAGTTCAATAAATTCGGAAGAACAAGCAACACGCGTATTTTTCTGAAGTGGTGTCAGCATTCGCGGTACCCATCTCGCGCTGACTTTTGGCATATTACAATGGTCACGGATTATATTGTGTATAACCAATAGAAAGGTTAGTGCTTTGGGCGATTGCTTTCACTTTCACTCGACCATCTTCCAATATAATTTTCCCCACTTTTTTTCTATTTTCTGGCGAAGAAGCTTCGACGGGCCGACCAGGTCTACGGTCGTCTTCAATACTCTCTCTCCCACGTTTAAATTCACTTGACCACTTTAGAATTGATGATAAAGAAGTAGCAGACTCACGGTAGACATAATCCATTTCTTATTTTATAACTTTTAGATTTTTTCCCTGTTTGGTCAAGAATTGTATTACCGCTCGGTGCTCTAATTTAATTAACATTTAATAATCGCTCATAGTGATCAGTGCAGTGTGATCGCGCTTGTTCGGCAGCAGTTCTAGAAAAACAAAAGAACATCGCCGTTTGAATTTTACAAAATGTTTTTTATACTATTGAATGCCACTTACCTACCAGCCAGTATTAAAGAGTTAACTAAAAAGGTTTAAAAGATGTCAATACCGAGAATTTATTGAACGCCCCTCGTACCTTACTAAAGCATTGTACAAGTCTATGGTTTATTGCCCAAAAAGGGGTTTACCGGAATAACAAGAAAAAAATTATCCAACCTTATTTGATGGGTTGAATTTGAGCGATGATTTTGCAAATCTTCCGTACGTCTAGTGACGTCTCCCGGGCCTCCCGGCTACACAACCTTCATTTCACATTATAAATATCAACAGATAACAGTAGCAGGGCTTATCAGAACGCGGAACATGTTTGTAAACAGATAAATAGCGAAATTATCATCTACACAACATGTTGATTAGTAACGTTTGACCTAGGAATCTTTGCAAATATCATGTAGTCGCTACCATGCACATCTCAGTGAGAGTAAAGACTGGTCTCTGTTTGGTCTGCTTTGTCCCCTCTTTGGGCCTTCTTAGCCCCCAACCTCACGATGGCCCCTGTATCACGTGGGGGACGCAGTAGAAATAAGGAAATCATATACTAACTTATATACGAGAACAGAAAACTTGAAAGTCATCGTTACATCTATTACAAACGTTTCGTCTTTTATATACAATTTATGCAGTGCTGTGGAAACAACTCTTGATGGCTATGTAGACCGATGCGAGGGCGGCACGATTGCCCACATTTCTGACAGAGGTAACTAATTCACATCGGATACACCAGCTCCAGTTTGATGTCTGAGCATCCTTGTGCTAGCTAGTGTTTCGAACCAAGCTTCATCACAAAGCTTGCAACGGTCCAAAACTCGTTTTCGCCATTCATCTCTATCTCATGTCACGCTTGGAACTGTCGCTAAACCAATTGGTTGAGTCTTCGCTATAACACCATTAGCTGAATGTAATATCAAGACTTTGATCGTTGAATCATCATACCACATGGCGGTCACCTCGGGCGAAACAACTCGAGAGAACTGTAATGGAATTTCATACAAAAGTGAAGGCCTAAGACGGAAAGTAAGTTTTTTTTTCAAACATGGCGCCTGTCCTGTGTTCATGAACAGGCTAAACAGCTGAAATATATATTTTTTTGACCGGTGTATTTTTTACTTCATTGCATATGTTTGAGAAAAACACTATAAATGCCTAGTCGTGAAAAGGGCTTGCCGGCTCCGTATCACTATCCGTTTATACCTACTCGCCAGCAAGCCCTTATTTCCCAGCGTCTGCAGTAATGTACTATTTTCCAGCAAGCAAGATGAGCAAGCTGTGCCGCCAGGTCTCCATAGAGTCCCCCGGGCCCACGCTGAAGGAGTGCGTGTTCAGCTTCGATGTCCCGGTGCCCGAGGTGCCGATGTACGGCGCGCGCATCCGCGTCGCCTACGCTGGGGCGTGCTACAGGTATTATATGTACATATACTTGAAGGTGTTCGCGAACTTCGTGAGCGCAGAGGGTTATAGTAGAGGATCCCGATATAGAACGACTTTCACCGAGATGTTTATTTGATGAAATGTATTTTATATTTAATTTAATATGTAAATAAATATATTGGGTTGCCTAACAAATTTCAGTCCAGGGTATGTTTATTTAAAAATTAAATGAAAAAAAAAAACTATTCACCGGTTTGATTATTAGATAAATTCATAATAAAATAATCTTAATTTTATTTAATTTCAATTCGATAATCAGACCGTTGCAAAATGCTAGTAGGTATAGATTTACCTGTTTATACCTGGCTACCCGATAGTTGTGACGGGAAAAGAAGAGGCAACCAAACGTTTGCATATTCTATGGGCTTCATACTTTCGATTGGTATAGAATTTATCTAATATTAGTCAAACCGGTGAAATGTAAAAAAAAAATAATTAATTATTAATTAAACATACTCTGGACTAAAATTTGTTAGGCAACCCATATGCAATATATTTGTTGACATATTCAATTAAATATAAAATACATATCATCAAATAAACATCTCGGTGAAGGTCGTTCTATATCGGGATCTTAGACTATTATGATTATTTTGCGTTTCCGTAGTCGGGCATAAAGTATCCTATAACCATCTGGGAATGGCCTACTAGTAGTGTACCAAAAGTTGTCCAAACCTGTCCAGATGTTTAGGCGATGAGAATTGAGACGGCGAAGATTGAATTTTTACATATTTGTAATAGTATAAGATGTTTCAATTAGTCTGTAAGAGTGTCCCTATAGAAGGTGCCCGCAACTTCGTAAGCGTAAATTGTTTTGTACAGTCATGACCCTCTTCATAGAAAACTGGTTTTCAATATAAATCTAGAATTGTATAATAGTATAGGTATTGAGAAGCACTTGAGAAGTGTAACTGTAACCACAAAACTCAGGCGGTATGAGCCGCATTGAAAAAGAAACACGCAGTCCTGTGTCTAGTACACTAAGAGAGAGATCAAAGAGTAAGTAAGAAATAAGGCAAACGGCCGTGTAAAATATGAGTATAAATAAGAAACTGGCTGAAAACAACTTACAGAGGAGCCTATTCGCATTAGTAAAAACATACACTATAATTGCAGGGCCAACCGCACCCGCTCAGCGTCCGTATGCTCGACATCTTCCATCTCGTCCATCGGCAGCTTGTCGGGCGAGATGGAGAACTTCGGCATCCACACGTCGACCCCCGCCCATATCGGGCTGCGGGACGGCGCGCTGTTCCCCGGCTACGAAGTCGCCGGTGTGGTGGACGCGATCGGGAAGAACGCGGAGACCGAGGGGATCAAAGAGGGGGACAGGATCGTGCTGTATCCATATGAGGGTTAGTTCTTTGAATTAAGACTCTTTTAAGTTTAATACTTTACCTCTGGCGTGTACAGTCAACCAATTTGATTTCTAGGTCACAATGACAGTGATATGAGATTTCAAGCGGCTTTCATATTGACGTTCACAGTGACAAGGTACGAAATGGCCTAGGAATCAAATTGGTTGACTGTACACTCAGCCGGAAAACTAGCAAACGCCCGTATTCCTCGTAGACAACGTAGTTTAATAACTGGGTTAATTATCGGGAAGAACGCGGCGACCGAGGGGATCAAGGAGGGGCATAGAATCGTGCTGTATCCATATGAAGGTCTGTTGTCTTTGAATTAGGTCACCTTTAAGTTTAAAGGGCAAGAAATAATATCGTCTTTTACGATTTTCGAAAAACTTACTTACTGTGGAGTTACTTTTGGCTTTGTTCTCAACAGTCGTTTGCTCTTTGGAAATGATAGACACAGACTTGAAACAGTGACGATGTGGTCTACTACTTTGTTGCAGGCGTACCGCACGGTTACGCGGACTATATAGTGGTACCGGACTTCAAGTGTCTCGTGCCGGTGCCACCGGAGCTGCCGCTCGCCATCGCCGCCATGCTGCCGACCGGCGCGCTGCTCGCCACCAACACCGTGAGCACCGCCAGCGAGTACCTCAAGCGCGTGCTGGAAGGTAGGTACCACCCTGGCTACTCGCTCTGATGGTACACTTCAAGTGTCTCGTGCCGGTGCCACCGGAGCTGGCGCTCGCCATCGCCGCCATGCTGCCGACCGGCGCGCTGCTCGCCACCAACACCGTGAGCACCGCCAGCGAGTACCTCAAGCGCGTGCTGGAAGGTAGGTACCACCCTGGCTACTCGCTCTGATGGTACACTTCAAGTGTCTCGTGCCGGTGCCACCGGAGCTGCCGCTCGCCATCGCCGCCATGCTGCCGACCGGCGCGCTGCTCGCCACCAACACCGTGAGCACCGCCAGCGAGTACCTCAAGCGCGTGCTGGAAGGTAGGTACCACCCTGGCTACTCGCTCTGATGGTACAGTTCAAGTGTCTCGTGCCGGTGCCACCGGAGCTGCCGCTCGCCATCGCCGCCATGCTGCCGACCGGCGCGCTGCTCGCCACCAACACCGTGAGCACCGCCAGCGAGTACCTCAAGCGCGTGCTGGAAGGTAGGTACCACCCTGGCTACTCGCTCTGATGGTACACTTCAAGTGTCTCGTGCCGGTGCCACCGGAGCTGCCGCTCGCCATCGCCGCCATGCTGCCGACCGGCGCGCTGCTCGCCACCAACACCGTGAGCACCGCCAGCGAGTACCTCAAGCGCGTGCTGGAAGGTAGGTACCACCCTGGCTACTCGCTCTGATGGTACACTTCAAGTGTCTCGTGCCGGTGCCACCGGAGCTGCCGCTCGCCATCGCCGCCATGCTGCCGACCGGCGCGCTGCTCGCCACCAACACCGTGAGCACCGCCAGCGAGTACCTCAAGCGCGTGCTGGAAGGTAGGTACCACCCTGGCTACTCGCTCTGATGGTACAGTTCAAGTGTCTCGTGCCGGTGCCACCGGAGCTGCCGCTCGCCATCGCCGCCATGCTGCCGACCGGCGCGCTGCTCGCCACCAACACCGTGAGCACCGCCAGCGAGTACCTCAAGCGCGTGCTGGAAGGTAGGTACCACCCTGGCTACTCGCTCTGATGGTACACTTCAAGTGTCTCGTGCCGGTGCCACCGGAGCTGCCGCTCGCCATCGCCGCCATGCTGCCGACCGGCGCGCTGCTCGCCACCAACACCGTGAGCACCGCCAGCGAGTACCTCAAGCGCGTGCTGGAAGGTAGGTACCACCCTGGCTACTCGCTCTGATGGTACACTTCAAGTGTCTCGTGCCGGTGCCACCGGAGCTGCCGCTCGCCATCGCCGCCATGCTGCCGACCGGCGCGCTGCTCGCCACCAACACCGTGAGCACCGCCAGCGAGTACCTCAAGCGCGTGATGGAAGGTAGGTACCACCCTGGCTACTCGCTCTGATGGTACACTTCAAGTGTCTCGTGCCGGTGCCACCGGAGCTGCCGCTCGCCATCGCCGCCATGCTGCCGACCGGCGCGCTGCTCGCCACCAACACCGTGAGCACCGCCAGCGAGTACCTCAAGCGCGTGCTGGAAGGTAGGTACCACCCTGGCTACTCGCTCTGATGGTACACTTCAAGTGTCTCGTGCCGGTGCCACCGGAGCTGCCGCTCGCCATCGCCGCCATGCTGCCGACCGGCGCGCTGCTCGCCACCAACACCGTGAGCACCGCCAGCGAGTACCTCAAGCGCGTGCTGGAAGGTAGGTACCACCCTGGCTACTCGCTCTGATGGTACACTTCAAGTGTCTCGTGCCGGTGCCACCGGAGCTGCCGCTCGCCATCGCCGCCATGCTGCCGACCGGCGCGCTGCTCGCCACCAACACCGTGAGCACCGCCAGCGAGTACCTCAAGCGCGTGCTGGAAGGTAGGTACCACCCTGGCTACTCGCTCTGATGGTACACTTCAAGTGTCTCGTGCCGGTGCCACCGGAGCTGCCGCTCGCCATCGCCGCCATGCTGCCGACCGGCGCGCTGCTCGCCACCAACACCGTGAGCACCGCCAGCGAGTACCTCAAGCGCGTGCTGGAAGGTAGGTACCACCCTGGCTACTCGCTCTGATGGTACACTTCAAGTGTCTCGTGCCGGTGCCACCGGAGCTGCCGCTCGCCATCGCCGCCATGCTGCCGACCGGCGCGCTGCTCGCCACCAACACCGTGAGCACCGCCAGCGAGTACCTCAAGCGCGTGCTGGAAGGTAGGTACCACCCTGGCTACTCGCTCTGATGGTACACTTCAAGTGTCTCGTGCCGGTGCCACCGGAGCTGCCGCTCGCCATCGCCGCCATGCTGCCGACCGGCGCGCTGCTCGCCACCAACACCGTGAGCACCGCCAGCGAGTACCTCAAGCGCGTGCTGGAAGGTAGGTACCACCCTGGCTACTCGCTCTGATGGTACACTTCAAGTGTCTCGTGCCGGTGCCACCGGAGCTGCCGCTCGCCATCGCCGCCATGCTGCCGACCGGCGCGCTGCTCGCCACCAACACCGTGAGCACCGCCAGCGAGTACCTCAAGCGCGTGCTGGAAGGTAGGTACCACCCTGGCTACTCGCTCTGATGGTACACTTCAAGTGTCTCGTGCCAGTGCCACCGGAGCTGCCGCTCGCCACCAATACCGTCAGCACCGCCAACGAATACTGGAAGGTACCACACACCTGCACGTCTAGCACAACTTTGATACCCTTTCTCGCGTGAGATATCTATCTCTTTCTGTGCAGTACTGTGAGAGTGTGACAGATGACGCTATACCGCGTGAGACGAGTCGTGAAGCATAGTTGTGTTAGACGGGCAGGTACCACATTGTAGAGACAAGCAACGAGCTCCTTACAACAAACCTCCAATAACTTCTGCATATAGACCCCAGTCAGTGACGATTATACGCGCGTCTTTGGCCTGCATAGTCTGTTTTCAAACTACATTATACATTTATTGGTGTAACATATTATAGGTTCTCTTATATAATACATTTAAATTAATTCCCCTTACATTACTTTACAGTATAGATACGTAATACCAACTGTAACGGTAAGTACTCTTCTAAAAATGCACCAAACCAAGGTATGACCCCGGCCCACGGTGCGCAATTCGCATTGAGCCACCTAACTTACCTCTTGCTTCCACTATCACTAATGCCTGCTATAAGATTGGTACCCTGATACTTGTCTAACGACACGCTCTGATGGTACCAAAATAACCGGCACTCTTTATCGCGGGAGAAATATTACATGTCTCTTCTTCTCCTGTGTACTCTTTCTTCCTTCCTTCCTTGACGAGCAGATACATGCATCACTGTGTAATATACCTAAGTATAGCGACGATATGGCAACGTAGTGTGTGTATAGTCAATGCAATTATATGGGTGCATTCAACCTTCACAATAATATACAATGGCGATCATATAAGGTTAGTTAGGAAAGTTTATAGAACTCACTGTACAGTAAAAAATCTAAATATATTTTTTGACAATATGTGATTTTTTTTATTGATCTAACCCCAGGTTATTCGGTTGGATTTTATAATTGCAAAGATAACTGCTCCCATATTTTTACACTTGGCTATGCTTAAGACATCATGTCTTTTGTTGCATCTTTACTTTACAGCAGTATTATTGTCTGGTCAGAACTTGGTAGCAAAACGGTAGCAAAATAAAGGATTCGGTTAGTAAGTCCGTATTTGCTACTAGATACAATATCAGCAGTCCAAATGTCAGTCAGTTTATCTGTAAGTTTAGTTAAAAGAGCATCCAATTGCTCTTGTAAAGGTGGAAGATGATGCGCAGACATAGAAGTGTTCGTGGCAATAACGTCAATTAACTAGGGACATCCTTCCGATGATACATTTATCGATAACTGGATACTTATTCCGAAATGACATTTTATAGTAGCTATTAAGTTCACAAGATAAATAGAAATTAACTAAAATATGTTGATTTCTGCCCATCAATGTTACTTATATACTTTTTATTAGGAATATTAAAATTCAAATAAAAATCAACTTTAACAACCTTATATATTCTACCGATTTCCGCTAAACTAAAACAAAGTGCCTTGCAACAAAGGCCAATTTTCATTCAATCAATTATGAAACTTAGGTCGGTAATAATAAAGTATTTTATCTTGTGTCATCATATACGGTATACAATATTACTATATTATTCATAATATACGTTATCTCATACTCATAAGTCATAATATAACTAAGTTGTCATAAGAAAGGACAACTTATCGATAAAATAATATCGTGTGGCTCTCGCTAGCTAAATTTTATTAGTGCCACCAACACTTCTATGTCTGATGATGAAAGACATCAGATTTTTGGGATTGATAGGTAAACTCACTTATCGATGCTATTCCCATATAAATACAATAGAAATACACTAGTTTATAATAGTAATGACTCTCAGCTTCGTTTGTAAGTGTATTTCTAATGTTAGTATCATTTTTGAGACGACGACAACGTTATACAATGCGTAATTCTAATAATCTCTTTATTACGAGCACTATTGCACTATGAAATAGTAATAATACTAACCTCTAGATAAATAAATAAAAACTCGTACCTACTTAAACTATCTTTATAAAGCAATGTTTGTTCATGTTATCATGGGATATTTTTAATTTTCATATCTCTAATAAAAAAACATTTATACATATAAAACTTGGAGGTACCGCTACTATATGGCTAAAGCAACAATAATTGAGTTTATCGATATGAAAATCCCTACCTGTCACTCAATACACCAATGTATGATCATGATTATTGGTCTAGCATGGCCAATATCATTTTACATGAATGCCATTTGGTTTCTAAAATGGAGCCGCAAAGGCATCTCTGCTGCGATGTTAGAGCCATATCACACTTGCGATTTTGCGATGTTAGACTTATCATTATCACACTAGCGAGTTCATAAATTTGAGTGAGTTTTCCTTTGTTTAAGGTCCTAACCACAGGGATACAGCGAAAGTATTGATCGTCGGTACCGGCGGGCTGGCGTTGTGGGCGCTCCGCATCGCGACCCACTACTTCAAGCAAAGCCAGTGGCACAACAGTGTGCGCATCTCCGTGGCCACTGTCAAGGATGAGGGATTCCTGCTCGCGAAAGATAGCGATGCGTGAGTTATCTATTTTACCTTTACTGTCGAGTCTTACATTGAAACATTTTTTACCATAGCCTATAAACCACCCCACCATTGGTAGCGCAAGGGAAAGTCGAGGGCAAAAGATCTCGTGGGCGCTCTCCAACACGATGGACAAGACCTCATCAAATCTGTGAGACAATGCGGAAAAAACTAGAATTCTCACTCCGCCAAACATAGAATTATGACGCATCATAAGAGAAGCGGTGGCGAAAGAATTGACCTAACCATGACCACGACCACTCTGCCAAGAGTGCACGACTACGAAGAAGATAAAAGATAAATCGTCCAGACGTTTCGGCGTGGTGAGCGGACGAATATATATTTAAGCCCCGACGAAATAAGAGGGGTGTTATAATCGTCTAAGTCTGTCTGTGGCATCGTAGCTCCCAAACAGGTGGACCAATTTGAATGCGGTTTTTATTAATCGAAAGACTTCTCCATCGAGACGGAGCTATGTTTGGTGTACCTAGATAGGACCAGCTCCAAGATATTCGACTTTGATTGGAACAAGTGACAGGATCTCAGCCGTCATTGAAGCTAAGAAATCTTTATTAAGATTTTGTAGTAATGTTCAGTTTTAGTAGAATTTTTATCCCACTCATTAAATGAGGGCCTCATGATGACCAGCTACTTGTAACGGGGGTGTTTTAAATTTTGAATTTCCTACCTTTTTATCTAATCTTCAACATATGTAAGTCTCTTTTAGCATTTGCTATACTAATAGGTGTATAAACCAAGTATACTGGGGAGCCACGCCGATGTTCGAAATTCAAACGCTTCACGTTGTCCTGCTCATTCAAATATTGTTTGACAGCAGATTGAGAGGGATGGCACATTACTGATGTCCGTCTATTCCGCAGCATAAACGTGGTGCAGTGGAACGAGGACTTGTACGAGAAACAGCTGATCGAGCGCACTACCGACGCGTGCGGGGGGGCCGTTGATCTGGTCATGAACTTCGGCACCACGTCGCGCTCCCTTCACCGCTCGCTGCAGTGTCTCGCACCGGTTAGTAATAACAATAATAGTAGACAATTAAGAGATAATAATATGTATTTCATAAAATAATAATAATAATAGAGAAATAAGAGATAATAATATGTTTTTCATAAAATAATAATAATAATAATAGAAAAATAAGAGATAATAATATGTTTTTCGACACACTTGCTATCATCATCATCATCGGGCAGTAAGTCTTATATTGCGCCCTAGGGCGGTAAGTAGTTTTGGTATTGACTACTATTTATTACTTTTGTTTCATTTTCTCCAAAATGTGATGGAAAACGTACGTGACTCTGGTGGCCAAACTCGTATCATTAAAGTCACTCGTTTTGTAATTCCTCGTTTACCACCCTTGTTACGTAATGTAATGTACTATTTCTCAAACATGCAATGAAATGTCGTTATAACGTGCGTTATAACAGGCTTCGAAGTATCACGTTTAGGGCCGAACAACTCGAGAGAACTGTAAAGGAATTTCATACAAAATTGAAATTTTCGGCCGGAAAATATTATTTTATTTAAACATGGCGTCTGTGTTCATGAACAGGCTATATGCTGAATTATATATTTTTTTGTTTGATGTATATTTATATTTCATTGCATATGTTTGAGAAAAGCACTATACACGCCTTGGCCGTGAAAAAGGCTTGCCTGCTTCGTATCACTATCTATACCTACTCGCCAGCAAGCCCTTTCCGGGCGTCTGCAGTAATGCACTATTAATTTCCAGCAAGCAAGATGAGCAAGCTGTGCCGGCAGGTCTCCATAGAGTCCCCCGGGCCCACGCTGAAATTCAAATTCAAATATTTATTGCGTATCAAATTTTACATTAAAGATGGAACAGTATGTATAGGAACATGTGACACCCTGCAAGGGCACAGCAATTAGAGAGGGCTACTATTTAAACATTTCAAAATATTACAATTAATTTAGGTGTATGCATTATTGTTCACATTAAATGTTTACTAGGTTACATTCGCCTATCATCAACCATCAATCATTAGTATTCTCTTCAAAAAAATCACGCAGGGTATAGAAACATTTATTAATGAGAAATATTTTTAATTGTTTTGTTGATATTGTTGTCTTTTCCTGATTCTTTATTGAATTAGGCAGCTTATTATATATTTTATCATCATGTGGTGAGGGCTAGTCCTTACTATCTTCATTCTGGAGAAGGGTAATTTAAGTTGATTAAGATTTCTATTGTTTCTTCTAATATCTGTTATTGGGGTATAGAGTTCCATGTGATTCCTTACGAATTTACTACATTCGAAAATATAGATAGTGAAGGAGTATGCAGGCCCTAAGCAAGCCGTTTCCCGGCGCCTGCAGTAATGTACTATTCTCATCTTCAGGGCGGCGTAGTGCTGGTGACTGAGGACGTTGGCGAGAAGCTTCTGCCCAAGTTCGCGAAGAAGGCCGAGGATATGAACGTGCACATGGCGGTGGTGCCCAACGGCACCATCGAGCAACTGCGAGAGCTGGTCAGGCTGGTCGCCAAGGGAGAGGCAAGTTGTACTAAGGTGGAAGTGGAAGTACTAGTACTCGACATTGCAAGGGATATTTATTTTATGTTTCGTAATAGTACGTTAATTTACAGATCTATCGCAAATTTATTCATCCCTTATGAGAGGTATGACTTTTACCTTTATTAAATGGTATTTATATCATATAATGATCATATAAAAAAATCTCGTAATGTAATGAAATGTAAGTCAATAGGATTGTCCCAGCACATGTCACGTGCTTTTGCAGGCAGTCAGGTTGTATATTTTATTATTTTGCGTGTTAAATTCGATAGCTACAAACATTTCTCATGTATTCATTCTATTTGCTATGAAAGTAATGGTAATCTTATCTTATTTATCGCAGTTGAAAGTATGGTGACGCGTATTAGTAACGCGTCGAGTACTAGTACTTCCACCTTACTGCACTATATTGACAAATTTCACTATTTTCAAAGCGTTTTCCATGTGGTTCCTCTTCGTGCAATCCTGTGCCATACTGTAATTTCTAAATACCTCATATAATAGGAGAAATCTGAACACCCGTAGAGTCCTTATAGGTTATATCGGTAAAGTCTCCCTTGTTACGCGACGCTAAGAGATGACACTTATACCAAAAAGTGCGTATTGATGTTTACTTTAATCATGTCTACTGTTTTTTCTACTGTTTTTTCAATAGGTTTTATACTTTTTGGGAAAAAGATGTTACTCGAATTTGCGCATAAGTTTTGCCAGGATCTCGCCCTCTAAAATTGCGATAGTACGGCAAAGATGCGTAAGATGTCGCTAATCGCTTCGTCGTAGTACGAGCGGTGCCACCAAGATGGCGCTGCATACGTGACGCCGTAAAACCCGTAAAATTGTACGAGCTAGTGGGAACGAAAAGAATTCGAATGCCCAAGGTTACTGAGACGGGGTACGCCCGTAAATGTTTGCAATTATAAAAACTCAATTATTATTTTCAGATCGCCCCGCCCCCTCACTCTGTATTCCCAGCTGAGGAGGCCCAGGAGGTGGTACGGAAACTGTGCAATTCGGAAATCAAGGGCCGTGCCATTCTTAAATTCCACAATGTTGATTAAGTAAGTCGTGAGAAACCTTGTCATGTGTAGCAGTTGGCGTGTGTCACGCGGTTTGGAATCGGCCGGGTGTCCTTTATTAAGAACAAACAAAAATATATAATCATTTAAAATCCAATATAATCTGTCGTGAATAACCTAAAGTACGGACAATGAGAAACATATTGCACTCACTGTACTTTAGGTTGCACTGACCTCAACATTCTATTTATCTATCTATCTATCAGTCACAGACGTCCACTGTTGAACATAGGCCTCCCTCATGACTCGCCACAAAAGTGCGATCCCGTGCAGTCCGCATCCCTTGATTTCCCGCTATCCCTACAAGGTCATCCGTCCATCTAGTCGGGCCATGTAGCCCGGAGAATGGACGGACGTTGGGGCAGCAAAGTATTGGAGTGGTGACCACGTATAGGAAAGCGCAGCGTGGTCGGCCCCGACATCAACATTATGTCATAATAATTAAATTTGCAGTAATAGCGTTACTATTATTTTAGTGACATCTTGGGCATCACTGTGGACTTTGATCATATTCGTTATTAATTCGAATCGTATTGTATAATATGGCCTATTGGGATATATAAAGGACATTGGGCGATAATGAACCTACGGCTACAGATGCAAGAGCTAATGTCAAGTTTTATCTATTCTAAATGTTGACGATGTTAGGCGGTGATATAAAATTCATAAATGTGGCATAAATTATTCTTAAATCGAAATAAAATAAAAACTACACATCTTTCAGTAGAGTATAATCAGTGACACATGATATATGAATATATTTGATGTGAATCGTATTTAGATATAGGTGACATAATTATTCTATCCTCTTCATAACTAATATATAAAATACTTAATGAATTAAGTGTTCAGTGTGATTTAAAAATAAGTATTTAATTTTAAATCCGACAGTCACCTTTTTGTTAGACGAGCCTTAGCGTAGGCAAATTTTTATTTTAATAGTTTTGTGTGTCATACGAAATTTGTCACCTGATTTATCTACTGTAGATGCAATTGTTTCGTTTTATTTGGTATATGGTTTCAGTTTTAAAATGTTATGAAAGAAAAGTATTAAATTGATGAAAACGAATCTTGCTATAGTTTATAAGACTAATGCGTTTACGTTACAATATTTAGTTTAGGTTCTTACAACAAAACCTAACAATACTTAATTATAATATTGACATAATAATCCTGATAGAAATTATTATATTACTAACGATTTTAAAATTATTAAATTTTACAATGATTGATGGAAATTTTAACCGCTGTGGACCGATACACATGATATAGCTGAAATATGTACTTATGCATTATAATTTAATAAGGCGATTTATTATAATCGTCCAGCGGTTGAAATTTCCAAAACATTACTTACACCCGAAGAACCACAACTGACCATTAAGCATGGCACGTTCTGACATGTAGCAATGCTGTCCTTTATGTATCAGAGTGTGATAGGGACGTATGCTTTCAAGTCATGATTATGTAAGGGAGATCATATTGGAATATATCAGAAGCAAAGCTGATGTTAATTCATATTAATAACCGGTTAGTAAACCCTCAGTATAAATTCTATTTGACTTAAGAGCTGGCGATTATATTGACTGTTAACAGACTGTTACCTATATAAACCTTGTGTTCTGTTTTTAGTCTGTCGTTATTACGACTTAATTTACGATTAACGTCATCATTTACTATAAGCATAATAATACTATGGTGAAGTCACTTAAATAGTAAATAAGAACAACGAAAATCCTTGTAGTACTTAATAGAACACAATGAGTGATTTTACTCGGGTTCTTAAAGCACAAGCTTACGATAGAAAAATGTCCTTTAAAAAGAACATCACAGAACCAGAGTAACAAAATAATTAAATTTTCCCAACATACTTACCTAACTTATTATATTCCTATGACAAGGATTTTCTTTATTATGTACGTACTTACTCTGATAATATTGACTTAAGACTTAACCCCTTATGTTAGCAATGCGAGTGTATTTAACACATATTCCTTCCCATGTACTTCCACAGTAACGTAAATAGATCAAACATTTATTTTTATAGGTGTATGTATCGTGTTAGTGACTTGAGAAAATTTGGTAATTTAAGAAAAAGTTGACTCAATTTCAAGCCGAGTAACTATGAATTTTAGCTCTTTTAACAGCCAGTGTAAGGGTTACCATCAAATGTACGGAGCAATCAAAGTAATCGAAGCAAAATATATTTGAGAATTTTCTTCATAATTGATGCGAAATGAACCTTAAGACTCCAAACTTAAGGGCAACCGATGCCACTTTTATATTAAATAGGCCTATTTTTCGTCATTTCACTAAGCTATTGTTGTTATAAAACATAAATCTCATCAATATTAACTATACATTCATATCTATACGTAATCATGTACGACACGGAATTCTATAGTTTTAATTAATATATTCTAGAGCATATCCGAGCATACCCGGAAACGGAGAACGTTTTTTATGGGAACATTTCTCAACAGCGTTCTCACTCCATAAATATCGGGAAACGTTCACAAGAACAGCACATCTCTATATTTCGAAAAGCAAACGGCCAAAAATTATATTTATGTACTTCAATTTCTACTCGAAATGATTCTAAGTGTTGTCTGACTCATGAAAACAGTTATTTAATAAAGTTGGTGACATCACTTTGTCGTTTATATCGGGATTTTTTCATAATAATAACCTAGAACAGTTTAAAATAAGGCATCGTTTACACGCTCATTCCGGCGTCAGTTCAGTATATCATTATGGACTATCGATATACTGTCATTCATTTATTTTCGTCAGTCCGAGAGGGTTGCACGATCTTTCTCCCGCCAGACTGATGCCAGACAGCGTGAAACTGCTGTCCGAGACTTGGTGATTATCACTCTTACCTTGTTTGCCCATTATTATGTATCTAGCAGTTTTCGTCAGTCATATCAAGCCACGCTCATAATAGTATACTAAAATGTGCCCGCAACTTCGTACGCGCAATTTTTTTACCGTTGTCAGGTAAACAGTATCCTTTAACCATCTTTGGATGTCCAGCTATCCATGTACCGAAAGTGGTTAAAATTTGTCCGGCCGTTTCGGCTTGATGAGAGGACAAAGGAATTTATGAAAACAGATGGCGCCAGGCTGGCATGGCACCGCGCGCCCATACAAAACAAATACGACCCTGCGTCACGCTATTAGGATTTTTCCTGAAATCATGACCATAGAAAATTGGTTTTCAATACAAATCTAGGATTTTATAATAATATAGATGTATAGGTAATTTTGCTTATTTCGGTGCTAACTGCGCGCACAATATATTTAGTACGTAGAATGTGCACTTGTAATGTTAATATTTGCAACGGTTTTGTCAGCTAAAGGCAGATATTTAAAGAAACGAAGAGCTACTCAACATCTACAAATACTATTCGTGTAACGCGCTCTTCGAAATTTTAAATGTAACTGCAGTTGGCAAAATTCCGCCGTCCGTATATATTTTTTGTAACAATAAATACTATTTTAACTATGATTATTTAAGCATATCAAAGCTTTCTGATTGATATCAAATGAAGTAGAATACATAGTAAGTCCGTCAGTTGTGTTTGAGATAAATGTTCAGTTTACATCAAATTGTTTTACTTAATCCTGTGGCAATAGCATTTAGAAAGTATGCGTTTGGCTTATGCGGATTTTGATAGATTTACAATGTTAACAAATCTTTAAAAAATTGCTGTGCGCATCATTACGACTGGCCTTTATAAAGGACATTTGGTAGAATATTTTAAACGAAGAGCTAAAAAAACGATTAGAAACAACATCATGAACATGATCTGAATATTTTATCGAATATCGCAGACACAACTAAGCTTTATCGTGACCTACTGTCCTTTATAAAGTACAATATTTTATATAAATGCATTGGCTTTGCCACTTTTCCAATAAGCTCGCTAGATGGCACCGTTAAATTCACACGAATGTTATAATTTTGAGACTAGCAAGCAAGTCATTATTAAGCAATTTAAATATGAATTGGTTATTTAATCGTTTGTGTAAGAATGGCCGGTACAGTTCCAACGAATATGTTGGAGCAAAAGAGTCTATCGATTTCTTATAGGCATAACGCTGTCGTGCTACTTAAGACATTTCTCGTTTTTTTACCTACATGGATTTAGGTGCTTTTTTTACGCTTGATAGAAACTTAAAAGATCAAAAAAGAGTTCCTCGACACGGACAATTTTTTTAATAATTTTAGTCTCCTAACGCTCATTCATCTATAATTTAGGGTAAGCTTTGTAAGGGGTTGTGCACAAATTACGCGAGGTTTTTTCGGCTACTTTTTGACCCCTCCCTGGTGATATTTGGTGGTTCTTGGCATTTAGTCTTCTAAAAAGTTAAGATTTATATTTCATGAAACCGAGAAAAAGTATCTACTCATGCCGTATCACTGTAGAAAAATACATGTAAGGTCTTCTTATACCCTGCCCTCCCCCAAAGTCATCAGTTGTGATATTTCGTGACCCCCCTTCCCCCCCTATCGAACCTCGCGTAATTTGTCACACACAAGCCCTAAGATATCAGTGGCTAACTCCAATATAATTCGCGGCGACTGTACTGACAGTAACAAAAATAGTTTTAGACCGTACTTTAATCTCTAGTCATCGAATCATGGAAAATCATAAAACTGAATATATGTATTTTAATGTAACTTATCTAGTTTTAAGATCCAAGTCATATTTTTGTTAGTTCTAAGACGTATTTAGAATTACATGGAAACTTGTTTATTGTACTTTAATAAATAAAGTGATGCGATGTTCATTTTAGTTTTATTTTATACTAGCTTTTTCCCGCGACTACGTCCGCGTGGAATTTGGAAGTATGGAAGCAACCTCGTACAACACGATAGATATCCACCTAATCACCTTAGTTAATAAAAGGGATTATTTAAAACGCCTAAGCAAATGTAAGAGCAATTGTGCTTTTGGTCTAACCATTACATTTCCGACAGGGTCATCAATGTCATCATTAATTACTTACTCACTTTTCAATCTTTTAGGGATAATTTCCAGGATGAAAACTATCCTATGTCCTTCCTCGGATCTAAAAGTATCTCCATGCCAAATTTCATCAAAATCGATTCAGCGGTTTAATCGTGAAGAGGTAACAGACAGACAGACACACTCGCATTTATAATATTAGTATGGATGGATTAAAGTGTGATTGAGGTGCTATTTAGCTGCATATTTTTTATAGTCTGTCCGATCTCTAAGATCAACATGAAGTCACTGGCACAAGGTACTAACGACCGTAAAGTACTGTTTCCACCAACCGGCCCGCAACGGATCGGTACGGAAAGAATTGTATGGTCCTTATCTCCTTAAACGATAATGAATCATGGTATCGTCGGAGATAGTGCAATACCGCGTAAGTAACACGTGTAGGTACGAATCAATATTCAGACAAATGCTAAACATTTTATTGAATTGAGAACTTCATCGACAGCTGTTATTTACGCGGCATTGCACTATCCCCGACGATATGTACTGTTTTTAAGTCTACATTACCAAGCTGCGCACAACAGCTTGACTGCGGGCGTCTTCCGCGAGATGTGATCGTAACCGAAAGTATGCTGCGACACGCGATCAGCTCTGTTCACTTGCGATCGGCCCCGTTCACGTGTATTTAAGACTGCGCCGAGCGAAATGTGGAAAAATAGGCAGTTGCCGTTAAATAGATAACGTCAACACTAGTTGTTTAATCCATTTCTAAACTATATATTTAGCACTTCGAAGAATGTGTTAACATCTTCTCCGTGGAAAAATTATAAGATTATTAATATTTTATCCTAGAGAACTAAGTAAAGTTGGACGAAAATTGTAAAATCGTAACGCCTGCTTAAGCGTTTTTTTATACTTAATGGAAATCTATTCTGATTTTCAGTTGAAAAAAAAGATGAATGTTAACATTAGGTACAACTTCTCCGCATCAGATATTTCAATTATTGTTTGGTATTACTAAAGGTCCAGATTTATCAAAAAGTGCTTCTAATTCTCCATACATTTTTACTATGGCGGCCGCGCGCCGATCTAAATACGCATTCCCCGCGCTCTATGGTTCAGTCGCTAACGCTCGGCGCCCTCTTAAGGTAATTTTTAACTTGTGCCAGTTTAACATAATTTGATCTTAGAATTCGATAGACTATACATATGACCGTTCCCCGTGGTTTTCGGTGTACGAATAGTTTGACGCCTACCTGTCGGCCTAGTGTTCAGTCATCCGTGCACCAAAAACCCCGGGCTTATGATTATGACTCATGAGGCCATGACGAATGGAAGAGAAAGGGAAATACAGATGTTATAGGTACTCAGTGATCGGATCCCGGATGCAATTTGGGGTGAACGACCTTAACATGGATGTGATTCGGGATTTCGCGGGATGTTGGGTAATGGGTTATTGTTAATTATTAATAAATTTTGTCGAGGGTTAAGCTTAATAAACAAAATGAAAATGTTCGCTATCTAATGGGCCATCTATTTGTGAGTGTCAGGATGGCTGGTATACATCAACGAATGGAGCTGCGGTTTACGTCAGGAGTTAGTGCTAGCGATGTGCTAATGCACCAAAATTGGAGCAATGTGCTCTTTAAGCTCCAGAGATATTTAAGAAATAAATGCGCCCGCCATCCTGACGTCAGGTTAGCGGGCGCATTTCCAGTTCTAGCTAATGGCTGCCTACTCAAGGGTCAAAAAACTGCCTAAGGTTAGTGCTCGCAATGTGCTTCCACATGTATGAAGCACAATCAAATTCAGAGAGCGTTTAAAGAGTAAAGTGTGATGTGTTGTTCACTTTTTTGTGTAAAGCGCCTGCATGTTTTGAGTGTGCCTGAACTGCCTGCAATGAAGATGTGATATCGCTATTTCAAATAAGCAGGCGCTTATATATAGACATAGACACATTCAATTCCATAGTACTCTTTAACCGCTCTCTGAATTTGATTGTGCTTCATACATGAGGAAGCACGTCGCACAGCGGCGCTGCACGTCTAGCATAACTGTGACACACGACTCTTTGTCGCGTCAGAAGTTCAACCTGTCGCTTTCCTTATAATACCATGTGCAAGACTGGTGTCGATGAGTCGCGCGACAAGCGAAGTCGCAGCAGGATATGCTCCTGCTGGAAAAAGTGAACGTGTTTTTGACTTTCATAAAAAGTAGCTGATTTGATCTGTCAGGTCTAGCCCGTTTAGGTTCACTTCGTGCACATTCCTACTTCGTCCACAATCCCACTTCGTCAACATTCCTATTTCACCCATATTCCCATTTGGTCCTTTTCCCACTTCGTTCACATTCCCACATAGTCAACATTCCCATTTCGTCCACATTCCCAAATCGTCCACATCCGTACTATTTCGCTTTAGAAACGTACAATTTGCGTGTAGGGCGAAACGCGTGCGCAAAGCGGAACGCAAAGTGCGTTCGTGAATTAGATCAATACGCGTCGGAGGGTATCGGATGGCAAATATTCAGGTCCGTATTTCCCGTAGGCCCACAAGGCCCGGGCCTAGGGGCCCAGCCGGTCTAGGGGAGGGGGCCCCAAATGCCAATTGCCTAGGGGCCCTCACCCTCTAGGTCCGGCCCTGCAAATATTGTGAGATTTTTTTATGATTTTACCTCCATGGGAACGTGGACGAATTTGGAATGTGGATGACATGGGAATGCGGATCACATGGGAATGTGGACGAGTTGGGAATGTAAACGAGATAGAAAGTGGACGATTTGGGAATTGAATGTGGACGAGGTGGGAATGTGGACGAAATAGGAATGTTGACAAAATGGGAATATGGACGAAGTGAACCTAAACGAACTAGCCTAGCTCTTGCAACACTAGCGCCACCAATAATTTAATACCTTTCAGCGGAGACTTGGATATATGAAGATGATGCTCCTTCCCGTGCTAATCGCGCTTATACTTATGTTGCACTTTCTACAGTCCGACAAGAAAGTGAGTGAGAAGTGACAATACTGTAGTGTCGTTCCGTTTTGTTAGATTGATTAGAAAAGGACGACACGGCGACACCACAGTATTGGAATTTTTATTTTAACTCTTATGTCGTTGTTACTGTAGTACGAGTACGTACTACACATGTACTCAATAATACTTATTGGACAAAAACTTGACACTTTAGTTATCATTTTCTTGATTTGGTTACATTGACAAACGTCAAATTGAAATCACATGTCCAGCTGTCGAGAAAATCTGGAAAACCGAATAAAACTATAAACTAATAGGATATAATATATTAGGATGGAATTTTTTGGCTTCAACAAATGGAAATACTTTTTCCGAACCATAAGAGCCCACGGCGGGATAATTAGGTCACTCCTTAAAATATGGCGAACCGACACATTCAAGGTAAGTTAACATTTATCCAGTACTGTTTAAAAAAAACAGCCGACTTCAACTAAAAAGAGCCATATATATAGGCTTTGGAGAGTGAACGACTTACTAAATAAAATAGGTACCAAAATCATGACAGGTCTGCTTTTAATATTTGCAGATCTCTTTTCATTTCTCGGGGATCCTAATAGCTGGAAAGCAACCACAAATAAACATCTAATAATGTACCTTAAGGTACTGTTTGGAGGTTCATTATTGTGTCGTTAATTTTTGTCGCACAGCGGAACCATTTCCGATCGCTTTTTTGTTAAGGCTAACTATAGGCTAACTTAAAAGTTCCGTTGTGCGACAAAAATTAACGACACAATAATGAACCTCAAAACAGTACCTTAAGGTACATTATTCGATGGATAATTTGTCGTCGTACCATGGAAAAATTGATATAATCTGTCCGATCTCTACGATCAAATGAAGTCACTTTGGAACAATGTACAAACGACCGTATGCATGTAAATTTAAGTGAATTTTTCACTTGTGCCAGTTCGACATAATTTGATCTTAGAATTCCGGATAGATTATACAAATTTTAATTAATGAGTTAAGGCAGCAAACTATTTGGTCTTCCCTTAGAAATAATTTTCCAAGTCTACCTTTTTTGACCTAAAAGGGGAAATACATATCAAAAAACATATAGGTACTAAACATCCAGACGAACTGAGAACCTCCTTTATAGAAGTCGGTTTATACAATTATTAATTAGTTAGTAACAGCAACTTTGTTAGCGCAACCGTTTTTTCTTAAACGGATTTTTGGTAAACGGATACAATTGTTTTGTAGTTGGATATCCACAAATGATTATAGGCAGAGATAGGGAAAATGTAATCAACTAACGTCTAAAATTACGATTAATCAATCATTATTAAAATATTAACCAAGACGATTGATTGTTTAAGTAATTAATTAGACGATGAATAAATAACTACTTAAATAGTAGAAAAAAAATCAATTTATTCCCCCCTCTGATTATAGTATACTTTTTACCTAAAATGTAACAGAGGGTTATATTTCTTTTTTCATTGATGGACGAATTCGTACCCTTTTTAGTAGGTACTCGTAGGTACTGTAAGTTTATGTTTTGCATGAGCGATGAATTGGCTGCTGAATTAATGATAGTTAAAGTCTGACCAGAAATATATGAGGATTGTGAAGAGGGCACTATTTATAAGATTTATATGGCAACAATTTTGCAACTAATCGCAACCCACTATAATGACATTATTTAAATACCTATCAGTTCCATTATGTTAACTAAGTTATATCAATGGTTTTCGGCATTTTCTTTGGATAATTTTAAATAAGTATTCTTCTTTTTAAGAATCTACCACCGATGACATTGACATTGTTGACAAACCATCATAAAATCATTGCCAGTGTAAGAAATAAGTTCCAGTGAAATTCCGCAATATGGCGCATCCTCATATATTTTTGGTCAGGCTTTAGTTTTCGGAATCACGCCCGTTTCTAACTTTCGCTAATACTTATCAAAATAATGGGGTGCGTCCCATGAGATATAACTACATAATATATAATTTCATATTAATAACGTTCACAAGATATAATACACTTTTGCTATAACATCAAAATCAATATTTTTATTAGGAATAACGGTCAATTAGCATAATACTCATGTTGTAGAATATTTTTTTATATAACACTCAAATACTCTAAATTCAGTTGACATAACATACATAACCTATATCGATCATAGTATATACTTTCTTTTAGTATAATGATTAGAAAATATAATAGCGTATGATATACTAAATAGGTTCCAACTGCTACCCCTATGCCCCTAAAATGGAACATGGGTCAAAAACCGAAAACTGTAGGTTAGGTTAGGTTTGTTTTATGACCATGGATAGCGGAGCGAGCAAAGCGAGCGGAGCGTCAAAATGCTTGCTTGCATGGAGGTACCTACATTAAAATTTAACAGCGAACTATTGCATACGACATACGTATGTTCACAATTGATAATGGCTGATGAAATTCTGGCAAATAAGAGTATACCGTTTGGAAGAACTGTGATAAAATAGAATATGGGTCAAAAACCGAAAACTGTAGGATAGGTTAGGTTAGGTTTGTTTTATGACCATGGATAGCGGAGCGTCAAAATGCTTCCTTGCATGGAGGTATATTAAAATTTAACAGCAAACTATTGCATAAGTATGTACACAATTGATAATGGCAGATGAAATTCTGGCGAATACGAGTATACCGTTTGGAAGAACTGCGACAAAATGGAATATGGGTCAAAAACCGAACACTGTAGGTTAGGTTAGGTTTGTTTTATGACCATGGATAGCGGAGCGAGCGAAGCGAGCGGAGCGTTAAAATGATTGCTTGCATGGAGGTACATATATTAAAATTTTACAGCGAACTATTGCATAAGTATGTACACAATTGATGTGCAGGCGCTTATTCTATACGAGCATTATGCATTTTGGTGTTAGATGTATTGAGTAATATACATTATAAATTTGAGATATTATGAACGTTATACGGTATGATCGTTATATACAATGATGTTATATCCAACGTTCGTTATACACCTTGAACGGTATACAAAACAAGCTTATACAATATGAGCGTATATGATATGAATATTATAGCATAAGTTCTTATATCTTATATTACTTACCCAAAATAATGATTATTTTGTGCAATTTGTGATTGATATTATAAGACTTATTTAGATCTTATAATATAAGTTAACAATGAAGCGAAAAATTGAAAAATTTAACGGTTCAGGCAGGGTTCGAACCTGCGTCTCCAACGGCTTTCCGGGCCAATACGGGCGTCCTACCAATTGGACCACCGAACCCGATGCGAGAGCAATTGCATTTTTCAACCAGTTGCTACTACATGCCTTAGGGTGGCATCTTTAATAAAAATTAATTAAGCCTTATAAGTCTTAAGTTCGGGTGAAGAAAGTAATTAAAATCTTGGTCGCATGCTGAGACCGAGTGCTATTATTTTATAGGGATACCCATATAATTTCTTAACAGCTAACGCATTGTATTCTTACTTATTCTATGCTAGACTGGATGCTATATGGGGATCGATTCGAACGGCAACAAGTACTACGAGAACAAGCGGTACATGATCGGCCGTGCGCGCTGGGTGGAGTATGCGGACTACTACAAGTTTGAGTACGAAGGATCACAGGTGATTCATCTAACATAGAGACATTAGAGACACATATAATGTACTACGAGAATAATGTACGATTCCCACTGACCGGGCGGAGTCGACGCGCGCTGAAGCGCATCTAAATAGTTGCCAAATGAATGTAAAGCTTTTTTACGACAGTCAGATCCCATATTCGAATGTTATTGGCGCCGCTGCCGGCCGATCGGGCGCTTGCGGACGCGGACGGAGGTGCTCGGCTGTCGTCGCGCGTAAAGCGGCTCCGTTCGGTCACCGCCGCGCGCCATCGGCTCCGTTCGGTTACCGCCGCACGCCATCGGCTCCGCTCGCACGTCCGTCGCCCTAGAATTTAATCGCTGGACGGACGCAGTCGGCCGCTGCCGGCTGTCAGAGCGCCCGTTGCGACGCGGCGGCAGCCGACCCGGCCCGGCCCGGTCTATGTGAATCGTACATAAGCGTTTCATCATCGGTGGCGCGCGCTGGGTGGAGTACGCGGACTACAAGTACTACTACAAGTGGGAGTACGAGGTATCTAAGGTGATACATCTAATGTAGGGAGACATATCATGTGTAAGGCAGGGTGCTACATAGGCTGGTTCACCGTCACTATGCCCATGTAGCACCACAAGTAATTCAACTAACATGTTTGGTTATTATTTCAGCTGGTGTGCTATTATTATTTATATTGGTCTAACCTTTACGTTCCACTATAAATGACTCCAATATTGGTATATTTCTTCCAGACTGATAATTTCTTCAAATACGATGAAGTATTTAAATCTATTTAAAATCATAACTCAATCTACATAATTATATCTAAAAGTTAAAACAAATATAAATGTTTATAAAACCTTAGGTACTCCAAATAACCTAAAATACTATAATGAAAAAAAGGGGTCATAAAAGGAATACCGCATCCAAAAGGTCCGCCCGCGGCATGGTCCCCAGTATGCTGGCGGCGTTACCTCTTTGAATGGCCAGAGACATTCTCTGGCAGAGGTAGGCGCCAGCTCTGGGGTCTCCCGAAGCGTCGATCAGCCGTTCGAAGAAGTTAACAATAGTTAACTTGATCAAATGTGAAGAACTTAACAATATTTAACCGACACTACCCCCAGGTGACTCCCGAGTGGTTCGGCTGGCTGCACTACATGACAGACGACGTGCCGTGCTGCAACCAGGTCAAGACCCGCATCAGCCGCTGCCACCTCCGCCAGCGCTGGATCCTGCCTCCTGAGGAGAACCTGACGGGCACCGAAAGGGCCGCCTTCCCTTATTCCACCACACGGCAGTTTGTCCAAGTTTGGAACGGTAGCTTCTTTTTACTTGCCTACTTCTTTAAGTAGCCCTCCTTACCAGCCAGCACAACCCAGCAACAGTGCCGTATTTACCCCTACCTAGGCAGTCTAGGGGCCCAGTCCCAGAAACAGGACTTGTACCATAATGATGTTCATCTTATAGGGGAGGGGGCCCCAAAGGCCAAGTGCCTTGGGGCCCTGGCCCTCCGTCCGGGCCTGCCCAGCAGACCATCAGAACCCTCTTCTTTGTCATTCAGCGATATAAGCAAAAGGACTAATGAAGTTGAGAAAGGTGCGATCGCTATCTCTCTCTTTATCCTCTTTGTTCCATGATAGGTCGTAATTAGTTTCTCTATTTTTCTTTGTTCCCTCAAAGATCGCGATCTTGTATCCTGCCGCGTGCATACTTAAACACTGAAATAGATAAGATAATAGAAATCGGATAATTAGGTATAGTATATTGTGTCCCTTGCTGACTGGGTAAATTTAGTCTTATAAAGACGCCCTCGGCCCTCGCGGTTCGGCTGGCCTCCTACATGGCGGATGATGCGTTCAAGGCCTTCATCATTAGTAAACTTACATAAATGTAAATTAAATCGTTTAACTAACGTATATTTTTTCTAAATAAGTTAAATACAGTTCGTTACAAAATAACTACTTAACTAGATGGTGTACTCAATTTGTTCAATAGCAGCCGATGATATCAATGCCATCTATTAATATCATCCACATTATTATAATTCTGAGTTCCCTTTTGGATCGGGAGCGTTCCTTATTCCAGCGCCACCTATCTGCTAGTACTGACAACTCGAGGAGCTTTTGAATGCGACGTGTTCTTTTCTTTCAATGGAGCTTGGACTTGCTGAAGTTTAATGTTATCTCAACAACACGATAGATGGCGTTAGTAGTACCAACTTTTATTTAGAGATCAAACGTTGATGTAGCCGTATAAATGAACCTTACTAGAATGAAATGGTGGATGGACTCAAGAAGGGCGATGTACAGTCAGCATCATATAGTTAGTAGCAGTCAAAGCAAACAAATATATCGTAACACGTCTGAATATCTTGGAAACTACTGGTCTTATTTTCACCAAAAATAACTAAGAACCATTTCGACGGACGAGTCTCTCTATAAAAAAAACGCACTCAAATTGGTCTATCCGCTTGCGAACTACGATACCACAGACAGAAACACAGACACAGCGTTAAACTTATAACACTCCTTTTTTGTCAGGAATACTAATTGAAAACTGTCTTTTCTTTTCAGGTAAAGCCCATGCAGCAATACCCTGCCCAATTGATCTCAAATGCCCATGTTAAACCATTCGAATTTTGTCATCAAATGAATGCATATACATTCTAAATTTGCAGAATAAGAAACAGTTATGAATTATGATTATGACTTAGATTCATTGACAATTGTAAACCCTTATTAGGGTGCTCCCTCACCGCGACCGTCCGCCTGTAATGTCACCGAAACTGATATGAAAATCTAATTTGTTGTTTGTTACATTTACATCAGGCGAGTGGTCGCGGTGAGAAGCACCCCATTTGAACCACAATCCAGCTGAGAAATGGTAGTTCGCCGCCAGGACCGCACGCCAATTGCGAGTTGGTTTGCAGTTTTGATACAGTAATACCAACTGAATCCGACCTGCCATTTTGCTGGCTTGGAGGTTGAAGTTCAAAGGCTGTACTTCTATGCCCCTTATTTGGAAAGTGTTCTGCGGGCATATGATGGCTGCTTTTATTGCGCGATAAATAAGTGTCAAAGCATCCGTCACGTTTTGACAAAATGCGAGTGTGAGTGACAGATGCTTTGTCACTTATTTATCAAGTGATAAACGTAACCATCATAGGCTCCCAGAAGAGGAGGTCGGGTTAAGTGCGCCTTCGGGGCAAGAGCACCATCGAAATATAGAAAAGTACAAATACAAACGCCACTTCACTTCTGCCAACTAACTAGGTACATTCTAGTAACTGTATAGTTGCATGGTTGTATGATGGCGATATTAGTCTAACATCTGTATCGCGTAGATAACGACATTCTATTGGAAAAACTGTGTTACATTGGATTCTCTCCCAGATTACTCAAATTACTGGCTAGTTATCTACGTGATCGGCAGCAGTATGTTCAGCACGGTTGTTTTGTATCTCCTCCATATCACACTCGATCTGGCGTAAGTCAGGGCTCTATATTGGGACCGTTCTTATTTGGGATAATGATAAATGACTTGCCATTAGTCCCCAAGTCTGCTAAATGTCTTCTCTACGCCGATGACTTGAAACTGGTCTATGGCATGATGCAGCAGGAGGATTGTGATTCCATGCAGAATGACGTAGACTTGGTTTTCCGGTGGAGTTTGGAAAACAAACTTCTTTTTAACGCTGCTAAGTGTTGTGTGTGCTCTTTTAGTCGCGCACGTGCACCGGTACATGCGAACTATATGCTTGGGCCGGAACCTATTAATCGTGTTACCTCAGTGAAGGATCTCGGAGTAATTTTCGATACACATTTAAGTTTTCACGAACACGTTAATGTGACCGCTGCCAATTGTTATCGGAGGCTAGGTTTTGTAATCCGCAACGCCCGTGACTTTTATGACCCGGGGGCCATAAAAATGGTCTATAACGCGTTGGTAAGAAGCAAGCTGGAGTCATCGTCACTAGTGTGGAGTCCACACGAGTCCACGTACGTCTTGCTTCTGGAGAAGGTACAGAAAGCCTTTCTTAGGTTTTTGTTTCGCAAAATGTACGGGTACTACCCGTTTTTGTACCCCACGAAATATCTGTTAGGTACTCTGAGTTACAACTCCTTAGAAGTAAGGCGTAACTACGGGCTGTTAATTTTTGCGTGTCGGGTTCTGCGTGGGCAGATTGACTGTCCGGATCTGGTCGGACAACTCTTGAGACTGTTCGTCCCGGAAATCCCTCGGGTAACCCTGCGGCCGCGGCGCCGCGACCTGCTGGCGGTGCCGGCAGC
Organism: Apotomis turbidana; assembly: GCA_905147355.2. Classification (NCBI taxonomy): domain Eukaryota; kingdom Metazoa; phylum Arthropoda; class Insecta; order Lepidoptera; family Tortricidae; genus Apotomis; species Apotomis turbidana. The sequence goes on from LR990280.1 coordinate 5,258,923, forward strand.
GCGCACCGTGTCGCGCAAAAACTCGCCGCTGTTGCGCGCGCTTGTGGCGCTCAATGCGCTTCTGGCATCAGCACCGGAATGCGATCTGTTTGCATGGAGTTGGGCGGCTGTGTGCTGTGAATGTTTAAGATTTTGCGAAGTGATGGATGTTAGGCAATCGAGTGTTTGTACGTGATTCATGTTGTTTCAAATGATGTTTTAGTTAATTTAGTTTCATAGCGCATTGGTTTAACTGTAATGCTATGTAAATATTATTTGAATAAATAAATAAATAAATCTGTACTTCGATATGGTAGGTGCGATTGCCCCTAGCATATTTTGTTTTAATTATTAATTTACTAAAATAAACAACTAGAGAAAAAACTGAATTGAAAACGTGTCCATGCATTTAGTTATTATTGTTTTTCCTTTTCTTCACGTTACACACGCAAGCTAAAAGAAATATTGATAAAAATTAAAAAATACTGTACTACTATACAAAAAGCAAACCTTGTACAGTCGCCATTCGATATATCGCAGCATATAAGGCGATCATAAATATCTGAACACGACTCTTATTGACTGGGCGTTACAGTAGGTACATGTTCAGATATTTATGAACGCCTTATATGCTGCGATATATCTGATGGCGACTGTACTAGGGGTACTAGGCGACGATATACATAATATATAAGTAAGTAAATAGATAACATCCATGACCCAAGAACAAATATTGGAGTTCATCAGACAAATATTTGCCGGCCGGGATTCGAACCCAGGACCGCTGGTTCACTAAAAACTGCGCCAACCGCGTTGAAAAATGTTTCTATATGATTGACAGCTTTTCTTACATCACTGTGGATAGGTATTTTTGTCTTTATTATGCCAAAAAAAGAAGTGGAAAATTTTGCCATATTTTCCCTTTCTTTACATGAGTGACATTCGATGAGTTTAAACTTGAATCAGCATAGAGCAGCCAGTAAAATAAATTAGTACTACTCTTAAAATAAATACGTCTAGTTAACGGTTGAAAGTTAGTTTTGCTTTGATTTCGTGTTTTTTTGAAAAAATGGTTTCGCTTTTTCAACAGCTAGGTATACTTTTTCTTTATCGCAACTATTGAGAAAGCACAGTTTGTTGCAAAGAGGCGTTATGATTTCAACTTAATCAAGGAAAGGAAATCGGTTCGGCCCTTTGCAGTGAAACAATGAAATAAGTAATGAACTTAATACACATGTTGACTAATTTTTTTTGAGGATGTCAATCGATTCTATTTTTTATTGTGATCAAATGTCTATATGGGACTGACTACACTTAAACTGCTCTAAAAGTCGGAAATGACCGTCAAAGTTCAACATTCCTACGTAGCGCTAAAAACGCTCTATACAAAAGGCGTCCAGGCTACTAGTGGCGTCACAGGCCGCGGTTTAGGTACCACGTACCAATATTTGTATGGAGAAATTAAGAAATTTGTCAAGTTCATCGTGAAAAAGTGCGTGATTGTGATACAATTATTGCTTTGTAAAATTATGAGGATTCTTTTGGATTAAAATAATATCATACAATTTGCGTACCTTTGATGTCACAAATTTCCAAAAAAAATATTTATTTTTCTGGACTTTTTTCTTTGTTTCGTGAAGTCGTGATATATTTAGCTATTTTATTCATATAAGTACAGAATTCAACATCAGTCAACATGTCTATTCTGCAAGTAAGCCACAAGGGACTTTTACATGTCCGAGTCTACCAGCATTCCACAAGAGGATACCACTGTTAAGAAGAAACGCCGAAAGAAACACAACAGTCAGTAATTTTTTCAGAACAGATACTTAACTATTACAGTAATATGAACTTAACCTAATTTGTACCAAAAACATATTAAAAGTGAGCCTATAAAATAATAGTATTGTAGGTATATTGATAATTTGAACCAACTATTTAAAGTGATTAATACTTTTCCCTGACTTCTAGCAAGTAACATAGCTATTTCATGCTTTCATTGCGTGCAGTCTAAAATAAGTTAGAAAAACCAGTTTCCTGCGCGAATCTTGTCTATTTCGAATAGTTTTTGAAACAAAAATTATCAATAATAAATTCAAACTGTAGGTTTCAAATATATACCAATATCGCAATGACCCTTTTGTAAGTAATAACATTAATAATATATAAGAATTGATAATAGAGAAAAATGTCTAAAACAGTCAGCATTTTTGAACGGATCCGAGCATTACATCAAATAAGAGAAGAGAAGCAAGGAAGCATGCTAGAGGCAGTACTGTGACGTAACGCTCTAAATCGAATCATAAAGGTTCCATTACAGACAGGCGAATGATCACTTGACCGTGAGCACATTAAGAGGCCTAATTCCTTTTAAAATTCTGATTATTTTAGATATTTTCTCTATGATCAAACATGTTTCTTAACATATTATTGATGTTACTACCTAAAACAGGGCTATTGGGATTTATTGGTACCTATATATTTGAAACCTACAGTTTGAATTTTTGAGTGATAATTTTTGTTTCAAAAACTACTCAAAATTGACAACATTCACGCGGAAAATTAGTTTTTCACCTTTTTTTCGACTGCTCGCAATGAAAGCGCGTAATAGCTATGTTACTACCTAGAACTCGGGGAAAAGTAGGTATATAGGTAGGTATTCACTTCCAAAAGTTGGTTGATAATATCAATATATTTGTCATAATATGAAAAAAATAAATTTTAAAAGGAATAACGCCTCTTAATATAAGTATTATTTAGTACTAGGAGGTGCCCATAACTTCGTCCGTATTTTGTTCTTACCCGTAGATAAAAAGTATCCTATAACCATCTCTGGATCTCCAGCTATCTCTGTGCCGAAATTGGTTAAAATCCGGCCAGCCGTTTCGGCGTGATGAGAGGATAAAGGACATTGTGCCCAACAGAGGGCACCAGACTGGCGCGGCGCCACACGCACATACAAAACAAAAGACGATCCTGAATCACGCTATTTTTCCTGAAATCATGACCCCTCTCCATAGAAAACTGATACTCAATTCAAAATCTCGAATGTTATCATGGCATATAGTCTATATATCCGGAATTTTATGATCAAATTCTGTCAAACTGGCACAATTGAAAAACGACCTTAATTTAATTTACATTGTTTGTACCTTGCGCCAAAGTGACTTCATTTAACCTTAGAGATCGGACAGGCTATACACAGATTACACAGGAAAAGGAACAGCGTCTACCAAATCATAGCATTCTTGTTTAAGGTATGGTGGGGTAACACTAACGTAGCTTATTGTCTAATGGGATTAGACTAACAGTTAGCTACTTATTGGACTGTGACAGTCTTCTTCAGTGGAGAACTGGCGAGAACCTGCGCAGGATCGGGGCAAGATGGCGTGCTCTCGTTTCAGAGGCTAAGATTCTGTTTGGCTGTTGCCAAAATAGTTAGTGTCGGTCTTCCCCCGCTGATAGTCTTTCCCCACCTTACTTTATACTGAAGGTGATACTTGAAAATGTTATGATTTGAGTGGGTCTCGAAACCAGATCTCAACTCTCCGGAACGGAGTCTACCTACTCTTTTTTATTTTTACACCTACAGACAACCTACGTCTGTTTGTTCAATTACTTAAAACTCGTTACTACTACTACTACTACTACTTACAACTACTACTACTCCTACTCCTACTACGATGTTATAGAACTAAGTTAGTTGCGTGGTTGTAGGTAAGATGGCGTTCGCGTTAATCACAAATCAAACATTTGCCACAAGAAAAACATCTACGAATAAAAAGTTATATGTTGTAATTTTTATTTACCTATGTACTATACAAACCCAAATTTTGTAAAATGAGAAACTCCTTAAACTTAAATAAATTTCTTCGCACCCCTAAATCATACATTTTCCCAAAAAAAAAGGACGTTAGGTTTTAAATTCCATTTAATAATATAACAGCATATTTTTTTGTTATTATTTGAAATATACATAACCTAACTTAAGAAAACTACCTCAAACAGCCGCATAAGACGTGAAAATCCAATTTCACGCACCTCAATTCCTACATAGCCCCCAAAACAAAAAAAAAAGATTTTTAATTCCATTTCCGCAAAGTAACGCCTTATTCAATTAATTACTTATTAATTACATGTTCTTTATAATGAAAATTATGCATAACCTTGCTTAAGAAAACTACCTCAAGTGGACGCACAAGACGAACGTGAAAATTCAAACCCCAAATTTTACCATTCCCCAAAACACAAAAAAAATTTAACCTTTTAAATTCCATTTAATAATGTTACCTACATTTAAAAAGAAAATTAACTATACATACATATTATAACTTAAGAAAACTACCTCAAACAGACGCACGAGACGTGAAAATCCAAATACACGCACCCCAAATCTCCGTAGCCCCCAAATCGAAAACTGTAAAAAAGGGCCGTAGGAGGCGGCGCCTCGCGCGCCCCGCCTCCGCGGCGCGCCGGCAGTCTGCTCCGGTCGGCGGCGCGTGCGGTCGCCATGCGCGAGTGAAGTGGGGCGCAGGCCCAAGAGTTCGGGAATAGAAAACGGAAAAATTGACCCCCAGATGGGAGTATACGAGGACAGGGGAGGGATGCACTGGGTGAGTTCGCGTTTAAAGTTATGGTTTTAATGTGTGCGTGATACTGGGTAAGTTTCAAAAAATATATACTAATAAGTGTTGTCCAAATGGGAGTGAACGGGGAGATGCGTTAGTTGGGGTTTTCTTAAAATGAAAAAAAAAAAAAATGATTTGCATGAAATGTGTTGTGTGAGAGCTTCGTAGGTTGTGTTGAAGGAGTTTTTAGGAAAAATATTCGGTCTAGGGTGTGATAAATAAGGTTGAGTTGGCGCTAACACTGAAAAAAAAAGTTACTAAAAGCTATTGACTTTTCATTAAAAATTAGGTCAAATTGTTCCGTCTGATGTAAGTAAGAAAAAGCTATGTAGGCAAATGAGGAATTAATTGGGTGAATTTTATGAAAATGTCCACTAGTTGTAAACTAGTTGGCGTTTAAATGTATACACAAAAAACTTGGGTGTTGTTATTGAAAAAAAGTGTTTAAAAGAATGCCGTGTTCTGATTAATTTGACTAATGTTTTTCATTAATTATAAATTAAATAAGTAAAGCTAAATACAACGGGCACATTATTATTTTTATTTATTTATTTATTATTCACCTTATAATCTAATATTAAATAATTATAGAAAATCGGTGTATAATCTTGAGAACTTTAAAAATACATAATACTTTTTTTATATAATTGTTTACTTTAATACAAAATAATTCAAAGTAACATTATAAAATAAGAAGTTTATTGTATAAACTTTCGAATATTTGATTTAGTATAGAGATAAGTATTTTGACTTGAGTTAAAATAAGTAGGTATCTACTGTAAATTATATTTTATATTTGTTTATTTATATTTTTAAATAATAGATGCACGGTAAGGTCCGTAAAGAAAGGTTAAATTATTTAGGTAGGATTATTTTTTTATCAATGAAGTTAGCGTTTTTGAGATAAATTAGAATAATAAGGAGTATTATAATTATAACTATAAAAACTATTTAAACTCACTTAAATATTGCCAGGAACGGCGGCGGGAATACAGATGTTAATATACGGCACGTTCCTGACAATTTTTACGTCAGTTTAAACCGTTTTTACAGTTATTAAAGATGTCACGATAGTTTTAATATTAATAATGAAATGAGTTTTTTTTTAATTAAGCTATGCGGGTTCTTCTTATTTTTATTATATACCCTTCGTAATCTATGGAAGTAGTAGTATTGTATTGGTAGTAGGTAATCTAAGTTACTATAAATAATAAATAAAATAATAATAAATATTATGGGACAATCATACAGATATCAACCTAGTCCCAAACTAAGCAAAGCCTGTACTATGGGTACTAGACGACGATATACATAATATATAAATACATATATAGCTAACATCCATGACCCAAGAACAAATATTTGAGTTCATCACTCAAATATTTCCCCGGCCGGGATTCGAACCCGGGACCGCCGGCTCCGTAGGCAGGTGTCTGCAAACTGCGCCAGCCGCGCCGTCGACTATATATATATTTGGTTAATTTGATTATCTACGTATAAATATGTATAACGTATGTACCTTGGTCGAGCGAGCGAAACACCACCATTTCAGTTTGGCCAAAAATTATTTCGTATGTCCGTATTCCTAATGTCCTGTTCGCCAGATTTCCAAGCTGTTCTTGCCTACAGGTCGCGGTCCTCGTGAAATTATCTGAGTAGGATCGATACTTATATAAGTTTATTTTGACTTTATTTCCGTAATTTTTAGGGTTCCGTACCCAAAGGGTAAAACGGGACCCTATTACTGATACGTCGCTGTCCGTCCGTCCGTCGGTCTGTCACCAGGCTGTATCTCAAGAACGGTGAAAGTTGAAATTTTCACAGATGATGTATTTCTATTGCCGCTATGACAACAAATACTAAAAATAAAATAAAATAAATATTTAAGGGGGGCTCCCATACAACAAACTTACAGATAATGGTACGGAACCCTTCGTGCGCGAGTCCCACTCGCACTTGGCCGATATTATTCAAAATGGCGTCGCTATAATATTTCAAACACTTCATAACAAACTAGTGCATAAAATAAAATAAACTATATCTAACAGCCAAAAGAAAAGCTCCACAACATTCAGAAATATCTCAGGCATTTTAATTAGCAAGTCTAGACTAGTATTTATGAAATATAATTTGCCGTTAGAGAAGACTTAAGCACCGGCTCAAAATCAGAGGAGTTAATTGCTGGTTTCTCAGCTTCTTACCTTGGGCTCCATCGATTCGGGAGCAAATTGAATTCAATTCATTTTCACTAGAGATGTCCCGTTCTCGAGAACTGAATGGGGAAAGAATGTTCTCGAGAACGGCACATCTCTAATTTGCACAAAAGAGCGCGTTACCTTTAAAACTCATAGCTGACATTTTTGTTTTACCGTGGTCGGGCGAAGAAGGTTATAGGCATCTGGGGATATCTGGGTAAGGCTTCAGGAGCTTTGTAGCCCCTTGTGTTAATGGATCAATATTATTTTTGAATAGGAGGTGCCCCTTCATCTGCGTGTTTTTGACGAGTATCCCTGTACCAAAATTGGTTAAAATGTATTCAGCCGTTTCGGCGTGATTTTTTAGGGTTCCGTACCCAAAGGGTAAAAACGGGACCCTGTTACTGAGACTTCGCTGTCCGTCCGTCCGTCTGTCACCAGGCTGTATCTCAAGAACGGTGATAGCTCGACAGTTGAAATTTTCACAGATGATGTATTTCTATTGCCGCTATAACACTAAAAATAAAATAAAATAAATATTTAAGGGGGGCTCCCATACAACCAATTTGTTATAGATTATGGTACGGAACCCTTCATGCGCGAGTCGGATTCGCACTTGCCTGATTTTTTACCAACAAGCGCCGCGCGCCCATTCAAATACTGCATCGCGCTGTTAATAGTTTTCCTGAAATTTATAGATGCTGTCAAATAACGTTCTCGAGAACATTTTCCATACAAATCGAGAAACGTTCTCGAGAACGGCACATCTCTATGAAATAATGACCGTTCTCCATAGAAAACCGATTTGTAATTAAATTTAAAAAGGATTGTAATTATAGTATAGAAGTCAACCTTCCTCTGTAAATGTTACATAATTATTGCATTAAGTATAGTAACAAGTGGCGGTCTTGCCCAGCTAGGGATAGTGGCGCTAATACAGCTTTCATATGGCAATAATGTTCATACGTCATATATATGCATTATACATTTTCATTAGCGGTATGCCATCAACCGAATTCTAAACATTGTTTACCGGAATGCAGTTCAATCCTTCGTTCATCTTCTGAAATAAATATTGAATAGTGTTGTAATAACTTGACTTTCATCGCTGTGCCTTTATCATGCGAAAATTACTATAGTTTCGCAATATTTATTCATGTTTCCTGTTTGTTTATATCAATTGACATTCACTGATTTTCAACGTCAGTTACCAAAAATGTATCGTTACCTTTATGATAACTTAGTGCCTTTAAAAAACTGCAATATGGCGGGGGCGCAAAAGCTATAACGCGACAAGAGTAAAGGATGTGATAAATGTTCATTTTAAAAGATGAACATTTTGCAAACTTGGCAAGTGAAGTGTCATTTTGTATGTCATTTCTCGTGCTGAATCGAATGAGACCATGCACATACTTATAGGATCAATATTATGCAAGCTATATCACATATACAAAATATAGGTAGTATTACTAGCTATATTTTTTATTGTAACTAGGCATTCTAACTGAATAACTGGATCATTATAACATGAGTAATTTGTTTTTTATTCTAATTGGTGCGTGTCCGTGCCACTATTGAAAGGACATTCAATTAGTTTTTCATTTTTTCATGACATATTAAAGCTTTTTTTATTATATTATTATAATTTAAACAAATATTATAACAATTAACAGAGCTAAACATGGATATAAATAAATTGTTTCGTGCATAACATTTGTAAGGCGTAGTACATGAAGTTATAAAAGACGATCACTGATCATCATATAATTTTTATATTTTTTGCAATAGTTAAGAGCAAAGCGATTTTTCATGTATTTCAAGTGTTTGTTATAGTTGACTAGTAGAGTGTCATTTAGTGTTAAGTTCGTCGTGCGTAGTCGCAAGTAAGTAGGTACCGTAAGGAAGTTGGCCCTATTTTTTGCAAGTTATAAATGATAAAGTGAGGTATCTAAGATTACAGTCTTGTAAGTTTTGTGAAATGGGGGTTAGGATCTAACCAAAAACTTACCTATGTATAAAATTGTACGTCACCCTAGGTCGTAAGTGGGTTTTTCTGCCCTTCTTGCCCTTGGGAGAAAATCTTACTGCCTGGCCATGTCAAGATGTAAAAGTTTAGACAAACCGCGGGTAGTAATTAGTAAAGCCCTTCCATCTTCGGTTCGGGCAACGTACACCTGTGATCTGGGACATTTACGATTCAACACCCTACGTATGTAATGTACTAATACAGAACGGTACTTGAGTGTAGTCAAAATAAGTTATTTCACACTTACTACTAAAATTAAACATTCAGAACACGTGGAATAAAAGAAAACACCACTAATTTTAGAAATAAAGCTATTTTAAGTAGTTCACTTTTAGATGACAGGCTATAGGAACATCCAAGCGGTTAGGCAAAGGCAAAAGGACGACAAATAAAATAAAGAAAGTATTCCTATTGGTAGAAAATATTGCGTAAATACTGAAATGTCTTCACGCGGTATGTTCCGCTACGTCAGTAATCTTCCGTCGGTGCAGGGTTTTTATCAGTTAGTTTCAACCATCACGGAAGTTACTGCTGTTAAAAAAACTAAATGTTCAGAGTTAAATGACTATGTGGTCAAATTACCTAATTTTCAGTTATTAGGCTATAGAACGCTAAAATACATGAATATTAACCGTATTTCCTGAATAAAATAATATTGTTAACGCAATACAATGTTATGCAAATATTTGTGTTTCAATTTTATCACACTAATATTATAAAGGTGAAAGTTAATGAGTGTGTTTGATGTTTATGTGTTTGTATGTTTGTTGATACGGCTGGACCAATTTTGATAAGATTTGGTATGGAGGTAGCTGAACTCTGCTGTAATAACACATAGGCTACTTTATCGAATAAACCCTGTTCTGTGGATTAATCGCGGGTAACACCGCGGGGCGAAGCTAATACCGTCCGTGCACCTGCTCATTGCAATAAATTTAATGTAAAAGTGAATAAAATCAAAACTATCATAATTTATACGTGATAAATATAATTTTTAATGTGATATTGAGATGAAGCAGATAACTTTTAGGGGTAAATTTTATATATAATGCATTTACTTTAATTTTATCTCTGCATTCATTTATTTATTTATGTTTACATTTATTGGTATTCAGGATAACAACAGCCGTAAATATACATATGATATAAAGTTTGTTACATAACAGAGGGCCAATAACAGTTGTCCATTGATTACATAGAAAATAAGATTTTAAACTAAGTAGAACCAGACTCAGTCATATCTACCTGTTAAACACCGTTATTGTAATTATTGTAAGATGCACCGCCTGCAATTTTTCTGCTTTGCCCTAACGTTGACCGGTAGAGATTTAGAGAATGCACTTTTGAATAAGCTTTTTTGTGCAATAAAGTATAAATAAATAAGCCAGTCTTGTTCTACTACTAACGTAACCTTCTAGGCTTGGTGTTATTGGCAAACTAACCAGTCCTGTTGCCTCATTGTTTACATCAGTGACATTAACCGACTTTCAACGTCTGTTACCATCAATAGTCGTAGCCAGTAAAATAAATTAGTACCTAAAATCCGCATTATGGCGTGGGTTGAAAAACACCCTGTTGAGCTATATACTTGTATAGTAGTTTTACATTTTTCGTTTTTATTTGAATCTGATTATAGTATTGTTAGTTTTGATTGAAATAAAACAAATACATACATATTTTTGAGTCTCGTTTTTTTGAAGTAGACTAGCATTTATTTCGAGTTGTTTCTTAAGACTCAGACATACGAGGCGCAAATTGTAGTGATATCCAGCACCCTTACCACTAGTATTACAACACCCAATATCAAAGAATAGAGAGAGATTTTAGATTTAATTAATTTTTGTAAAGATTTTTTTCTTCTTTATTTAATTTAATCCGTTTTAGTATATATTTTAGTTAGTTAAGTTCTTAGTTTATGGTTAGTATTTTATTTCTGTAGTACCTATTGTTATTGTTAATTATTTAGTTATTACAGTTCGCAAAATTTCCTCAAAAAATATATTTTCGCACCAATCATACTCGTGTGTTATCGACGTAACACGAAGTCTCTTTCTATCATTCCCAGCGCTCACGGACAGTACTTTGATAACTGATACTTTGTAGTGATATGAATGCTATAGTAATAACGATAGTAGACGATTTGCATCGTCTGGTCGCCAAGATAATGAATCCTTACCCCGCTGACCCTATATCTAACTGACCTACATCCCACCTGACTGTCAGCGAGATAATAGTAAAACAATCAAATAACTTCAAACTTCACTTTATATTTTTGTTTATTATTTATTTCTAACTTTGCTCTTTTCTGATGTGGTTAGCACAGTAGTGCAGCTACTGACTCGTCGGGTTCGAATCCCGGTAAAGGCAAATATTTGTGAGATGAACTTGTATGTGTATTGTGTTTTCTATGTATTTTTTGTTGTATTTGCGACGCGGTTGGCTCGGTTTGTAGTGCAGCTGCCTACTGAGCCGGCGGTCCTGGGTTCGAATCCCGGCCAGGGCAAATATTTGTGTGATAAACTCGAATATTTGTTCCTGGGTCATGGATGCTATCTATATGAATTTATATATTATGTATGTCGTCGTCTAGTACCCATAGTACAAGCTTTGCTTAGTTTGGGACTAGGTAGATTTGTGTAAGATTGTCTCTTAATATTTATTATTATTGATCTATTTTTTTTCTGTGTATTGTTTTCTGTTTTGTTTTTAATGTATTTAAGTGTGTATTTATCTACTAGCCGCTTTCTTACTATGTGCGCGCAGAAAAAAGAGGATTTTGATTAGTAGTTGGGTAAGAATATATCCTATTACCAATTAGGGGTACCCAACTATTCGTGTACCAAAAATAATCGAAATTGGTTCTGCCGTTTAGGCGTGACCAGAGGACCAAAGTTTATTTTTTTAATTTTATAATACATAGAGCAAATATGACGATATGAGTACCTATGTATATCATATCGTCGTACAGTGCCCGCAAGCCATCTAGAGCTTACTTTGGGACTAAATCGATTTGTGTGAGGTAGTCCGTTTCTTTTAACAATATAGGCCTTTACTAATATGGGAAGTATAAAAACTAACCTAACCTAGGGTGCCGCCGGCAGCGGGGCAGCGCTGACAATGCGTGTTTAAAGAAGTTCTGCTTTCTGTATTAAACTAAATATCCATTGCAATGTAAGCAGAACTCGAACCTGCGACCCTACGCTTCCGGCGTGGTGCTCTCCCAATATTAAATATTTATACAATATATATTTCCACATTAAAACAGAATCGATAAAAAAGTTTCTAAAAACGTTAAATATTTTCCGTTTTGGTGGCAAGGTTTATGGGGGATTGGTGGTACTGCAACTTTATGCTTTTCTATTCTTAGAATCCCATGTACTCGTGTATGGGTAATGTTTGAATCGAAAACATTTCCCGTGCAAAACGCATACCTACCAGACAGGGTTAAACTTCTGTTGCCTCAATAAAAGTAAAATTCTGAATTGTTGAAAATTAAAACTCGAACACTTCCATCAAACGAATTAAAGCGCAAAATTAACACAATTTTGCTGGCAAATTCATTTCCCTCAGTCATGCTGGTATTTTTAATGGAAAGCTGCTTTTTAGTGGAAATATATAAAGAAATAATAATACATTTCAGCACATTTTGGTGAATATATTTCTACAATGCAAAGTGTAGATGTTTTTCGTAATGATTATACATACTACATACATATTTGAACGTAATATTTACCACCGGTTATAAGTTCTTTTTATTTTTTTCTCAATTCTCTGTTATTATTAAAGCATAAAACTATAGTATATTCATTTCAATATTGTATTTGAATTTACTTACACATCTTTTTGTATCACTTACTCGTATAAATATTTTCCGTCTTCAAAGTATACTCAAATGCGTTCACAATTTTTAATTAAAGTAGACATGCTATTTATATCGAAAACACGTACTTATTATTCATAAAAGCAAGTTTTTCAAAATAGAAATTTAAGCGAAAGGAGAGACATTCGTTATGGATAATAAAAATTACGAATTCTCTCACAGGCGTGATTTTCATCCTTTTTTATATAGACAAGACATTTAAGCAAATTAATACTCGTTATCGTTATGAATAAATAAAAAATAAATAAATATTAAGGGACACAAATGGACCTAGTCCCAAACTAAGCAATGCTGGTACTTGGGCACTAGACGACGATACTCGTATATGTACATAATACCATCCATGACTCAGGAACAAATATTCGAGTTTATCAAACATGCTCCGGCCGGGATTCGAACCCAGGATCATCGACTCAGCAGGCAGGCACTACAAACTGCGCAACCGCGTCGTCGTCGATGAATAAAATGATTTTTGTTTCCAAATTATGCTGTATATACATAAACATTTATCATTGAATTATTCTGTATATACATATACATTTATCATTGAATTATTCTGTATATACATATACATGTATCATTGAATTAGGCTGTATATACATATACATTTATCATTGAATTATGCTGTATATACATATACATTTATCATTAAATTATGCTGTATATACTATACATATATATTTATCATTAAATTATGCTGTATATACTATACATATACATTATATATACATTTATCATTGAATTATGCTGTATATAGATATATATTTATCATTGAATTATTCTGTATATACATATACATTTATCATTGAATTATTCTGTATATACATATACATTTATCATTGAATTATGCTGTATATACATATACATTTATCATTGAATTATGCTGTATTATATATTATCCATATGATACTATGAAGGTTAATCAAGTGAATATCATATGATAATAATCCTATAATATGCTGTATATACATATACATTTATTATTGAATCCTGTCTACCATAGACACCATACACATTAAAATTAGTGGTTGTATATAATTATCACTAGCTGCTTCCCACGGTGCTACCCGCTCATCCTACGGGGAAACTACATTGATTCGGGATAAAAAGCAGCCTATGTGTTAATCAGGGTATCAGCTACCTCCGTATCATAATTTATAAAATTGGTCCAGCCGTTTAAGCATGAGAAGAAGTAACAATCAAACGAACACACAAACTTTCGCCTTTATAATAGGTATTAGTGAGACATGTATTTCACTAGAATGTGTCTGTAATTTGGTTCACGGAGAAAGGCAAGGAGGTGTGCCTTTACGCAGAATATTTTTTCGTAGAATTTTCATTCGCCGATTTATTTTTCCTCAGGTTTAAGTTAGTTTTTTTTAATAATCCCAAAAGGTTTATGGGTACAGAGAAAAACGATTTTAGGTAATGACATTACGGCGAAACGAAACATTCTACCGTTGAATGAAAAATAATTCGGTGAAAAGGCCACCGTTTTATACTCTAGCGGGCCTAAAATGGCCACGTTTATCACGCGATAAATAAGAGACAAAGCATCCGTGATCCGTTCCACATGTATGAGTGCGAGAGAGACAGATGCTTCGTCATCTATTTCATATTTATATAGCGTGATAAAAGTAATCACCATAGGCCCGCAGTGTCAACCTATTGACAGAGTTTATCTTGCGAGTTTTTATCGTTATGAAGTTGACCATTAGATGGCGTTGTAATCAACGTCCACGCGAACAAAAGAAAACGGCGCGATTTTCCCGTAACCATGACCTAAAGGATTTCCGTGACATTTATTCTAAGTAACAGATTTATGATTTAGTTTTCCTTTAGAAATTAGCGGAGACGGGAAACATCAACCATAAAATGAACGGAGATTTGATCTGATATAATTTGTTTAATACCCGCCTTCTGCAATTAAATTAAATTAATACAGGGTGTAAATGCGGCTTAATAGCCACCAATACGCGAATAATTTTAGCATGAACACAATTTGAATTAAAAACTTATAACATGAACATTATAACATTATTTATAACATTATAACATTATTTGTCGCTTTCAGGTCTAGTTGTCGATGTGGTTAATTCATTTAATGTATGTCGTCGTATGTATTTATGTATGTATTATGTATTTATGTATATATATTTATATATTTTAGTATCTATTTTTAATTAATCTATTTGTAATGTATATTAGTTTTTTATGTTTTAGTTTGTCTGTAGATGTATGTGTCAAATTAGTCGTTTTCAAAAATATTGCACTACCAATTTCATAATTATTTTTCGTATTTCTCACTACCCTAAGGTTCTCTGGAAGAGATCGCTTTTTAGCGATAAGACCGCCTGTTGTTACCTACTGATTTGTTTTTTTGCAATTTCTTTGTGTAATCTTTATTTATATTTAGTGGTGCACAATAAAGAGTATTATTATTATCCTGTATGTCGCACCCGCTCACGGGACAATAGTGTCCCGGACCTTTGGGAGGCGTGCACGGAGCCGAAGCCAACGCGTAGAGGCCCTTTCGACAATTTAATGAAATGCAAGGTGTACATCGAGCGGATGCTGTCCCTATCCGTGTCATGGGACGCACACAGAGACAGCGCCCGCTAGGTGCAAGAACTATTGATGGAGACATGGAATCTAAATACAAATTGGGCTATGGGGATGAAATGGAGGACTGGCTAATTGGGCTATGGGTTGAGACTATCGGGCGTCTACCAGCAAAAGTGTCTCATAGCAAAAATGGGACTGGTAGACGATGACTCGCCTCCCGCTAGATGGGCCCCCACAAAATAGCGACACATAAAGTGGCCTAAGGGCAACACCGGTGCGGAAGGCTAAGGGCGGAGAGGTGTTATTATTATTATTATTATGAATCTTTAATGGTAGCAATAGACGACTAATGTCCTATTTTTTTTAATGTGGGTACGGACCACAATTTTTATATTATACCATTGAAACAAAAATCAAAGCTCAAAGAAAAATTTAAATGCGTAACTTGCGAAATGCGATCCAGAGGTACCGGGTTCGATTTCCGGCCTCTTCCACCAGGTTACGCATTTCATTTTTTCTTTGAGCATTGATCTTTGTATCAATGGTTGATATATTTATGGCAAATTAAATGATGGCAAGTTAAGTGAGAAGGAGGTATTTAAATTGGTGTTTCTTTTCGTGTTCGCTTCCGTCGGCAAATGAATGCATAAGCAAAAGCGAGTCTGACTATCATATATAAGGTTTAGAAGCAAAAGGGCGGTTATTCCAGCGTTTTGACTGTCTCATTAATATGTCCACAGTATTGGCCATTTCATGAGAGCAATTTTTGAGAAGAATTGTAATAATCCGCTAGGTATTTCTACAAGACAACTGAAAATGGCGCCTCAGTTCATACGGAACTCGTCCATATTGCGGACATATTAATGACGCGGTTATAACGCTCAAATAGTCACCCAAAATACCGAAGTAACGAAGTTTCAATTTCCGATTAGGGGCCATCCATTGATTATGAGAGATTTTCTTGAACGGACGGTCCCTCACCATCCACGTCGGTTAGTTAGCGACGTATATAAAACTATGAAATGATGAACTTTTCACCTCACTCGCTCGGAAAACCTCCGTTTATAGCGCGAAATCTGCTTGGAAAAGTCTATATTATCCGCTATCGCGCAAAAGTCAATTTGTATCCCGAAGAAATGTAGTGTTCCCGTGGAATGAGAGGGTAACACCGTGGGGCACAGCTAAAAAAAAAAAAAAAAATTTATTTTTAATCTGTCGTTTTGTTTGCAGCAACAGAACGAACGCTACCTATCATCATACGAGACCGGCGGCGACCTGTCCCCCGCCGCCCCCGCCGCCTCCCCCGGCTCCCCCCGCGACTGCACCTCCTGCCGGAAGCGGGAGCCCCCAGACGAGCCCCTACCGCCCCCTGAAGACTGCGCTGGCTGCGGCTCACGAATCACTGACAGATACTACCTCCTGGCCTTGGAGAGACGCTGGCATACTCCCTGCTTGAGGTGTTGTGAATGCAAGATGCCGTTGGATTCGGAACAGCGCTGCTATGCGAGGGATAGCAATATATTCTGCAAGAATGACTACTTCAGGTTAGTGTTGTCTATAATTCTTATTGAGTATCGTAAAACTACCCAATCATAGTCCATAATCAAGCAATGGTGTGGATAATATGCGTCGAAAATATTACGCTGCGTAAACGCACCACCAGGGTATTTTGGACAGCAGTACGTGTAGCATAACTTTGACATGCGGCTATTTGTCGCGCGAGACTCGCTGTCACTTTCCTTTCAATACCGTGGGAGCAAGACAGGAGATGCTGACTCGCACGACAAGCGAAGCCCTGCAGTCGCTCCTTGAGACTTGGAACAGCACGGCTAGCATAACTTTGACACGCGACTCTTTCTCGCGCGAGATATACTACCTGTCTCTCTCTGTACAGTACTATGAGATAGTGACGGATGATGCTGTCTCGCGCAACATGAGTCGCGTGTCAAAGTTATGCTAGACGTGCTGGTGGCAGTGAGCATGTCGACCAACTTATAAAATCAAAATCAAAAATCAAAATCAAAATGTTTTATTTGCTTCAGTACAGTATACAAAGGTGTTTATATAATATAGGTTTATAGTTCTATGTGTACTCAGCCTACAGGCAGGCGTGCAAAATGTTTGCTCGCGCTAACTTAAAATTAAAATAATCATCAATAATACCAAGGATCATACATACCTTTTATCTTCCTTGATAATACTTGACATCTAACAAAATAATTACAAACAAATAAACAACATAATGTCAAAAGAAAATTAATTACAGAAAAAAAAGTAGAAGAAAAAATAATAATAATAACAAAATGTCAATGCGTGTAAATTCATAATAATCAAAAAAATAAAAAATATAAATTTAAAGCTAGTTGTGCTCAAGGTATGCCTTTACGCTGTAAAAACACCGGTCTAAGAGCCAGGTTGTAAGGCTACGTTTAAAAATGTTTCCCTCGAGCACTTTCAGGTTTTCGGGGAGTCGGTTATAAATAATTATACACATATTAAGAGCGTTTCTTCTGTACACACTTTTATGACACTGCGTATGATATGATATAGCTTTAGGCTATTAACTCCCTCCCTGGGCCTCATAAGAAGGCTCAAAGTTACTTAAAGGGCAATGGAGCGAGCTATGCTCGGAGTTTCCTTGCGGGATCACATATGTACGAAATGATGAGATACGCAAAAGAACCAAGGTTATAGATAAAGCTCAGACAGTCGCCAAACTTAAGAGGCAGTGGGCACATTGCTCGTAGAACCGATGGCCGTTGGGCCGGAAAGGTTCTTGAGTGGTGACCGCGAACCGGAAGACCACAGCGTGGACCGATGGCCTGGTTAAGGTCGCAGGCAAAAATTGGATGAGGGCGGCGCAAGACCGATCGTTGTGGAGAACTTTGGTGGAGGCCTTTGTCCAGCAGTAGACGTCTATCGGCTGTATGATGATGATTAACCCCCCCGCCCCCTGAGTGTGACCTCCCAATCTTAAAGGCCAACCTTAAGGCCCGCCCTTCCCCCATCTTAGTGGTTGCTTTTTGTCACAGAACATTCTGTTCTGATTCATCCTGCGACCCATTGCATGCGTCAATATTTCCGAGAAGTTACATCTTGGTTTTTAAGATCAGGGTGCATAAATGAATGCGCAGGGTCCATAAGTGTTTTCTATTCGGCATGAACGCTGCGCAATGCCTTTTTTTGTTAATGCTAGGTCTGTCGACGCCGTCCCTTTTGGTTTTATACGTATTACACTGAGTCACACTAATGATCGACTATGTGACGTCACTGTATGGGTGAAAACTATGGGGCAGACAAATAATGTTTGACATTGATTGAGTCGCAATTAATGTTGCAATATAAATAAATTGAGGTACAATCTTACACAAATCGACCTAGTCCCAAACTAAGCAAAGTTTGTACTATGGGTACCTACTAGACGACGATATACATAATATATAAATACATATAAAGACAACATCGATGATCTAGGAACAAATGTTTGAGTTTATCACACAAATATTTGCCCTGGCCGGGATACGAACCCAGGACCGCCGGGTGCACTACAAAATCCGCGAACTGTATCGTCAAAATATATATTTGGACATCTCAACAGTGTGTGCTGCTAATCCTTCCTTTCTTCCATCTTTAAAGACGAGTGTGACTTTTTCACACTTACAATTTTATTATGAGTGACTGACCGGCGGGAGGACATAAAACTTATTATTTAGGTATGTAGGTAGGTATAGCCTAACAAGTCACGGTCCGGCCCAGGGATAGTGGCGCTACAAACAGCTTTCATACGGCAATAATGTGCATACATACGTCATATAGTGCATTATTAGACGTCAGTAGCAATTTCCCCATTAAACAAATTCAAAAAATTGTTTACCGTAACGCTGCTCAATCCTTCGTTCTCCTTGCGAAATAAATAGTGAATCCTAATGAAAAAAGACTTGACTTTCATCACTGTGATATCAAAAATATTTGAAATTTGCGGGATATTTCGTTCTGTTTCCTCTTTGTTTAAATCATTGACATTTACTGACTTTCAAAGTTAGTTACCAAAAATTTGTCGTAACCTGTAAAATAAATTAGGACCACAAAAAAATAAAAAACCGCAATATGGCGAAGGCTGAAAAATCCCCTGTTTAGCTATATTCATAGACAGTTATGTATAAATATGTGTATTAGACATAGGATAGTTATCGCAACTAAAGGAGATGGCAGTTCTTTAACTATTGCTAAAATTCGCCCGTAAAATCTAGTACTGCATATAAGTTTATTTAGTTAGCGTTAGTTTTAGTGATGAATATAAGTTAATTATATTATAAACTGTATTAAGAAAAAAAAACATCTTACATTATAAATAAATCTGCGTAGATAAGGTAAACTCTGTCTATTACCGCATAGGAATGGATGAAAGTTCCAGGAAACTTATCCACGCCCGTTTGAAGCAAAAGTCCGACCACGTCAGAATAGTTTAATTGCAACTTTTAGCTTGAAGAGCTAGTTAATCCACCCGTTGAATTGGAATGTATGGAAAATTCCTGATATCATATTTTTTTACTTCTTTTCTGAGACCGATTTTTATTAGCTTAAATTTTTTATAGAGATCGTCGGACGACTTCTTAAATCTAAATGATAAAGTTCATGTATGTATGTATTAAGTATCACAGTTTGTATTGAGCGTATGTATATTTAACCAAGGTATAAGAAAACAAGAAACTCCGGAATGACAGGCGAGACTCGCGCTATGATTGGTTGAACGGTTCTGTCAATCCGTTTCTGTGTTGCCAGTGGCGTATCATAAATACTCCCCGATTCCCTTGTTACCTGGATGAATGACATAAAACCGTGAGGGTTTTAAATCAAATATTGCAATTAAATTAAGTTAAAGAACTGTAAAGCATAAATACTTAATATTTTTTTTAAGACCGGCGCCTACATTTTTTCCTCATAATAAAATTATTTTGATACCATAAAGCGGCTACTAATGACGGAGAAAGGCTGACTTGCCGGAGTGCGATACCATTGTTTTCGTATACCATGTCTTTAACGTGTGACTTATTATCACGTACAATTTAGACATGTATTTTGTTCAGCGGTTAAAAATGGCGGATAATATGAGCTACACAATGTTAGTGAGATTAGTAAGACGGGTAAATAAAAGCATATAAAACTGATTGAGCCGTTACGCTTTACCGACATCGAATCGGAAACTATTCCGATACCTATTTCAATAAAAGCTTAAGTGTACATGCATTTGTGCCGCTTAGGCCTTTTTATGCTAAGCCGTATAGCGTTCAGGTTTTTGAAAATTCGACTAACGGTCGATAATGGTCTTTGAAGATGCCGACAACTGGTTCTCTGTAATAGACCAATCAACGGGGTAGTTGAGCGCGACAATTATCCTCCCGTGTGCGAATTGTACTTGAATCATCTCTTGGGTCTATAAAATATGATTGAGATGGATGATCGTTTGATCCATTCTGTCACATGTATATTTATAGAGTTTTGTCGATGATGAGACATTTGCGGGATCATAAGATTCATAAGTCTAAGTCTTCGTATGTTCAGCAGTTGATACAAAAAAAACATACTTTCATTTTCTTCGCCTTCCGCGATTGTCAAACATTTAAATAAAACCACACCACCACACACCACCACCTATGATCACAGTAACTGGAGAGCTACCGAAACGCTAGTGTGGTTCAAATAATTAATATAAGCGATATAATCCGTTTAAATTGTTTTATTTAAACTTACTTTTCTTCGTGCCATTTTAAATAAGAATATTAATTCTATTACTGCCTAAGTAATCGCAATATCGATAGAGCGCCTTTGTACATGATTTTTTAGGGTTCCGTAGCCAAATGGAAAATAACGGAACCCTTATAGATTCGTCATGTCTGTCTGTCTGTCCGTCTGTCCGTCCGTATGTCACAGCCATTTTTTTCCGAAACTATAAGAGCTATACTGTTGAAACTTGGTAGGTAGATGTATTCTGTGAACCGCATTAAGATTTTGATGCAAAAATAAAAAGATAATAATAAATATTGGGGGCTCCCCATACTTAGAACTGAAACTCAAAAAATGTTTTTTCATCAAACACATACGTGTGGGGTATGTATGGATAGGTCTTCAAAAATGATATGGAGGTTTCTAAAATATTTTTTTTCTGAACCGAATAGTTTGCGTGACAGACGCTTCCAAAGTGGAAAAAAGTAGGTCCCCCCCCCCCCCCCCCTCTAACTTCTAAAATAAGAAAAGGAAAAATCTAAAAAAAACATATGATGTACATTACTATAAAAACTACCAACGAAAATTGTTTTGAACGAGATCTAGTACTTAGTTTTTTTAATACCTAACTTTGCACCTAATTTATATGGGGCGCTATACATACCAGGTGCAAACTTAACTTAACCACTTAGGGATGGAAAGTGTTTGTAAGGAACCCTCTGTGCGCGAGTCCGACTCGCACTTGGCCGGTTTTTTGTTAAGAATGTTTTTTTATAATCAGTTGATCTATGCAATAAAGTGTTTACATACATACAATTCTACATAATATGAGACACGCAGCATATTGACATTAAACGATCGTTCGATTGGCACAATTCATAGTATAGTTCTTACTACCTTTCTTAAGTAAATTCCATAATTAGACTTCTTAAGTCCTATAACTACTTAATGTAAGCCTTTTGGTAGGTCATCAAAGCAAAATCAGCCAGTGGACACTGTCCTCAGTAATGAATGAAATACTGAATATAGAGTACTATTCTATTCATGATATGGGAAACTGTAATAAGAAATTCTGTACAAAGCGTCAAATAGGTAATATATAAATTGAACGGGTGCCTGGCGGTATTAACAAGTTAACGTGCTGTGAAATATTTTTATATTCTGTAAATTATGTTTGGTATTTTCTGAGCTGGTGTGAATTGACATGCCTTAGTTGACTGCCGTGCTAAATAGGACTATACAAACTAACCTTAGTTATTTAAAGTATTTTTATGGAAGTTTTATAGGGCTCTTAGAGTACGATAGTGGGAATCAGCGCAGCGATGTAATGAGTTAGTAATAGTAATAGCTAAATAGTCTAAGATACGAATTGACAACATTTCCAATTTTCAAATTCATTTTAAAATAATTTCATCAATTTATTATCACAGATCACAGAACACAAAACTATTATTTTTATTTGATTATACCGACTTGTTTTGAACTTAAAAAAATGTGAAAGCAGCATCATCTAAAAATTGGCCCTCTCCATGACGTCGCCTTGTGGAAAATTTGACAGTCACAGCACACAAAAGAACAGTGGTTCAATTTCCATACTACTCGTATATCCGCCTTAGTAATAGTCCGACTGTGATTTTCTGTTAGTCGCCTACGCTTTAGCATTAGGAACTTTTCAAACGAATATTAAAATCACAAATTATTATTTTCGAAAATGTAAAAATGTGGTAATATTTAATTGTTTATCCTTTATTTGATAAATATTCGTTAAAAGCCAGGTTAAAAATATTGAATGTTGTCAATTAAAAACGACATTTAATGTTTAATGCATAAGAAGTGCTTTATGTCTTAGTATGTTAAGAGAAACATCACGAATGGGTTGCCTAAAAATGTCTGCCATTTGCTGCCTGCGACGTTAAAAACACGTATCTTACTATGACATCCGTATAAAGATACGACCTATTAGCGTAACACGGCAGATGTATAGGTATCTACCGAGTCATCAAATTTTCATTTTTCTACGACTTAAGCCTAAGGTTAGAGAAAATGTATATGAACGGAAATTGTATACACGAAATGTCTGCAATATGGTTCGCGTGAAGTAAAACGTCATAACCCTATTTTTTGTTAAATCGCAGTCGGTTAACCGTCTCAGCGTGTTAAACCCGTGAAACACATACATACTCGTAGAAACATATGGTTTTTACATTCAATGACTTTAAAATTGCGAACTTCACTTATTTTTGTAAATTCGGACATTTAATTTTTACAATGTCATAATTAAAGACTGGAGAGAAATAGGGTTATTCTATTCATCATATCGTTGGCCCAATATATCAAGGTTCTATGATTCACTTTTGACTAATTCAAATTTGAACATTGTCATTGTGCCACATTTTAATATAAAATGTATAAATGTGTGGTAAATTCTGTTTTATTTTATGGAGACTAGGCCAATGTTAATTTACATAATATAACAGTAACCGCTGACTATATTAATACAATATCGATACATTGATAATGACATCATAACTCTTTAGATAACATATATATATTTTTTATAATGTATCCATATTATGGCTTTGTGCAGTAAGGGGTCAACCTTAACATGCTGCTATCTTTTTTCGTTTACTTTAGCGATGTGTATTTACCCTTTTAAAATACAAAAATCATTAAAGAAAACCTCGTGGTCATACCATTTTTAGTGTAAAAAATTTCTAATTGTTTTTTTTGTGGCCACCAAAATTCTCAGTTTATCATGTTTATTTATTTACCGTACGGCGAAACATTTTGGTACACAGCGGCAGCGTGCTTATCATCTAAATTGACTGTTTGTGAGAAAGTCAATCGCTTGAGGTCTTTGAGATCTTCCACTTGGCCTGCGAATCTAGTTTTATGGGCATTCCATGACAATATGGCGTACAGATGTAGCGCGGATTGGATTAAATATTGGAAATTCTAAAAACAACAAGTTTCATTAAACATATTAATGGCTAAGAGAAACAACTGTCACATTTGCAAAATTCTACAGTAGGTACATGATTTTATAGGTGTATCGCTAAAGTAAAAAGCTACTGCAAGATATACAAGAGCCCAATACAGAAATCTTTTGTACCAGCCTCCTTGCAAAATATATAAGAAAAACTGTTACAACATGTGTATATTGCTGTATAACCACTTCCCTGATGACATTAAATTAGAACATAAGACCTTGTTTAAAAATAAATTGACGAACTGGCTACATGATAAGTGTTTTTATAGCATCAATGATTATTTGACATAGGATATTTTTTGTTTTTTAATTTGTTATCTGGGCCAAATATAGGCCTTGTAAATGTACATAGATACCTAGGTCGATGCAGAGTCAGCCACCGGCTAAGCTTGCACGGTAGATTGGAGCGGAGTTTTTTTTTTTCGAAATTTTCTCTTCGTCACGACACGACCTAGCGAAATTTAATTTGAGCATTTTAAAACAAAAATTTCTAAAATCGGTTGACAACTCGCTGAGATCTGCGCATTGTCACAAAGTACATTCGAGTCGATCCATGGGAGCATCGCTCCAATTAAGAATGAATTTTAATTAATAATAATAATATTAAATATGTACCATAATTATTTCCAATTTTGCACACCGTGCAGGTCGAATATGCACGTACAAAATTATACTTTGTGAGACCTTCTGTTTTTACCATATTCTAGCAAATAAAGAGATTTTATATTTGCTTGTTTTGATTGTCCATAACAGGCCTTCTAAGTAGGACTAGATCGAATAGTGTAAGGTTGTCCCTTAATATATATTTTTTTATTTCTTAAATCTAGCCAAAAATCGATTTTTACCGGTGTTACAAGAACTCTTATAGCACAAGTTGTCATAGCCACTATCACGGCATCAGTCCCCTGCGGAGTGTCGTCTAATTTACTGACTTCGTAGTAGATGGTAATCGTAATCTTGACGGTAATCTTCATATATAGATAGTAATCATACTTGTATAGATTCGAATTTAGGACACGTTGGTTAATGTGAAACGTCTCTATTTATGTTTCTGTAATAATTTTAATGTTGTTAATTTTCAGACTAATATTTTTTACTGCGTGTTTTGAAAGTTAAATGTGCGGTGTACGTAGTTGCGTAAGTGATAGCTGTGTTAAAAATGCTAAATTTTGTACATGTATTTACATTTTTCTTCATTTAGTCAGGACATTGACAGGACTTTTTTTAATGAGTTTATTAGGCATACTAGAGTGTCCGTAACGTCCGCGTTTTTTTTATTACATTAGTCGGGTAAAAGTATCCTATAACCATCGTTGGATGTCCAGCTGTTTTGGCGCGATCATAGGGCAAAGAAAATATTACCAACAGGTGGCGCTGTACCGCTGTAGTGACTTCAGTGTTTTAGTAACATGCCAAGTTGTTGATAATTCTAACAGGTACATTAACATTTCTCCTAATATTTACTTTATTCATTAAGAATGGCAGTTTCTTGAGAGTCTCTCGTCTGAAAACATAATAGAAATTCACAAACAATTCCCTCATAATTCATGACAACATTCACAACTCCTCCATCATTTTAGTGGCATATCTCAGATGATTCCGGTGGCGTATCTCAGATGATTCCGGTGGCGTATCTCATAGGCTAAATTCCAGGCTAGCCACACGTGGCCCTTATCAGATGTACGTTTTAGGGCCCACCCGAGCCACAACTCAGGGCTATCGCTGTCTCATCTCGGCGGCCAATCTCGGCGGCGCAAGGCATAGGCGTGGGCCTCCGGATATGGGTGCTCATGTGGATACGTTGGGAAATAAAGATTTGAGAATGTAGGTACACGTGATTTCGTTGGGGGGACCGAGGGGGTTTGAAATGTCAGTTGCTATAAAATCCAGCAAAACTTGGTGGAATACGTATCCTTTACCTGGTCAACCTCTATCTGGTTGGGAATCGTCCACGAGCTCGTTTGCCACCTGTGTTCCCAACTTTGATAACCTTTCGAGACATGCGTCTCCTCTTCACAATATAAATCCGTGTTTTAATGAATCATCAAAATAAAAATAAATAATAAGAAAAAAAACAACTAAACCAAAACAAAACTAATTGAAAAATAAAAGAGATTCTTAAATAATAACAAAATAATAATAAAAAAAACAATTTAGCAATGTCAATTATATTCTTTTACTGGGTATGGCGACTATTCCAATACATGTTCATCATTTTTATAAGTACACTACTAATTATTTATCTCAAGCATAATAGTATTTACAAATTGATCCCGCGTATTGATTTCTTAACTTGGACCGAACAGCTTATTCAAATATTTCGTTTCCCTAATTCCCCTGACGATGGTCAGCGATATCATATTCAACGTTACGTTTACCGCAGTCGATAAGTGATATAAACATGATAATCTCACTTTATTTATACGATGTGTGTCAAACGAAATATTTTAATATACACGGTGTTTAATATCGGTACAAGCATCGTTTCAACTTCGTGTTTCGTGTGCACAAATCACGTGAGGTCTTTTTGGCTACTTTTTAACCGTGACTGGGACATTCGAGTCTGTGTCGACAAATACTATCTGTCACTTTCTTTTCAATGCCGTACGAGCAAGACAGGTGATGCTGAGTCAAGATATGCTAGCCCTGCTGCTGCCATAATAAAACTTGCAGTTAAACTTAAATAAGTCTCTGTCAAAAAAATCATTTTAGTGACAAGCTTTTATAGCCGACTGTACTTTTCTTTGGATATCCATCAAATGCTCACTGAGACGATTCTAAAGAGCCCAAACTCGGTAGGATTGCTTTTTCTATTATAGAGTTCCTATGGCCACCTTCCGGCTCTATCATCAGATCAGCCTCATGGTACCATATTATTGTATTGTCATCAAAGTTAAGTAAGTATGCAAAATTTCAGCTCATTCGGTTGACGATATCTGCTTCAAAATTGAGTTGCAATATTCCACCCGAACAAACATACTTACATACATACATACATTGCAAGTTAAATAAAAGCTTTTAATTAAATAAAAGCTTTTAAAATCGGAAAGCAGCGAATTTCTAAGTAAGGTAAGGTGGAGGAGGACACTCCGGGTAGGTGGTAGGTACACTGCCACAGTCCTATACTTAACTAACTACCCGTATTACCCCATTAGAAATGAAATGAAATAATTTATTCAGTAAGTAGGCCACAAGGTCACTTTTACAAGTCAGATTGTCAATCTACCGGCATTTGCAATGAAATGGAAGCCGAAAGAAACTCAACAGTAAGTAATTTTTTCGTAAATAATAATTAAAACAACCTGTTGTTTGCCTCTGCCTGTTATTTTAATGTATCTCATGTTGTGTTGTATATTCCTTGATGTTGCGAGGTGTGCAATAAAGAGTATTTTTATTTTGTATTTGTAAAACAATAAACTAATTTTACATTAGAACACAATCGTACTAACTTTTCGGTAAAGTAGTTGCAATTAGGACGCTAGTGCACAACTCTATGTGGTTTAAATTGCACTGGCAAAATAATTGTAATTATTTAGTACGAGTGTGAACCAAGATATCGCTATGTTACAGTCTGACCAAAAAGAGTAGAAATTAAAAAGTGGCAATACTGTAGTGTCGTCCCCGTTTTCTTATATTGATTAGAAAGGGAGGACACTACAGTATTGCCACTTTTTTGATTTCTACTCTTTTTGGTCGGACTGTACCTATAGTCTTATCCCATATTACCTATTCACTTCGATTTTACATCACCAATTAAAATTTACACAAAAAGTGCCGAATAACAAATCAAACATTTTTAATTGCTCTTACTCAACCTGTACATCGATGATACTACCGACGTAATTTATACAATTATCAACTAGTAACCGTTCGGCAATCTTCATCTCATTCAACAAACTTAAATCTACCCTCAAAATCAAGACGCCACCTGTTTTTGACGTTCAAATCAACCTCTAAATCTTCACAGACAAGGTGCATCTTAATTCCTTCTTCAAAATGAAGCTGTAAACACATCGTGGCGTTGGTACTTCTCAAATGACATTATCTGCTACCCAGTCGGGCCGAACACAAGAAACAATAAAATTTCGTCATAAAACGGGGTTATGTTAGTGTAAATCAAATGTGTCCCGTACGGGACACTTGTTAAATTACTCATAAAAGTCTCCATGGGACGGTATACGCGTATTTTAAAGGTTTATGGTCGGTAGAGATCGGAAAGCTTCGGGAAAGATCGGGTTTTGGGAAGGTTTTATCGAGGTTTGTGATGATGACATCCAGATCAATCACAGCGACTGATTTATATAGAAAACTCTAGTGAGTCTCGGACATATTATAGTAGTTTATGCAACTGCAACACAATGAGAGGTCTAAAATACGGGCGTGGTTTTATGAAGTGAGCCGTAGGCGAGTTTCATAATAGGATCACACGAGTGTTTTAAGACCTAATTATGTACAGATGCATACAATACTTTATCTACACACATATTCATAATAGTTATCATAGATTTTCTTTTATGAAAATATGAAACACTCTGTCCTGCCAGTCAGTCCGCGGAGCAGAGGAACACATGAGGTGAGTCGCGCGGCAAGGGGGTCACCATTACCTGGTACCTCCTCGCCACACATTCTACAATCTGTATTGTCAGACAGTCCCAACTTGGCCAATAGTCCTTTGACCTCAAAGTGGCCAGTAAACACCCCCGTTATGAATCGGAGCTGTCTTTTGCTGTATTTCCATAATTTCATGGAATAGACCAATCACCTGAGTTGAAATCTGTATCTCAGCTCCGCCTCAACTTTGTGAATGGTCGATTCTGCGCGTGTCCGGTCCGCTTCAGTGGAGATGCACCTTTAGCGCGCAGTGTTCGATGGGCCGCCGCTACGACTGATCGTAGCTCCTGATGATGAATCGCGTATCGATTCGAAACATGAGCCATATTCGACTTCTACGACGTGAGTCACGTTTGAAGGAAGGATGACCGCTACTTCATCCGCATATTCATTCTTTCTTTACCTTAATCGGGTAAAAGGTATCCTATAACCATCTTAGGATGTCCAGCTATCGTTCTACCAAAATTGGTTAAAATTTGTCCAGCCGTTTCGGCGTGATGAGAGGATAAAATAATTATGACCAACAGACGTCAGACTGGCTTGGCTCCGAGCGCCCATACAAAGCAAAAGGCGATCCTGCATCGTGCTATTAAGATGTTTCCAGTTTATACGACCCCATAGAAAACTGATTTTCAATTTAAATCTAGAATCTTATAAAAGAATACGAGAATTTTGAAACAGTGACGTTGAATAGGTATCCGTTAGGCTATAGTGAGCCGAAAGTGACCGGCCTTGGATATAATATATGTTTCACGAACCACCGTTACTTGGCTAACTGTACAAGCTAGCCCAGAACTGACAGTACAGTCTGCATCGAATGACAACTATAAGGTACTTGCGCCACAGTTGGCCCTGTTCCTAAGATAGCCCACTTCGGTTCCATAGACTTAACTTATGTCTATGGTACTAACCGAACATGGGCGCGAAATTTGAATTCGTTCGAACGGCTATAAATTTTGAAAGTGGGCTAAGTATCTTAGGAACAGAGCCATCTTTGGCGCAAGTACCTTAATCATACCTCTCCCTGTAGTAATTATAGTAGGAATATTTTTTTGTGTCCGAATTCACTTCGCTTTGCTCTAACTACAGTGGGACTCAACTGGTATTGTATGCATTATGAGTTTATAATGCACACGGCCACAAACTGCTACTTTGAAATAAGTGATGTAATAAACACAATTATTGTATTTATTTATTCATCAAATATTAAAGAAAAAAAATCAACGATTAAAGGACAAATACATTTTTTTATGTGTAACCTGGCTGGATGATTGTTGTACCTACCTGACTGGATAATGGTTCAAGAAAATTTGATGTTTCCACATAAAAAAAACTGTCCCAAAATATTCACTTTTTGTTTTTCCATTCCGTTACCGCTGTAGTGGGTTATATGGAAAAGGTAACGGAATGGGACGAAAGAACATTGGGACACTTTTTTTTCCTGATTAGATCAAAAGAGCTTGTGATTCTGAGTAGAAAATATCAAAAATTCAAAAAAAATGTGTAGTATAGAAAAAATGGCCCAAATATGCCTTTTGTGTTTAATAAATATCAGCACGTGATAAAAAAAATCCTGAAAAGTTATGGCTTTGCCTTTTGAAAAAAAAAAAATGAATACTATGTATTATGCAAAATGTTATTATATGTATATGACCATGGATATAAATTTAATGACTAGTTTTGTCTATTACAGAATATTCTGATCCTGACTTAGCTACGTAACTTTACTGCTATATGCCTAAAACCTTAACTTGGGTAACAGCCAGCGAATAGTACAGAGTTATAACTTAAGCCTAAGTGTACCATTAGTTTTTAGTGTCCCAAGTACCGCGGAATAATGTTATAATAAACATTATGACGTAACTCGATCGATGTGGGAGCGCCATTGTTTGCGGGGCAACGTGGAAACGTGAAGTTTTGAGCCACTAATACTGTTTCAACGTCAAAAAGGTTGAAAACCTCTGGTTACATGCGGAGATTTGAGGCGCTAAAGTTGTTATTTCAACTTTAAAAAAAGGTTGTATACCTCTGGTGACTTGACTTCGACATTTGACATCTATTACTATTATAAAATTCTAGATTTGTATGAAAATCAGTTATGTATGGAGAGCGGTCATGATTTCAGGGAAATCTTAATAGCGTGATGCAGGATCGTCTTTGTTTTGTATGGGTGCACGGCGCCATGCCAGTCTGTCGCCATCTGTTGATCATAATTTCGATTGTCATCTCTTCACGATGGAACTGTCGGTCATTATTTCAGGAAAAAACTTTATACGCGATACAGAATTTGGAGGAATAAAATGTCGTGGTCCACTCATCACTCCAAAACGGCTGGACGAATTTTAACCAGTTCTGGTACAGGGATAGCTGGACATCCTATATACTCGACGCCACGTCGTTTATCAATAGCGGCTATTGACCACACTTTCATCCCGATGCCGAAATTAGCTAGCGATAAGTAACCATTTCTATGTAAACTTGTCGCTAAACTGTTATTGTAAGTGCATCTTGGTACAGGGTGGTGCAAGAGGGTGCCGTACAAAAGTGTCATAACTTAAAAATAAATAATGTGTATATTATTTTTCTGTATTTTCAAGCTATAAATGTTGAATTTTTAGTTTCGCGGATGAAATTGCTGCTCGTATACACTACGTCAAATGTACGCCCTGAGAAACTTAATGTACATAATAATAATAATAATACCAACTATTCATGTATTTCACAACATGCCATTTAAGAAAATGAGTAGGATCTAACTATTGTTTTTATTAGTAGTTATCATTGTGACATTCCATCATGCAAGCGACAGTGGTCTTTAGAACGCCCACACAGAGGTCACTTCGGCGTGGGCACAGATGGGCCCGAAAGATTAGTCAAAATCGTTTTAGTAAACTACTAGATTACGCACAATTTTGACCTCCCTGTTCTCCAGTTACATCTTGTTGTAATTTTTTGTAAATGTTTAATGACAGTTACGCCTACACTGCATAGAATGAATACGCCTAGAACGAGTCGTCATACAACAAATTTGCGAATGATGAAGCCTCTCTTGGTTATTTTTAAAAATAGGATGTATTCCCATGTTAAGAAACAACCTAAATTAAATATAAACCAACCCCATACAAGTAGCGGGTCATCATGAGACCCTTTTTAATGAGTGATATAGAAAATGCTACTAAAACAGGTCACAACAACAAAATTTGGAATTCCTAGATTTAATATTGGCTGAACCGGTCATTTATTCCACTAAAAGCTGTATATCTTGAAGACGAGAGCTCCGATTTTCATAAAATAAAACTAAAAACCATTTAGACAAACCAGGCTTTTGATTAAAAAAAAACCGGACTCAAATCGGTCCATCCGTATGGGTGCTACGATGCCTCAGACAGATACACATGTTAAACTTATAATACCCCTCTTTTTTCGTCGGGGCTTGATATAATAGTCAGAAAATATAAATTGTACAAACCACGACCGATTTCAGCAACTGTAACAAATACCTACTTAAAACAAATCTCGTATCTCTATGTTACTTATATTTTAGTTTAGTTACTTATATTTTTATTATTTTGTATTTGATATGTATGTTAGTTTTAAGGTATGTATCTATGGGCCACAGTTCCCTGAAATAAATGTTTATTTATTTATTTATTTATTGAAAAAACAGGTTACATGACATTACAGTATACACCAATGCGTCATGAACCGAACAATGTTTATTTCGACGGCGAAACGGCGTGGCCCCGTTCTTCCGACATCTCAGGTGTTGGATTTGGTAGGTTGCCCCGGAACCGACGAAACACGACACCTTTCGGCCAGAAATCAGCACACGCGATAGTCTCCTGGAGCGGCCGCGGCACGTTTTCATTCTTTCATTCATTCATTCATTATGTCAATTTACAAACTAGATACGAGGTTTTAAAGATCATCACAGAAATAGTGATTTTTCGTTGTCACCACTGTCACCAGACGAATAATACTGCTGTGTGAATGCAAGAACTAACGGACTTTGAACAGACGAATGGTGATTTTAGTAGATATTTCAACTTATTCCATAGCTTTTTTCCGTTTTATACTCAAAAGCGAACCTGTGCCTGTGACCCATGCCTCATTAACCCTAGATTACCACGAACTGACAAACTTGCATCACAACTCTGAACCAAATGGCCCCAAGTTCTCTAAATTAGTAGAGCGCATACAACCTTTTGTTACTAGGGGTAGTTGGAACAATAGCCTAGCTTCGGGGCGCCATTGTAAGGTATTCATAACTTGGGAAGGGGATTTTGATGCAAGTCCCTTACGACATTATTAATTGCTATAATACGAAACTGCGAAGCTATGAAACTTGGTAAGGGAATAAGTAATCTAAGGATAAAGTTTAAATCTTGCGCGTTATGCAATACAGTTATCTACTCGGTATTTAAAAATGTATTTTTTCATATGATGCGTTCACTGTATGATGACAAATATATTGATAATGTCAATCAACTTTTTAATACGAATAATACTTTTCCCTGAGTTCTAGTAACGTAGCTATTTCATGCTTTCATTGCGTGCAAAACAAGTTGAAAGAAAAACAGTCTTCTGCGTGAATTTTGACGCATGCCACTAGTAAAATCTACTAGGTACTTTTGGTGCTGACCGTAATAGAGAGACAACTGCGACTTTTTTTTAAACTGCCTTTTGCCACCGAAACTTACCTCGTGTAATTGATTCTTAACTCCTGTCCGTCAAAGCTCGTCGTAAATATCTTTCCTAACGACGAGAAAACGTTAGATTAATACATTTTACCTGTCTCATAGATTTGTAAAGACTTTAATTACCTCGAAGGTATGCGTATGCGCCCCCCGTTGATATCGTACAATCTGTGCCTACCATAATAATGTCGTAATTACTATTACATTGCCGTGGACATACGACGTTTTTTCTATTCTTATGAGATTTGAATCGACATTGGAGTTTCCGTCAACTTTACATTTTGGGGACATAAAAATACTACGCGTATTTAGTCATAGTCATATACAGTGTGGAAAAAATGTATGGGCCCTGAAGCGAAACTTAAGTCCTTAAGTTAGGTCATATTATTTTAATAAAGAATGAAACAAATTTCTAAGATTTTCTGCAATTCGCTGGTCTCACCCAGGAATCGATCCAGCTAAAACTTGTTATTTTATTTTACCAACGGTTTTAAAATAAAATTATTGTTCAAGGTCAAAACTAATAAAAAAATCGTAGAATAACATTAATTTTCTTATATTATCAATTCTAATATGATAAAATATATTACATTATTTTAGAAAATCTATGACTGCTGCATTGTTATGTTACTTTAACTTTTTCTTAACTTATCTATATAACCTAAAAAATATTTTCGGCCAGCGAATGTATAAATAGAATGAAAACCGCTTGTAACTGATATCGCATACAACGAACTGGGTTAGCAATGCGACGAAATTTTCAACTTTTTAAGATACCTACATGCCCTGACCGAGCTTCCAACCCAGGAGTCATGACTGCAGAAATTTATGTGGCTGTAAATTAACAAAATCCTGGAACTGTTCATAGTCACCAGTCCATTTTTAACCCCCGACAAATAGAGAGGGGTGTTATAAGTTTAACACGTGTCTGTGTATTTGTGTAAGTATCTGTGTATGGACTGATGGAACAATTTGAGTGTGGTGTTTTAATCGAAAGACTTGTACGTCGAGGTGGTTTTTAGCCATGTTTGGTGTAAATAGGACCAGTAGTTTCCAAGATATTCAGGTTTAATTGGAACAAGTGACAAGATCTCAGCCAATATTGAAGCTAAGAATACCAAATTTTGTAGTTATGTTCAGTTTTAGTAGCACTTTCTATATCACTTATTGAATGATAGTCTCATGATGATCAGCTGCTTGTGTCGGGGCTGTTTTAAATGTTTGATTTATAAATATTATTGCATTTTTAATTCATTTTAAATCGACGCCATGGATACTAAGAACAGATTTCCATATCTTTTATAGTTTCTGACTTCTCTTTACTGACCCATTTGAATTGACACCTGGCATATGTACCAGAAACTTGATTTAGGTTGAGACTACAGTTCGAACTGTATATAATCGTCCCAGATATAAATTTTACTCAGAACTTTCTCTGAAGAGCAGTGGGAATTTCCTGGCCTTGCTCAAATGCCTGACCCAGGGGCGCGGTAGAAAAACGCCCAAGTTCGCGTGACTGCGCGCTAATCCGTCAGGCCGTCAGGCGCGCGCGCAGCCCGTGACGTCACGCGAGCGGAAGCCGCGAATCTTTTTGTACATCATGATTTCTTACATTGTTACGGATTTCGACGGTAGATCGTGATAGTTCGCTGATGGATGAGTCTGTGAGTATACCTGAGCCTGAGGAATGCATGAGTATGATCCAAGTATGATGTCAGTTGTGAGTTTGTGCGTGACCAAGAGATGGCACTGTTCACTGGTCAAAAGGATTCAACATCACGCTTAAGTGTTGAACTGGTATCTCTTTTATGGAGCGAGCGCGAATATTCTCGAAAGATTCTTTGAGAACGTACTCGGTAAGTTTCGTTCGGGGATATTATAATTGCTATTGCCAGTTTTAGGATCGTAGTTTTTGACCTTTTAGCATGGAACTGTCCGTGTTATTTGCAGTTTGCCAATTTTGATGACTTATGCCGAGCTAAGGTCGAATTGTATCGACACTTTAAATTCTATATTTTGGTACCAGAAACCGTTGTAGACTAGTAACTGTAGGTTTCTCCGAGGCAAGAGTGAATGGTTTCTGAACCAAAGAGCACATCGTCGCTAAAGCGCTTTTCT
Organism: Apotomis turbidana; assembly: GCA_905147355.2. Classification (NCBI taxonomy): domain Eukaryota; kingdom Metazoa; phylum Arthropoda; class Insecta; order Lepidoptera; family Tortricidae; genus Apotomis; species Apotomis turbidana. The sequence continues at coordinate 5,294,335 of LR990280.1, forward strand.
ATCAGCTGATACTGGCGACAATTGCTGAGCAGTTTATAAACTCATATAGAAAAACAAGATACTTCGAGTCATAATACAAGACTCACTCTCAGTGTCGTAATCATAAAAAAGAAATATAGTTATTACTAAGTTCCATTCACAAACGTTAATATATGCAGAGTAGTCAGCGAGGAGAACACGAAAACAGCTGGTATCAGGTCTAATCCCTTCTCGCAATCGCTTGATCGTTCCGACAGTGACTCCATTCATAATGAGGATACTCAAGTTTAGAAAGACCAGCGATTATGAAATTGGACACAATGTAATCCTGTTTGCCGTTGAGCTCTTGGCTGAATGGTGGTGTGTCCGCTGCGCACTCCCATTTCTTCCTGCTGGTACTGCTTAGCAGTTAAGCAGGGCGCAAGCTACCGGGGAAGAAGAACGTAGGGTACTGTGATGCGTGCCATGCCAGAGTACCATGTCTGGTTGAATACCAGCCATATTTTGAGAGTTTCTTAAGATACTAATAGATTTTAAGCTATATTTAAAACAATTCGCCAAAACTACTGTCATGTGGATTCTGAAGTCTCGCTCAAGATTGTAGAGTTCAAAATTAGAAATTTTCTCCTCGAACGATTGCATTGTAAAATGAATTGTCTATTGCGGTATTTCTGGACCGATACGACACGACCTTCAAGAAAAGAGCGTACTCCCACCTGAAAGGCCGGCAACGCACTTGTGACTCCTCTGGTGTTACAGGTGTCTATGGGCGACGGTAGGTAATCGCTTTCTACCAGGCGATCGGTTTGCTCGTTTGCCCCGTATGACAAAAAAAAGTCTACATCCCACATTGGGCCTGATCAACAACAAGATGCTCAGATGATCGTTCTTTGTCTTCCTGAGGCTCGTCAGCTTCGCTGGTTAAGTAACCAGCCAAGTGGACGAGGACTGATCATGATCAATCAAAAGTGCTTATATATGCAAGGTCGACCGACGAATTGCCTGTCGTTTCAGATTGTATTTTACCCAATTAACATGACCAAAGAATACACTATTAATAGGCATCGGACTTATTTTCATAGCACGGGAGGTTCGGTTAGTGAGCTATGCCGATATTAACATTAAAACATAATTCTTACTCAAACGGATCGAATAGCGCTTATCGTTAAAGTAAAAGTACAATGGCTAGATTTCGTAGAGATGTCAGCTTCAAACGTCAAATTGAGGCGTTGAAACCCGTGGTTAGGATCATATCTAGTGTAATGTAAAGCTGCCGGCAAACTTCTTGAGCGTCTTTGACGCGCAGTAGCCGATTTACGTATAAATGTGAATGCGCAGATCCGCCATTTTTGTTCAAGACGTTTGCCGGCAATGCTCCCGGTTCTGATTTTGTATGGCGAGAACCGGGAATTCCCGGTTCCGGTACTGAATTTGTATAGAAAATGATTACCGGGAGCACAGCCTACCGGCAACCGTACCCGCTGTCGCGGTATCTCGTGACCTACGCCTGCGCCCTATCTCCCCGATCTAAGCATTGTCTCACGGCCCAGTCGCAGCGGGGCGATGACCAACGCCGAAAATGCTAATTGTATAGTGTGTGCTAATCATATTTCCACGCGAGAGCGTGGACAGATGCCGTTCGGCTTGACGGTGACAAATGTTGGCCATCTATCTCGTAGGGATGACGACTTATGTACAATTCTACAGCATTCTGTAGTTACCTATATGAATAAAGTTAGGTCAATATGTCGTGAAAAAAAAAATTTTAAAGTATTTTTTTTTATAATAATACTCACAGTTTTACAACCCAATAATTGTATGACAACCATGAACTTAAATGCACTTTTTCACTGTGAAAATGGCAAATTACTTATTGCCTCTATACAAATATTGATACCCGTAACATATAATATAAGTCATATAACGACGTCATGGCCATTTGTAAGGAGCGTTTTTAGCGCTCCGTAGGAATGTTGAACTTTAACGGTCATTTCGTACTTTTCGAGCAGTCTAAGTGTGGTTAGTCCCATATATACATTGGATTCCAATAAAAAATAGAATCGATTGACATCCTCAAAAATTTTTTTGGTTATGCCTGATTCGTGATTCTTAAGCAGGCGCCTGCTGAGGGTTGCATTGCTATGCCAAATGCAATGGCAGCAATGCTACTATTCCCCTCTGCCTTTTTCTCCCGTCCATCACCATATATGCCATATGGCGAAGTATAGTGATACTATTATTTGAATTGGTTAACTGTACAAAGGTGTTACGTTGATAAATAATAGTATCACTACACACTATACAAATAAATAAACGATTGATTGATAGACGCTCTGAGAGCTGTAGCTCACGCGAGATTGTTTCAAATTGGTTAAATTTTGTATTTTTTTATGTTTTCAGTTCAACCCAAATAATCACCTTTGAAACATTTCGTAAAACTGAATCGAAATAAAATCTATATATAATTAACGAACTTACTCTCCAAATTTCATGAGAATCGGTTAAGTCATGCGTAATCTAGGTTATTCCGGACAAACGGGCAAGTGGACATACGAAAGAATTTTTGGCCAAGCTGAAAAGGAGACGCTTTGCTCAATCATCAATGAATTTTCCTAGATAAATAAAATTACACCCGCTGGCTGCATGCGATACTTACGTATTTATGTACGTATACTATCCTACGTTTATTAAACTTCCTTGCGTATTATCCTTGAAACTTGATAATATACCTATAATTTTTTAAACCACAGACCTTTTAACGAAATTACCAAATAAATTATGAATAATTGAAATATTACCATATTTTAACATTTTCGAAAAATTCATTTCAAAAATTCCTTATTCTGAAAGAGCGTAGGCGGGTCGTACTATTACTAAGGCGTATTTAATAGTATTAAAATTGTACCGCTAGTTATTATTTTTCAGTGTCAAATTTTCCTCGAGGTGACGTCATGTAGATAGCCCATTTTAGATAACGCTGCACGTATTTTAAATATTGTTGCACACTTCTATATATAGACTCTTTTCACCTCTTCACTCTAACCTTTGAGGTGCAATGGACGAATTTAAAGATGTCAGTGCACGTTCCAAAGAGCGGAAAACACTCAGAAAGTTTCGTAAAAACAACATGCGAATCACGTGCAACATGACGTATATATGAATGCTAATTCATTAGCTTTGACGTTGTAATCAGAATTACCTGTGATATATAGAGAAACAAATATTATATGCAACACGCTCGTGGCAACTTGCTTTATTGATATATATTTTAAACCTACAGTTAGAATTTTTCATTGATAATATTTGTTTCAAAAACTACTCGAAAAAATAGACAGAATTCACGCGGACAATTAGTTTTTCAACTTACTATCGACTACACGCAATCAAAGCATGAAATAGTAATGTTACTGCCTAGAAATCGCCGAAAAGTATTTAGACTTCAAAAAGTTGTTAGAAATTATCAATATAATATTTATCATAATACGAAAAAAATAAGTTTTAAAAGGAATAAGGCGTCTTAAGTTCCCGTATACATTACACGTGAGTTTCCGAAATGAATATCAAATCCTCAAATACATGTGCTAATAAGGTACCTACTCGAGTGTATATTTACACTATTCACTTATGTTCACACACGGGGTTTTCGGTGCATAAATGATGATGAAGGCGTCAAGTCATTCGTGTACCTAAAACCGGGGTTATGAACATAAGTAATAGTAGTTTATGTGACTGTACATAATGAAGGGTATTAAACACGAGTGTGGGTTTATGGAACGCGCCGAAGGCAAGTTTCATAATAACATCACACGAGTGTTTTAATGCCTAATTATGTACAGTTACATACACTACTTTATCTATAGCCACATATCATAGGCCTCCATAATGCAGAGTCAGCACATTACGACTAAATATTACCCGGTAATGGCGGTAATGAAGTTTTCTGGCAGCTGTCATAGTATTTTTTAAATTCAGCGACAAACTAGAGTTGGCCCCAACTATCATATCGTTCGATATCTTACTTACGTGCGACATTTGTCAAATTTGACACAAATTGACAATTCATTTCGAACTAAACGTCATCTCGACTGATATTAGAATAGAGGTCAAATCAAATTTCTTTGTTTTTCAAAGATGTTCGAAATTTGAATAAATAATATAATCGAAATCGATGTTATTATTTAGCAATAATAACATTTTCACAGATAAGAAATTTGTTCTAATAAAACAGTCTATTTTTATGGTGGTCATAATGTGCGGTTCTTGAACGCATCATGGAGGGTTTATGATATTTGGATAGATAAATAGTGTAAGACCAATATCGTGCTTATGTTATACAAAATGATCTATCCAAATGGGTCAGTATCGAGAAGTCAGAAGTATCTGATTTCTTGAACCTATGAGACATAGCGAAATCTGTTTTGCGATAATGGTTTTTCTTTTTTACATTATAATGTAAGCACGAGAATTCCCAACCTAACCTAACCTCATCAAAATTTTAAGTATTCGTATGTTATTCTAGTTAATCCTGTGAGTACCGGGTTATTAAAGAGATTGTAGAAAAAATGCAGTTTTTATTCAATCTAAAATCAACGCCATGTTTCCTTAGAACAGATTTCCCTATCTCTTTGACTGACTTCTCCCTGCTGACCCATTTGGATTGACCATCCTGTATAATAGATATTTTATTATATGTCCACAGGAAACGCGCCAACTACTGTATCATCCAAATAGATCCCCGTAGGTTTCCCATAAATTTCACAGTTTTCCGTAAATAGCCGGGCAGTTACTGATGTTTGTTACCAAAAAAAATGCAATCACTGGAGGCATCGGGGAAGTAAAGAGAATCGCGAACCTAACGTGATGTCCCAGATAGATAGATAACGGGGAGTGCTCCGAGGAATTGTTTGGATTGATCCTCGCCGCATCTTTCCGCCATCGTTCTACGCGAAAATTCTTTCATCCTCACCACTTAGTTCGTTGGCAGTCCACAACTGTGCGTTTTTTCCAGAAAATTCCTGCCTCCCACGACTGCATTGTGGAATGAATGAATTATCGCTTGCGGTATTTCCGGACCGATACGACCTTCAAACCTTCAAGAAAAGAGCGTATTTACTCCTATCTGAAAGGCGGGCAACGTACTTGTGACTCCTCTGGTATTGCGCGACGTTGCGTCTATGGGCGACGGTAATCGCTTTCCATCAAGCGATCCGTTTGCTTCCCTATGACATAAAAAGAATCCTTTAAGTTTTACGCTTTCGCCCGTAAGTTAGTAAAATATAAATCCCTAGAGAAATCTCTCAATTCACCGGCTAGATTTGTGGCAAACATCGGTGTTTACCAAAAACGCAATCTCCGAAACATTCGTGCAGGTAGGAACGTGATGGTTGCACTTTGGTACGCGAACTTAACATGATGACGTAAAAAATTAATCGCTTGAGAAATCCCACGATTCGCTCACGGGCTATCTATATTTAAAAAAAAAACGCAATCACCGAAACATCTTTGAATGTGGGACCGCGATGGTCGCCTTAGGTACGCAAACCTACAGACCCAGAGTGTATGACCCAAATAAATCGCCACAGAAATCCCACGACTCGCTCGCGAGCTATCAATGTGTAACAAAACAATCACCGAAACATCTGTGAAGGTGGGAACGTGACGGGCGCACTTTGGTACGCGCCTGCGCGTGTCAGGCGGTGTTATCGGAGTCCGGGTCACTGTTATCAACGAGTTTCGCCGAACAAAGTTCCGACAGTATGGGCCCTAGGGAGATTTTTTATAAGACTTAGGCCAAAGTAGTAAACGGTTCCAAACAGGCCATCTTTTAGTTTTATAATCCTTAATTTAAAAACTCACCTTCGATATATATTTGATTTTTTTGGAGAACAAACTGAGATAAGTATACGTGAGAACAACTTAAGAGGCCTTATTCCTTTTAATGTCATTTTTCTCAATGATCAAACATGTTTCTTAACATATGGTCCGTGTTGCTACCTAAAACAGGGCCATTGCATTTTATTAGTATATATTTGAAACCTTCAGTTTGAATTGTTCATTGATAATGTTTGTTTCAAAAACTACTCAAAATTGTCAAAATTCATACAGAAAACTGGTTTTCTCTACTTATTTTCGACTGAACTGCACGCAGTAAAAGCCTAAAATAGCTTTGCTACTTTTTAGAACTCAGGGAAAACTATTATTCACTTCAAAAAGTTGGTTGAAATTATCAATATAGGTATGTATTTGTCATAAAATGTAAAAAAAAAAAAATTAAAGGAATAAGGCCTCATAAAACGCTCAAATAATCATTCTTAAGGGGCTACCCGGTTTTCAAGCGTTTTCCAAGTGGTTCCACTTCGTCCAATGCCGGTGAAAATTAAACGCAATGTAGCTTGGTATTTGCTCTTTATTTCTGTCAAATAGAATTTCTAAATAACTCATATAATAGGAGAAATCTGAACACCTGTAAAGTCCTTTTTCTAGGTTATAACGGTAAAGTCTTCCTTGTTTCACGAACACGACGCTTAGACATGAAACTTATACCAATAAGTGAGTAATGAATGATGTTTACTTTAATCGTGTCTGCTGGTTTTTCAATAGGTTCCTTACTTTTTGAGCAAAATATGTTACTTACTCTCATTTGCGCATAAACGACGGCTCGGGCTTAATATTAAGATGTCACTTGTCACCTCGACTTTGTACAAGCGACACCGTTAAGATGACTGTTCATATTTGACCAGTATTTGACTGTAAAAATCGTAATATTGTACTAGTGAGGTAAGCTAGTGGGAGGGGAAATGTGCTCTAATGCCCGTAATATGTCTAAGTATTAGCTTAGCTTTCTAAATATAGTATTATGTAATACTTGTACTTTACTTTATAAAAAATAATGTCTATAATGTTATTGTGTAGACAGCTTCATGCAAAGGTGTGTGGCCAAAGTACTTAAAGCAGTATATACTCTTGTTATGCAAATCAATGCTCCATCTACAGAAAGGCGTAAAAACCTAAATAATGTAAATCACATAATTCTTCTTGCTTCTAACTAACGCCATATGAAGATAGACAGGGATTAGCCTCGTGTTACTTAGCCATTCGGAAAGTATTAAACTATTCGAGCAAACAGATTCTAGATTCTAGTCTCCATTTGAAACAGCTTAAGTGTTTTAGATGTGTATGGAGGCTTAAGCTGTTTTTGATGCGAGGTAGTGGCGCTATCGACAATTAACTTTGCCCACTTAGTTAAGTTAAGTGGGCAAAGATACGGGAGCGAAAAATGAATTACACGCTTGGTTAAGGTTTTCATCGGGCCACGTGATACAGTGAGATGTCAGAATGGGTTCGCGTTTTATACCTGTTACAATCGCTCTTATGCAATCCAGATAAGCGCCTCTCAGTTTTTATCTAAACACGAATCGCAATCTAAGACCTCACGGACTGTACTTGCATATTACTTAGGCCTAGGTGACTTTAACCACTCACTGGTCTTCCCAATCGCTCAACTGACCGGAACTGGGTCGCCGCTTTTGAAATGTGGTGCTGGCGTTTGTTGAGGAGTCCATGGACAGCCCACCGCACGAACATCTCCGTCCTAGAACAGCTCAAAATGGAGAACGCCCAACGCCTGTCTACCTGTTTGCAGCGGATAATGCGTTACTTTGGCCACATCGCCCGCCGAGATGGTTTGTGCGTTGGAGAGTCTGATGGTCACCGGAAAAGTGGAAGGAAAGACCTAGAGGGCGGAGCCCAAAACGCTGGTCTGACCAGACATCAGAGCTAGAGATGTGCCGTTCTCGAGAACGTTTCCCAATTTGTATGGGAAATGTTCTCGAGAACGTTCTTTCCCCATACAAATTAGGAAACGTTCGCGAGAACGGCACATCTCTAATCAGAGCAGACCAACGGACCAGTTAGCGCCGCACTACACCAGGCAGCTGACCGCAACCGATGGAGGCAGGCAGTTGACAAACTGATGCGGAGTCACGATCCTCAGCAATGAGGGAGCGATGGAGAAGATGAAGGTGACTTTAAATAGTGATATAACTTGACATGGTGACTTAGACTTTAAACGTGTATGTACATACACTATAACAACTTATAACAGTGGCACTGAGCTGTATAGCCTAGTTACACAAATGTTTAAAGTCTAAGTCACAAGTTGTTTCAAAATGGTTGAAATATGTATTTTTTATGTTTTCCACTCTCATATCCACCATTTTCGGATAACTGAATTGTCAAAAAAATCATCATTGAACATGCTCACAAAATTTGACGGGAATCAATTGAGAATGTGACCTGGAGGCAAGGATCTGGAAACTTGGACATAGGGAAGCAATTTTGGCCTAAGCTTAAAGAGGAGATGACTCGCTTGATCGATCAATAAATTATTAGGATATGGAGATAATCTGATGATGGCATCGCATCGTCAAGAGAATTCTGTAAAACGAATGCAAACGATGATTAGGTCAATCATTTTTTTTCTCCTTTGGATCGCCTTGTTTTGAGGGGTGAACCATAAGTGTAATTATACATTAGCATTTAGTTTTAAACCCTTTGCAATATTATGTAAAAGAGGCTTTATACAAAATACACAAATACGATAGTTTTTTTGCCGCTGCTCTACAGTCCGTGAGCGCTTAAATTACGTTTCCGTGAAAACTGAAAAGCTCTTATCTGCAACGCGTAAGAGCGAGCGAGACATGTATAAATCTCGAATCGGACTGTATATTCCTAGAACTAGTGACGTGCCATGATATAAGCGCGTTATCGTATCGAAGCGCACCAAAGGGAGACGTATAACTTATCAGTTGGTTATAAATAGACGCTTTAGATCCGACCGGTACTTTGCCCCGGCATATTCCGCGAGATTCGCGGGTTACTAACCCCGGGGTCAGCGCCGAGAATAATCAATATTAGGTTCAGTTACAGAATATTAGTTCAGTTACTAGGCTGTCTACTTCCCTTGCCATGATTTAACGTGGCCGTGCTCGCTAGCGCCCCTAGCGGTAATTTTGTAGAACTACAATACTCCATACAAATCCTTTACGCAGTCGCTGGCGAGTACTGCCTCAGTAAACTCACGTAAGGGTACAGTATTATAATGATACCAGAAGTTGGGAATTCGTCCGCCTTTATCCTTTATTTACTGTAAAAAGTATCCAATAACCATCTCTGGATGTCCAGCTATCCCTGTACCAAAATTAGTTAAAATCCGTCCAGCCGTTTTGGTGTGATGAGAGGTCAAAGACATTGTTACTATAGATGAAGCTGTAAGCCTGGCGCCGTGCGTCCATATACAAATCCTGTATAGCGATTTTAAGATTGTTCATGGAATAAAGCTACCCCTCTCCATAGATAATTAACCTAAATTAAATATATCCGACAACAACACAAATCGATCTAGTCCCTAATTAAGCTCAAGAAGGCTTGTGTTATGGGACTTATGGGTACTTGACGACGATATACATACTTATGTAGATAAATATATATACTTAAATCCATAGAACAACCATGACCCAAGCACAAATATTCGAGTTCATCACACAAATATTTGCCCTGGCTGGGATTCTGACCCGGGTCCGCCGGCTCACTAGGTAAAGCTAAATTAAAAATTTACAACACCCTCGATACAGTAGCTGGTCATCATGAGACCGTCATTCAATGAGTGATACAGAAAATGCTACTAAAACTGAACATAACATACAACACACCGGACAAGGGACATGCACGAATTCGACGCCCAAGCTGTGTGATGTACTATTGTATTACATATTTACACCCTATGATTATTTACTGATTTGCAACATCTTCTAGTATCTCCGTTTGGCCCTATGGTTGACTGTTAGAATGCCATTTGGCATTAAGTCCGCCATTTGTCCTGACCTTTGTGTTGCGCAATAAAGTTTAAATAAATAAACAGACGCAGACAAAACTTTTTGCGTCGTATTCGGCGATATCGTAACGCTAAGCGATAACGTATCGGGGCATCATCAGCAAGTAACGTGTTAGTCACCCGAGAGATGACTTCTCGACCTGTCGTTAACGCGTGCCGTACAACGGAAAGACAGCTTTTTTAAAAGATGCCTTATTCCTTTAAAAAAATTTTTGTTATTACAAATATATGGATAATTTCGACCAACTTTTTGAAGTGAATAAATACTTTTCCCTGAGTTCTAGGTAGTAACATAGCTATTTCATGCTTTTATTGCGTGCAGTCGAGGATTATGCGATGTTTATGCCATTATTTTTTCTACCTGGTCGCGATTCTACACAATATGAACTCCACGCAGCTGGAGTTTATCACATGCGTTATTCTTCCCAGACAATATTTCTAAACAATCTTGACTCTACCTAGTAGCGATTCTAATAAAAAAAGTTGAAACAAAAATTATGGATCAATGAAAATTTCAAACTGTAGGTTTCAAATATATACCAATAAATCCTAATAGCCCTGTTCTAGGTAGTAACATCAATAATATGTTAAGAAACATGTTTGATCATAGAGAAAAATGTCTAAAGCATTCAACATTTTAAAAGGAATAAGGCCTCTTAAACCAAGTTCAATGATGAAATTTATTTTAAGATATCACTGTATCTTTTTTCTTATTGGGATCAAAGGTAGTTGGACTAAAACTACACCTAGACTGCTTAGTCTGACTTGACTGTTAAAGTTCTTGACTTCTACGGAGCGCTGAAAACGCATTATAACGTCGCATCATTTGTATGTAGTTAGGGTAGGTTCAAGGAAAATACTAATTTGCCATTTGGGGCGGAAAAAGTGCGTTTAAGTTCTATGGGCTGCACAAATGCATGGCTCATTTATGAATTAATACATTCATAAATGGGCCATGGAATTTTGCAGACCACTTTACATGGTTGTCGTAGAATAATTGATGACTTATGATTTATGACTGGTTGGCGCAGTGGTTAAGCAACTGCCTACTGAGCCGACGGCCCTGGGTTCGAATCCCGGCAGGGCAAATATTTGTGTGATGAACTTGAATATTTGTGCCTGGGCCATGGATGTTATTTGTATTTAAGTATGTATTTATCTATATAAGTATGTTTATATCGTCTAATGTCCCTGACACAAGCCTACTAGAACTTACTGTGGGAGTAGATTGATTTGTGTGAGGTCGTCCGATATTTATATTATTTATATGAGGATTCCGAAAACAATTTGCGACAATACTTTGCAACACCTGCGAAGTGGGACATTCATGAATTCACCGCTGGTATGTAATGTAGGTACAGTCAACCAATTTGATTCCTAGGCCATTTCCTACCTTGTCACAGTGAACGTCAATATGAAAGCCGCTTGAAATCTCATATCACTGTCATTGTGACAAGGTTCTATAGTGGCCTAGAAATCAAATTGGTTGACTGTACATTCGATAAGCAAACTTTTATTATCCAAACAGGTAAACATTCTTGAATGATTATATTACTACGCATTTTACAATGTATTATCTCGTGACGCATGCACGTGGTGCATGTTAATATGTACATGTGTATATATATTTTTACATTATAGTAATATTAATCGATAAGCGTTGAAAGGGAAATTAGATAAAGAATTATGTCATGGTTCGCGTTATGTATGTGTATGAGTTATTAAACTTGTTACAATGTTAGAGTGTCCATGTATGTTTCTTAGGGTCGATTTAACCACACTTTAAAAAAGCCGGCCAAGTGCGAGTCGGACTCGCGTACTGAGGGTTCTGTACAAACACTTCCCATTTTAACTGGTCGGGTTAAGTTAAGTTTGTTTGTAAGTATTTGTTGTTATAGCGGCAAAAGAAATGTACAGATGATGTATTTCTATTGCCGCTATAACAACAAATACTAAAAATAAAATAAAATAAATATGTAACGGGGGCTCCCATATAACAAACTTACAGATAATGGTACGGAACCCTTCGTGCGCGAGTCCCACTCGCACTTGGCCGGTATTTTTTTAAGTAGCAGCCCAAGACTGACAAATTGTAAACGTAGATAGCTTTAGGTACAAATCGTATGTAGGTACATACTACTATTGTAAATATACTTATTATATCTACCAAGGTCCGGAATTTTTCATAGCAAATGTCAAACTTTGAGACGGTTCGACCAAAGTGTTTTATCGACTATCGATAAATGATTTTCACTTAACGAAACATCGTTAAAGTAATCAAATTAATAAACTTTTAAATATTTATCCAATGAATAAATGAGATTGTAAGCAAACAGTCACAACCTGGTTATTATCTCAAAACTACCAGGATACGGAAAATCTTCTCTCTATATTAGTCTAAATTGATGATAATATTTTCTATTTGCACTCCCTTACATATACATATACCTACACTCACTCACTCTCATAAATTATGCTAATTGTAAGTATATTATTATTCCACAGATAATATAACATAAGTAAGCTACAAATTTGTGTAAATCCTAAGTTAATTTTAGTTTAAATGTTTTTAACATCAGTGCGGTTATATGGCAAGCAGCACTGCTTAACCTAAAGCTCAGGTCTCACCTATTTAGGAAGTAGTCTCTAATTTTAAGAACCCTCTGTAAAAGATGCTATTGTTAAAAAATGTGTTGTATTGAAATAAATTTATTATTATTATTATTATAATTAATGAAATCAGGCTTTTGGATATATACAGTGCCGTTCAGCTAATTGGCGACATCATTATTTTATTCCATACAACTGCATACGCATGCATGAGGTTAACGCGGCAAAATGCGAATTTTTCCCCTGCAGCCCTGAATCATCCGGTTCTTTCCAATCTTTTAGCGCTATGCTTCCCGGACTAAAACAATTAACACCGGCCTCATTTAGTCTTTTGGGAGCGCCAATTTTTCCCGTAGCCATCCCCGAGGCCTTTGAAGAACGTAGGCAGCTTCTGTCGACTGCTAGGGATAGGCTGGGAGACCTGCCGGCCCACGTAGCACTCTTCCTTTTGCGGGTTTGTTTCGCGGTCCCGAAGCTTACTTACTTTCTGCGCACCGTACCGGCTTGGCTCTGCCCCGAGGACATTGACTCCTTCGATTCTATCTTAAAGGAGTCAATGGAGGTCATTCTCAATGTGTCTCTCGACGCGAGTCAGTGGCAGCAGGCTTCTCTCCCTATCCGTAACGGTGGACTCGGCATTCGGCGTGCTCGGGATGTGTGCTTACCAGCCTTCTTGGCATCGGCGAGCGGAGTCCTGGATCTTGTTTCCCAAATTGTCGCTTTGGACCAGGACAAAGCAACCATTCCGTACGCATCCGAGGCGCAGGCTGCTTGGATGGCTCTCAACCCGGGCGCAGCACTACCGGATAAGCCGGAGCGTCAGCGGTCATGGGATGAAGTGGGTGTGAAGCGCGTAGTTGACAGTCGGCTGGAGAGTGCTTTGGGTGTGGAGAGGGCGCGACTAAACGCAGTATCGAGGCCAGAATCCGGAGCGTGGCTACAAGCGCTTCCCTCCCCACACCTGGGTACTCTTCTTGACGACAATTCTTTGCGGGTGGCGGTTGCTCTCCGCCTGGGCTGCGATGTTTGTGAACCTCATCTATGCATCTGCGGCACCAGGGTGGAGAGTAACGGGCACCACGCCCTGAGTTGTTGTCGTTGTGCTGGGAGATTTCCTCGTCATCACGCTCTCAACGACATCATCCGGAGAGCGCTGGTCTCGGCTAATGTTCCGTGTTTGTTGGAGCCTCCCGGTCTTAGTCGGACTGATGGGAAGAGACCTGATGGTGTGACCTTGGTGCCCTGGCAGAGAGGCAAGTGCCTACTGTGGGACGCTACATGCGTCAGCACTTTTGCCGCCTCGCACCTTGGTCGCACGACCAGGTCTGCGGGGGCAGCTGCTGAGGTAGCTGCCTGTAGGAAGCGGGACAAGTATACGGTACTTGCCGGCAATTATATATTTGTCCCGTTTGCTGTGGAGACGACTGGTTGTTGGGGGTCCGAAGCGAGAGATTTTATCGCGGAGATCGGGCGGCGTTTACGCGAGAGAGGTCTAGACCCTCGTTCCGGGTCATTCCTGGTGCAAAGGTTGTCCATCGCGATTCAGCGAGGTAATGCGGCGAGCGTCATGGGAACCTTCGCACCGGGAATGACACGGGGCGGGTTATTCGACTAGTGCCTAACGTAAAGGTACATGATGGATAAATGTATTTATTTATTTTAAAATTGTGATTAGGATAAGATTGACTATGTATTTGTTTCGGAATTACGATAAATAATTTATTTTTTACAACTGCATAGGTATAAAATATGACTTTAGAAATTCTTAGAACAACGTAAGTGCGGTTGCCAGTTTTATTATTAACTCGGAGGTGCCCGCAACTTCGTATTCTGTAACCATCATTGAGTGTCTATCCCTGTACCAAACTTGGTTAAAATCTGTTTAGCCGTTTCGGCGTGATCCGAGGACAAAGGAAATTATGATCAACAGATGGCGCCAGGCAGGCCCACACAAAACAAATGACGATCCTGCATCACGCTACTAACATTTCTCCTGAAATCGTGACCCCTCTCCATAGAAAATATATTTTCAATACACATCTAGAACTTTATAATAGTATAGAAAACATGGTGTACACGTTTTAAAACAAGTTTTAGTATAGTGCAAATGAAATTTCTGTAAAAACATATATTTTTTAAAATAGACATATGTATATTCCGTTTCTAATTTAATTACAAACAACACTTTAGAACACTTTTTACAACTCCATACTTTAATTAGTAATTAAAGTATGGAGTCGTAAAAATGTTAATTTGAACATGTCTAGTTTCTAAAGTACAAATTTTACAGAAACTTTATTTTCCCTATAGTAAACCTTGTTTAAACACCCATATTTCATGTTATTAATAATAAAACTGGTCAACCCCATCTTAAATTGTTCATCAAATTTCCAGTTATATTTTATATGCAGTTGTATGGAATAAAATAATGATGTCCCTAAATGGCTGAACGCCACGCTGTATATATTCAAAAGCCTGATTTCATTACTTTAACGAAGTTTCGTTAAGTGAAAATTATCTATCGATAGTCGATAAAACACTTTGGTCGAACCCTCTCGAAGTTTGATTTTTGCTATGAAGAATTCCGGACCTTGATATGTACATACTATGATATTACAGAAATCTCTGTACATCGCACTAATATTATAAAAGAGAAAGTTATTTTTTGTTCGATTGACAGAAGAAAAAAAAAACGTGTTTTCTATCTGACGGACTAATTAATTAATTATAATAGCATTGTTTACCCAAGAAAGAAACTACCCAAATATAAGGATCAATAAAGACAAAGCATCACAGAGAATTACGAGTACAATCATCGTGTTCGAAATTCAAATGACTTTTGCCCGCTAGCGGAGAAAATAGACTTTTCCACGCAGATTTCGCGCTATAAACGGACATTTTCCGAGCGAGTGAGGTGAAAGTTCCTTTTACATCTTTACTCCTCGATATTGGCGCACTTGTCCCGACTTCGGGGTTTTTGATGCACGAATGATTTGACGCCTACTTTTGCACCGAAAATCCCGGGGTACGGCCCTCACTGACCTTCAGTGCCACAAAATCCACAGTTAATGAATACTGAGACCTCACCAATCCACATCCATTTTATTACACCAAAGCAAACATCTACCGTCGTTTACGACCACTAATAACCCCCCATTCGACTCGATATCGATTGTTATAATGAAGATACTCGTAAATTTAAAAGTATCAAATTGTATCGAGATTTGTCGTTCGGTTTTACAATGTCTATTAAAATTCATCTAAATGCATTTTATAAGTGTGTTTGCTACCTAACGTGTGTTTTTATTGCGACGTTTTTTAACGGGAGCCCCGGTTTTGCTGTGTGCTACTTAGTATCTAAATAAGTTTTATCAAAACATGCTATTACTGTTTTTTTTTTCATATGTGCCGTATGTGTTCTTGCTATCCCCAAAATTATGGCCATAAGACCAGGCACGTCGTTGCGTGCCTGCGACCTTGATTCCTGGTCTGTCTACTTTTTAGTAGACAGACCAGACAGCCTGGCATTGCCTCCCAAGCAGTTTCGGTTAATCTAAGCTGCTCGGGTGAAGCTATGATGGCTAATCTGAACTTTGAGTACTAGAGTGTGTGTCGCAAACTGGCCGTCAAGATAGCTTTAACAAGTCCTAACTGGACGGGTGAATTTGACCTCATACTATCTCCGTCAGCAGACTAATTCAATGAGACATAAAATTGCAGTCATATATTGCAAATGTACCCTCATAAAGGTGCCAGATTTCAACAGAATCCATAGGCAATAGCAAAACTTGAAAACAACATACTAATTTAATATTTAGACATGAGCAATAGAATATTCTACCAAAAAAGCTTGGGAAAATATTATGTTCCCATACCTATATGTTTACCGTTCAAATCCGCTGTACGCATTTTATGAAAAACTGTGTTTGTCTATCAAAAATATACCATTATATGGCGTATTTCAATATATGGCGTAAGTTAACGATTTTTTAGAATATAACGTTTTGATGACGTGGCATTATTTTGTATTGAAGGACATATTTGGGTAAGGCTCAGGAGCGCATTGAACGCTCCTTGACTTATGTTACGTGTTCACGAATAAATTACATTATTTTGCAAAAAAGGCGTTAATTAACACTCATAACAGAGTGCTTGTTGCGAATTGTGATAGAATCCAAAAGTAAGATAATTTCGTCTACATTTCGTTACAGAAGGAAACGAGCAGTTGAAATGAAACGCTCTCCTGAGCCTTACCCATTTATAAATCAACTAGTACCAAGCGGAATACACCAACGAACATTAGCTTATGATGACATTAAAGGCTTACATCCTGTTTGGCTGCCGTCTGAATAAAGTCCTCAAACGTCTCTACTTTAAATTGAAATTCGCTCGATTAGATAAAAGCCTGTTATAAAAATTCGTAATGGAGTATCGCGTATCCTGAAATATAGTTATGCCAAAATGTATTTAATAGTGTTGGTATAGCGGATCATTTAGAACGGTGGGAATATTATATTTGCGCCTAATTTTGGGCAAAAAACATATTATGGTTTGGAAACTAATGTATACATTTTATCATCAATAGCTTTAGGATGAGTGGAATTAGGGTTATGTTTTGAAATTATTTTATACTAGCTGCGCACTGCGGTTTTACCAGTGGCTTATCAGATAAGTGGTATGTGTTAATCCAGGGTATCAGCGAGCTCCATACCGAATTTCCCTAAATTGGTCCAGCCATTTGAGCGTGAATAAACAGAAAAGAAGGTCACAAACTTACGCCTTTGTAATACAAGTGTGATACACTTACAAGTAGGGTTGCCAGATCGTCGGAATTTGGCGGGATACTCCCGAATTTTTGTATGTCCTCTCGACTAAGTAAAAAATCTCCCGAAAACAACTTCATTTTATAAAACTGCTAGTTTTTCCATAAGTACTACAAACAAATTTATGTTAATACATTTTTGTAGATAATAGATAAAATTATAATAATGAGAGCCATTATATTTTCTTTTTGTTAGTATTTATTTATGTTTTTCTAATGGCAGCGAACGACGTTCTTTTTAATATATTATTTACTTGAATGTGATTCAATTTTTGTTTCTCCCGACCAAAGTCACAAACTCCCGGAAAAAATGTTGTTTCTCCCGATAATAGGGTCATTCGATCTGGCAACCCTACTTACAAGTTGAATTTTGAAGAAGATAGTGGACGGTTACTTTAAGGCTGTCTGTCCACTAGGGCGGAGCGGAGCAGAGCTATGTAAAATGAACCAATCACATTCCTCAGATTCAAATGCATTTCCTTTGGGCTTAAGACCAAGCCTGAATGGCAGCAACTTACTTTTTGAGTACAGTTTTGAATATCCTCGGCGTTACTCAAAATGTCCCTGGAGTTACCAAAAAATCGCGCAATGGAATTGGATTATGTTTATCAGTTTGTTTGGGCCTTCATTGTTTTAACATACATCAATTTAAACACAGAATAGGCGAGGTGAAATTTTACAACTAAGTTT
This sequence comes from Apotomis turbidana, assembly GCA_905147355.2. Taxonomy (NCBI): domain Eukaryota; kingdom Metazoa; phylum Arthropoda; class Insecta; order Lepidoptera; family Tortricidae; genus Apotomis; species Apotomis turbidana. The sequence goes on from LR990280.1 coordinate 5,312,328, forward strand.
TTTTTGTGGACTTTGCGTCGGACAAAATGTCTCATTAGTCATTGCGTTTACGTTTCCAGTATAGATTACACGTCACAATCTCGCGTTATTTACGACGAAGCAAACTTACACAGAGGTGAGTAAAATTAAAAATAGTTCACGTCAAAATACGTAACCAGTAAAATGATCGGCTAATTCAGACGATACGATATCAAACCAGACGTGGGGCGCAAACACCACGCAAAAAAAAAAAACAAAAACAAATACTAACAATACTAACGCCCAAACGTTCGGAAGTACTAATGTATCCAAAGGTACGCTCAGGTTACCGATCCAGGGGGTATATCCCACAAAACAGCCGACTCCCGAAACTCTATCCCTCTCCCACCCACCAGGATACACATACGTGGGAACAAATAGGAACATTCGTTTCGTATTTCGATCCAGGGGTCGCGCACCGGGCGGTCCGAGACTCTGTTTGCAAATAAACAGTTGGCGACAACTGGCAGGGTTGTACAATAGCGAACAGCGGGTAGCCGCGGCGCATTCTCACGCGGAGTCGGAAGCGCGGCGAGTGGCAGCCCTGGGAACCTTTGTTTTAAGCCCCCTAGAGCGATGGCCGTGATAACGGGGGATTTTGAAATCCCACATCAGTTTGGCTCAAACAGCATATTTTTAAAGTCCGGGGAAAAATATATATTCCTGTGAAAAATAAAACACAGTTGTACGACTCGTTATCCGTTCAAAAATGCTGATTGTTTTAGACATTTTTTCTCTATGATCAAACATGTTTCTTAACATATTATCAATGTTACTGCTTAGAACAGGGCCATTGCGATTTATTGGTATATATTTGAAACCTACAGTTTGTGTTTTTATTGATAATTAAATAATACAAAAACAAATCGTAACTGACAAAATTCTCGCAGAAAACTGGTTTTTTTTTCAACTTGTTTTCGACTGTACGCAATGAATGCATGAAATAGCTATCTAGAACTCAGGGAAAGTATTATTCGCTTCAAAAAGTTTGTTGAAAAGATCAATATATTTGTCATAATATGAAAAAAGGGAATAAGACCTCTTAAGTTGGCCATCCAAGTTAGGGTATGCCTGCGCAGTTTAACTGCACAGATAAACCCCAGCTGGGTGAAGCACACACGTAGCAGTTAACGTCGCCTGTGCTTGATGCTGAGGCAGCACTGTTAGGGTTATTGTTTATAGTACTAAAGTGGAAGAAAGCCAAAGCAAGCAAGCAACGAGTGCCGTAAAGTGTGGTGTAAGCAATGGCTGCAAAAAAGAGAGCTCTGCCAAGTCAATTTATTGAAAGAGATCAAAATGTATCCGGAAGATTACCGAAACTATCATAGAATGAATGGAAAGACGTACTCGAACAGCTTTTTAGAGCTTTTAAAGATAGTCACGTCATTTTTTTACGAGATCATCCTTCGTGGCGGTAGGTTCCAATTCCTTATATTTTTCCAACAGTTATTCATATGCAGCTGCTTTTTTATTTCTGTCGTGGTATTCTGTAGGTATTCTTGATTCTCCAGAGGCAAGGCTCTGATTTATATGATTCAATAAAATCAACAAAGGTTTCGTTTCGTTTACGAGTAAAACACAGGTCCTGTACAGGTAAAACTGCGCTGGCATTCCCTAGCGTGTATGGCCAACTTTACACGTTCTCGGGACCATTTTGAAAATTGCTTTCTGCGGCACAGACAAAGCTGACACACTGACACACGACTTGTTTCCTGTCAATATTTTTTTTTTTACATTGACATCTATGCAAGATTCACTGTATTTCAATGCAGCTATTTTGCAAAACATAATATATTGCCGATATAGTCATAATCATAATCATATTTAAGTCTGTTGACAACGAAAACTCCCTGTAACAAATACCTACTTAAAACAAAGCTCGTATCTCAGTAACAATCTACAAACTAGATACGAGCTTTTGAAGAGTAGGTTTGGTTGTCACCAGGCGAATTTTCAGCAATAGGACGTTCTCTGCTTGGCACCTGCCTCCTAGCCGGACCTAGCTAGCACAGTACTAACAATTTTAGCTAGACTGATACATGTCATACATAGTCACTGAATTATAAAACCGTTTGCTATGAAACTTATTGGAAATCAATTCTTCCATAAGCGATCACTCGGCAACTGAATCAAAATAAAATGAGAACTTCTCACCAGATTGCCTCATATAGTGTGTTGATGCCATACACGTCAACTCTCTTCTCAGTAAAGTCGCCCTGTAGCTGGCAGTCGGGCTAATTATTTCCGTCACGATTCGTACCGTGGTGGTTGAAGCATACGACTCACGGCTTCGCTGTTAGCTGCTGAGGTCGCGTATCTTTTCCTGAAACAAAAACACCAAGCACAGTATCCCAAGCAACAAATAAAATGTTACATCATATGTAAAGAAGATAGACATCAATAGTTCAAGAACAAGCACCCATTAATACAAATTACACCTTTTTACAATAATTAAAAATATTGGATACAGTGCCTCCTTTGTCCGGCTATCCCCGTAGCCTATACAACCATCCCTGTGGTCACTCGACATATAACCAGCCCTGTGGTTTTATGTGAGACATGAAATCAGCCCTGTGATTTCATAGCTGCGACTCTAGAGGACACTTACCAACATGGAGAAGTTACCAATCTGACTCCACCAATTCAGAATTCTCAGAATCTAGAAACTTAATAGGTACTTGCCCCTCGGGCATCTTTTTAAGCCGGTCATTATAACTTGAAATCCAACAAAAAAGGAAATTTAAATCAATCTAGCAAAATTACACTTTAATTAGGATACGTTAATGTCAACATCTAATCCACGACGTAGATACAAGAAAAGATTTATATCAAATCATTATTTGCACTTAAATAACAAGCTTTACTTTGTATGATAATTTTTAAATTACCAAGGGATTATGAAACATTAATGATAAAAATCAAACTTCAATTTCAAACTCTTGTGTCCTAATATTTTCCTAATCCTATTAGTGTCTCCAGTTAAATATTTTAGGCTAAAGCGATCACCACAGGTAAAAGTAACATTAAGATCGTTTAAACAAATCTCCAGCTCACCAGTTCTTAAGGAAGTTATAGACGCTAAACTATACACCAGCTAAAGTACACAGAGTAAGAAACTATTCAAGATGTCAATAAATTCAATTCTACAGAACGATTGGAAAATCATGAAAAGAGGGTAGATTATTATTACCGCAGTCGCTCCTACCACTAAGTACTGTGTATGAATTGATGCACCCTCACAGCGCAATTTTTAAATGATAAACTTTAATAATGATAGGTAAACTGTGTAGTGGTCATATTAATCACCACTAAATTTCTGTAGAAACATTTCGCGTTCGGTCATATTATATCACTACGAAAACAATCGTTAGAAAAACGTGCAATAAACTTTGTTTCAAATGATTATTAATTTCTATCACACAATATTCAACTTTTACTTGGAGGGAACTGTACTGGTAATACTTTTTTTTAACAAATACCCACTTAACCGAATAAGTGTGACTCAAGTCTACCCTAGCATCTAGCTACACTTTTATTTGTGAACAATATATCGGAATCGTAGTGACAACTTAACGACCGACCTGATGTGTTTTTAAAATCTGTCTGTGAGGCCATAGTGCCTACGTGTCCACGCGTTTGTAGTTGACCGTCGCTTCTGGGTCACTTCCACTGGTGCAACAACTGACGATGTGTCCCGCTGTTCTTGAAGTAAACAATGAACTTCGATGTGGTTTGCTGTTAACTGCTGGCTTTTGACGCCGATGTGGTAAGTTGTAGCCCCGATGATTTCTCTTTTATGCGAAGTAAACAATCGATTTTTTTTTCGTTTCTCTCGCAATCAAAACAATTTAAAAAGTGCAATCTTCATTTGTTTTCATACGGTTTTGTAGGTCTCCGTAACGGTGTTAGCTTGAGTTTCAATAACGGAAACGCTTGTAGCTCCTGTTCCTTGATTTAGTGATGTCACGTTCGTTGTATTTCAAAGAGTAACCACAAACTTTTTTTCTTCCATTTTATTAGCTTCGTGTTCCACCATTCTTCGTGTTCGCTCATGGATTGGGCCCGTAGGTACCATCCCAACTTCTGATGTCGGGATAGGTTCGGATGGCCGGTGTGGTGTGTGGCACATTAGATGAGCTATCCGACATAGTTGTGGACGAGGAGGTAGTTCAGCGAGATGAAACACTTCCGATACAATTAACTTGATTTATTCCTTATACAATGAAGCACAAAATAACAGTTCCTGGCACAGAGGTATGTAAGCTAGCTAATCGAAGTATCGAACAGAATAGTCTTTATTAAATTAACACAGTATTGTTGAGTTATAACACTGAATCTATTCAACTTGGTTTAGCACAACGAAACGGGACAGTTCCAAGGCAGTAGTGCACTCGACGGTGACCCAAAATGAAGTGAAGTGTGGTCGTTTGCTGAGTGAACCACCAAGACTCTGTCTAGCGCGCCAAAACAGGTTCAAGGGGGCGCTACTGTCGCCTTCCAATGACGCGCTGGTTTCGTTGAGCGTCCATACTCATGACCGTCTCCGACATATATATATTTGAGATGTTCATAATGTATCCTTTCATTTGATATATCACACGATATACTTTGCTATTTTTTTTTCTAATTTACCCCTCTAATCTGGCCCCCATGTTTCAAATTACTTGATTTACTTTACGTTACGTTACATTTCCGTGGTCGTCAATTTACATATGTGTACCAAATTTCAACTTAATCGGTCCAGTAGTTTCGGAGAAAATTTGTGATTATTATAGTAGGATCCCTCGTGTATCTGTGTTAGTCCGTCCGTCTGTCATAGCCAATTTGCTCCGAAACTACTGGACCGATTGAGTTGAAATTCGGTAGGTACACGTATTTAAATTGATGACCCAAACATGGACGTGTAACGTAACGTAACGCAAATAAATAAATTTTGACATGAGAGCCAGTTATAGGGGGCAAAATAGAAAAAAAAAATGGCACAGTATATCGTGTGACATATCAAATCAAAGAGGGTACATTATAAACATCTCAAATATATGTATTTTATAATTCTAAATTAAACGGTTTTGAAGTTATTTACGAAAATGAGCGAAACTTGACGATTTCCCCACACATCCCTTATTTCCTAAAAAAGTAAGTCTAAAAAAACAAAAAAATACAGGATATAGGTCAATACTTGTAGATTACAGAAAAACATATAAGAAGACTATGGTATTGAAAGTAACACCGTTTACCTAGTACGAATATTTATATTTCGTATAATGGCCAAATGACTTAAATTTTAAAAATAGCATTGCAACGGTAAATGTAAGAGTAACAGAAATAAATTATACATTTTTAACCGACTTCAAAAAAAGGAGGGGGTTCTCAGTTCGGTTGTATGTTTTTTTTTTTTTTTTTAATGTTGTTACCTCATAACTCCGTCATTTATGAGTCGATTTGAAAAATTCTTTTTAGGTTCATGAATAAACATCTCAAGGTTGGTCCCATAAAATTTTGGTGAAGATCGGATGACGAGATCCATGAGGAATCGAAGGAATTCCTGAAATTTTATAGGCACTCATAATATTTTTAATGTTTTTTCTAAAACTATTTAAGTATTTGCATATGGTAGTCATCATCTTCTCATGCTGAACTGATGATGGAAGGTACAACTCCTTAACAGTTAGGAGTTAGGAGATATTTCAAACGAGATGCATGCCTTCAAGACCTCCCTGATCACCCCGCCATAAGTATTTTATATGAATCACTAAAAAGCGAAAAAAAAATTTTTTAACAAAAAAAAGAACCGACTTCAGTAAAACTAAAAAGCCGAAAATAACCCGTTCAAGTACAGATTACATTTGACTCACCCTTTGAAATCGATCCCAAACCACTCAGTTATTATATTTATATATTAAGTTTACGTGAGGTTTGGCACCAACTTCAAAGGGTGAGTCAAATGTAATCTGTACTTGAACGGGTTATTTTCGGCTTTTTAGTTTTACTGAAGTCGGTTCTTTTTTTTGTTAAAAATTTTTTTTTTTCGCTTTTTAGTGATTCATATAAAATACTTATGGCGGGGTGATCAGGGAGGTCCTAAATACTTCTTATTAATATAATACTGTAACATTAGTAAAAAAAAAAAAAAAAAGATACACCAAAACCACTCAAACTTACAAAAACATACAGGGTGTCTCTAAAATAAGACAATAACTCTCGAAACTCGCAATCCAGATAAAGTACCCAACAACACAATAACGCGCATAACAACAAATAAACACTTAAAAAACAAACGCCGACATTTCAATTGCACTTGACTACACGATGTATTTATTTAAGTCAAGGGCCTGCTCTTTAGTTGAAAAGGGACAATACAAAAAGCGATTAGGTCAAAGGATTCTGTGTATTGAGACTAGTTTATTCTCTCGGCTCCGCCTGCTTCACCAGTCTTTACATCGTTTGGAAACGATGCGTTTTGGGATGGAAACATTTACAATCTATTGCTAACTATAAAAAAAACACGCGGATGAAAAAAAAAATGTATAAGTATATTATTTGTTTTGGCATTTATGTAAGAAGTATGCAAATTTTTGGTCTCTAAGAGTTTTTTTTACATTTTACGATACTCATTTGACGGAACTTTATTTTATCTGCAATTTAGCATAGGGCACATAGCACGCAGGACAAGAACCGATGGCAGTTGGGGCAGAAAGATTCATGTGTGGTGACCACGGATCCCCAAGGTCCGACGACCTGGTTAGGGTTACGGGGACTGAATGCCTGAGCCACGCAGTGGACGTCCTATGGCTGAACTGAAATGATGATGATAATATATATCGGAAATATATTCATATTTGCTTTTCTATCTGCATTGAAATACAATCAATCTCGGATATATTTCAATATCAAACGTCGATTTGACCTGGGATAGGTATTTTAATACTACGTGACAGGAAACGTCATATCTCAGTGCCAACCCTGTGTAATAAGTGCCTCAATATTTACACTCTCTGATCGTTTAACCCTAATTACAATACCGCTCAAACCAAATGGGACCTTAGTACGTTCCAACTAGACTTTCTCGAACTTTCTACAGGCTCATTGCAACTGCAATGGATTTAAACTAAATTGAAATGTTTCATTGAACGTTGAGGCTTATTTTTGCTTGGAGTGTTTATAGATAAGATGATGTCATGCGCCGTTAAGCGTCAAATCGCATTATTTTGCCGGTTTGCACTATTTGTATGTATGTTTGTATGAACGCTCCGATGAATAGGGGGTTTGAATCTAACTTGTGGTAACATTATCAGGATAAGGACATTTGTGGCATTTAAATATTCATGGCGCTAAAGGGGTACTTACTTGAACTAGCTAAAATAATCGATATTACCTCTGCGTGATATACGAGTTATGAATTAAGAATAGATTAATCAACATATAATTTAATCAGTTTTGGAGTAGCACTCTGAGTTATGTATATATTGTTATTGTCTTTTTTTAAACAAAATTAATAAATGGTGTTCTTCAATTAAAATATGAATACTTTCAGTTAAATCTATACATATTATATAATATGAGTTTCCATAGGTGCAATACATTATGAAATAATAAATCATGTAATCTGCAGATTGGTAAGACTAGTCTATATCATTTCAAAATCCATTGTGTTATTTTTACCCCAAAAATTTCATAATGCGCACCAAAATACACGCCAAACTTACGCACAACAAATGTCCCATAAACATAACTCTCTTTCATCCGCAGTCGAGTGATGAAGACATCATGACCTAAATAAAAACGAACAAAACCAAATAAAAACTGCTACTTCCAAAGAACCACAACAAATCATTGTGCAATACGTCTAACCACAATACAACAATATAATTGTCATCCCTCATTTGTCTACACCCTGTATGGATTATGAACAATCTGAAATGAACTCTGTGACTTATGAATTAGGATTTGTAGTGCAATGACCCGTGGTTTTATGTCGAACAGCTGCTTATCCGCATATATCTGAAAAAGGTTGTAAGTTCATATGCGACCTAAACACACATATGACCTTTTTGGTGTTTTCGTCCGTTTTTGTTCTTTTCATTGTTGTTGTACACCTCAGTGGGCATTGTACATTGTACAAATTTACATTTTGCGTAGTTTCCTATTGAGAATTAAAATGGTCAAGTGCGAATCGGTTTGTGGAGTGAAACTATTTTGCGCACTAAATATTTCGATGGAGAACGATTTATTTGAAAGGTGAATGTAAATAAATATTATTAATAATTTATACGTACTTATTTTAAGTGTATTAGAATCGCATTAGGTACTTAATATGTAATGTAGCTCTGATTTATTACAGGTTTTTTTATTGATTTAGTATGATATGTAATATGTATATATCATAATTATATATATCGGCATATCTAATAATGAAAGTAAAAAAGCCTTATTTTTTTTAAAGAATAACGACTAAACAGCCAAGATCGACGTGTGGTTTACATTCTTTCTGGCCTTTTTACGGAACCCTAAAAATGGTCACAATGTCCGAACAATCCAAGTATAAACATGAATGACCTTTTTTTGTAAATACCGGAAGATCTCAACGGACGACGTATGACTCTATATTTGGGTCGACAGCTGAATTTTAATGGAAAGTAATTGCTGTCATAAATATTAATATTATTGTATTTCTAAGCAGCAAGTAAGTTTCCTATACTTTTAAATGAAATAAATAAATATTATAGGGCAATCTTACACAAATCGACCTAGGCCCAAACTAAGCAATGCTTGTACTATGGGTACTAGACGATATATGTACATTAATATTGAAATACATTATTAGATAACATCCATGACCCAGGAACAAATATTTGAATTCATCACACAAATATTCATATTCATTTATTTATAATTTTTTCAATATTACACATCAATAGTAAGAACATAAAATATAATTAATAAATTAATATACACATTTTATTAACATTTACTTACTCGTATAGAGCAATACCGCATATAAGTTATATTAATTTATAATTTAACATTCAAGAATTCATTAAAGCTGTAGGTAAAATGTGTCTAATGTTGTAATATTTGTCCTTATCGGGATTCGAACCCAGGACTGTCAGCTTAGCAGGCAGCTATACTACAAACGTTTAAGATAGGTAACGAACACAATAAAGCGATTAACAGACTAAAAAAAGTTTTACGTTGTCGCAATACGTTTCTTTTTGGAACTCAATTTTGATGCCCCCTGAACGGTCCTGATTTTGACAAAAATTAGACGTTTTACTTGAAGCCTTTTTTTCATTTATTTGAGGTCATGACAATTTCAGAGAATATACGGAACTCCAGTTTGGTTAGCAAATGTACAGTGAACGCTGGTCATATCAACTTATGCATACTCCCAGAAAAGGGTTTATTTTTGTACAAGTTGTTTTTAGGGTTTCGTATCCAAAGGGGACCCTATTACTCCAATCCCTCCCTCCACCCATCCCTAAGACTCCATTGTAAGTACGTCCGTTAGTGTGTCTGTCACAAGGCTCTGTAGCTCATAAACCATGATAGCTAGACGGTTCAAATTTATTACCTACCTACAGTCGGATTTTAATTGTCTGAAGATATAAACCAGTCCCATAAATGTGTTAACGTAATACCTATTAAACTATTTTTTTATTCCATGGACGCGAAATTGTTCGTCGTTTGGCAGTGTCTTGAATTACTGGTAGTTTTTATCATGACCTGAAAAAAGACATACGGGACTTAGGTCACAGTTACGAAAAGGCTAATTTAAAATTACAAGCAAAATCACGTCCCTTGCAAAATTGCTTTTAAGAGGTCATCACTGATACCTCAATACATGTGAAGTGGGCTCGGAAGTGCAAAGGCCAAGCCGGCACGTACCGAGATACGATCTGAGTGCATCGTAAAAAATGTCGCCTAGTTGTTATTCTAACCATTCGTTTTACGTGACTTTTTGGAGTGAGGCTTAGGTGCGGTGAGAAAGTTTGAACTAGCCCGTCTAGCAAGAACGCTTCGCGATTCTTGTCGCGCGACAGCATCGCCCGTCACTCTCTCACAGTACAGCGAAGAAAGAGATAACATCTCGATATAACACTTCCTTATATCTTATAAATTTATACATTATCTACACGTCTATGTGATTGAAATATTCCCGCGCGCGAATTTTTTTGGTCAAAAAATCTTAAAAGTATGAAATGAAACAGAAAAGATCGTAAATAATGATTTAGAGATAGAAAATACACAGTCAAACATAGAACCTCCTCCTTTTTTGGAAGTCGGTTAAGTAATTACATACGTAAAATATAAGAGTGCCCAACATATTATTAAAAAAATACATATTTGAATATAAATAAATATTAATTTCAATTAAAAAAGTCAAAAGGGGGGATAAATACTAAACAAACTACTAATACTAAAGTAAAAATAAAAGTACCTAAATTTAAAAATATCAAAGCACGTAAAAGTTCAGAATGCTTCAGTCGTTTTAACGTGTTTTTTCATAATTAAAAATATTACACTAGCACCAACTTTTTTCCTGTACGTTGCGTGTTACAGTCATCAGAAGTGCCATTAAACAAATTGTACATGATAAAACTAACCAACAATTAAACTCAAAGGGTCAACCAATAAAAAACAATCATCAATTACAGTACCACTTAATATGAGAACACCTATTCACTAATACAAGTTTCTAAGTTAATTATAGTATTTACGCAGAACCTTGTACCATTCAACCAATAGGCGCGAGCCATTGATTGATTTAAATTGAAAGAAAACACAGTAAAAAAAGATCAATAAAGGAATTTCTTTAGAATGTCGCTTACGTAACGACATTCTTTTAGTATGTCTAATTGTAATAAAATGCTAATTTTTGGTATGATGATATTTCACAAATTAACTTGCCCGTACAACGGCGCGGTAACTTTGTCAACATGTCGGGCTGTTCCTGACAATTTCACGTAAGTGTGAACCGCATAAATACAGTAATGAAATATACTCATATCTCACGAAAGTTCGAGTAAGATCAATAATTGCCTTTTCCTATTGTTTTATGCATTTATCACATCATTTGAAAACTATTATTTAATATTTATCATACCATACTCGTTACGTAAGCGACATCCTAGTCGGAATTAAAGCAACAACAGTAAAAACAACAACTCAATAACAGAACTGTCGGGCTGTGTAGGTGTTAATTACAGGCAAAAACAGTGTAATTGTTTGTCTATAGTCAATCAATCGTAATTATTGCGAGTTCCGCTGCAATGAGCAGGGCGTGGGTAATGATGCGCCGCAGTTACCGGAAATATTGCCGGGGTAAATAATAAAAAGTATATCATACATTTTATTGAAAAAATACGATACGGACGGTTTTCAATTTTGTCTTTAAAATTGTGCCTACGAAGTAAAAACAAGATATAATGGTAAATTTATTGTTTAATTGTGTTATAAGGATTCTGAAAACAACTTTCAGTTTGCTTGTAGAAAAAAGAATATTGGACATGTGCAAAATAAGTCTTCTTGTTTCAAAACCTTTGGTTTAAGTCCATGATATATATCATAAAACTACAGTATGTTACAAAATTAAACACGAATCCCCATCTAGTTAACACTAACTAAAAAAAACTCTAGTAACAACTTTTATACTTACTTACGCATTTTGTATGCCTATTTTCATAAAAATATATATATAAAGTTAATAATCAAATATTTCCCTCACATTAGCACATTTAGAAACTATAATAAATAAATAAATATCAGACAACCTTACATAAATCGATCTAGTCCCAAATTAAGCTTGAGCAGACTTAGGTTATGGGTACTAGACGACGATATTCGTACTTATATTTAATTTTATCACAGAAATATTTGCCCTGGCCGGCGTTCGAACCCGGGACCGCCGGCTCAGTAGGCAGGTGTACTAGAAACTGCGTCAACCGCGTCGTCCCTACATTATACAGGGCAATTGCTAAACGTGGTAATATTGCCACTGGCAATATTCCCGGGAATAGACACACACGCCACGTCACTACTGTTAACTTTCTGACTTGATATCGCCCAAGGTATTACACGGTTGTATGGGTACGAAGGGGAGGATAATTTAGTTATTTACTATAGATTGGAAGTGAATGCAAGTTAATTAATTAACCGTATTCCTAGACAGAATAATCTGAAATCTTAGAATAAATACGCCTAGAGTCTCCATACAACAGGGTTTCGAAAGATGAATCCGCTATTGGTTTTATGTGTGCGTGTCTACGAACCAATCATAGAGACGTTTACATGTGACATTGACGTTGTGACAGATGCCCACACGGACGAAATTAAGCCCGTGACGGGCCGTGGCTCATCAAAACTGGCTTCACTTTCAACCGCTGACTAGGTTTCTAGGTATATTTATTCTAATTTGTAAAGTCGGCATCACATTACAAATATTCACAGCGTAATTTAGATACATTAATAGATAAGGGAACAGACCAGCATTCTCACACTTGACATCATCTTTCACACTCTGGTGACACAATCGGAACTGTCCGCCTTATCGACCCGTGTCATGATCGAATATTCGAGTGTAATCGATTATCGAAGCCGGTTCAATCGAATAGAAAATCGATGGGAACTTTCACGGGACGGTTTTGAGGTGATAACGTCACATGTTTAGGGTATTCTATCAGAATGTCGTATTGCGGACAAAAACCATTTAAGACTTTTTCAAACAAGCAATGAAATGTCATCATACCGTGCGTTGTAACAGGCTTCGAAGTGTGGCGTTTCGGGTGGAACAACTCGAGAGAACTATAAGGAATTTTATACAAAATTGTTGGCCTAGGCCGGGAAGTATTTTTTGTAAACATGGCGTCTGTGTTTCATTCACTGTTTAGACAGCTGAATTATGTATTTTTTGAGTGGTGTATTTTTATTTCATTGCATATGTTTGAGAAAAACACTATAAATGCCTTAGCCGTGAAAAGGGCTTGCCGGTTTCGTATCACTATACTATACCTACTCACCCGGCAAGCCCTTCTTTCCCGGCGTCTACTATAACTACTATAACTACTATAGCTACTATAACTGCCGCTGTGCGCTCGGTTAAATATTGAAAACATTATTCAATAAAATAAGGTTAAAATAAGGTTAACTCAGTACTCGACATTGGCCCAGTAATTTACTTACGTAACGTTACATTTAATATTGCTAACGGTCGGAGGCAATTTTTTGTGTGGTGTTATTTAATAGCGTTGTTTTCGTCTTTAAAACATAACTTGGGCTTTAAATATTTTTTCATCACATTTGCTCGTAAAAGATGGTATTACATGCGGGTGTACTGAAGGACTAAGGCCTATATACGTAGTTCCCGCGGGAGTTATAAATTGACACAACTCCCTCGGGAGTTATGGTTTTAGTTTTAAAAATATAGTACGCACTCGCAGATTACTTCAGACTAAGGAGGTTTCAATCCAGCCAAGGTTTTCTGTTGTATCAACAAAACTTGCCTACCAGCAAATTTTATTGTGTATTGAATTAATACGGTAGATAAATGTAACTGCATTAATATTTATGTTTAACAATTATTTATGTGTAGGTATTTTGCAATAATTTTATTAAATTAAATTTTGAATTATCGTTACAATCTGGCAGTATAGCCTGTCAAGTTTCTAAACGAAACGCAGTTCTTAGCATTATCTGTGGTACGACACAAAAAAAAAGGAAAAAAGTTATAAAATTATTGGTTAGGAACTATTTCGTTTGTAACAAACTTACTGTTCATATTTAAGTTTTATAATATTACGCTGTTAATTATTGCTGCATAATATTGTTAATTGTTATTTGTTTAATAATAGATGGTAAGATTCTGTGTATATTTGTTTTCTGTTTTAAGCTGATGGCCGTTTTCCCCGTGCTTATAGTAAATAAAAAAAATATATACAGAAAAAAGTTGGTTGTCAATCGTTATCGTTTAATGTTTATTTTTGGCTTATTTATTTGTTATTCACTCCAAAATGTGATGAAAAATATTGTGTGTAAGGCGGGTAGTAAGGGGATTACAAACTCAGGACATTAAAAGCCCTCCGCCTTCGGCGTCGGGCTTCTAATAGACCTTCGTTAGTAATCCCCTACTTACTACCCTTATGACACAATATACTATATTAAGGTAGTCCGGATCGCCACGCTGTGCTCCAAAACTTGCTGACGTTGGAGAAAAAACTGCCGGGTAAAAGGCCGCTAGGTTAAAATGGGACTGGGCAGGCCACGTATGCCACATGCACCCTGATAGATGGGCTAATCGAGCCACGAAGTGTGTGCCTGATGGGCGGAGACGTGGCAAGCCGAGACCGAGATGGCGGGTCCACCTGGACACGTTCCTAAATAATCGGACAGAAATTGCACGAAGGGAGTCATGGAAATCGAGGCGAGATGCTTTAGCCTAGCAATGGGACACATATACAGAATAAAAAGTCATCGATGCCATAGCAGTTACGTAAGCGACATTCTGGAATCCTTGAGCGTTTAACGCCTTAATATCGCGATTCGCGACTATATTGTAACAAAACAAGCGAGCCAGCTATCCTGATGAAGATGTTCCTCGATAACCGTAACGCTTGGTGCGCTTGAATCAGGGCTGTCGCCTTAAGGAAAATAATAAATCTATCTTTAAAATGTATCTATATACGTATATATCGACTGGTGACAACCTAAACTCACTAATGTTTCTGTCACTGCTCTTTAAAACCTCGTATCTAGTTTGTAGATTGACACTGAGATCACAAAGACCGATCCTGCGCAAGCCGTATTCATAAATTCCCCACAACTCTAACGAGGTCATCGGTCTACCTAGTCAGGAGCCACGCTTCGCTTTCCTATACGCGGTCACCATTTCAAGACTTTGCTGCCCTAACGGTCGTCCACTTCGGGTTACATGTGGCCCGCTCATTGCCCCTTCAGCCGTGCAATTCTGCAAGCTCGGTTACTAGGCAGGCTATGTGGCTATGTGGCTGTGCATATTGCCCATATTGGGACAAAATCAAACGATCACAGCGCTCGCCGTGGTATGTAAAAGTAAAAGCGATGGAACACGTCCAGTAAGCCAAAACTAGTCTACCACACTTTTTTATTAAATTTCATCATAATTAGTATTTTTAGTCCAAATTGGAAAATCACGTTGTCTTGGTTTACTGTATCTATTTCAGATTTTGAACTTTGCTCAGATTTTGAGTAGCTAACCATTATTTTTTTAAATTGACTTATCTCTACATGTGTGACGACCCTAGCTTAAATCCATGCTCCGGCGCATGTAAATGCGAGTTTTATGCGCAAATTCTGACGTAGGAAGTGCTGTTACGAACTACGATCCAAGAGCCCATTATACATCGGCCCTACGGCCCAGAAAAGTCACTGCACTGCGGTTTGCGATGTCATCGCTTCACCGTAGAAAATATACCCACACGTATCAAGAAGTTTGGCAATTCCTTCATCTGCCGAACTTTTAAAATAACTCTGCCGGCTCATGTGTTTCCTCCTTCTTATAACCTGGGACCCTTCAAACGAAGCGTGAAGAAGCATCTCTCGGGCCAGCATGGCGGTGTCAACTGACATGGCACCGTTGGTTTCTTGTCAGTTGCCATTGCGACTTGGGCTCCCCTTTTTGCTTACCATCAGGCGAAGTGGAGCACTATGCTGTACCGTTATAAAAAATAACTACTTGAGTCCCTTTGCCCATGGTAGCAAGAAGGAAACGTCCACAGGGGTACACTACCAGAACGTCTACTTTGCCGGGCAGGTGATGGCTATGACAAACAGAAAGTCCAAGAATTCACTATCAATACAAACCCCAAGTTATAAAATATTGACCTACCAAAGATTTATTTTCTAACTGGTTTAGGTATGAAAATAACTGTTGACATACTGGTCCAATGGTAACGCAAGTAAAGCGCATGCTCTAAGTTTCAGGTGGAGGTGATGAGTGCCAAACGAAAACATTACGTAGGTACCAATAAAAAAACCGACAATTCGTGATGAAGAATATTTACGTTGATATTCTGTCTTATTTTTGATGAACTCCATCTCCAATATAAGGCGAACTTACATAATATGAAAAAAGAACATGAAAGAAGAAATAGACGCGGGCTGTGTTGTATTCGATAATTATTTCGCCTCAAGTACCGCTGGGTAAGCTTCAAGCCGAAAACTGGTAAGAAACTGCGCAGGATCGGGACAAGTGGCGTACTCTAGTTTCGGAGGCTAAGATCCTGTTTGGGTCACTGAGCCAAAATAGTTAGTTTAGTTGTAGACTTCATGTCATTATGACAATGTTCAAATTTGAACTCGTCAAAAGTGAAACATAGAACCCTGTAATATTGAGCCAGTGACTTGTCACCGAATACCCGCTCCCCACAACCCCGTCACAACCATCTTCCGCGTAACCACGGTCCCGCATTCCGGTGAGTAGCGTTCGACAAATGGCGGGCGCAGATTGATGGTGCGTGGCGGATAGATGGCGCTGGCATTAATTACCGCGCGCGTCACGGCGCGGCGCGTCAATCGAGCGAAGCAGACGCGCCCCTACTATGGCAACTCGACGGCAGTATGGTGATAGGTTGACACCGGCTTGACGTCTTAAGGCGCGTTTTTACTTTGTGTTCAGAACAGCCCTGAGCAAGTAATTTTCTTAAAAACCACAACACAAACTAGACCTTACCAAATTTTGTAGAATTTTACAAACAAGACCTTAGCGAAATAGACTTTTTCGAGGTCTCTTATCATTGCTTACGAAAACGTTATTTGTATAAACTTTATTGAATAACAACAAAAAATATAAAACGCGAACACTTATTATGTCATCAAATAACTGATCTGCCGTTGAGTATCCATATAAAAATGTTGACAACAACACAACTTTTTAAATTGTTTTTTTTTTTCAAATATGTACTATCTCATTGACAACTGGTATATCGAACATGCATTAACTTGGAATTCTTGGCTCCATAATTACCTATTCATCTGTGATTCGTGGTACAAACCCTTGAAAACTTTTTATCTTACAGAAAACGTCGTTCCAATGATCCATATACGTATGCCCAGAGACCGATTGAAAGAAGTCAACGCGGCCTCACTCGAACGAACCGAGTAACAAATGACTTGTCGTAGTTACAATAGTTGCATGTCTTCCTACTATTTTTAGCCACCCAGTAATGCACTTGTTCTATTCTGAAACGATCTAACATCATAGGAGTTCCGATGGCGTTTACATCTTTTCTTAACAAAGCGAGAATAGTCGGGGAGGCTAAATCAGGATGAATTGATGATCTCAAGTACCTGCCAGTGAACTATGGCAGGACATTTTCCAAATTAGAGCTCTTTATTAGTTGGAGACAGACTTACGGCTCTCATAGGTTAACTGGGAGACCCTTATTAGGGTAAGTTCGCCTGTGATCTTTGACGCGACGCAATATCTTGTTCTAAAATATCTCTTTCTTCGCCTGTCAACATATGTCATTGACAGCCTTTAACTATGTACATGTTTTTTGAAAATGACTCTTAGATAGTCCGGCAAATGAAATATTACTCAAAGTTATGGCGGGAAATTCAAAAAATCTGCGGCTGGTCACACTTTGTGTAGTAGGAATTATAGTTTTAATACTAGAATATTTTTTTTATACACACGTAAGGTACCTACCTAAGGAAATAAGTTAAATATAATGTTGACGTGCACTCATAGTCATCAGCTCACGTAATTTCTACCATTATGTATTGTACAGTCAACGATCAACACATAAGTTTACACTTACTAACCATATACAAGGCGAAAAATTAAATGTAGTGTAAATAAGACCTAGCTCGATTATACCACATATTAATCCATCACCAAAAAAAATTACATTCGTACTATGCCTCGGAATGTTAGAATTAGAACTAGTACTTACATAAAGTATCAAAATTATTTATAGAGGATGACCTACTAAAATGTTTAAATTATAGACAATTGGTGATACCACAAGGAAATATATGTCAACATTATTTGGCTAGCCAGACTTCTAGTAATTTGACCAGTGTATAGTATAGCCGATAGACTGTTCAGTTAAGATACCAAATTTCCAAAATGGCGGATATATGGGGGTTGGAAACTTAAGGATATTTAAGCTATTTCGCAAGAGGCTCGCAGTCGCAAGGACAGCTCACAGAGCAACTTGAACCAGTGATAATGATATTATCTGTCTGTCCGTCTGTCTGTGTCTGTCTGGCTGTATGTCATGAAACAATTCCTGTTGCCGCTATAACAGCAAATGCTAAAAACAGAATAAAATAAATATTTAAGTAGGGCTCCCATAAAACAAACGTGATCGGTTGCGTTAACTTTGCACCTCATTTGTATCCGGCGTCATCTAACTTAACTTAAACAGGCCAGTTGAGATGGGAAGTGTTGGTATGGAACCCTTAGTGCGCGAGTCTGACTCGCACATGGCCGGTTTTTATTTACACGAGTGAACAAACTAAAAACTCCAACGCCGTTTGGTAAAACGTACTCAGAAAAACCAGCCAAGAGCATGTCGGGCCACGCTCAGTGTAGGGTTCCGTAGTTGCTAATCCTTCACAAAAGACGGTCAAAGACGGAAAGACGGAAAAAGGTCGTAAACGCCAAAGTAACTGTAATTACTTATTACCTTCTGGAAGTCAACTTACGCCCTTTTAAAGAAAATTATTAAATTTTGCGGTAACTCAAAAACGGATGGAGAGATTTTGTTCGATATAGTTTTCATTGAAAGTACTTATAAGGCCTCATTTTCATGACATTTTCCATACTTTTCTGACCCGTGGTTGAAAAGTTAGAGGGGGGGGGGGGGGCACATTTTTTTTTTGTTTTCGGAGCGAATATTTACAAAACTACTGACTTTATCAAAAAGTAATGTTAAGAGACCCCTATTATTTTTCACAGACCTATTTAACGACAACCCACACACTAGGGTTACAACGAAAAAAAAAAAAACACCCCCACTTTAGGTGTAGGTACGAGAGGTACCCGAAAAAAAACTTTTTTTTTAGTTTTTATTTTACCGTTTTGTCGGCGTGATACATACACATACTCATACCAAATGGCGAAACTATAAGGGTTCCAAGTTGACTACGGAACCCTAAAAACAGGCCAAGTGCCGACACTGTAGCGCGGCAAAAGTCTCACGTAATGCTTTGATCTTTTTAAGTTTAGGGACGGAAAACTCTGAAGTGATTCGCATGGCTCACGCCTTCAAAACGCACTGTAAACGTAGGAACGCTGGCTGGTAAAGTTAAATGAAAGTCATTAAAAATTTACCTTTATTTTAGAGACCGTAGCGATTGGCGCCTTTCACAAAAACTAGTGCGTTTCGCTGTGATGCACAAAACAAATGCACCCGGATTACCTTTTTTAAGGGATTTCGGAAAAGGAGGTTCTCAGTTCCCGTTTCCAAATTGAGGGAACTTTTCAAATAATAAAGGCACACCTAATCGTATATTCTTTTGAATGGGTGCACGCCGTTTGACATAACGTTTCTTGAGCAAATGGTAATGTTTCGTTGTAACGTTTGAAATAACGCGTTTTTTTCTTTTCCTGAACTAGTTTAACCAACTAAAAATAATAGTTTTGGGTTCTATGATAATAAAGCAATGAAATTAGTTTAAACTTAACACTATTTGAACGTGTGAAATGTTGTCAGTTGCCTGACTTAAGTGGCAGTGGGCGAGGCACATTGCTCGTAGAAGCGTTGCATTGGCCGTTGGGGCATCAAGGTTATTTTTTGGCGACCGCGTACCGGAAGACGCAGCGCAGGAATGCTCCAAACACTTGGACAACGATAGACGACCTGGTTAGGATTGCTGGAAGTAGTGGTATGCGGAAGGCACGCAACCGATCGTCTTGGAGAACCGTCGAGGGGCCTTCGTCCGTCGTTCGGTTGATGATGAATATTTGCGTAAACCAATACAATAACACTGAAATTAAATGATTTATTCAGTAAGTAAGCCATAAGGGCAGCTTCACAAGTCAGATTATGAATCTACCAGCGTTTCCCAAGAGGAGACACCTGTTGAGAAGAAAGCCGAAAGAAACTCAACAGTAAATCAGTTTTTCGTAAATCATACTTAAAACGATCATTTATAATATTTTCTTTTTGGTTTCCGCGACTGTCACACATCTAAATAAAACAATTTAAATCGCGTTTATTAATTATTTGAGTCTCCCTGACGTTTCGTTACCTTTAGATATACCGTTGTCAAAGGTTGACAATCCATACTAATATTATAAATGCGAAAGTGTGTCTGTCTGTCTGTCTATCTGTCTGTCTGTTACCTCTTCACGCTTAAACCGCTGAACCGATTTAGATGAAATTTGGTATGGAGATAGTTTGAGACCCGGGAAAGGACATAGGATACTTTTCATCCCGAATAAATGTAGTGTTCCCGTGGGATAAGCGGGTAACACCGCGGGGCACAGCTAGTCATTTATATTTATGGTATAACTAAATACGTTGGTACACGTAAAGGTGATGTATAGATTGGTGCACTGCTATTTAAATACATACCCAGTACCTATTCGGTGTCGTAAATTAGCCTTTTGCCCACCATAGCATATTATTTACAAATAAAATCTATTGTTATGGGCACCGCAGCGAATCGGCGGTCGGCGGATTGATTCGGACATTAAATTCGGCACTCGGTATCGGTTACACGCAGTTCTGTTCAAGATGGTCGTACAAATTGTAGATTTATGACTGCCGCTTTGTTTGAGAACGATCTTTGAAAGAAAGAAAGAAAATGTATTCATTGCCACCACTTACACAAACTTGGTATGTAGATGTATCTACTTAAACAAACAGAAATAAAATAAGTTGGCCTTGAACTCGAATATTTGTGCTTGGGTCATGGTTGTTCTATGTACTTAAGTATATATTTATCTATATAAGTACGTATATCGTCGCCTAGTACTCATAACACAAGCCTTCTTGAGCTTAATTTGGGACTAGATCGATTTGTGTGAGGTTGTCCGATATTAATTAATTTATTTATAGGTTAGCTTATTAACTAAAAGTGTGGCAAACGTTTGGGGCGTCAGTATGATGCTTCACCTCTGTTTTTCAGTCCAACCCAAAATTACATATGTATCTGATCGTAAGTGCGCACTTACAACAACCACGGTATGTTGCGACACACAATCTACAAGTTTTAAAAAGAAAAGATATTAAATAAATATTAAATATAAAGCGTGTATATTTGATACAACCGCATATTGTAGCCAGATGGAGATTTTAGTGCTATAATCTGATATTTATAAAAAATATTAATTTAGTGTTAACCGCCATAGCGTAATTAATTTTTGAAAATTTTCTGAGCAGCAATGTATGGCGTAGTTATTACTAAGTGACAGTTGTGACATCCCTTATGTTAAGTGTCAAAAAACAACAACAAACAAATACATTGCGTGCTGAATTATTTTATATGAAAAAAAAAGTTAGATTTTTTTAATAATTTACTGATCAATATACTAATAAGTGCCTATACTAAGACCCTGTAAAGTTTGCGGTTATATCAAATATACACACTGTATAATATACTGTAACCCTTTGGTGTATTTTTTTATGTAGGTATTTATTATTTTCTAAGTGAGAATAAGATTTGGCATGCCGAATTGTGGCGAAACATTTCTTCATGTAACTAAATCCTACTGACATGTATGTTGTTACCTGTGTATATTAGCAAAATAAATGATTTGATATGATTTGTCATGTCTCTGGTTATGTCAAAACCATCAGCCGTTATGCTGTGTTGGGCGTTCGACCGCCATAACTTCTCATTATAGCTAAACCGTGCATGTCATTTTTAGGGTTCTGTACCCAAAACAGGACCCTATTACTGACACTTCGCTGTCCGTCCGTCCGTCCGTCCGTCTGTCACCAGGCTGTATCTCAAGAACGGTGATAGCTAGACAGTTGAAATTTTCACAGATGATGTATTTCTATTGCCGCTATAACAACAAATACTAAAAATAAAATAAAATAAATATATTAAGGGGGGCTCCCATACAACAAACTTGTTATAGATTATGGTACGGACGGAACCCTTCATGCGCGAGTCGGACTCGAACTTGCCCAATTTTATTTTATTTACACGCATATTAACACAGCCAACTATTTTTAGATCGTAACCGATACATTTCTTACGTTTTCTTAACTTCAAAATATAAGTTATAGACGATTAATTACGATAACATCTCCGAGAGAGGTATTTCGTAGAACCAGTAGCTATTTCACATTCCTGTGCAAGTAATTAATAGAAAAATAACAGAAGGCTATAGGGTTGCGGCTGACGGATGCTGGCGCTCACAGTGCTGATCATTGGTGGAGGCTTTGGCCCAGTGAACGTCTTTCAGCTACAGATTTTGATTGGTGGAACCATGAAACCATCCAAGCTATGGTTGCCGCGAACTCTTCGAACGGTGCCACAGCGTAATCCCCGCCGGCGGGGTACTACCGCTACTTGGTTCGCGTGTTTTCTCTGTCATAGCACTCTCATTCCCCTTTCCCGCCCTAAAGCATACT
This sequence comes from Apotomis turbidana, assembly GCA_905147355.2. Taxonomy (NCBI): domain Eukaryota; kingdom Metazoa; phylum Arthropoda; class Insecta; order Lepidoptera; family Tortricidae; genus Apotomis; species Apotomis turbidana. Next base: position 5,334,917 of record LR990280.1, read on the forward strand.
GATTCGGTTCAGTCTATTCACGCCGCCGTCCATGCGCCCAGTGCGGCCGCGTCAATTTCCCCAAATTACTCCTGTGGGCACGGCGATAATGCCACTAGCGGGTTATATTCTGCAAGTCGACTTCCATCGTGCCTATTTTGCGTCAAAATTCGGAGCACTGCTCTTACCACCCCTCCACGGAACCCAGCAAAGCCTTGACGTTGCTTGTAGCTTCGTATAGAGTGCTTGGAGTCTCTAGGTACAGCCCAACAGGGTGTGTTTCAACCTACGCCATATTGCGGATTTTTGTGGTAGGTACTCATTTATTTTACTGGAAACGACTAATTTTTGGTAACTGACGTTGAAAGTCGATGAATGTCACTGATGTAAACAAAGAGGAAACAGGACTAAACATTCCGCGAATTTCAAGTAATTTTTCAATAAGGCCAAACTATCCACAGTGATGAAATGAAGTTTTTTCCAATATGATTCAGTATTTACTTCGCAAGAAGAACGAAGGATTGAGTGGCATTCCGGCAAAAAAAAAAATTGAATTTGGTTAATGACAAATCCTTGACAAATCGCTAATGACGTTTACTAATGCAAATATATGACGTATGCACATTATTACCATATAAAATCTGTTTGTAGCGCCACTATCCTGGGCCGGATCAACACTTGTTAGGCTATAGCTCAGTGTTGCCAGGTCAAATTTTCTCTTTACCCTAGGCTTGATCTCAATTTACCCTAGATTCTGTTAAATAAATAAAAAATACCCTAAATAAAAAGTCCCTAAGGCGCATCCCACACTGCGACGGAATCCGCATGCGGTAACACGGTCTCAGTGTGTATAATACGGTAAGTATAATATATATAACAACCCCAAGTAAATAAATTACCCTAAAAAATACCCTAAGAAACTTTTTACCCTAAAAATTACCCTGTCGGATATTTTTTACTCTAAATCTAGGGTAAATTACCCTAAGTTGGCATCACTGCTATAGCTGCTTGCAGTCTAGTAGAATGTTTGGTGTTTTCTTCTGCCTCTGTGTGCCTCCGACAGATATTACTTTGTCTCGTAGCCATCCCTATTTCCATCTCGATACTACGGACCACACGGATGTCTCACTCGAGAATCGTACTCACTATCTACCATCTCTAGCTTAAATTACTTTACTTCCCACAGAGCCACACGAAAAGGCATAAAACATTTCAACCGGCATACGATACTGCACCTTTTGTTGTGTAAGTTTGAGTTGAGTCGAGTATTTCGGTAATTGTGTTTATATATTGGTTTTTATTTAGACTTCGGAGATCTTGTATGCTTGATATGTTTATTCAAATAATTTCAACAATAGTGTGTTTTAAGCAGTAGCAAAATTGAAGGAGTAAAGGAAAGAGAGTTGGTATTATATTATAGACATTTGATCTCCACAAAAATAATACGACCGATTGACATTTAATGCTACAGATTTAGTGCATGTTTTTCCAGCGTATTTTGTTGGTAAAGCCAGTTCTTATATTTCCATCCACACTTTTCACCAAAATTGATAGAAAAAGCTTAGTTATATACTAAAACTAAATTTTCCGACTAAAAGGGTGGAAAACTTTATGCACTACTCGTACAGTTGCCGGCAAACTTTTAGAACAAAAATGGCGGATCTGCGCATGTACATTTGTACGTAAATCGGCTACTGCGCAGTCAAGGTTATGCTCAAGAAGTTTGCCGGCAACTGTAAATCTGTATGAAAAGCTAATTTTCATTGGGATAAATCTTTTACGGGCATAAATATTAACAGAGAAATGCATATTTTTATTAATTCTATTACGTATGAACATTTATGACGTGTCGCCTTCTATCGGTTGGAGGCGACAGTATCACGCCAAGACGGCTAAACGAATTTAAACCTATCATATAGTACAGGGAAAACTGGAAATCTGTTATGAAAATATCTTACTGTTGAGTTTCATTCGGCTTTCTTCTCAACAACAGTCTTTTCGTGTGAAATGCCGTTAGCTTCAGTTACTTACAGAATAAACATTTATGAAATGCAGGTTTAAGCTAACGAATTTAGTCGCCTCATTCTATCTCACCATATTTCCATCGGAACGCTCTTCTCTTCTTAATCATTCTCCCCTACAGGGTTAGCATATTTTCCCGCGACTTCGCTTGACTCGACTCAGCATCATCTGTCATGCTCGCACGGTATTGAAAGGAAAGCGACAGATAATATTATGTCGTGCGACAAAGAGTCCCGTGTCGCAATTACGCTAGAGGTACTGCCAGAGTGTTTCTTGCTGCTGCTTTCGCGATTCTCCGGAAGAGTTTTACTAACTTTAAACCAAAGGCGGTTCTTGATAGATGATTTGTTCTAGGGACGCCCGGCCGTAGACAGATGGGCTGTCGATCGCTTGGTTGCGGTTATTCAGCCCAATTCCCAATTAGAGCCAATTAGGTTACTGTTCCGGCGGCGTTCTCATATAGCCCTTCTCGAATCTTATTATCTTGCAGAAAGAATGCACATCTTTAAGGTTAAGGTGGAGGTATAAGAACATCCGCCTTAACCTTAAAGATGTGCTAAGTGTAGTAAGTCTGTCAGAATTTTAGTCAGGGTAGCGATATAATTTTAATTTAGCTCAACCTTTTTTCTCCGCCGCCATTAAACTCAGGCGCATGATACGCCTCTGTTACGGCTTAGTTACGCTCGGGGGAACAATGAGCGTAACATTTACGTTGCGCCCGACAAAAGGGGTTATCTTCACGCTGTAGCTTGCGAAAGCGAGACGGCGATAAGAGAAATGAGCCGATCGACAAAATTGACTCACCCATAAAGGACTCTGTGGAAGTTACAATCAAAGTGGCGGGTATATATAAGTATTTAATGCATATCTATGTAAGTATACTATTAAAAAAAATCTAAAATTGTACTGAAAATATAAGTAAGATCTGAAAGGCGTATTGCGCATGCGCCATTCGTCCAGCGCCATCTGTTGATAAATCTGTGGTTATATCTATGGTTATAAATGATACGGTTTAGAAAAAAACCGGCCAAGTGCGAGTCAGACTCGCGCACCGAGGTTCCTGTACCAATACTTATCCCATCTTAACTAGCCGGGTTAAGTTAAGTTTGCACTTGGTATGTATAGCGCCGGGTACAAAATGAGGTGCAAATTTAACGCAACCGATCACGTTTGTTTGTTTCTTAAGGAATAATGGGGTTCGGTTCAATACTGATCTTACCAGAAAAACGAACAGCATTTGCTTCTCTCTATATGGCATTATATATGAAAAAGACAGAATCGATACATCACACGACAAAATATAGCTAGTTCCCAAGCAACTACAGCCAAAAGAAACGCACAACGACAAAAGATCACACGAGCCTCGCAATTGACGTATACTTAAGCTCTTTAAAACTAGCTGATACAAGGGCATATGCTGTTAGGAAATGGGTGACGCGTATGCCTGTTTGGATTTGAGAGAATGCGTCGTGGGCTCCGAGCACGCGCGATGGTATCGCAGACCACACTGGTATTCATTATTGACAGCCAAGTCCTATACATTGTGAAAAGCGTATTCGAAGTTGTGTATATGTGGGTGTATATTTTCATGGCATAGGTACCTATTTGTATAGTCCAACGGTGTTTTTCAACCCACGCCTTATTGCGGATTTTTAGCGGCACAATTTTTTTGGTAACTGCCGTTAAGTGTTGTTCAATAGGATCCAGTATTTATTATGGAAGAAGAACGAAGGATTGAGCAGCATTCCGGTAAACAATGTTTTCAATTTGGTTCATGATCTGACAAACCGCTACTGACGTTTTATAATGCAAATATATGACGTATGCACATTATTGCCATATGCAAGCTGTTTGTAGCGCCACTATCCCTGGGCCGGACCGACACTAGTTAGGCTGTACTTAATACTATCTAGGGCAACTACTTTAAGCTGTATGAGAGTATATAAGCGCTTATACAACCTGTGTGCTACTTCAGAGACCAGCCCTGATGGCATCGCTGGAGTGTCATTTTGAGATTCAATGTCAAGACACGTCTGGTTCTTCTCCGACATATGCAGCAACTTACGTTCAATGATGCTTTTTTATTTTTCATGTATTCTCTTGTCCCATTTTTAGTCTTCGTTTAGTATGTCTTTTCTTTGTTTCGCAAACGATACCCACAAAGTGCTTAGACTGAAAACCAGCGATAAAATTTTTGGCCAGCACACGCTGAGACTGAGACCCATTGCCTCATATTTGTCTAAGTAATGGTTTTTGTATAATGCTAATATGTTATTCTATTCTTTCTGTCTCTCTGTTTTGTAACTGTACTCTTTTGTAATTCTTAGTATAAGTTGTGGCCAAACAGGTCCTATACCTATATTTTCCTAATGGCATCCTTCATCACCAGGTTATACGGCTCCAAGCGCTGCGCTCGCTGCAACACCCCGATCTCCGCCTCCGAGCTGGTGATGCGAGCTCGGGACCTGGTGTTCCACGTACCGTGCTTCTCCTGCACGCTGTGCAGCACGCTCCTCACCAAGGGCGACACGTTCGGCATACGGGACTCTGCGGTGTATTGCAGGTTAGTTCAGGTTACGAGCAGGTGGCGCCAGGACCTAGTGTTCCACGTCCCCTGCTCGTGCTGCGTGCTTTGCAGCATACAGGACTGCGGTGTATTGCAGGTTAGTTCAGGTTACGAGCAGGTGGCGCCAGGACCTAGTGTTCCACGTCCCCTGCTCGTGCTGCGTGCTTTGCAGCATACAGGAGTGCGGTGTATTGCAGGTTAGTTCAAGCTACAACCAGGTGAAGCAAGGACCTCGTGTTCCATGTCCCCTGCTCGTGCTGTGCGCTATGCAGCATGCTGGACTCTACGTTGTTTTGCAGGTTAGTTCAGGCTACAAGCATTTCTGCATCTTTTATTGCTCGTAACTCTCCCCGTGAGTGCTTCGAGAAATTGTTCAGATTGATCCCTAACCTGCCGCAATCTGCGAGAATCGGGGAAGGTGGATACGTCACGGACGCGAACCTAACGTGATGTCCCAAATAGATTATATACCGGGGAGTGCTCCAAGGAATTGTTCGGATTGATCCCTCCCGCATCTTTCCGCCATCGTTCTACGCGACACTTATTTCATCTTCACCAGTTAGTTTGGCAGTCCACAACTGAGCGTTTTTCTAGAGATTTCCTGCCTCGAACGACTACATTGTGGAATGGATTGTCGCTTGCGGTACTTCCGGACCGATGCGACCTTCAAACCTTCAAGAAAAGAGCGTACTCCCACCTGAAAGGCCGGCAACGCACTTGTGGCTCCTCTGGTGTTGCAGGTGTCACTTTCCCTCAGACGATCCGTTGGCTCGTTTGCCACCTATGACATAAAAAAATAACAAGCAGGTGACACCACGACCTGGTGTTCCACGTCTCCTTCTCCTCCTGCGTGCTAAAACGCACGAATAACTCTGTAATGTTGTATACCTTCTTAATCTGTAGTGTATTCTTCTCCTTTAGAATCTTTCACAGATAACTAAGACCCTGTCTTTTGCAGGTTACACTACGAAACGATGCCCGAATACGGCCCCCACATGGCGGTACCTGGGCCGCCCCAGCTCTGCCCCGGGCCCTACGTGCCCCCAGGGCCCCACTATCCCCCCTACCCGTCCCCCGAGTTCAGGGGGGAGCCCGACGTGGCGAAGGGGTTCTTCAACGGAGCCGCCGCACCTCCACCCCGGCAGAAAGGCCGGCCACGCAAGAAAAAACCGAAAGATCAGGACATCATGACTGCTAACCTAGGTGAGTGGAGCACCTCTAGTACAGCTGTGACTCTTTGTCGTGCGACAACCATGCCCGCTTCATTTTTTACACCGTGTGAATAAATACGGTAATGCTGTCACGCGACAAAGTCACGGCAAGATGTGCTAGCCCTACAGATTAAAAAGAAGTTTGTGCTTCTGGTCATTTTCGCGTTCTAAGTTTGAAATTCGAATCCGAGTAAGGATGCGTTCCAAATTTAAATTCGCATCTCAAGGGGTTGTGAAAATGACCAATGATACCAACTTTTCTAATGATGTAGCCATTACACGTTTATATTATGATAATTGTTTTATTATTTGAAGGATATATGTATAAACGGTTTTAATTGCTGTTTTCTATTAAGATATCTGCGTGTAAAGGTTAGCGTGGTTTTCGGCTCCGGATTGCACAATATTCAGGGGTTTCAAAATTGTGATATAATACCGTAGATCGAAAAACGGATTATGGAAAGGTAGGTAAGGTATAGTACTAAGGCGCAACCGCGAAAATTATGTCATCTCTAATCTTAATGTACGTTGCGTTCTAATTGCCAAGTATTTAGCAATGCATACCCGGGTACAAACGTCATTCGGGTACTCACCGACCGTACAGATACGCAAAATGCATACGGTTTAAATTTCAATAATGAAAAAAATAAGTAAATATAAAACATGTTTCCTTATGGCAGTCACTGTTGCCACGCACAGATTAAGCAGACAGCCTTTACACACTTTAAAAAATACATTTGTCAAAAAACTTTTTATACAAGACGATAAATGCGATTAGCGCGCACAGGTGCTTCTTTATCTTTCAAGACAAAACCGTTATTCAGTTTCAAAGAACATGAAATAAAATGTAGGTACCAATTTTAATTATTTAATTTTATATATACTTATAACCGGTAAATAAACTTAATAATACAAAACTTGGAAATTTTAATTAACGTAGATATTTGTGTCGTTTTCAAAAACCATGTACCTACTCAGTTAAGGGGTATAATTAAAACAAAACTTAATTGATTCCTTTGTGTAACGAAAGTCATATCTTTTGTATGACTAACTTTTATTACACAAAGGACTCGACAGTAGTTTTGTTTTTAAATAGGTACATGTTTTGTGAAAACGACTCATCTCTTATAAATTTCGCCTGGTTGGCTAAGTTGATAAAAATCTGCAAATTAATAATAAATATAAACTTAACTTTTATAGAAAATAAGAGCGCCCGTGCCAAAAAATGCACATCACCACAGAGATCCGTTAAATATAATTCAAGTAGCGGTGTATCACGCTTCAGTCTGTGTAGACCCTTATTTTTTACTCAAATTAATACACACGCAGCTAAAACTGCCGACAAAACGCTTACAATTTTATTAACACATTACAGTCAAAACCGCACTTACGGGCCGAGATAATCGACTTCCCTTCTATACGAAACGTTTTTTTATACGAAAACGGTTATTTTTACCCTTTTTTCGAGATATCGAAACCAGTCCCGATATCGGTTGACAGGCATTCCTTTTTTGAAATCGGAATTGGTACGTTGCGTGCTGGCCGATAAGAGCGGAAAGAAAAAAGGAACATTCGAATTCAATTCGGTTTATAAAAATGGAATGTTGTTTTTCTTGGAAGAAAACTGCGTTCTATTTTTGAAAATGTCATTACAAGAACAAATGAAAGCCGTTCGAATTTTCAAAGAGTTTAAAAACGAGCATAGAGAAAACTGCAATTATTTCAAAGGTTAATTTTCGCTTAAACCAGTTCTTACGTGAGCGCGCGAGTATCTCAAGTTCATCATACTGGCTACATTTCAATGAACCGACGCTGCATACTGGCCAGTGACACCGTAAACTTAAAAAATGTGAAATAGACATATATGTGTGGGTGAGATGAGATGGACATTCGTCAGTCAGCTTTTAGTGAGGGTTTTATTAATGTAATTTTATGGTATTGGGATGTTTTTTTTATTAGGTTACTTCATATTCGGACATTGAGATGAGATACATATCATTAGATTACGCCTTGCGTCACTACAACGCGTACCTCGTATAGCTGTCACTTTCATTTCAATACCATTCGAGCAGGATAGATGATGCTGAGTCGGCACACAAGCGAAGTCGCGGTATGATATGCTAGCCCTGCTGCCCGTCTAGCACAAATATGCTTCGCGACTTTCGCGAGTCACCTGTCACTCTCTCACAGTACTGCACAGAAAGAGATAGATAAATATAACGTATTGTCGGCCTAGTGTCAAACCATTCGTGCACCGAAAACCATGGGGTATGTTTATATGCGACGCCATAGATATCAGGCGCAAACTTAACTTGACCGGTTTTTTTTTAAGCTACGCCATAGAGTCACGTGCAAACTTAACCTGGCCGGGTATTAACGTGAAATGTCATTGTATGCAGCACGAATAGCAAACATCGCACTTTCAGTTAAAGACGATATATGTATACTTGAGGGATCGCTTATTTGGCGACTGTTTTTTTTGTGCGACACGATTATTCCGTCAATTATGTATCGATTTTGATAATTATGTTTGGTAGATCATATAAATGTTATCGAAATTGATTTAGCGTTTTTTTGAGATAATCAACAAAGTACAAAATACTCATTAATAACCGTCTTCATTGAGCGCATTGAAGTCGGCATTTTTAGTGAGGAATACTGATTATGATGTTTCCTTTAATTATAAACTTGTTATAACATTTACATTCTTAATACTTCTTGAATGACACACATCTTACCGTTACTGCTTGTTAAATTAATAATTAAAAGGGAAAATCTTACACAAATCGACCAAGTCTCAAACTAAGCAAAGCTTGTACTATCGATATACATAACATATTATAAATACATATATCGATAACATCCATGACCCAGGGACAAATATTCGAGTTCATCACTCCAATATTTGTCCTTACCGGGATTCGAACCCAGGAAAGCGAACATATTGCTAAAATTGGGATAGCTCAATACCTCTCCGAATTTTTATCAGAGTAAACAAGGTTCTCGGTAAATAGATAACTAACTGTGCCGCGCGGTGCTAACCGCACATCCCACGGGAACACCACATTGTTTCAGGATAAAAAGTAGCCTATGTGTTAATCCAGGGTGTCAGCTATCTTCATACCAAAAATCATCAAAATTGGTCTAGCCGTTTGAGCGTGAAGAGATAACAAACACACATAAACACTCAAACTCGCCTTTATAATATTAGTTAGATGCTGGTCTTCCTCTACGCCTGTATGTCTGAACTCAATGTGCAAAAAGTATCGCGTGCGAGCGCTAATTCGCGCTGAGATATCGCGGAGATATCCCATTTATACGTATTAGCGTACGGGTAGTTTTTATTGACTACAATACAAACGTGTTTTCATTTGAAAATAGTGTTCAGTTTAAGTTAATTTTATTAATTTATTATCACAGAAGCTAGTTCTAGTATTTTTATTTAATTATACCGTCTAGGTTTTATATTATAGAATAGATCAAAGCAGCGTCATCCAAGAATCGGCCCAAGTAGGTACATGATGTCACCTTGTGGAAAATCTAACAGTCGTAACACCCAAAAAGACATAGGGACACTTTCTATACCAAACCACTCAGTTATTATATTTATATATTAAAGTTTACGTGAGGTTTGGCACCGACTTCAAAGGGTGAGTCTAATGTAATCTGTACTAGAACGGGTTATTTTTTGCTCTTTAGTTTTACTGAAGTCGGTTCTTTTTTTTTAATTTTTTTTTTCGCTTTTTAGTGATTCATATAAAATACTTATGGCGGGGTGATCAGGGAGGTCTTGAAGGCATGCATCTCGTTTGAATTATCTCCTAACTCCTAACCGTTAAGGAGTTGTACCTTCCATCATCAGTTTAGCATTGGAAGATGATGACTACCATATGCAAATACTTAAATAGTTTAAGAAAATATATGAAAAATATTATGAGTGCCTATAAAATTTCAGGAATTCCTTCGATTCCTCATGGATCTCGTCATCCGATCTTCCCCAAAATTTTATGACACCAACCTTGAGATGTCTATTCATGAACCTAAAAAGAATTTTCCAAATCAACTCATAAATGACGGAGTTATGAGGTAACAACATTAAAAAAAAAAAAAACAAGTACAACCGAACCGAACTGAGAACCCCCTCCTTTTTTGAAGTCGGTTAATAAATCCGCCTTAGTAATAGCACAGAATAAAGACACTAGTAATAGTCCGACTGTAAGATTTTCTGCGCTGTAACCAGTTATTTGACAACATTTAATTGTTTTTTTATACTCGCAGACTTTAATCTGTCAATTATAAGTTCACAGACAAATCACAATAACGCACTTTTTAATCCTGTAACAAAATTCTATACTCTATGATACCCGCTACATAACTTCAATATTCATAAGACATCTCTCTACACAACTCTAATAATTTCAAAAAGAGAACATAAGCTTATTTGATGCTCACTGATAGGTTGAAATTACTTGTCAAATAAATTCACCAATCACGAGGAACCCGCCATGGCCATCGCGATCATGTTTTTTTTTAATAGGTCCGTTTTAGTTGAACGAAAAAGGTTACATCAAAGATAAAACATCATATTGGAGAATGACGATTAAAGTAAAAAAATGTTTTTCTGAGTTTTGCTCGTATAAAAAGTATTGTATGCAATAGTTACACAATTAGGTCTTAAAGTCTCGTACCTTACATAGGCCACTCGGCAAGCCTCGTGACCTAAACGCGATACTCGACTTTAAGAACCTCCATTGTGCAACGATTGCATAAAATAATATACCAGGCCTTTTTACGATATTAAAAAGAAAGAAATTTTTTATATAACTGCATTTTTAAATTTTTGAAAATATCCCAATTTACGATTATCCTTTTGAAAGATTCCTCAATCTAAAAGAGCGACAACTCAGTAAACCTTACAGTCAGACTATTACTAAGACGGATTTAGTATGGTAATTGTAATACTGTTCTTTTTGTAGGGTGCGACTGTCAATTTTCTAAAAGGTGACATTATTTGAGTGCTGATTCTTAGACGACGCTACTTTCACCGTTTCTTTACTAATTATTTTTTTCTTTTTTTTTTTTTAACTAGCCGTATAATCAAATAATAATATAGTTTTGCATTATGTGATAATAAAGTTGTAATAGAGTAATGCAATTAGCTTAAACTTAACACTATTTGAAAATCTGAAATGTTATCGATTTCTTATGTATCCCTAGTATCCCTATCGTTGTTTACTGAAATACAACTGACTAAACAACAAGTTGGGGTAATTTCTTCACTACATAGTATAAAACAAAGTCGGTTCCGGCTGTCAGTCTGTCCCTATGTATGCTTAGCTCTTTAAAACTACGCAACGGATTTCGATGGTTTATTTGAAATAGATAGAGTGATTCAAGAGGAAAGTTTATATGTATAATACATGCATAATTTATCAGCATTGCACCCGGGTCGCTAATTTAAAATAATCTACTTAGACTAAAGTAAACCGTTCAGTGGGTAAGCGTTTCAAAAAAGGCCACTATTAGTGCTATGTTCACTTAGACATGTTCATTTTTAATGCGCTTTTTACAGTTTTTGTCCGCCATTTTTCCTGTCGGCGCATTCATTGTTACGTCGCGTGCAAGTTCAAATTAACCTCTAAAACAAAAGCAAACTTACCTTTGCGGGCGAACCGGCACTATCATTTCAAATTCACGTAGAACCTAGTATGATGGTGAGCTAGTTCTAAAATTCAGCGCTCGCAAAATTAAATTGGCTGTTGCACAATTTTATTGCTGCCGCCGAGAGTGGCGCTAGTGTCTTTTGGTTACATTGGGATTAGTATGAGGCGGTTTTAGTTCCAATTTTGAACCGCGCTTGGTAATTTTGCCGTGGCTTAATGTGATAATTTTGAGCTATATGTGATTCGATGGTGAGAAAGATAGACATGGTAGTTCATAGTGATATGTCAAACTTAAATATTGTATCCAACTTCCTATGATATGATTCGTTTTTGAAACCTATTGGCTATTACTGTCTTACCCTTTTACTGATTTTACTGCATACAAAATAATTTATGAATGACCGTTATAGGTAATTTATGGAATTAATGAATTACAGCGTGTCAGAGATGAAAGTTGAATTACAATATTGACAGTTAATGTATGCCTTAAAGAGTTAAATACATCAGATTAGATTAGACTAAAATCAACTCAGCCGATAAAAAAAATACTAAATAATAACTTTTTAAAATCTGTCCACTTCTGATGTTACATAAATTCGTGCTATAAATTCTTAGAAGGTTCGTTCTATCTCTAAAATATAGGTAACAAGCGTGCTGTCTAAATATATGACTACAATCTGGTGACCATTATATAAATCATTCCTCAAAACCAATTTCCATACGAAAGCCCCGACAATCCTATCTAAGAATAATAAAGATAAACTGTCCACAAACATTTGTCCAAACATTGCCACTATTATACCCTGCTTATACCCAAAACGTCATATTACACTTGGAAATTAGCAGTACTCACGACCATTTAAGCAATATTTAGCTTTTAGAAAATGACGTATACGCCATTGCAACACACTGAAGTTGCGACCTTCCAAATTGCCCTAATCTGCCTTTCACACCTCGTTAAGTCAGCAAATGGTTCAAAATTCCTTTAATATTCATTAGTTATAGCCTTATCTTTTATAATAACATATTAAACATAAATAAAAGGGGTGACGTATCTATTCGATCTATGTAATCTATTTGCCGTAAGAAAATGTATGTTGATTGATGTTGTATTATAATGCTGTAATGTGACGGAGTTGTATTGTCTGTTTTATAATGCACACGTTAGTACCATATCGTTGTAAGTTTTAGAACATTTCGCAAGGTAGCTCTTCGTCGATATTAAAGCGACAGGGTACTAGATCAGAATATTACAATGACTAAAGTTTCTATGGTGCATAAGTCTTTTTTTCTCATGTGAGTAAAAAGGTTTCACTCGGCGATACCGTTTGATAAAGATGGCATACTTACGTTTTATGTATGAAAGTGACATGTTTTGTGAAATTTAAATGTGCTATTGAAATTGGCGCGCGAATGCAAAATATCGGCCTACCTTAAGCTAAATCGATCTAGTCTTAAACTAAGCAATGTATTTTTAACCAACTTCAAAAAAGGAGGAGGTTCTCAATTCGAACAATTTTTTTTTTTTTTTGTATGTATGTTATAATAAACGACAATTCTACATAGAAAATTAAGAGTATAAAGTTCTAAAATACGGTATTTGACTATACCTAGTGAAAATAAATTGTATAATTCAAACCACTGAAAAACACACATTCAAAAATACACGCGAACTAAATAAACTACCACTAACTTTCGGATATTATACTATTTTTAATTGGACAAAACTAAAAGAAGACGTGTTTTGACTACTGATTTTTATGACGTCCTAAGCTAGTTTTTTGTCATTTCATAAAAAGTAGCTGATTTGAGCTGTCATTAAATACAGTGTATTGAAAATCAGTTTCCTATGGGGTTGGGTCATTATTTGGGCAGATTTTTATTTTGTTTTCCATTTTGTTTTTTTTTATTCAGAAATCAATAAAGTTTGGTCAGTTCGGAAAGTTGCTTATGCTGAACAAGGTAGGCCCAATTTCATCATATGTCCTACAAAATTTTCCATTGAGTTACAAAAAAAGTATGGTTTTTTTTTACTAAATTTCGTGTTTTGTACTAAAATTTAGTTGAAAATTGAGAGCTCGAAATACAAAATAAATAATTCGACAACAAAATAAAAATGGTCCCATAAGTCAATTTCTGTCATACTGTTGCGTAACTCAATGGAGATTTTTTTTTAGGACATATCGTGAGATTGGACTTACCATGGTCAGAAGAAGCAATTATTGAAATCCAACCCCAATCCAATTACCAAATTTTATTGAAATCTGAAAAAAAAAGAAATCGACATCAAAATTAAAATTTTCCCATTTTAGGAAATTCGTAATAGCGCGACGAAGGATTTGTACGGGCGCGCGACTGTAGCCGTAAAAGCGCCATTTGTGGGCGAAATTTTCTTTGTTCGAACATCACACCGAAAAGGCAGGAGGGATTTCATTAATAGAGATGCGCAAATCATGTCACTCTAATGAAGGAAAACGATTTTAGTCTTTAGCTCACTTGTTATACCTATATAGGTATCATTCATTTCGTTCATTTCGTTCGGTGGGTCTATAGACTCAAACTGCTCCAAGATATCATCATACTTATTCCGTTGATGTGTTTCATTTCGTTCAGTGGTTCATTTCAATGATGCGTCCTAAGAAGTATTAAGAAAGTATGCAAAATTAATACTAATGACGTAGCTTTTGGAAAAAACTAAATAATCAACAAATTAAATTATTTATTTATTTATTTATTTATTTATTTATTCAGGATTACCAACAGATAATACATCTTACATGCTCTTATATCTAGGTGTAACAATCATGGCTGATGCTTATCTAATTATAGGTAACCACAGCTTATATAAGTTTCTTATTTAATTATTTGACGTAGATAATTTATTTTATAATATACTCGTAACGTCATAATGTCATCGCATCATACAATTCTGTTTATATAGAGTGGTGAGTGATTGCCAACGAAAGATGTACTGACATAGTGAGTTGGTGTATCCTTTAGTGAGTGGGTGAGTTACTGACATGAATGAAAAGATAACCTTCATTTGACTCCTTCCTGAACGACATACCTCTAGATTTCAGCCAATTTTGGCACAGGGATAGCTGCACATTTACAGATATGATCATTTAACCCGACTTGGTAAAGAAAGTTAGTTTCTAAGTGATTCCGGTGATCTTGTTACAGTCCCTCTATCGGCAACAGCATTAAAACTCCATAGCGTACAATAGACACGCCATACTCAATCAATTTTATTCGTACGCTTTCATACAACCTTGTCACAACAAGCTTATGATTTACGGGCGCATCAATCCTTTGACGCGGGCACGCCGGTTTATTACGACACAGGTTTACGACGCTTCATTCAAACTGAGCACACGGTGTAGAATATGTTTGATTGTTATTTCTGTGCATAGAGTTTTATAATCACAAAATGAGATCCTTAGAATATTGGTATATTTATAACAGACTAGCTGTGCCCCGCGGTGTTACCCTCATCCCACGGGAACACTAAATTTATTCGGGATACAAAGTATCCTATGTCCTTTCCTGGGTCTCAAACTATCTCCATACCAAATTTCATCTAAGTCGGTTCAGCGGTTTAAGCGTGAAGAGGAAGAGGTAACAGACAGACAGACACACTTTCGCATTTATAATATTAGTATGGATGGATAAACATACAACATAAATATCGACACACAAAGAATAAGGAAAAATTGGAAAGGTTGCTTGGTTATGGTGGCGGAAAGGTTAACGCGCTGGACCGGCAATCCAGAGATATCGGGTTCGATTCCCGGTCTCTTTCACCAGTTAACTCATTTTTTTTTTTGAGTTTTGTTTTATGTATCTATGTATGACACCTGGTGACAGACAGACGGATGGATCATAAGGTCCCATTTCCGCCCTTTGGGTACGGAACCCTAAAAACAACGGCCAATTGTGAGTCGGACTCGCGCACACAGGGTTCCGTAGAAGCTTTGGAAGCACTGAATATGGCTCTAACGATAATAACTATTGGTAAAAATTGTCTTTTTTGCTTATTATGTATAACCAATTTCAGTACACGGATAGCTGAATATCCAAAGATGGTTATAAATAGGATACTTTGAACCTTACTACGGTTAGGGTAACTTTTACGCGGACCGAAGTTACAAGATTTCTAATATACGTATAATAAAACTCTAAATTTGTACCTATACCTTATAAAACTGGGCTTATTTGGATGGGATTAAATTAAACAAAAAAGTAAAAACTGAAATATAATCTCACGGAAATCCAAAAATTATCCAACCACTTCAAACAGTTGAAAACCCTTTAGATAAATTTTCACGCTTCGCCATTTTGGTAGGTAGTGTAGGTACAGAAAATTCATGATCTGTAACCTTAGAACTTTATCACAATTATGAACCACCGCCGTTCAATCTCGGTCGGTAACCCACGTTACTTCGACAGGGTTCTACGCGCTCCCTTACTGTTTTCTTGCCAGACCCTTCGCTATGCTATAACTATCTAGAGTCAAGAGCATCATTAGGGCGCGACCCTCAAAACGGTCGAAATCCGACTCGCCCCCGCTATATATATCGCGTTACTCCATAATATCACCCCATAAATACCTCGCGTACATCAAAAGGGCGTCAACGCCTGAGGCAAAGGAATACGCTTACGCCCTTTTCGTATGAACTGTGAATAGGGGTGGCACAACGCTTGGCGTGGAACAGGACGTGTACGTTTTTAATTGGGACGTTTACAGTACACTGGAGTTGATTTATAATGGAAATCTGAGTGTCATATTTACCACAATTGGGTATAGTGAATAGAATGTTATTTTATTGCATCTAGTTGACACTGTAATCTACACAAAATAACGCACCGCGGCGATACGCCACAAATACATAGGTACGCAAATTCTCCTTACTCTAAGATGCGCAAGTTGAATTCCGCCAGTATTTTGTTATGTGCGTGGATCGAAATTTGAATTTTGAACATGGAACGTCTGTCACACATTCGATCATAGCCAATTTCGGTTTTATTTTGCTATTCGATCTGCATTTAATGACATACCAGGGGGGTCCTGTAACAGGAGCAAAAAATTAAAATATAAGTAGATTTTATTCGTCTGACTGGACAACATATCTGTTCATGAACTTAAAAAAGTACTGTTTTTATATGTTCATTATTTCAAACAAAGTAAATAGCATTTTCAATATACGCCGTCCAACATTGACATCGCCTTAGCATTGATATAGCTGTCACTTTACTAAATAAATATCAAATGTTTCGCAATACATTGCTTCTTTGAATAAACTTTATTTTACAGGTTTACATTATAAATGAGTTATTTTTAAAAGTTGTTTAATAAATGTTCCTCAGTTTGAGGGGTAGAAATGTTTTAATTTATTGCTCCTGTTACAGGGCCCACCTGGTATATATACATTTCAAATAAATAAGATAAATAATAATGTCATAGTGTCAAAAACAGAATTTAGGTCTTGGTTTTTGTAGGTAGTAGGTTCCATTTGTCTTTGTTCATTGAGATGAAGAACAGATTCAATTTGGGAAGAAATGTTTTGTGTATTTGGCAACACTCCGGTTACCACGCTTCATGTAACAATCCACCCAAACCGACTGAGACAATTTCAAGTAATCCATACAAACATATAGCTCAAACACCTGCACGTTCAGATTCAATCGGTCATAAGTCCCACCAATTTACCCGTACAAATCCGTACATTCGACCTATCGCTTCTAAACGACCCGTGTACCTTTCACCATTTGCTGCATACCAGAATAATTGATATGGCCGAAGCAAAAAGCCGAGAGCGCCCGACGACTGGCGAAAACGGCCGAACGCAAAAAGCCGAATGACCAAAAACAGACCACTCCATACGAAGCTA
The DNA here is from genome assembly GCA_905147355.2 of Apotomis turbidana. Lineage (NCBI taxonomy): Eukaryota > Metazoa > Arthropoda > Insecta > Lepidoptera > Tortricidae > Apotomis > Apotomis turbidana. The sequence goes on from LR990280.1 coordinate 5,352,249, forward strand.
CTAAGAAATAAACAAACGACAACCGACTCTACGTTGCCATTGGCACCGGCTAAATTGGAAATTCGAACGATTCTACTTTGTTTTTTTGACGTGTTTAATCACTTAATATAAGTACAGGTGGTCATTAGAAGGACCTATAAAGGCTAGGACATTATACGAATTAATGTCATTATCGTTACGTGTTGCTACGTATTGATCAATTACTAAAATTATTACTCAATTAAAGCGGGATTTTTAATTTGTATGGGTCATCTGACAGATGTCTGGGGATGGTTAGTTTCTTCATTGTGTTCGTCGAATGATAAAAACTACTTATATAGTCTGTGTTTTATGTCCATAATGAACTATCATTCAAAAATTACAAGTTCTTTCATACAACTTGTATGACGTAGGACAAGTAGGTACTTTATAGAAACAAGAATAAAATATTTCTTGTACTATTGAAACAACTTTGTATATTCCCGAAAGCGAAAGTATCGAAATACGAACATAATATAATTTACAACCTTTAAAACTGACAATAACTAGTGAATTCTACGTAAATCTGTTATTAAGTGAGCAGTTAAATCTGAATAATCTGATTTTGGCGACATAAGTTCGTATTTCAACAAAGTATAGCCATTTTCAGGAAACAGTTAATATTTGTTACAAAATACTCTTAGCGTATCATATCACAACTTTAAGCTCTATAGTATAGGTAGACGACTGGATACAGTTACGTCTTAGAAAATCATATGGACGGCTTACACAGTATAAGACAAACTTAGTCTTTCGTATCCAAACACATCTAAGACCAAAATGTTGTATAACACACATGCTCCCTACTTAGTTACTCTCTTTTCTTTATAGACATCTTGCGTTTGAACTTGACAGCGCTTGTAACTAAAAGGTCTTATGATATACGAGATCTATAGATAGTTACTGCTTTTTCTAGAGTGCGTAACGCCGTGGGCGTATGGGCCCGCCCCACCGCCTCCGCGATACGCAACGAATTATTCACGCAAGTTGTATTCAGCCAGTATTGTTTTGTGCGCGGATCGAAATTCGAATTTTGAATTTGGAACGTCTTCAGAATACGCAATTCGTTGAGCATTCGCGCGAGTGTGGTTAGAAATATTTTGACAAGCTTCTAGCTCTTTTGTTTCTAATTTTTAGATAAAGAGATGGTAACATCAATATTTGAAAAATACAACTAAGTGACGTGCTAGCCTAGTTAACATCGATCTCGATGAATTATTTTTGAGGGCTGTGTATAAACAAAATTATTCGAATTTTGAACTTGTGTCATATTTTTCTCATGAAAACAACAACCATTAGTATGGTAAAAAATAAATCTGTTCGTATCGAGTTTGTATATAACTGGGTATCATTTATTAAAAATAAGTTTGAATGCGTCATCGCTGAAGCGGACCGGAGCGGAGCGGAGCGGAGTGGAGACGTGCGGAGTCGAGCAATCACAATAGTGAAGCGGAGCCGAGATTCAGATTCCCCTCAAGTGATTGGTCGATTCCGCAAGTCTCCGCTCCGGCCCGCTCCGCTTTGCTTCAGTGGAGACGCACCCATAAGCTGTTATGTGAATTTTATGTTAGAGATTAATTTATAGTTCTTTCTTTGTGTAATGCTCATTGATTAATGACCTTAAACGTGTAGGTACTTACAATAGAAATGAATCTAACTTTTAATTATCATTTTAAATACGTATCCAAGTCAGACAAAGCAATACCTTCAAAGTTACATCAAAGCGTCTCAGTCATCCCGGTTCCCCTGCCGGTGTCCTCGAAGCGTTTCCTGTTGAAGATTCCACTCAACCTTCGGGATATCCTCCTCCTTCCTGTCAAGAGAATTGCGTTATACATATCTATCCGTACGAGTTTCTTTTGAAGTTATTGAAATTACAAATTTTCTACGGTTTCAACCCCCATGTCTCCGTCATTTCGAAAAAAGTCCACAAAACATTTTATAGAACCTACTCACAAATTTGTTGAGAAATGTAGCCTGTATGCGAGAATCGAGCCGGAAATCCGAACAAGTCAACATACATATTTACGAAAGAATTCGCTGCGTTCAACTATTATATAACCCGGGACCAATTCCAAACTGAAATCTTACATAGATGGACTGTTCTATATTTGCTTTTATATGAATTAAGAGTCTAAGAGAGTAAATATGTTTTACAACGAAATATTTTATTAAGCTACTTAAATGTCTTAACGGAGTTGTTTAATATTATTGCTAACTTTACGTCATAGTGTCATTAAACAAAATCTCCCGTGACGTCACGCGCAAAAAAACTCAACGTTATTAATAGATTGAGACACAAAATGTCCTCAGATAACGTTGCGTGATCATAAATCGTTCCATTCATGTTTAAAAAAAGATGTCCTATACGATACCGCGTCCGGTCACAAAAACCGCGACAAAAGTACCTGAGCAGGTACCATTATTGGCGCTAGTATCGATCAGTACCTACTCATATACATCATAAGCCGCTATACCATAACAATCTGTGATATATTGAAAAATACGCTCTTTCCATTTGGCCAGTACTTACATGTCGACAGAAATATTGCAAACGTAACGCAACTATAAAAAAAAAACATTCTGTATTTTTGAATTTAGAATACGAAAACAAAATAACGCGTTAGAATAACCTTATACAGTAACATCAAGTTGATGTGTCTGTTGTAAATATGGAAAAGTAAAAATAAAATTGTAATGTTAGTACGAGGTTACTTTAAATTAGACCACCGATAAAGCTGGTATTTGTGTACCACGCTGTTTAATATATTTAATAAGTGATTAACAAAGTTCCGAGTGAATTTTTGGGATTGTCGACGTGTCTCGATTATGGAAATTATGATAAATGTTGATGGTGGCGTTGTTGCGCATAGTTTGCCCGCGGGGGGCGCTACTGGCGTCCTAACTTATAGCAATAGGGTTGTGCATATATCGGCGTTACAAAAAAATTAAAGTCGATTCGAACATCAACTATGGCATCAAATCATTTTAGATATTTTTTTAGGTGTACGAGTTTAGGTAGGAAGTTTTCAAAAAGCAAAACATACAATTAAAATATAATAATATACATTTTGATGACTAAGGACATAGAAATCCAATATGTACAGTACACGTCAAATATAGTTACTGATAACGCAATTTTAAATGTCTACATCTACATCTTCATTTTCCCAAAGGAAGTCAAGTAAGTCATCAGGTTTTCGTTTTTTTTTTAATATACTTATAAATAACGGTGTCAGCCCTGGGCGGTAAGACAGGCGGCGTGAACACCGAACCCACCATATTTCAACTCCCATTACTACTTAAAACGGTAGAGTTATTCAACGATAGGTATCACACGACAGCTAAAAAAACACACAAAAAATGTCCACCGAATAGTGAAGCCGGGTGATAAATCGATAGCTACAACACTACCATTAATCTCTTCCTTGTTTATGAATCGGGGTTCGTCAATGAAACTGTTTTTATCGATACGCGGCCCGTCACTACGGCATGGCACCCGACTGCGCAACTTTAGTGTCGCGCATATTCTATCCAATAATAATTACGAACCATAAATGGAATGTTAAAATTTTCAAATAAAGGAACCGATTTCGTTGTTTTATTAGTTTATTGCTTTACAGCGCTGTAAAAGTGGCCAGTGAGAAAAAAATACATATACAACCTACAAGGCGATACCTCAAATTATTCCACATACGACTTTATGCCCTGATCTTAAAAAGTTGTAAAGTTCGTTTTGAGAGGTTGTTTTAAAACCGCCGTGTGCGTTTTGGAAATGGAAAGAGGTAATAAATAAAGAAACGTATAGAGCTATAGGGCCCTTTTGCCACTGATACAGATGTCTTGAGCCTGATAGCGGCGGATACAAAACGGAGTAACATGGATATCACATTAGTCCGGTGACAGGCGGCCGGTGGGAGCAGTTTGTACTTATCTAACCTGGGTGCCAAGGTAAGTACTTCGATTAACCCACCTCGATATAAGCCGTATTTTATTCAAGCCTTAAAAAGTTATATAAAAATTCTATACGCCATATTTGCATAGGGCGTAAACGACTCGCTTCTAAAGTTATGTATTGAACGTTTGATCGTATTCAGTCGGATTCTAAGAAAAAATAAAAGCTTTATATAAGCGAGTGTCGTGACACTTATCTTATATCGACTAAAACAAAGAACAAAGGCGAGCCCTTTTTGTCTCTGCCCGAAAAAAAGGGAAATTTCTCTTTTTTCCAATACCAACTACCGTCGACGCCTATCTGCGATCGACTACTCGAACTGTTCGATACCGAAAAAAAATAAAAATACGGGGCACATATTTTGGCGGCAAATAAATCACTGGCCGCTAAACGAGGTTATACGAAATTTATGGAGGCACAGCTACGAAACCGAACGCTACAAACAAAAGAAAAAATACTAGCGTTCGTAATTCAAACGGACCCAAATACGAGGCCGCTACTTTCATTTCGGGTTTAAATCTTCAGTTTTAAAGTTGGAATTTGGCCGTTTTTTTGTTACTGTTTAGACTTTTTAGTCCGTGTGTCGGTAAAAGGTGATACTACGAGAGGTTAGAAGCAGATGCGACAACTTCATTACTGTATAAATTACTACTGTTACTGCAAGGAAGCTTTTTTTATAGTTATTTACGACTCCAATGCTGACGAATGTGTATAAAATATATGATACCTTTTATTCTCGCGTTTACGGCGCCAGATAATCACCGCTTTTTCTATTTCTTTTAGTTTTTATACTGTCAGCTGGTTAGGTTAATATAGTTTTTAATTGTTATTTTATTGTTTCGGGGTAACTTTTATGAACAGGCATATTCAAATTAAAATAAAATACAACGCCATATTTAACCTTCTAGTAAGTTTTCAGACATTATTATAAATGGTTGATGAAATAAGTGTATATTAGGATATCTGAAAGGCGATAAGCTTATTTTATAACTTAGAATATTTACTTTAGTAAAAAGATTTATTTCCATTCCAAATTGATTATTCCATAGTGTCAAGTACTATATGAAAATAGCATTCTATACTAAAAAGCCTGCGACCGTATCAGCTGGCACGAACGCCCTGAGCAACGACCAATATATCTTGAACCCAATCTCAAACTACCGAGTACATAACTGGAGCTCAACGTAGCCTGGTATGGGCATTTAAAGGACAAACACCATTATACTAGGACACACCAACCATAGCTTAAGTGTTAAAACCGAGCTCAACTGATACTGGTCTTGAAAAACTACTATAAACCGACCCGCTAGCCTTTGAATATAATATTAAATCGCTATTCAGGTTATAGTAGGTTTCTTTATTTACACTAGCCAATATTGGAGATGATTCAACGTATAAAAGTACCTAGTTTTATTAGAGCTCATCTGTCATGCCTTTTCTATGCAGCATAGGTCATTATTCTGGATTTTAAGGACTCTAACTTGGTTTCCTTCGTGACGCCTTCATGCCAGTATTAAAACTCTTTTGTTAGACTGGTCATATGAAACTCTCAGGTCCATATAGACTGGTTAGTATGTCCATTATAGATTGGACTATGGTCTTTGAGATTTTTTAAGGGCCAAGAGCTCATGTGAGCTTGGTTTTGGTTATCGGCTGGCTAGTAAAACGCGTAAATCAAGGCGAACAAACAAGAGACGGACCGTCAACGCGGATCGCGATCTAGAAAGCCCTTATTCCGCTGTTGATCAAAAAGGGCGTATACGCGTTCAAACCAGACGCGTATACGCCCTTTTAGTTATTGGCGTGTAAGAAAAGTTAATTTTAAATTAAAGCAGGGCGGTTCACAAAGGTTTATGGTTAATCTAAATAGTTTGACAGCACGGCGAAGCTCAAAATTGCCGTTTTTAATGTTTTTGGCTTGGACTCGTGATATTAAAGTCGTTATATTTCAGTTCACAGTTTAATTACGATGTCGTAAATGTATTAACCAATTTGATGGTTTGAGTAATAAGTAGACGCATTGAGATTAATATTGGATTTTCGGGCTAAATTAATATTAATATTGTTAATTATTGGCGTTATTGTAAAAGGAAAATGAGATAATTAAACCAATTTATGGGAATATATTATGCTGTGTATTTTGTAAATGCTACATTATATTCAATGCTATCTGATTGAACATTATTAATTGACATTTGACTGGTTCAGTGACTGTGAAAACATATCATCCCGAATTGACCCAAAATCATACCAAATTCAAAAACAGAATTCATATTCAATCTCCAATAATTTAACGTTCGCAGAACAATTAGTTCGTAATAATGACTCCAGTGGAGCATTTTACGCCGCGAATTGTACGTTAAAAAAACGTCGTAACCGCCACGGAGAAAGGTATCGACGGCAAAAGGCAGAAAGGTCGTTAACGCCAAGGGATATCAATGGCGTATACTATGTTTTCACAGTTTAGAAGTATACGCCGTATTTGTGTTTTAGATTTAAACAACGTAAAAGGCGTTTTTAGCGTACGCATTGTTTACAGTGCATTTATAGCTCTGGCGGAATGTACCCGGTATTATAACGCGTTTTACGACGGCATTCTTATACTGCCTTACAATAAACTGCGCGTATAATCGTAGGGCTGATTTTAGGTTGTAAAGGACTTAACGATATTTAGAAAATTATTGTAACACATTTGTGATTCGGTTAGTCGATTTGGTGGAGTAACCCTCGATATTCAACAGGGTGGCGCCATTTAGATCGGTCTGTATGGGAAAGTCTGAAACTATAAGACATACGAAGATCTGTTCTTAGGAACCATGTCATCTATTTTAATAAAAATAAAAATTGCATTCATAAATTAAATAAAAAAAAGCTGTAGGTACTCAGCTCGGGAATCGAACCCGGACGAAGTGAAAAATTAAACTAACATTATTTCTACTTTGATATCAACTGTGTAGGTCTAGAGTAGTCAATTTTACTAGGAAACATGATGTCTGAAATGAATAAAATACATTGTATTCATAGTTAAAATACATTGCTTTCATATTCTTTAATTTATTTTTCAAATCATCCGGGTTTGATTCCTGAGCTGAGTACAGGTTTTTATTTAAATGTATGAATGCAGTTTTTATTTTCATTAAAATCGATGACATGGTTCCTAAGAACAGATCTTCGTATGTGTTATAGTTTCAGACTTTCCCATACATACCGATCTAAATGGGCCACCCTGTATATAAAGTTATCAATGGCGAACGTTGCCTTAAGGTTTCCTTAATCGTAAGTTACGTATGGGATGGTAATATAAATGTTTACATTAAACCATTGACATAGATCAAAGAAAAAGTGAAATGTGTAACCTGGTGAAAAACCGCGGGAATCGAACCTTTCCGCTACCCTGACGCCCAAGCAACCTTTTTCGAATTTTTCGTTATGCTTTGTGTGTCGGTCTTTGCACTGTATATGTCAAAGACTCTACATCTTAGCGTTAGTTAGATGTTTTGTTTAAATAGTAACAAGTAAGCTATTTTTTTTTTTTTTTTTTTTTTTTTTTTTTTGTATGTAAAAATAAACAGTTTATGTTTATGTTTTTTTTTGTTATGTAAGCTATTAATTCTAAGCAACTTGAAGTTCATTAATGAAATAGTGTATGCCCGGATAGCTGCCATCATACCCGATAAATCAATGCCCCAACGCTTTCAATGCAAAAACTGCTACATTCGTTCAAACTGATCGCTGCGGACAGAAGTAGGTATCTACTGACGACAAACAAACTATCTAATGACGACAATCAAAATATCTACTCACGACAATCAAAATATCTACTCACGACAATCAAAATATCTACTCACGACAATCAAAATATCTACAGAATTCTTCTAGGTTCTTGGAAGCAGTAGTTTTTGCACTATTTTCTATCGTTAACAATTAATAACTTGCTGCAAGACACTAATAAAGATGATATAAAATCACTGTTCCATAAAATCCTGTCCCCTCCTGTGCCCTAACCCTTTATTATTGTGTTCTGTGCTGTTGCTTTTAGTCTGGTATCAGCTGTGATATACTTATATTATTCTTATTTTCTTTTATTAATACGTATGTTTATACATATTTATGTGTACTTATCTGTAAAAGTGTATGACTTTTATATTTGTATGACATTTAAATGTTACTTTCATATCATTTAGATTCTCATCTCATCACCTACTCATTTCTGTTTATTTTTATTTTCCTTGTTACCTCAAGGTTGTCTGAAATTAGTACGTACTGTTGTTTTATTTTAAGATTTCTCAAGTAATCTCAGTTATATATTCCCTACTCTTTGAGTAATATTTTTCTTGCTGGTGTGCAATAAAGACTACCGTATTATTTTCTTCTAAAGACTTATGACAGCTCGTCAGATACTCTTTATGAAACGTCAAAAACGACCTGTTAGTGTGAAGTTTCTATGAAATTACCGGCCAGTGACGTCATTAATATCAGTAGTCAAAACACGTCTTCTTTTAGTTTTTGGCCAATTAAAAAAGTACAATGTTCAAAAGTTAGAGGTAGTTTATTTGGTTCCGTGTTTTCTAGTGTGTTTAGTGGGTTCAATTATACAATTTATTTTCACTTTAATACCGTATTGTTGTATTGTACTGTGCAGATGATACTTTTGTTTCAAATTATGGCAATAACTGCAAATAAATACCGATTTGAAATACGATAACGAAAACTACAAAATACCTTTGTTATTTTCTATTACCGATTCATTTTCTCAACAGACATCTGAAGTACATTTTCTTTGAACGTGGTCTTTGTTTACTGTTTCGTATCTTAATTATTGGCATTTAAAAGAAGCTTAACGTCTATTTAAAATGTAAATGTAAATAAACAGACTACTGCTACCACATAGAATAAGTACCCACTTATATTTCTCTCAAAGATTTTCCTTAAATAATAATATTGCAATATTCTTTGAACATTTTCTTTGGGATTAATTTCTCTTCTGTCCTTTACGACATTCTCTTCGTAATAGACGTTTGAGAGAAAATTGCTGGACTGTTCGCTTCGCATTTTCTTTTTACGTCCAGTTGTTTACTTTACTTAATGATGGTCGTTTGAAATAAGACTTGAGACTCATGAGTGTTGATGTGATGAATTATTACGTTACTACTTTAAATAATATGCGATTGATATTGGTATACATCTATCTGCTATAAAAGGAATAGCCTAAAACTATTCAGGGTGGACCAGATCGAGGGACTTTTAAGCAAACAGGGAATTGTTCAGACTGAGTACTTAATTTTTCACCAATGAACTATTTATGTCAATATTTCTATCAATTTTTGAGATACAGTTAGTTAAACATTAGTGTAAAAATCTGCACATATCAACCCTAGCATCTTTTGAACACCGCTTAAGTTAAAGACAGGTGTCATTTAAAATGTAAATAAAACCTTTGAATTAGTAGGGTTGTCACTGATTTTAAAATATTTTATTTCGATGATTTTTTTAAACTTTTAAATCCAGCTTTACAATTATAATAGGTCGATTGTAGATCACTCAGACGACACTATCCTGTATAAGTAATATTCTAAGAATACCTCAAAATTTAAAACACCCCCAACACAATAACTCGTCATCATGAGACCCTCATTCAATGAGTGATATAGAAAGTGCTATTAGGAGCTACGATAAGATAGATAGACAGATACGTACACTAGATAGATAACTATATAACTAGATGTGAGGTATTTCGGTAGGTCCAACAATCCATCAGCATTTTATTTTTCCAGATAAGACTTGCCAACCAGTGATAAATCTATAATTATAATTAGATCCAGAAAAAACATGCTACAGGTCAAGGTTCTTGTAGCTCCTAAATAAAGCAGTCTATCAATAAGTTCTTTTCAATTACTAAACATCATTAGCCTTCTTGAAATATGCTTTAACTGATCCATAAATATTTTTTTCTCAAACATGCAATGTAATATTGTCTTTACGTTCCTTATAATAGGCTCGGAAGTATCGCTTTTTGGGCGCAACAACTCGAGAGGACTGTAAAGGGATTTCATACTGCTTTTCAGGCCTAGGCCTGCAAAGTAACTTTTTTTTGGTTTCAACAACAAGGTCATTCACACAGCTGGCTGGTTTGACAAAAAGCAGGTTTTGTTTTTAAAGGTTGGTTGTTAGACTAAAATGTCCTATTTGTCAATTAATAAAATGTTGTTCTTTGAAGTATATTTTTTTATTTCATTGTATGTTTGAGAAAAGCACTATACATGCCTCGTCGTGAAAACGGATTCCCGGCCTCGTATCACTATCCGGCCTCGCTCGCACGCTCGCTCGGCCGTATATACCTACTTGGCCGGAAATCCTCATTTTCCCGGCCTCTGATGTAATGTACTATTTTTTCATTATATTGGTTACCTACTAAGCCTCTGGTTTCGTGACTCCAAATGCCTTCTATTCCTAGAACTATTATGGACACACCTACTATAGTTACGGTATTGATAACTTTTACGCCCAAAACTACTGATCGTTTGATAAAAAATTGTCACGAACGGCCGGACATGTTTTGAACTTGCATGGAGTTCATCATCAGGGACATTTATTAAAGTCTCATTATATCTTTATTGTCTATGTCTAGGTTACTAAGGCCGTACATGTTTCGAAGTTCCATGAAGTTTGTCATCAGGGACATCGATTCTCATTAGTTCTTTATTGTCTATGTGTCTGGGGATTATCAAAATTCGAATGCTAATCCTAAATGGCCGAGACTACTGGCCAAGCTGTTAATTATACTCGACCGAAACTACTGGTCGGCTGAGGTGTTGTGCGTTGGTTTAGTAGTTTTTGTTGGCAACAGGGTTTATTGATCGTTAAAATGCGGCGTTCTTTGGCTGTGAGTGGAGTCGATATGAGATACGAGCGGGAGCGATCGCGGAAGAGTAGACTCATTTATTTTAACGTCATTATGAAAAAAAAAAAAAAACAACCTGTATAAAAAAAGTAAAAAGTAGAAGTTAATAATAATAATAATGTCATAAGAATGAAAAGCAATAATAATAATAACAGCCAAGATCATTAAAATGTCAATAATACTAGAATTTCATCATATTAACAATAAAACAATAATATAGGAACAACGATAATTACGAGTAAATTGAAGTCATAAATTAAATTGTGACAATCTTTGATAATCCCCGAGTAACCTAGACATATATAATAAAGAGGCGTATAACCGATGTCCCTGAACATGAACTTCATGCAAGTTCGAAACATGGCGAGCCGTCCGTGACGACTTTTTGATCAATTGATTAGTAGTTTTGGGTGTGAAATTATCAATACCGAAACCAGTAGTCAGAAGTCTTTCACAGACTTTGTATATTCTATTAACGTACAATAAATTATTTTACGCAGTAAAAGTTTTTGAAAGAAATATTTAACTAAATTTGGAATGACTATTGTTTAAGAGATAATTTATTATTATCTTTGTAATTTATGAATGATGAGATCAACAAAAAATAAAGTAATGAAAATTTACGTTTTGTCAATGGTATACATTTGGTTTATTTTTTCTACACGAACAGTTTTTTTTTGTATACGTCAGGGTTTCAATCGCAATATAGATTGTTACTTTCAAAATTATCTTTGATCGTTTCTGCTTATACCTTATACCTGTTCCAACTCGCAGGGCACAGTTGATAAAACGCAACTGAAAACAATGCCCAGCGCCCATACCCGTGTTACGATCGCTTTACGACGCAGTTGTAAACTTCCCCACGAGCCTTACTGCAATCCGGACCGAAGCGTCTACCTCCCTCCCTCTCACTCCACAAAGTCCACATCATCAAGAACAGGACGAAAAGTAAAGCCAGCTCGGCGCGGGTCCAATGTGTGGTGGAGATTTCAAGCGCCACGGCAACCGTTTTATTAAGGAAACTGGCCGCTAATAAAAAGTATGGCCGTTTTGTTCGAAAAAAAGCTTTTCTAAATACTTTTAATTAAAACGACGTATAAAGAACGTGTAAACTTTTGATTTTTAACGTTTGAAAGATTAAATCTGTATTAAAATTAAATTATTGCCCACATAAAACGGGAGAGTTGATTTAAATTTAAATACGCGCTTTTTTACACTCTTTAGTCTTTTGTAACTTATCGATAGCTACATTTTAACTCCTGTTCTGCTATTCAAAAGATGTAATCTGCATTTAAATAAGGAATGAAATGTTATGACACCGCCGGCTTTTTGGCGTCAACGATATCTTTTTTAGGGTTCCGTAGTCAACTAGGAACCCTTATAGTTTCGCCATGTCCGTCTGTCCGTCTGTCCGTCTGTCCGTCTGTCCGTCCGTCCGCGGCTTAGCTCCGTGATCATTAGTACTAGAAAGCTGAAATTTGGTATGAGTATGTGTATGTATCACGCCGACAAAACGGTAAAATAAAAACTAAAAAAAAAATTTTTTTTCGGGTACCTCTCGAACACCTAAAGTGGGGGTGATTTTTTTTTTTCGTTTCAACCCTAGTGTGTGGGGTGTCGTTGAATAGGTCTCTTGAAAATAATAGGGGTTTTCAAACATTACTTTTTGATAAAGTCAGTAGTTTTGTAAATATTCGCTCCGAAAATAAAAAAAATTGTGTCCCCCCCCCTCTAACTTTTGAACCACAAGTCAAAAAAATATGGAAAAATTCATGTTAATGCGGCCTTATAAGTACTTTCAATGAAAACTATATTGAACAAAATCGGTCAAGCCGTTTTTGAGTTATCGCCAAATTTCATATTTTTTCTTTAAAAGGTCGTAAGTTGACTTCCAGAAGGTAATAAGTGATTACAGTTTCTAGGGCGTTTACGACCTTTTTATAGAGCTTAAAATCTGTCTTAACTTAAACCTCGGGCTTAAAACAGCAGTTTATTGTGAAGGATGAGCAACTACGGAACCCTACACTGAGCGTGGCCCGACATGCTCTTGGCCGGTTTTTTTTTACGTCTTATGACTAAGATATGATAAACAAAATGCCATAAGGTGTCAACGTTTGAAATCGAATACAAATTGAAATAAATTACGGTAGATTTTTAAACGGGTTATGTGTATCATTGCAATAAACTTACGTTCAATGCCATTTGGGCGTATGTGTATTATGGGACTATACTCTAACGGAAAAATTCTAGGAAAAAATTTAACTTTTTGCCTTAAATATACAACTCAAATACTTTCTTACAATAAATGAATTTTATGCAGAATGTTATTATAATTTTTGCTAGCGAATTGGCACAGCGACTTTTCTGGTATGCGTTGGTAATACTTCATACATTTATTATAATTGTGTGAATTTGTGATGTTATCCAATTAAAATGTAATTATAATGCACTTTGCGCTCGTTTTTACGGTTTATAAATTAAATTTTAAACGTATTGTTTTATGTGGTTATAAATTAATAGTTAAATAAGCATTTTTGATATAATGATGAATTTTAAATGTGGCATTTATAATTCATTATGTACATAACGAGATTTATTTCACTGTTAATGACTAAGTTTTTTTATACTTATATTTTTCTTAAGTTATAATAAGGGTGTTTATTTTAGCAGACAAAGGGACTTAAGCTGTTGGTTGTTTACTTCTTATTAAAGTTGCAAGTTTTTTTTTATACGTATTATGTTGAGTCGACAAATGCTTCCAAATATATCTGAAATATCCTTTTATCTTTAACTATTTTTGTGCACATTGTCTACTTCGACATCTAGGGCGTCACTGCAAAAAATAATTCGCTTCTTTTACGTCCCTTTTTAAATATAAAGAGCAAAAATGACGTAACCACCAACAGCATCCCCAAAGGACATTTTCACATGGTTTTTGCATCGGCTAATATTTTGTCCAACCCAGATCTGAACCCCGAATACCTGGAGATGGGTTTCCGAGGCGGCGGCAGCCTGGGCTCCACGTCCCGCACCAAACGGATGAGGACCAGCTTCAAGCACCACCAGCTGAGGACCATGAAGTCGTACTTCGCGATCAACCATAACCCTGACGCCAAGGACTTGAAGCAGCTCAGCCAGAAGACTGGCTTGCCGAAGCGGGTGTTGCAGGTGAATATGAGTTTTGATTGTGGTTGAAGTTTTATGAACAGGCCTGAAACAGTTCGGGTTGAAAGTGAAGCGATAGGTTATATGTGCGTCATTCAACTGTTTGTCTGTCTTTTCAAAAGGGCTTACTTTTGTATGGGTTTCGTAGAGAAATAAGACCCTCTGAAAAGACACTCCTAAACTGTTTTCTGTTGCTTGCTATGGTGTTGTTCCCTGGATCACTATTTAAAACTACGATTTTCTGCTATTATCTACCTTTCTAATTGCAACAGTTATAAGCCCATTTTCCGAGATTTTATCTCAGTTCCCATAACATTGCGTATGTGGCTTAAACATTTTTGTTTTTAATGTCAGTGAATTTTCAAAATTACTTTGCATTTAATCGGCCCGTTATAACTACTAAGTTATTATTATAAGTTCAAAATAAATACGTCTTTAAAATAAAAATAACCTTCGGTTCTGTTGTTAATTTTTTGTCCAACTAAGTACCAGTTCTAATCGATAAAAATACCAGTTTCTTTATAACTCGCTTATCACTTCCTCTGGTTTTTATAATCACTATATTATTACTGTTGAAGGCCTGTTCATTTAATTTCGACTTGCATTTTTATCTTAAAATAGAAGGAAGTAAATTCATTCGAAAACAAATTCACGTGAGTTTACATGAAATACGTATTTGTTTCGTTTTAGTGAAATGTCCTTTGATTTTGTGTTGATTTAGATCAAGTCAAATCAAGCCGTTTAATCTCTTGTTGCTTAATTTTATTTAATACAGGAACAAGCGATTAAAATGTACATTACAACGGACAGCACTTAAAACAGGGTGATGAAAACGGTAATTAAACAAAAATATTTTTTTAAACCATTTTATAAAAAATGGTACAAAATGGTTGTAAACGCCATTACAACTCCGGTTTTTACGACTTGATAAAATTTTCCTAAATCACATGATCAGAAAATGTCTAATTGTTGTAAAAAAAGTCGTTAAAAGTCGTTTACAGCCTTTTTCACGCGATGAACGTATGCGATGCATTTAAGTACACATTTTAGCGTAAACTGGTACAAGCTAATGCGAAATGAATGTACGGGCATGGTGCGCGTACGATCGCCCGATCTTTGCGCACTGCGAACTCTGTAACTAAGTATTTGAGTAATTCAACAAAGCGACTCATGTTTTCACGGTTCAAAGGATAAGGTGCAAAGTGGTAGGTGAGAATTCCACTGAAGATATTTGCCTGCGGTTTGAGCAGTGACCAGAGAGGATCAGAATGCGTTGGAGCAGTGACCAGAGAGGATCAGAATGCGTTGGAGCGGAATAATAGCTTCACTTGGATCGGAGTGACGTCGTGGCCAACTAGACCGCACTGTGTCTATGGCGTATTCAAATTGCCGCAGACTCGGTCTACAGAGCAGCAGAAGTCTACATACCGTAAGCGAATGTTAGTGTTGTATAGGATAAGGATTAAGGAACTCAACTCAAAACTTTAAATACTAAAGCAGTAAAATTTGGGCAGTAAACAACAAAAGAATCATGAAGAGGATGAAATCAGCTTTTTATTTGATTTAACCGAGTACTGAACGCGGCGTCACAATTACATTTGGCATCGTATTTTGATTCCTAGAATAATTTTTTTTTATCCCTAACTTCCGATTGTAACGCTCTTCCACTCATAATGATTGATCAAAACACAAATACAACAGTATAAAAACAAGAAAACGTCTGTTGTCTCTTACGCCATTTGTGACAGTTGTCGCTATAAAACATATGTAACGTATGCGCCAATTTAGAACACCGCCACGCTTCGCAAATTAAGATGTATAATCTTCCAAATGAACCTTATTTTCAGCTCCATTTTTACAGCAACACTATCATTCTCTTATTTCTTCGAAATAGAAGCTTATTCTCCGTAATAAGTTAGAATTTGCAAGAGCTTGCTATACGGTGCGTGGATGGGAAGGGCGTAAGTGTATCGTTTTTATAATGTGAGTTACGACATTCTACTCTTGTGTCGGGTCTGTTATAACGCCTTCTCAGAACTCTAGAAAAATAAGTGATATTCTTGAAAGAAAAAATTGTTCAGCACTCTAGCTGAAAAGGATTACGTTATCATAAAGTTAGTTAGAGCTTTGAAGACATTTCAGTGTAGATAATTATTTTCTTCGTAGTAAATTGGCGTATTAGGTTGTAATGCTATTATTATCAAGGGAGAGATGTTATTAACCTACTTACTTACATGCTTCGTTATTCTAATATATAGAATGAGCTAAATATAGGATGTGTGTTATTGTTCCCATTATTTTAGCGATAAAATTGTGCGATATCTATAAATAAAATAAATAAATAGTAAGGGTCAATCATACACAGATCGACCTAGTCCCAAACTAAGCAAAGCTTGTACTATGGGTACTAGACGACTATATACATAATATATGAATAACATCCGTGAGCCAGGAACAAATATTCGAGTTCATCACACAAATATTTGCCCTGGCCGGGATACGAACCCAGGACTGCCGGCTCAGTAGCCGAGCCAACTGCGTCGTCAAAACTCACACAGCATACAGACACAGTCATATAGCACTCTTCTGTTGACTACTTCTATTGAGTCTGAGGCTGTATGACAGGACACGTGTCATAACATAAAAACAAAAAAAATAAAACAATAGAAGCGAGTTCGAAATTCAAAAATTAAAAGTTGGTAATAGTTCGTTCAAACAGCGACCGTTTGAGGGCGCCCGGCTAGAACATTTTAAAGTGCCGCAACCGGGAACAACTAACTTTAACCGTTTTATTTTCAACTTTTTTGTACTTGAATAGGGTTACTCTTAGTTTGAAGTAGTTTGACACGTTTTGTTGTAAACTATGCAAACAAATTAAGATCGGTATAGTTCTGAAGCACAGAGGCCGTTGGTTCAATTCATTAGAGAGTGTTACTGCACAACAGACGCTAGATGCAGATGTTTTTTCACATACCGCTTTTGCCGACTACTATTGCACAAACGTGTGAGATGTTTAATGTCCTATTAAGAAACTAAGATACTTTGTGAAGTTCTCTTGCCCATATCACGTGTATAGTCTATGAAATTTAGGTTTACTGTATCTTTAAACTTAAAGAACGTAGATTTTTCTAATCCTCAGAATAATTCAGTTGATATATAACTAGATTTATACATTAGGTTAATAAAATAATAAAAATAACTACCTACGAGAACCGAGTTAACCACATGAAAGAATTGAAAAAATCAGAGACGTGTTTACTTGTTTTAGTAGAACAAACTGATTTTGTGTGAGAGGCAAAGAGCAAAAAAAAACGTCTAAATAAGCAATACGTTATAAAACATTTCTGTGTCACTTCTTTCTCGAAAAACATACGAATTTCGACCGCTTATATAAACCTTAGGCTTTGACTGTTTTTTTTTTTTTTTGTATGAAGGCACCCGCCATTTTGGCATCCGCCTCACACAATAGGGTATTTTAAAGAAGAATACCTAACTATATTCTTCATTTCATTTTAGTACATAGTTCATTTTAAGAAATGCGGGCGGCGTTCCTTCTGAGTTTCGTTCTTTTCCCGGCGGCCATGTTTTTCTTTTTCACTGAGAACAATAGGTTTTGAGACAGTTATATAAAACGTAGCTAAAATATAAGTAGATGTAGATATAGGTGTGTTGTTTATTATATTTTTGCGGTTGTCAAGATTTTAGGGTTTATTTTTAGGGTTCGTACCCAAAAGGGTAAAAACGAGATCCTATTACTAAGCCTCCGCGTTCTTTCGTCTGTCATCAGGCATCTCCTGAACCGTGACAGCTAGTCAGTTGACATTTTCACAGATTATGTGCTTCTGTTGCCGCTATAACAACATACGACAGCAAAAAAATGTTTTTTTTTTATTGTACGGAACGGAACCCTCGGTGCGCGACTCCGACTCGCACTTGCTCGTTTTAACCCACGACAAAAATGTACATAAATATAAATTATTGTTTTACGTACATATGATTTACGAAAAAATTACTTACTGTTGAGTTTCTTTCGGCTTTCTTCTCAACAGCGGTCTCCTCTTAGGAATTGCCGGTAGATTCACAATCTGACTTGTAAAAGGCCCTTGTGGCCTACTTACTGAATAAATGATTTCATTTCATTTCATTTGATTCACACAAGTGACAGGATCTCGGGCTATTTTGCAAGTGAGAATTCCTAACTTCGTGGTTATGTCCAGGTTTAATAAGCATTTAAATGCCACAAATGAAGTGAGGTCATGATTACCAGCTGTTTGACTCGGGGCTTTATTAAATGTTCATTTATGTTGTTTATTTCTTACATAACCGACTGTATAACCGAGACGCGTGAAAAATACTTAAGTACACGATTGCGATGAACGTTTTCTTTTGTTTCATATGGGCATTGATTGCTATACCATCTATCGTTTATATATATATCAGGTATCTTTGTTTCATCACGCCGAAACAGATACATATATGGATTTTAACAAATTCTGGTAAGGTGCAGTCGCCATCAGATAGGTATATCGCAGCATATAAGGCGTTCATAAATATGTGAACATGTACTGTAACGCCCTGTCAATAAGAGTCGTGTTCACATATTTATGAACGTCTTATATGCTGCGATATATCTGATGGCGACTGGACAGTGGATTTCCAAAGATACTTTTTTACCCAACCACGGTAAAATAGAGGGTTTGGCGGACGAAGTCGCGATCATAATTTAATTTATCAGCATTCTACCCGTGCGATGCCGGGTTGTTATAGTATCAGGTATAAGAAATACCATGATATAGACCTATAGCCAACTCCTTTAACTTACCATTAAATTTAACATATTTGCGAGTTGCCATTGAAAATAGTGTCGCACCACATAAATGCTCTTGACAAATCAAATCATAAATCCACCTCCCCAGTCTTTCATTCAAACTCTTCTGTAAAATACGACTTTCACAGCGCCCACTAATTGCTTTGCCAAGCTATTCCGGACCTTGTTTCTATCATTATAAGCGCGTGACACTGAAGCAAGTTTGTGTTGATATTTATAACGGTACAACGAAAGTGTTAGGCCGTTGCTACGCTATCCTACGTCCTAATTAAGAGTTAGGGTAGTGACGTAAATAGGGAAGTGTTTAGAATACAGTATATAAGTTTATTGACCGAGCGAGGGAAGCGAGCGACTAAAGCTTGGCCTAAAATTATTTTGTGTTCGGATGTTTGGATGTTTAGATTTTCTGCCTAGAGATCGCATTCTCAAACCGGGTGATCAATTCAAATGGGTTAGTAGAGAGGTCAGAAAGTATAAGGGATAAGGAAATCTGTTCTCAGGAACCATGGCGTCGATTTTAGATTTAATAGAAAGTGCATTCAGTATCCTTTAATCGGAACCTGGTTAAAATTCTTAGTAGGGTAGGCCACGATGCTAAATCGGGAATATCGGGATTCACTCGAGCGTCATAGAGACCTATTGGGTTGCGAAGCTTAGATGATAAAAAGAAAAAAATGTCATATAAGATATACCTTTTCATCGGTGGGGGGAGCGGCTACAGATTTTCAAAAATGTAAAAAAAAACTGTTGCATGGACATACTCGAGCGCGTCAGATATTGATAGCATCCATGTCCTACACATTTTTAAAGATGTACGCATGTTAAACTGATTGTTTCCATGATGGGGGTGGTCATATCTACTTGAGGGTTGAAAATGAAAAAAAAAATTTTTTTCATCGGGCGCGTCAGATTTTCTAAGGGGATGTTAAGTGAACCTAAAAAAAGCTCTTATGTAATAATCTGACGATTTGCATGTGACGCAAACTCGCAGTTATTATTAGAAAGTGCAAAAAAAAATCGCCATTTTGAAATACACAAGCGCGTCAGATTAAGATATATATGGTTCATCTTTATGCCCTAGACGTGCTGTCTCATAATCTGACGATTATCTAGCGGGATTTGCCTAATCTGACAATAAAAAAACATTAACAGGAACTTGTGACTCAGAGCACTCTCCAGAAACAGGAAAATGTGATTCGGAGCTATTCCCAGAAACTTCCGATGCACTGTCATCTTCCATTACCTATACTTTGCCGCTGTTGTAAGACTCGCGGTATTTTTATTGCTACATATAAATAATTTATAGCACTGTGCGTGATTTACTTCATTTAATGAAGATTCTCTGGAAAGTTCAAGATTATCGTATGTTGTTTGGGATTTTCGGAGAACCGGTTTGCTCCGACTATATTCTAAAATATTTGCATATTTTTATTATGTTTCTAATGTAAAGTTATTTGTTTTTTGTAAAGTACTTTTATCACAAAATACACACTTTATATATATATAACTCATAGTACAGCTGCCGTCAAACTTTTAGAGCATAATCTTGACTGCGCAGTAGCCGATTTACCTACAAATGTAGTAGTAAATAAAAAAAAAATTAGCCACGCTCGAGAATGTCGAGATGAAGTTTTTTTTACAACTTTGTAGCCCTCCCCCTTCTTTACGTCACCTTTAAATTGTCAGATTAGAGGAATATACACACGTTTTAGCATGTAACCAACTCACCCTACCTTAATCTGACGCGCTCGAGAATTTCAGATGAACAATTTTTTTTTACTAATCTGATTTTTTATCCTTGACGGGCGGTCATATATATGAGGCTCATATTTGGTGGAAGTACCTATCCCCCTATATATTAATCTGCCGCGCTTTAGGTACTCCCGAAATCCCCTCTTTGGCTCTCCTACTATCTGTTAGTAATCGCACGTCGTATTGTAATTACAATTTTAACCAGGTTCAGATTAAAAGGTACTGAATGCAGTTTATATTAAATCTAAAAACGACGCCATGGTGGCTCTAATGACACATTTGGATTGTCACCTGGGGTACCTTTTTTTATTAGGGTTCCGTAGTCAACTAGGAACCCTTATAGTTTCGCTATGTCCGTCTGTCCGTCTGTCCGTCCGTCCGTCCGCGGCTTAGCTCCGTGATCATTAGTACTAGAAAGCTAAAATTTAGTATGAGTATGTGTATGTATAACGCCGACAGAACGGTAAAATAAAAATTAAAAAAAAATACTTTTTTTCGGGTACCTCTAGAACACAGTGGGGGTGATTTTTTTTTTCTTTTCAACACTAGTGTGTGGGGTGTCGTTGAATAGGTCTTGTAAAAATAATAGGGGTCTTCTAACATTATTTTTTGATAAAGACAGCAGATTTGAAAATATTCGCTCCGAAAACAAAAAAAATAGTGACCTCTCTAACTTTTCAAACACGGGTCAAAAAAAAAAACGAAAAAATTCATGTAAATAAGGCCTTATAAGTACTTTAAATGAAAACTATATTGAACAAAATCGGTCGAGCCGTTTTTGAGTTATCGCCAAATTTCATATTTTTTCTTTAAAAGGACGTAAGTTGACTTCCTCGGCTTAAAACAGCAGTTTATAGTGAAGGATGAGCAACTACGGAACCCTACACTGAGCGTGGCCCGACATTCTCTTGGCCGGTTTTCAGTTTTTCGAAATAATGGCCTAGATATAGGTGCATAAAACGTAAACAATTAAAAATAGTGCTTTATGAAAACAAACTCGCGAGGTGTACAAATAATATTGTTATCACAAAATAACCTAGTGGTCTGTGTAACGTCCATTTAAACGCGTTAAGTTCAATTCAGTTATAGCTAAAACTACGAGTATCTAATTCCATTATTCTCATACGTAGGTATAGGTACGTATAAAAACGTTGAATTAAAGATCATTAGTCTAGTTGATGATTGCACAGAAGAAACATTAATATTTTCCCAGCACTTCAACTCCAATTACGTTATTTGTCACTTTATACAGTGATCGCTTTAATCAGTAGTCTAACTTCATAACAAAGAATCAGTGCCATATTAAATCAACATTTTACGAACTTTACGCTTTTATATGGATGCAAACAGATCATATTCGAACATGTTTGTGTACTTATCGTCTGCACGTACAATTTAAAATGTCGATTATATTGACTGTGTTCACTGAAAATAACTCAATATTAAATAATACAAAGTCGTACTTAAAGTAAGTAAGTAACTTTTAAGTGACTTTAGTCCTTATGTTTGTAAGCGGTCGCTTAATGAGAGGACCGTCCTGTGTTCTGATTATAGGGTCATCGCTCACTGGCTACCGGACTTTATTCAAAAGACTCCAATCAAAAAAGGCCTAAAGGCTCAGACAATCTCCTTCTAATCTCAACCTTAGGGACATAGTCAGAAAAATATATTTAAAAGTTGAAATCGTATTGGAATTTAAGCCTTTTAAAAAGTCCTTTCAATCTAATATTGAATCGGTTAATCAATTTAATTGGTGCAATTAAAATAAAGGTCACGATATTAATGATATTATTTAAAGGACTAATTGTGTAGGTTAAGTATTTTATTGAGTTAATGTATTGCAATCGCAATTGCTTATTTTCCTGTTTTATTCAAAACGTAGCAAATAGTGAAATTTAATTATTTTGTAATAAATTAATAACTTTCCCCTTATTAAACTTTATTGCTCGACTCACTTAACCTAAATAGTATCCCGCAACTGTAAGTATAGAAGAGGAGACAGCATCCAAAAACCTCTTCCCTCGCAATTAAAATCAAATAAAACCAAATAAACAACCCCCTCTACCATTTCAGTTCTATTTCTGAACCGTTTTCATGCTCCGTTTTTACACAAATATGCCCCTACAATTAGTATCGGATGGTCACACCTCGCATACACTTCGATATAATTTTACTTTTAAGTACACTCCGTGACAATAATAACTTGAAACGTACTACGGAAAACCAACTTTGTAACATTCTTTGTAACGTCCGAATTCCCTTGAGTTGATTTACTAAAATTGAAGGTTTTCTGTCGACCGAAATGCGACTTTCGAGTGTTGTTCTCTAAAGTACGATTGAGTTTGGGTGTTGCCAGTGAGATCACAATCAAATGTCTAGTAATTAGTTGCAAGCATGACGCGCAGCGGATAATTTCCGCTCAGAGCGTTCAAAAGCTATCATTTGTCATTCTGTGGCGCGAACTCGCGCCACGATCACAGCCCCAGAACGTCCTAAAAACCTACGAAGCGACTCCAAAAACTTCCTTTTGTGACGCGGCGGCAAACGGACGCAGGCACCTAATTTATCCGAGTTATTTATTTTCACTGTTATTTATTTAGGGAAAAGTCCACATTAATCACAAATGAGGAGATTTTATTTACATATTCGGCTTTGATCGTGTATATTAGGGGCTCGTCGGGAATGTTTTACATTTAATTAACGAGAGGGCTCCTTCGCCCACTGGGCGTAGATTGAGGGGATTTCAACAATGTTCTTATAGAATCTTTGAATTTCTTTGCGTCAATAGCTTCAGTGTAATTCTAATTTAAAAATAGAACTTGTCATAGGTCTGTAACTTAATAATTGAGTCAATACAAAATAAATATTCAATTAAATTCTATTAACAATAAAAATACTCTTAAAAACTCACTTTTGTGCAGTGGAAGCGTGCTGGGCCCATAACGACTTAATAATTGAGTAAATACAGAGGGAAGTGAAGAAAGAGTTTAATGGAGCACAATCTGTATTGACATAGTAAAAGCGAGTGACATTAGTCTATTTAAAATATATGAATACAAAATGACAGTGTTCTTATTACAAAACCAAATAAACAAAAGTTTAACACTGTATCTGGTTTTGGCCCAAAATAAAATAATTCACTTATCTTTTTTGATCACAGATTCCACCTGAGAACGTTTCTTCTTGGTTATTAGGAAAATGCGATGAAATTGGTGATGCGAGCGCATCACTACAAGTGGCTATGAACGGTGAGGCGTCGCCTATTAACGCTGCTCGCAATGCACAGTAAATCTTTTTAACCGACTTCAAAAAAAAGGAGGACGTTCTACGTTTCACTGTATGTATTATTTTAATGTTAGTTTCTCAAGAATCAGACCCTGTCTCGATTCTATTACTCTTAAACATAATTAGAAGTAAACATCAACAATAAAAATGAAAAACCGGCTGCACCTAATTCAAACTTTTATACAAGGATGGTAAAATGCGAGAAAAATCGATTGAAATGACGTATGACAACCAGTGACGACACTTCAATGAATTCTGCTCGCATTTTGCAAACTCTGCTTATAAGTTACACACGCAAAGCTGTACAAAAACCAGTTGACAGGTTCCAATAGACAAGTCTTTGTAATAGCATTACCATTACACCCCTTATAAAACTAGCGGGCATCAAATCATCATTACAGCTGACATGTGATAGTAATTGGCTTGTGTTAAATTAGCCGGAGCGGCGAAATGTCTTTAGCACCGCATTCAATTGACAGTACATCCTTTCTACGCGTTACAAATATTGTCATATATTTTAAATATATAATTATAATACCCGCAAGTTTGTCCGCCTAAAACGTCTTTCATTATCGTAAAATGCGTGCAAAATTAATTGAAGTGCATAATAAGTGTCCCATAACCAACTTTGGATGACCAGCTATCCCTGTACCAAAATTCGTTAAAATATTCCAGCTGTGTCGCCGTCGTTAGCGGACAATGAATTTTTTACTATAAACAGATGGGGCTGTTCTGCTGGCGCATAAGAGTTACAGTTTCGTGTGCCACCACACTGACACACAAACATTTTACGCATTGTGAATTTATCTAATAATCTCGAATCATGAAAATGTAGCTTCGAATATCTAATCTAATCGGATAAAAGCATTCCTAAATGAAACTCTAACTCCATCTGTAGGTTACAACCTTGTTATACACTAATAATTGCAATCGTCTTAGACAATTAGACATATGTCTAGACCCCTCCTTTGGGTCATGATTTGTCGGTCGGTTTTATTTTAAAACGGTCGACAGAGACGCTTCACCTAACTTTCTAATGATACTCCATACGATGGATGAGTGCAAATTACATGCGACCACGACAAATGACCGCGCCTGCAAACACCGAAACCAAACAATATAACATATGTGGCGCCTGTACCAAGTTGTGTTGCAATAAAGAAAAAAGTATTTGTTTCGAGTTTTATACGAAGCCAGCGAGAATTAGCGAGGCTACGTGTATCGTGGTATGGGGGACCGAATAATGCTAAAATAATGATTAAATAGAAAAATCACTACGTAAGTGTTTTTGGTTCATTTATTATCTCTGTTTTGTATGTAGGTACTTAATAGCAGTATAAGACATATAGAAGTAAAAACACTACGGCCTTTTTACGTTACAATTCTTCAAGTTGAGTTACAATAGGTATATTAAACGTTCATGAATACAAACAAAGGTAGGGTATTTCCACTGAAATAAAGAGTACGTAACAGATAAAAATACAACTCATTCCCTTACAATTGAAAGCCATGAATATTCGAAGTAAAATAAATTTAATAGGCCACTTTTATAACTGAACGCGTAGGAAGCACATGTAAATAAACTTTTGGCTCAATTTTACCTGTTATTTATTAACTTCCAGTGGAGTCTTCAAATGGACATTGACGAGCGTAATCAGCTGTTTATAATTGACAAAACACGTAGAAATTGGTTTATATAGATCTTCATTTCTATATAAATAACAATTAACAATTTCTATATAATAATCTTATAATCTTTTATAGAAAAAAAATGTAGCCGTTTAGTTATTCTGAATAAAAAAATCATCACCTTTTTATTTACGATGTCATAAGAACATAGCTACCATTTTTTTAAAGATAGATGCAAAGAATCTTTTCCCTAGCTATGTGCAAGAGTTCTGTCAGTACCTCAAGTATTTAAACATGATTAGAAATGTAATTCAACTGAGACATAACGTCACTCACTATTAGTCATATAGATATACATCGCCGTATCGTCGCATCAGACGTTGACGGATGAACTACGTTGCATCATCCGGAAGAGATTCTTTTCCTACAAGGAACGTACCGGTTTTCGGCATACTGATAGCTAAATAAAACCTGCCAGGAATATAAAAAATAGTTAGTTTTATCTCCTGAACTTGAGCTAAATAGGTCAATAGATTCGCCTCTTTCCCGTAGACCTAATGATGCACAGTTAAGAATCTCACGATCTAACTGGTTAGGCCCGTGTCTGCATAAGCGGCGTTCTTTTTTCAATAATGTATTGAGATAAATACCACCTTGGTTCATTGAAGCTGTTATTTTATGACCGCTTTGTGTATAAATATGATGTAAATATTAAAATGAGAATGTAGTGCGGGCGCGTAACGTAAACCGAATGACATTGCTGAAAATCCATATGGCCCAAAATGCGACAAGCATGACTTAGATAATAGAAATAAAAAATGTGTAACATAAAACAGGTAGTTGTGAACCATTGATACAAAGATCAAAGCTCAAAGAAAAAAATTAATGAGTTTACCTGGTGGAAGAGACCAAGAATCGAACCCCGTACTGCAGGATTGCAGGTTAGGTAGTAAATGTCTTATTAATATATGTCTACGTACACGCTTATACTTTAATTTCATAATAAATAACAAACAGAGAATTCTGAAAATAGTGGCATCTGGGGTTAACGACACATGGGAAAACACATTATTAGCAGCTTACCGTTCTAATACCTAGCCGGGCAACAACTGGCGCTATACGAGATTACATAAAATTTGTTGACATACATCGGTACACATGTAATAAAATACAAAAAAAGTATCAAAATTTAGTACTCAGGTTTTAACCACAACTACACCCTACAGCAAAAATGTTAAGAAAAAGCAGATTTCTGTATTCCATCAGAAATCGCATGTCGTAATGTGGCGTGCCGGCGTGGCGTGATGTGTCAAGGCTCCTGAGAAACATACTTTAATAAACATAGTTTTTATACCGAGTTTTTGTATGCGCACCTCAATTTCAGAGCGGAAGAGGGTAATGATGCTTTTTGCACAAGTGACCTATTAGCCGGTTTAGTTGGACGATAATATTTTATCATTTTATTTGAATATATTATGCAATGTCAATAGCCTCGTCTATTTGCTATTCAAAAAGTACTTTTACCAAACGTGGGCGCAGCGCTGTTAATGTTACAATCATAATTATAGTGACTTTCCTCGCGTGATGAAGAGTTTGTCCATTGGGAGTTAAATAATTCTCTAAAAAGCATTACAACACAACCATGTATATATAAAAAAAAGGTTTTTTGATTAAAGGACATGCTGACGTACTGGTGTAGCTCATCGGAGGTTGTAAAACTTTTAGAGTAACATACAAGCTAGAGCTACCACTTAAGATCTAGTGCACCGTACTTTTTACGTTTTGACGGAGACCTGCATAAATACACTTTACCTAATTCGTCAATATTTACGCGTTAGTCTTATTACATCAGTAAATATTAATATTTTGGAGCTTTGTCTCTTTGTTAAGAAAAATAACGAATATTTCACTAAAAGATAATCTGAGGGAGAAATACATGTATAATTTGATTTGTCCTAAAACTAACAACTTGCAGTACTTTAAAAGCGCGTTCATTAGTGCAATACGTGTTTTTAACGCTTTACCTGTTGAAATTAAAATTTTAGAGGGAAATAATTTTGAATTTAAGTTAAGAAATTGGTTAACTGAAAATGTATTTTATAATTTGAATTAATTCTTTAATAAATGTAACTTCTAAACGAATTAGGTATGTATATTAGGTTCACACCTATATAATTATAAGTTATATGTACTATAATGTAGTGTTGTCATAAGAACAAAATTGCATGCTCGAAATGGGCTACTTACTTACTTACTTACTAAATACCTCTGTGCGCCCAGTATTAGGAAATCGTCGTTTTTTTGTTGTACCCCAGTTTTTTTTTTTTGAGATATTTTAGGTATTTTCTACTTAAAATCAGAATCAGAAGCTCTTTCGATCTAATTTGGAAAATATTGGGACACTTTTTCCCAATTTTTTTACGTTCCATTCTGTTATCATATCATTTCCATATAACAATAGCGGTAAATAAAATATGAATATTTTGGGACCCTTTTTCTGCTAATAAGATCGAAAGGTCTCGTGATTCTGAGTAGAAAATACAACAAAATATCCAAAATCCAGAAAAATGGGGGTTAAAACAAAATAAAAAATAGCCCACGTATATTCGGTGGCAGTATTCCAGAAGATGGAAAATCTGGCAACGGGAAGACACTACCCATTGGTCTTTTTTTAGTTTAGATACATTTAGACAAACTCATTAGCCACCCGCGTCAACACGACATAATAAAATCTGTTATTTTATAAGCCAATTAGATCAGGTTTCTTAACAAAATGTTAAGATTATTAAATTATCAGTACTCTGCTTTGGTAAATTCATAATTAAATTAATGGTTTACCGACGCTGATAGGTCCGTTCCGGTTTCGGTTTCGGTTTTAATCCATGTTTTGGTTCGGCGACTGTCTGATTAATGTACGTTTCGTCGATGTTATAAATTGCATATTTAACTGCATTTTAGTACATTTAACACCGTTTACAATCGTTTTTGTAGCTCATTACGATCATGCTTAAGTGAGAATATACTGCGAGAAAACAGTAGCAAAATAATGACATTTGGCCGAAAGTAGACTGATAAATAGTGGTTTTTTTAACGATTTCATTTGACAACATGTATTTATATAAGTTGATGCTTCTTACGATACGTTAAAAGATCATCACAAAACCCCGTTCATTGATTTAATTTTCTCATTCATAAAGAATTTGCTGTCTTTACGGACGAATTGATGTTGTGTGCAATGAACGTTTAACTAAATTTTTCGAAAAATTTAATAAAAGGAAAAGGATGGGAAGGACATTGTCAAAAAAATCGCCTTCTCAAAAAAACGCCTTAATTTACACAAATTAACAAAATAGATATAGAAGATCGGTTTCGGTCAAATATCCCAGCACTATTAGAACACTAGCGCTGTCAAACGAAATTGATTCATAACATATGAATATAAAATCTATTTTGGTCGTCATTTGTCGCGACGTCAGGTTACAAATGAAGTGTCGTGGTGACGTCTCTCAGAACTTTAGACTCTTATAGTACGCGAGTGACGAATTGGGATGAATGGAGATGTATGAATATTATTAACACTGTTTTTTAATGAAATCATGAATACCCATGACATTACTTTAATCCGGTTTTTATTTGTGTTATTTTTTATTTAGTATAGACAAGCCAAGATATACTATTTCAGACTTTACAGATGATTGTAGTCAAAAGCATTCCCTATTTAAAAAAAAGTATCAACCTATTATTTTTTAAGCCTTTGCATTATCCACTTTCGGACATAAGCCTCTTCCAATCCTCTCTTTGTTTTAAGGTAGTCTTATTTTTAAATGCATTTATGTTTAATTCCATTATTAACTATCCGGTTCGAATTCCCTCAATGTTCAGTGGAACGTACCTACTCGTAGATCTCTCGTATATTATAGAAAGGTAGTGGGTAATATTTGGGTAATATCTTACCTCGGGTAACGGATACATACATCAACGCAATTAGACACTGCGGCATTGCCAGCGAACAGGAATGTGGACTCGGCGTTCGTAATTATACTTAGACACGGAAGTAGGTAGGTATTAAGACATTTGGATTCGTTGACATTCGCGGAAAATTGCGTTTTTGGGACTATTTTACGGAAAAATAAATGCTTATTCTATGCTAATCACGGTCAGAAATATTTTTCTTGCAAGTATCTATCTAATCAATTATTAAAAAAAATATTGGATTCAAATTAGGTTCAAATAAGAATTTAGATTTTTAGTTGAATAAATGTTTTGATCACAACAAGTCAGCTGTAATTCTGTCAAACATTACTCATTAATAAAGTTTAAAATGAAGATCTTAGTGAAAACAATAGAAACGAACAAATTGGCAGTACCAGGCGTCCATAGATCAAAAAGACGCTTGTCAACGTGCATCTGAGATACTGGCTAGTTTTGGCAAGCTTGGAGGTTGTTGCCGCCATGACGCGGGGGCGGGGCCGAAACCGCGGGCTCAGTCACCATTGGCTGGTCGGTTCGCGCCGTGGGAACGTTCGAATGTTCCACGTTTAAATGTTTAAAATCCGCGCTTCGGGACCCTATTATCGAAACTGTGACAGTAGAATAGAATCGACTTTTTCTTTTTTAAACCGCTGAAAGTCTAGAGAAAGTCAAGTTAGAATGTATTATTGCAATGTTGAGTGAATGTTGTTAGCACCTTTTTATCTGATAATCTCGCGTGGAAATTTCGGGTTTTTTGTTTGCCTTAATGGTTTGAATTGATTTCTTTTTTGTGTGAGTATTTACTGTTAAATGGAATATGAAAATTAAAAAACGTCATAGAAATTATAGCTGTCAGTCACTCTGTATAGCAAACGAAATGCGGGCGGAATCAAAACTGCGGCAACGACTATCCACTTATAAAAAAAAACCAACGAGCTCGAAACTTAACAAGCTCCTTTTAAATTCAAATGAGGTATTAATTACAAATTAAGATAATTACATCTAAGTTTACATTTTAAAATAACGAAAACCGTTTTTTAAATGCCATTTTGATTGCATTCGCGCAATACAGACGTTTAAGCGCGTGCTTGTAATTGGGGGGCGTTGTAATCGGAGCGTAGTCCAGTCAAAGAGGATGTTGACCTCTACACTAGCAGCTCCGCGCGATTGTGAAAAAAATACAAACTAGAAAAGACTTCAGTTAATGTGATGGTATTAGCAATACATAGGATATATTGATATAATAGTAGTTTAGTTTAGACATCATTTCGAGTTATATTTAGATTGTTGTGTAGTTTATAATAAACAGTTCAGACATAAGCTGTAGTGTTGTTTAAATAAAGCGGGAATAAAAAAGATACATTATTTGCTATTATCGTCATAATCCAAACTTAATTTTGCATATAGGCCAGACTACCGCGTTTTCAAGTCAAAACTACCATCATTATAACGTATTTAGGTATTCCTAACAAAATTATGATGTTTTTATACCTACCTAAAAAAAAAAAGAAACTGGTGAAAATATTATGTTTTTGAGATTTGATTAGTTGATGATTTAAAATGAACCATTTTGATTTTGAATAATTTAACACTATTTTTGGCATCTATTGAGGAATGTCATCATTATTTTCCGGCCAGCGACTGGGTCCGCCTTCCGTATCTTTGCCCGATCTTTGGCACCCTCAAAAATGGAAACTGGGGAATGTAACATCTTCGAATTACATTATTTCTTGTGGGTTGTAATGTTTGTTTGTGTTGTTTAATTTCCTTATACCTATCCAAAACTAACATGCTTCAAACATAAATAACACTTACAGAACACTTAAACAGCCATCCAACCCAGGCACAAATATATCTGCCACAGATAGGGCTGCCATCTCTAAATTCGCCGAATCCGGACAGACTTAAAAAGCCCCGGACATAGACTTAAAAAACAGCCGGATATTTGACGTAAATATATTTTTTCCCCGGACGTGTCCAAAAATAATATAAAAAAAAATCGCTTTTTTTTCATTTACATCAAAAGGGTTTTCCCCGGACACTTTTTGAAAACCACCCGGACGGCCTCCAAACTAGCACAAATGTGGGGAAACCCGGACGGATGGCAGCCCTAACCAGGCTAACCACAGCCACGAGCGGACGTCACGGTGCGCGCGCAATCTGCCTAATTACAGATACGATCTGCACTTAGGAACGTAACCCACAACGGCAAATCTGCGGAACGCTCTCACGTGGCACACAAAAACGTCGGCGTTTCCGCGTCCCGAGCCCTGGGCCTTGAGTAAGAAACGCATTTCCTGTATCAGTAATAGATCTATTAAGGTTGATCACATTCTGTGATAGCGATCCGACGGAGTAGAAGTGGCCCAAGAAGCAAACAAGCCGCAGAAGCACTTATGCAGCCCTCATACTGCTAATTTAAGCTGAATAAAGGCTGTATTTATTTATTTAAACTCTATTGCACAAAGAATGAAGTAAAAGTACAAATGGCGGACTTAATGCCATGAGCCATTCTCTACCACTCAACCACAAGGCCAAACAGAGACATTATTGGTGCGGGAAAGGTGTACAACAAAACGTGTATGCACACGATGCAATGGCACCAGAGTGATGAGGAGGAACAGAGAGTAGTAGTTTACTGTATAAGCGCTTCTGCAGCTTTTTTTGGAGACGATGCAGGACTTCCTGAAGTGAAAGACAAAAACAGAAGGCGATGACGATTCCAGATAAAAGGATGGTGACAAAACGAAAATGCAGATCATAGATGACTCTCCATACTGATCGGTCTTGAGTGTTGATTACGCTCCAGAATTCCGGATCTCCTGGTTTAGTTAAGTACAGAGCAGTGCCGGTGTACCTCCTTATCAAGTCCATTAAGAAACAGTATTAAATTAAAGCACATCTGTGGAATTAGATATGTGTCGTTCTCGAGAACTTTTCCCGATTTGTATGGGGAAAGAAATTTTCGAGAATATTTCCCATACAAATCTAGAGAAGCTCTCAAGAACGGCTCATCTCAATGTAGAATACAGTAACAAACGAAATAAATTATTCAGTAAGTAGGTCACAAGGGCACTTTGCTAACAAGCTAACGCTTATGGGAACATATGTTCCTGACCTATTTTACTATAGCTCACTTAAAGGTGAGCCTGAGTGTATACCTTGTCTCCGACGAACTATGCAAACATTTCTAGTCATCATTATGTAGATGTATTTTAAAACGTGCGTAGTTTTGAAGATCCAGTTAAAGTTTTTAGCCAGTTTCATGTAAAATCGATGACGACTAATAGAGTGCAGACCTCGTTCCTAGTGCGATAGGCCACAAGGCCACTCCTAGGTTCTGTTTCTCTCATCGTACCATCGTGTAATAACGTATCTTCTTATAAAACATCATTGACTATATGTGGCACAATAAATCTATTGCGAAAAGCAACAAATTTTGCTGCCGGTACTACATCATTATAACAAACTTTTTATTCGATTTATGGTCATAATTACTATACTTTTATAAACTCATCCTGCTAACACACATGCAATAAAACTCATTTCCGAATTAATTTTAGAGATATTTTTTATTCAATTACTATCATGACAACGTTTATTGCTTTAATTATTCTCATTAAAAATCTGGAGTTTAGTACAAAACCCTTAGCAGGTAAGTCGTTTAGGGCGCACAAGGCAAAATCATGTATCGGACGAAGACTAATTGCGCTTATAAAAAATGCACTGCATTGCAATGCAATCTCTTTGGAATAATTTGTTACAGTCTTATCTTAGGCATAAAATGAAACATGAATAAAAGTAGTCGATACAATGTCGTGCTACCTGTCATCGATATCGTAATAGGACCCTGTTTAGACGCGTTTTCGTTGTTACATCTAAACTTGCATACTCTATTTTATGTTTCTTAAGGCCCTTTTCACAAGTTTACAACTGTTTATAAGGTGTTAGTAAAAAAATATAGTCCGATCAAAACCGAGTTTAGGATTTTACCTCGTTTCCGAAACCGAGACATTTATAGAACAAAGAAGATGTTTCCGAACAGACTTCATTCGATTTCATTTGTAATAATATTTTATGTTAGGTACCTACTATGTTTACTAGAGATTTATTATATACATATAAGTAGCTTAATATTATGTTATAATTGATCAATCTTAAATAAATAAAAAATATATATTTTAATTATTTGGTACTTTTTCTAAGAGACACCGCTCTTCTGCGTGGTAAGTTATTTGTTAACATATTTTTCTTTTACAGTTTAGTACCCTAACCGTGAGTCAACGTGACCGTACTCGCTAGCGACAGCGTAAACGATTTATATGGAGAATAGTACAGCGCCCCTAACGGTAACTTTGTAGAACTACAATTCTCCATACAAATCGTTCACGCAGTCGTTAGCGAGTACTGTCACTGTAAACTCGTGGAGGGACAGGGTACTGAGTAGTTCGTAGCACTCTGGTATGGGTGAAATCGCGACTCGACGTTGTAAGAGCGAGCGAGGAAGGCATAAACTGAAAGGCTATTTAAGCAGCACGGGTGTACTTTAAAAAAGAAACGAATTATATTTCTACTCATAACTTATATTTTTTTAAACAGACATTCGAGAGCAGCCCATCAACTGCAGTGCCGCCGCAACGATATAAATTAAAAGTATTTATAAGATTCCACTTTTTGTCTGATTGTAATTATTGAATTCCACCCGTTTTGGAACGTACGTAAGGCTACGTTCAGATATCGCGAAAATATGCTATGCGACTTACACCATATAATCGAAGCATATTCATCATACTATTCCGAGTCGTATAGGCATTTCACAATTGCATTAATATAGCTATAACTCATTTATTCCACGTGTCGGAACCGAGCCTTATTCATAAAACGGCGCTATGCGAATTTTTGCCCAGCGACTTACCTTATAAGGCACCCTCGACGCACATACTCACGGAGTTTTTGTCGGCAGGTCTGGTTCCAAAACGCGCGCGCGAAATGGCGACGAATGGTGACGAAGCAGGAAAACAAGATGGCCGACAAGTGCTCGCCGGACGCATCTTTAGAGATGGACATGTATCATGGCCCCATGGGATCCATCCAGTCCCTGCCTCCACACAGTCCCCCCTATTCAGTGATGGGGGGTCCGCCCAGCCCAAATTCTATGGACTGTCCATAGCCTCAGTTTTGCGCTTTGTGAGCGCACGAGTGAACTTTGTTAAAGTGATGCAAGTGATTGGATTGATATGATATATCTGAGACGTGACGATTTGTGACGTGATTAACGTAAGTGACATGTTCAAAGCGAACTGCGAAGTTTTCATTTAAGTTTCGGTTAATGCGTAGGTAGTGTTAGCGCGCGAAAATGCTGTAAGTCGAAATCAGTTCAATATAGGTACTTATATTAAATTGTGAGTATTCCTTCGAATCATTTCTGTGAATACTAGTTATGCCCTAAACGGCGTAAAGGACACATTTTAATTTGTAATTTGTTATTATATTGTGCACTTAACTACTCATCATATTGTTATGTAAAAGGACAGTATTATGAAATAGAACATGCGTTATAATTATAACTTAACCATATTGCCGTATTATTCAAACTTACAATATGAACTTAGGTCATGCTATTTGTATTTAAAATTGCTCAAATTGTCATGTGATTATGTACAAATTCAATACTGTCTCCATACATAAAACTTTCTTGAAGTTTCGTTACTAAAAGAGATTGTTTATTTCGATTCATTGTATTACGTTTGTTGGATTGCAACTGCATGAAAAGATAAGCCGGTTTTTTAATATGTGAAAGACTCCGTCACATTGTAACCTGTTCGAATCTCAAATGGTTGTAAACTTTTATATAATGCAATAACAAATGACCTTAAGGACATACTTTTCATGTAACTATTATACTTAGAGCGTCTGCATCGAATTCAAGCGGCATCAAATACGTCGCTCAAACAGCTATAGGTATGCCAATATCATGTGAAATGAGGTGAGGACGCAGGAAAGAAATGCTGATTTCTACGATTTATAAAGTTAAGTATCACCAAAAAATTATGCTTATTGCCTTCACCTTTCAAGCGTCTAAGTATGTATTACACTTTGACTTCACTAGCTTATACTATCAAATGTTTTGCATATTGTCATATATATATACTTTCGATGTAACAGACTATTTGATGCTGACTTTATCATTGGGCGTAAAGTACAAAATGATAACAATTGGCGCAATGAATGAGCGTGAAAGACATTATTTTTATCTTAGCGTCTGTGTAGTGAAATCGCTAGGATATACTTGCACTCCTGAAGAAGGAATCAAATCTTGATAAAAGTTAACGCATGAGGATCAGACTAGCGACGTATACAGCCACTGCCGAGTGACAGATAAGTGTTAAAAAATTAGGGCTACTAAGTTCAAAAATCTCCAAAATAGGTGTATGCTCTTACTCGGTGGGAAATAATAAAAATAATTACGCTAAGCGTAATTTGTGATTAAATAAAACCAACATTAACATTACGCATAAGCTTTAGAGCCTTATCACACTTGCGATTTGTGAGCGAGTTTTCTATACAAATAAGCGACGCGGCGAGCTCACTGCGTGATCGCCTTCATACAAAAGTCGCTCGCAAATCGCAAGTGTGATAAGGCTGTTATGGGTAGGTATTGGTATAGTCTATCCTGAATTCTAAGATCAAATTATGTCAAACTGGCAGACGACCTTACATTTACATGCATACGGTTGTTTGTACCTTGTGCCAAAGTGACTACATTTAATCTTAGAGATCGGACAGAGTATATTAAACTCTATGAGATGAGAGTGTCATTTTTATGGCGTAACGTTTCTCTAATTGTCAAATACCTACTTGTCTTGTATGTCTTTTCATTGACGTAAAAACAAAAGACTAGCAACATGGATGGCTATAAACAAGAATCTTATAGTATATAAGATTCTTGGCTATAAACCTAACCTAATGTAATACCTAAATAATCTACTGCCGTGCTCAGCTAAAAGACGTCCTTTTTGTATGGAGTTCCATAGCAAAAGGTCGCCTTTTACCTTAGCACGGCGGCCTGGTAAAAAGATTATCGATGAAATGAAAATGGGAAAACGAAGCACGAATATTTGACAAAACGGCGAAGCCATTAAAAACCACAAAGGTTGTTAATTACAAATTACAACCCTACAGTTTGAATTGAATTTAGTTATTGTTTGGATGATCGACGAGTCTCGGAGCATTTCCACGTCCGTCCATTTCACGAGTTCTATGATATTAGTAATAAATTGTCATCAGAAAACAATAATTTGTGTATAGTATTGTAACGAGCATCAATGCTTAGAGCCCTGTATATTCGCATTGTAATTTACTAGGTTACCTATCTGCAACACTAATTTTTGTGTCCCATGCGTAACGTTTCGCCAAATTTCCATTTGTCCGAAAGCCATTTTTTTCCAATAATGTATTTTTTTCTTAATTATAAAACAAGCCTAACCTAATGGGTTCTTTAAAACGATGTAAATAAAAATTCGGAAAATATTACGGTTTTCAGGAAAAAACTACTTTCGGACAAATCTGCTGCGGTAAAAGGACGTATCTTACTATGACATCCGTATAAAGATACGACCTTTTACCGTAACACGGCAAAAATGAAAATTTAGCGAAACGGTAAGTAATTTACTAGTTTAGTAACTAGACGGATTGCTCTGAAAAGTCTGATGGGCCATTTTTTCTAAAATTGTACACCCCACTTTTTTTTAAATTTTCGATATTTTGGGTATTTTCTACTCAGAATCACGAGCTCTTTCGATCTAATTAGGAGAAAAAACTGTCCCAAAAAATTCATACATTTTTTGTTTTTCCATTCCGTTACCGCTGTAGTAGGTTATTTGGAAATGGTAACGGAATGGAACGAAAAAACATTGGGACACTATTTTTCTCCTAATTAGATCGAAAGAGCTCGTGTCCCTGCCCCGGCCAAAAATGGCCCTGATACGCAGGCAATATTTTGGTCTTCAATTGCCAATGACATGTTTAATAAAGCTTAGAATACATTGCATTAATGCCCAACCTATTAATGCACTGTTAGTTAAATTACGTTAAGAGGTGCAATCAGTTATTAATCACTAATAAAGCAATGAATAAATAGGTCAAAAATTAGCGCAATGGATCATTAACTGATGCGTCTTAATTCTGGGCAATTAGGGTACAATATATTTCCATTCGAAGCAATATTTAAACAACGTATTATATGATACCTTTTCAGTGAACTGAATGAAATGTTTTTTTTTATTAATATATACTATTTATTTATTGAAAATTAATATTTAACGTAAGCTAGGCTAAGAGGTAGTTAAATGTGAATTTCCATAAGGTAAAAATAAGGTGTCAAGGTCGGTGTTTGTCGTAAGTGCTTCAGATGGCTTTTACGCTAAAATGTCCAACTTTGTAAAAGTTTCTAAAAACTACGCGTTTTGTGTCACATCAGCAATGCTTAACTCTATTTAACTGTCCTATTTTTTTTACAATGATGATATGAACATGATGCTACAGTGTTTTTTTTATAATTTTGCTATCCCTTATTATGTAATGTAATAGCAAAAAGTTTTACTACTTATAATAAAAACAAAAGTGAATAATATAGAGTTTAATGTTGTATTTAGTAAAATCTGGAATTTGTGGCATTTACGACAAAATCCGGCACGTATTTGTTTAAGAGCATTAGGAGTGCGAGAGAGCCGGAGCAAGTATCATCTGATATTCAGGAAATATCTCATTGAAGGATCTTTTTATAGGTTTAAGATAAAGCCAAGTTTGACAACCGGCGTGTACACGAACTGTTAGTTCCTTTTTTGTATAGTTTTAAAATTAGTCTACATAACAACGGCATGAGACTGAAATGGCGTAAAGGACAAAAGATTTTAGAGGTAATACTATGAGCTATTTATGATCCTAAAGATAAGCCATTACATGAGAAACGGTAGTTCCACTGTAGATTTTAATTTTATATAAGATATTGTACAAATAATTTGTCCTTTACGACATTTGAGGCTTACGCCGTGAATTTAATAATTATCAATGATATTTATAGTAGCGAACACAAAATAACCAGTAATCAGTAATCGATTAGTGAAAAAAGTCCCCGGTATTAAATCGTGACGATCTGATAAAAAAAAGCGATAAACATTTTCAAGAACAGTAATTTATTCAGCGATTGTAAAAAATATAACGATCTGTTAATAAAAATATTCCAATTACAGAATAGTATTTTTTATTTTCAATTTCCCATACAATCAAGATTGCAGTATTATGATTATGAACGTGTTATTAATTAAACTCGAGTTCGACGTCGTAAACGTACTGATATTATTTTTATGTCACCCTAGGGCGTAAGTGGGGTTTTCTGCCCGTGGGGAGAAAAATCTCACTTCCTGGCGAAGGCAACACGTAAAAATTTAGACAAGCCACAGATCGCATATTTATGGCCCTCACCTTTGGTTCGGACCACAAACACCTGAGATCTGGGTCATTCAGGAATTAGCCGCCATTTAGGTATTTAATTACGACGTTATATTTATTTAGTGTTTTACAATTGAACGGTGCATGTTCTTTCTGTTTATACTTCTATTACAATATGAGCAATTTTATTGCAACCAAAATGACACATAATTTTTTATCAGCAACAAGCTTCGTCCAAGTGATACATTGCAACTAATATGTTTTCGTGATAACTTTCTGTAATATTTTGAAAAAAATACAGATTTCACTCACATTTAATTGTCAG
Organism: Apotomis turbidana; assembly: GCA_905147355.2. Lineage (NCBI taxonomy): Eukaryota > Metazoa > Arthropoda > Insecta > Lepidoptera > Tortricidae > Apotomis > Apotomis turbidana. Next base: position 5,391,529 of record LR990280.1, read on the forward strand.
GAAAGGATCGACAAGTTGACGTCATCAGAACTACGTAGTAATTCATAAGTGTTTTTTTTTTATAATCATACAATAATTTAATTTCATAAAAGATGCACCTCAGCTATACGTACTCGTAATGAAAAACAATATAAAGCTTGCACAAACTTGTAGTATAGGTATCTATTTATTACAAGTCTTAAGGTAACGCATTCACCAACACCAATCCCGCCTTTAATAAAAAAAAAGATTTTCCAAAATGGCGGCAATCCCGCCAAATCTCGTTCGGAAACCGTGCGTTCCGAGAATTGATAACGATTGGAATTTTCGAAAAAATCCAAGGGACCACCCAGCGGTACACGTTAATTTATTGTTTTAATTAATACAACATAACTCGAAGGCTCTGCCCTGAACGCCTGGCTGACAGATCGTTATTCTAAAGTTTCGCTACTGGTTTAAAAATAAAAATATTTGAATAAAGAACGCGGGGGCCTATTCTGTGATCTTCGACGACATATATAGAAATATTTTCGAGTAGCCGATGTAACTAATAGATAAAGGGATCTGCGTATGGTGGTTGTTAGAGTAATCGAAATAACTGTATTGAATAGCGTCACGCCTACACTCAGTTTCAATATATTTTGACACACATTGAGGAAACTATAGACTATCTAGACTAATCTTATATACCAACGCAAAGGACTATCAATAGTAAGTTGTTTATCGGTTCTTTTAAAGGCGTTTTCTAAAGACCTAACGTCTGCCGATTTGATAAGGATAAGGGTTACTACCCACTACCTCAATCGACTTGTCTTAAATTGACGAGTGTCAGACGTCATATTGTAATAATAATAAACTAATACCGGGTGTTTCCTGTAATAGGAGCGATAAATTAAAACATAGATTCTTCGCTTGAAACTGGACAACATTTGTTAAGCAACTTCTGAATATTGATATTTTGTAGAATAATGTTTATACAATGTATTGCGAAATGTCCGATATTAGTAGAGTGACAGGTATGTCAATGCTCAGGGAATGTCAATGTCAATGTTGGACGACGTACATTGAAAATACTATTTAATTTATTTGAAATAATAAAATAATGAAACCTGACTTTTTTTTAAAGTTGCTGAACCAATGATGTTCATTTTAACGAGTAAAATCTATGTTTTAATTTATTGCTCCTATTACAGGAAACACCTGGTATAACACATCAAATAATATCAATAGCGTAAGTAATTGCAGTGATATAGCTAGAACACCAATCCTGAATGATAAAGCCATACACCCATTAACTACAAAAACAGCTTAATACTGTACTAGAGTAAACAAACCTTTTTACCCCCAGTTAACAAATGTAAATACCGTAAGTACACGACATGATATCAACAGCTAAAAGTAGAAACGTAGTAAACGCCAATCGGACTCACTGGCGCTTACGGCATTTCTGGTTTATACCCCGTCAGTATGCACTTGTGACTCTTTGGAGGAAAGGGATTAAATAAATCATAAAGGCCCGGATTACAGAGTCGAGTTGTAAGCCGAAGTTCAAATAAAGGATTGTTTGTTTGAAAAATTACGTGTTAAAATCTTTATTTATTCAGTGGGGGGGTGAAAGCATAAGTCAATCCAGATCGTTTTGTGCTTGCTTAAAAGTCGGCAGTTATTAAATGGGACAATGAAGTAGGTACGAGAAACAAAAAGGTAACAAATTAAAATGTATCGCTGGGAAAGTACTTACCTTTTTAGGGTTCCTTAGTCAACTAGGAACCCTTATAGTTTCGTCATGTCCGTCTGTCCGTCTGTCCGTCCGTCCGCGGCTTTTCTCCATGATCATTAGTACTATAAAGCTGAAATTTGGTATGAGTATGTGTATGTATCACGCAGACAACACGGTAAAATAAAAAAATAAAAAATAATTTTTCTTGGGTACCTCTGGTACACCTAAAGTGGGGGTGAATTTTTTTTTCGTTTCAACCCTTGTGTATGGGGTGTCGTTAGATAGGTCTGTTAGAAATAATAGGGGTCTCTAAACATTACTTTTTGATAAAATCAGTAGATTTGTAAATATTCGCTCCGAAATTAAAAAAAAAAATAGTGTCCCCCCTCTAACTTTTCAACCACGGGTCAAAAACATATGGAAAAGTTCATGAAAACGAGGCCTTATACGTACTTTCAATGAAAACTATATTGAACAAAATCGGTCCATCAGGGACCTAATTCGAGATTGACATTTGATTTGAGTGATCTCCAAACGTCAAATCTCTATTAGATAACAGTTATATCGCCATTGAACTGTCATTTAAATGCGATGAGCTTAAAAGTGACATATCTCATCTCAATTGTGGAAATACGAAGGCGATAATGATTGTCAAAAATATTATTCATGTATATAAATTTCTGTTTTGAACGAAACGTAACGGACTAATTTCACGTACTACGCGGTCAATTTAAAGTATGCGCCTGTTATTTATGCCGTCACATACAAATGAAACGAAAATTTTGCGCGTCCGAATTGACGAAGTTGCGATGTCCTAGGGATATCGCCACTTGTCAAGTAGGCACACGTCAAAAGTGACGGATGGCGATGAAAAGGAGAGATCTCCATTATATCTCTAAAATTGGTCGAATACCCCCACTGTTTTTGAATTATCGCAAAATTTCATAATTTTCTTTAAAAGGACGTAAGTTGACTTCCAGAAGGTAATACATAATTTCAGTTACTTCGGCGTTTATGACCTTTTTACAGAACTTGAAATTTTTCTCGTAACTTAAACCTCGGGCTTAAAACCGCTGTTTTAAGCCCGTCTCTTGTGAAGGATGAGCAACTACGGAACCCTACACTGAGCGTGGCCCGACATGCTCTTGGCCGGTTTTTTGTAACTAAGGAAGTTTGGGTAGTTTGGTAACCGCTTTGTTACCGTCACGCGGGCCGTGTGCTTGTTTGCCACCTCCATGGCCAGTAAGAAGTTCCATTCCTTTGCTTTACTACTTGCAAAAACTACCTGAAAACAGTATATTTATTATTGGTTGTTTCTGTAAAATCTGTCGTAATTTAACACGAAACAACGTTGTGTCGCTATCACAGGCTACGAACGCACGCCGAGTTTTAGCGAAGAAAAGAGGAAGGCAGAGGCGAACTCCCAGGTATGCGAGTTAGTCCGTCTTACTGGTGATGAGGTAAGTATTAGAACATCGAAGGATTCATCACTAGTGGCTATGTGAGCGCGATTTTTTAAAATGTATAATATTTTACCCCAATATTTCATTGAAAACCTACCAAAAACTGAAAAGACAAAAAAAAATGTAATTGTGACACAACCTAGTGGCTCCACTTCGCCTGATGGCAAGCAAAAAGGAGAGCCCAAGTCGCAATGGCAACTGATAAGAAACCAACGGTACCATGTCAGTTGACACTGCCAAGCTAGCCCGAGAGATGCTTCTTCACGCTTCGTTTGAAGGGTCCAATGTTATAAGGAGGAAACACATGAGCCGGCAAAGAGTTCCATTTTTAGGGTTCCGTACCCAAAGGGTAAAAAAGGGACCCTATTACTGAGACTTCGCTGTCCGTCCGTCTGTCACCAGGCTGTATCTCAAGAACGGTGATAGCTAGACAGTTGAAATATTCACAGATGATGTGTTTCTATTGCCACTATAACAAAAAATACTAATAATAAAATAAAATAAATATTAAAGGGGGGCTCCAATACAACAAACTTGTTATAGATTATGGTACGGAACCCTTCATGCGCGAGTCGGACTCGCACTTGCCCATTTTTTTAATAGTTCGGCAGATAAAAGAATTGCCACACTATATTTTAATATATTTAACTATCGAATGTACACACTACGGTATAAAATAAATTATGCGTACGAAGTAGCGGGAACATTCTAGTATTATTATATAAATCTAGTTCAATCCTGAGATAGTATACCTATAACTATAATCTGTAAATCCTTATAAATACGAGTGTTTTTGTTGAAAGCAGGTATAACCGTAACTTAGACCGCCAACGATCAAATAAGTCATTAATAATTGCAAAATTAGCAAAAAACGGCCGAGTAAGTTACATGGCTCGTAAATTAGTTTTGGCGTGTTTTATGAGTACTTAGGTCTAGCCGGAGAATGACAGGATATTCCTAGTGAATTAATTATTTGCTAGGGTTCTGTTGGAAATTAAATTATACTTAAATATGTCAAGTTAAAAACTTAAATTAAAAATTTACAAGACCCCTACACAAGTAGGTGGTCATCATAGACCCTCATTCAATGAGTGATATAGAAAATGCTCCTAAAACTGAACATAATTATACAATTTGGAAATCTTAGCTTTAATATTAGCTGAGATCTTGTCACTTGTTCCAATCCTGAATATCTTGGAAACTACTGGTCCTATTTCCACCAAGCATAGGTACCTGAGAACCATCTCGACGGACAAAACAATCGATTAAAAAAAAATGCACTCAAATTGGTCCATCCGTTTGGGAGTTTTATTACATTTTTTTAACCCCCGACGAAAAAAGAGGGGTGTTGTAAGTTTAACATGTGTATCTGTGTGTCTGTCTGTGGCATCGTAGCGCCCATACGGGTAGACCGATTTGAGTGCGGTTTTTTTTAATCGAAAGCCTGGTTTGAGGAGATGGATCTTAGCTTTGTTTGATGAAAATTGGAGCTCTTGTCTCCAAGATATTCAGCTTTTAGTGGAACAAGCGACCGACTCAGCCAATACTGAAGCTAGGAAGTCCAAATTTTGTTTTTGTGTTCAGTTTTAGTAGCATGACCAGCTACTTCTGTCGGGGGTGTTTTAAATTTTCAAAATAGGTTAGTAAAAAAAAAACACAAATCTATAATTTTGACTGTTATATTGTGTACGGAACGCAACGAGAGCCCGGCTCACGCTTGACCGATCGTGTTTAAGAGTATTATACGACGCCACACGCGATTGATTAGTAAAAAAAAACTCTGTATAGTCTATCACATTATTACTTGATTTTACGCTTCGTTAGTAAACGAGCGAAGTGCAAATAATGAGAATAAGTTTAAAAATAGGGATATGAATTATATTATATTTCTATTACTAGTTAGTGGCTTTGCGAATTTGTGAGTTTGTTTTGAAATGGGTGTAATTTTTATGGTTTCGTACCCAAAGGGTAAAAAACGGGACCCCATTACTAAGACTCTGTCTGTCACCAGGCTGTATCTGATGCACCGTGATAGTTATACAGTTGAAATTTTTACAGATGATGTAATTGATGTACCTATTTCTGTGGCCACTATAACAAAAATTCCTAAAAATCACAATGAATTAATATTTAAGGGGGCTCCCATACAACAAACCTGATCGCGTTAACTTTGCACCTCATTTGTATCCTGCGCCATACATGCCAGCTGCAAACTTAACCGCAGTTAAGATGGGATAAGTGTTTGTACGGAACACGGAACCCTCGGTGCGGAAGTCCGATTCGCACTTGGACGGTTTTTACGTTTCAACCCTCACATCTCAGCCATATTGAAACATTTCGAAAATCTGAATCGACAAAAAAAATCTATGTTCAGTATCGAATCCACTCACAAAATTTCATGAGAATCGGTTGATAAATGTGACTAGTAGGCGAGAATAGCCGGAAATCCGAACATGTTTTTTGTATGTCATAGGGGGCAAACGAGCAAACGAATCGCCTGATCGAAAGGGCCCATAGACACGTACCCTTACCGTCAGTTTAGAGTCACAGTACTCGCTAGCGACTTCGTAAAGGATTTGTATGGAGAATTATAGTTCTACAAAGTAATCGCTAGGGGCGCCGTGCTATTCGCCATACAAATTATTTACGCTGTCACTAGCGAGTACTGTCACTGTAAACTCATGGTGAGGGTACTGCAACACTAGAGGAGTCACAAGTGCGTCACCGGCCTTTCAGGTGGGAGTACGCTCTTGATGGCTTGAAGGTCGTATCTGTCCGAAAATACCGCGATAATTCATTCCACAATACAGTCCAAATATCCGGACATAGGAAACAAATTTAAAGTCGCTCAGAGAGCGATGGAAAGGGCAATGCTCGGAGTTTCTATAAAGGATCGAATTCGGAACGAAGTGATCCGTCAGAGAACCAAAGTTACTGACATAGCTCACCGTATTAGCAATTTGAAGTGGCAGTGGGCCATATTAGCCGAAGAACCGATAACCGGTGGGGTAAACGTGTTCTTGAGTGGAGACCGCGGATCGGCAAGCGTAGTGTGGGACGCCCTCAGATTAGGTGGAGCGATGATCTATGCAGGGTGGCTGGCAAGAGCTGGAGAATGGCGTGCAGTTAGAGAGGCCTATGTCCAGCAGTGGACAAGAATAGGCTGATGATGATGATGATGATGATGATGATGATGATGACGATGAAACAAATTTAGGCGGAACAGGTATCGAGACTCCTCGCTCGCTCGATTAATTAATTTGCAAATTACCCAATACCCTACCTATTTATTTCTGATTTACCTACAACTTATATATCTTGTAATACATATATCTTATACCAATTTTTAGGGTTCCGTACCGAAATAGTATTGAAACCCTATTACTAGACTCCACTGTTAGTCTGCCACAGATGATGTATTTATGTTGCCGTTATAACAACAAATAGAGTCTGGCTAGCCAAATAATGTTGACAGATATTTCCTTGTGGTGTTACCAATTGTCTATGACTTAAACAATTTAGTAGATGGGTCCTCTATAAATAATTTTGATACTTTATGTACTAGTTCTAACATTCCGATCGAGTTGAAATTTGGCATAGTACTTATGTATTTTTTTTGGTGACGGATTAATATGGTATTATTGAGCTAGGTCTTATTTACACTACATTTAATTTTTCGCCTTGTATATGGTTAGAAACTGTAAACATATGTGTTTGTCGTTGACTGTACTATACATAGTGGTAGAAATTATGAGTGCACGTCAACATATATTTAACTTATTACCTTAAAATCAAAAATATGTTCTACTATCAAAACTATAATTGCTACGACACAAAGTATGTCCAGCCGCAGATTTTCTAAATTTCCCGCCAAAACTTTGAGTAATATTTAATTAGCCAGACTATACTAAAGACAGAATAATATAACTATCTATTTAAGTGGGGCTCAATTTTTTTGTAACGGTACAACAGAGTGACTTCTATTCGTCTGATGGTAAGCAAGAAGGGGAGCCCAAGTCGCAATGGCAACTGACAAGAAACCAACGGTGCCATGTCAGTTGACACTGCCATGCTGGCCAGAGAGATCCTTCTTCACGCTTCGTTTGAAGGGTCCCATGTTATGAGGAGAAAATACAATAAACGTTATTTATTTGCCATTTTTTTATTTGATGGTACGGAACCCTCCGTGCGCGAGTCCGACTCGCACTTGGCCGGTTCTTCCTTTAAGCCCAATAATAGCTAATTATTATCGAATTCAATATGTGACTTGACTTAAATTCGCTGACAGTCGGCAAAAACTGGTACCAATCCGGTAGTCCCATTGAAGGGCGAAAGAGACACAAATATATCCTGTGTACAAGTTAAAAAAGGACGGACGGGCTAACGGGTCGGCTTTTGTCTTTTGTTTTGATATAAACGGCGATTCTCGGAATCGAGTCGCGACTGTTTTTCTTTTAATTTTTGAATTTCGAATGTTGCTGTTCGTTCAGAATTCGCATTATAGACCCTCTTCTTTCGTTAATAAGCTCCAGTGTTTAATGATTGGTACTCGTGATGTAAGAAGTACCAGTGTTTGTCCGTTACATGTCCATAATTGGTGACAATTGTAATTTCCAGCGGTCGCTGAACTGGCCAGTATTTTTCGGTCGGGCATTTTATCCCAGGAGAGTGCCTATAATCTTTTTGCTGCGTTTAAAATCTCTTATAAATCGAAATAGTAATCCCACCAAAAACATTCTGTAAAAAACAGCCAAGTCTCGATGGAGCTGCTTGTTTATCTCTAAAAAGTAATGAAATCTAGACAAAGTCGTACCAAGTCTAAGGTTCCTTACTGCGATTTCTTTATTATTATAGTTAATGTTGTGTGACTTGGCCGTCGAAGGGTACACAAGCGTACAAAACCAGGTGCTCCATGACACCATTGCACCAATCAAATTACCAATACCAGTATGGGCTATTATCTCGCTTAACAAACATAGGTATTTACAATTACAACAGATATAACATTACGTGTAAACAAAATTGACTTGTAGCGGTTCTGGCGACAGATTGGTGCAATGGTGTCATGGAGCACCTGGTTTTGTACGCTTGTGTACCTTTCAACGGCCAAGTCACACAACATTAACTATAATAATAAAGAAATCGCAGTAAGGAACCTTAGACTTGGTACGACTTTGTCTAGATTTCATTACTTTTTAGAGATAAACAAGCAGCTCCATCGAGACTTGGCTGTTTTTTACAGAATGTTTTTGGTGGGATTTCACTTGTTTTTGGTGGGATTTCACTTCTTTTTGTAGAAACGTGAGCATATTGATTTATTTTATTAGATTTTCTTATTTTACACATTGTTTTTTCTTTTTAGTAGTTTTTTTATTATTACATTCTTTCTTTTCTTTTTTTCCGGTTCTGATTCTTGTACAGTAGCAACAGTTTTTCGTATTGCCCATTCGCGTTCATTATTTATTCTTTTAGACGGTTTAGACGGTTTAATTTCTGAAAGATCGGCGCGGTATTTACGCCTAAGCCGGCTGTATTCGGTGATCGCTGAAGCTTGAGGTTTTATACCCTTGAAGTCAACATTTATGAGGTGCACCCCATGAAGATTGCTTACTCGTGAAAGCGCCACGTAGGCTTGGCCGCAAGAGAATATGGAGATGCCAATTTCCATGAGGGCGTTTTTTAGACTTAGACCTTGGCTCTTGTGAATTGTTAGGGCATACACCACACAGATTGGAAATTGTTCTCTGTACACGTATGCCCGGGGTATGATCTCAAATTTTGACTTAATAGGCAATAATTCGTAAATCAAATTATTAGTGAATATTACTACCAATTGATTAGGCTGTGTTTTGTTCTTCCGGGTCCCACCTCACTTTTTGTACAACGCCTATCGACCCATTCACTAAACCTAAACTAACATCAATGTTTCTCCTAAGCATTAATTTAGCTCCCTCTTTAATGATTATAGTTTCTTCCAGTCCAGCAGTCATCGACGCATCAACTTCATATTTTTGTAAGCACACCCGGGCTTTCGTTATCATACATTATTCAATTAAAACTTCTTTTAAATCTAATAATTAAGTAATAATCAGTAATCCGTCACTACTCGTAAAATTCCTAACCTATTCAAATTTTCGAATTGTTATAATAACAACCTGCTAATTAACCTCACGAAATAATAAGCGAAATCAACGAAATGCAAATAATCCCTCCTAATCCCTAGCAAACGTTTTCAAGCGCAGTAGAAGAATGTCGTAAACGACTGTAACGCGGCCGGTTGCCACTTCGCCATAAAAGGTTATCGGTAAAACAAACGTAAGCGCATTTTAATATACATTCAGCGCCATCTAGCGACGTGTGCGGGTATCACCGCCACTCTTAGTCCAATGCATTATATTTTGACCAAATTTTAAGCGAAATTAATATTTTAGTGTAATTTGTTTATTTGATTTGTGTAATGTTCGAGTAGAATAAAGTTAATCGTTCGACTATTTCTTCTTGTAAACTTGTAAGTATAAGTATAAAAGCCGGTCTAGTCTTATCCAGAGTTTTCCTTTAATTTTATTTATATGCGTATTAAAAGCAGAAGGGGAGGCATTCACCCAGCAGCGGGACGCTATAGGCAGAGATGGGCATTAATCGATTAAAAAAGTTAATCGTCAAAATTAATCGCGATTAATTTAATCTACGTAGATTAACTTCGTCATTTTAATCCATTCAATTTCACGATTAATTCTCGATTAAAAGTTGGAACACGCTCATTTGTGCTTTTTACGAAAATACAATAAAGTACATGTCTTATCCAGGGACTGAAAATGTACATTTAGAAATTGTTTTGGTTTGGATACCTTTGTATCCGACCGTTCCCTCTTCCCTCTTCCCTCTTCCCTCTTCCCTCTTCCCTCTTCCCTCTTCCCTCTTCCCTCTTCCCTCTTCCCTCTTCCCTCTTCCCTCTTCCCTCTTCCCTCTTCCCTCTTCCCTCTTCCCTCTTCCCTCTTCCCTCTTCCCTCTTCCCTCTTCCCTCTTCCCTCTTCCCTCTTCCCTCTTCCCTCTTCCCTCTTCCCTCTTCCCTCTTCCCTCTTCCCTCTTCCCTCTTCCCTCTTCCCTCTTCCCTCTTCCCTCTTCCCTCTTCCCTCTTCCCTCTTCCCTCTTCCCTCTTCCCTCTTCCCTCTTCCCTCTTCCCTCTTCCCTCTTCCCTCTTCCCTCTTCCCTCTTCCCTCTTCCCTCTTCCCTCTTCCCTCTTCCCTCTTCCCTCTTCCCTCTTCCCTCTTCCCTCTTCCCTCTTCCCTCTTCCCTCTTCCCTCTTCCCTCTTCCCTCTTCCCTCTTCCCTCTTCCCTCTTCCCTCTTCCCTCTTCCCTCTTCCCTCTTCCCTCTTCCCTCTTCCCTCTTCCCTCTTCCCTCTTCCCTCTTCCCTCTTCCCTCTTCCCTCTTCCCTCTTCCCTCTTCCCTCTTCCCTCTTCCCTCTTCCCTCTTCCCTCTTCCCTCTTCCCTCTTCCCTCTTCCCTCTTCCCTCTTCCCTCTTCCCTCTTCCCTCTTCCCTCTTCCCTCTTCCCTCTTCCCTCTTCCCTCTTCCCTCTTCCCTCTTCCCTCTTCCCTCTTCCCTCTTCCCTCTTCCCTCTTCCCTCTTCCCTCTTCCCTCTTCCCTCTTCCCTCTTCCCTCTTCCCTCTTCCCTCTTCCCTCTTCCCTCATCCCTCATCCCTCATCCCTCTTCCATCTTGTTATACAGTAATACAAGAAGGTTTTTATAGTGCAGTACTCTAAGATGATTCAGGGATTTAGACTTTAGTAGAAGGGGACATTACCATATCCCTAATACAGCTGAGACCAGCTTAGGGTTCTTCATCAGATACTTCAGACCTTCGACTTTTGACATCAAATGAAGCGGCCCACCAAGTTGAATATTTTTTTGTAAAGGCGGTATATGTCGATCTCTAATAGTTTGATTGGGCTCTTGTGTTTTCTAATCAGGGTGACCAGGTACTCCAGATCTTCGATTATCCTAGTTTTTATAGTTTTCGCTTTATGTGGCCATTAAACCCTAACTCTGTACCAAATTTCAGCTCTCTGAATTTATGGGAAGTCCTACTTCTTTACTGATGATCATGAGTGAGTGAATGAGTGTCGTAAATGGGAAACTTTGCTTTCGCTTAACTTCGGAACTAAATGACCTACAGACTTGAAATTTTGGATTTTAAGTATGTGATTATAGCTTACTGGATGACGAAAATTTCTGCGTTCTGGTCTTATCCAGAGGTGCTCAAATAGGGACCTGAAAATGCGGCGAAATGGTTCCAGTAAAGGATGGTACGGCAGTGTTTGCTTCGCGCTCGACTTGGCGGGGGCACTGCCGTGCCCCCCGATTATGTATGTCCATTCCGAAACCATAACTCAAGTAACCGCTCAAAGTACGTACTTATACTACTGTTACTCCAGTTATAATCATTTCCCGGGGTTTTGGGAGCACGAATGACTTGATAATGTCGGCCCGGTGTTAAATTATTTGTGCACCAAAACTCCCGGGGTAGTGGCTATAATTCGTAACATAATATAATGATTATGTATTTATGTCTTGTATCTTAGACGCTCATGTAACGTTTAAGGTTCTAATGCTGCACCTACCTGAAGTGTCTGTTTTGGCACTATTGATCCGTCTGACTGGTGGAGAATGCTTTTTGGCATTAAGTTCGTCATTTGTACTCACTTTTGTAAGTTAAATAAAGTTAAATAGTAATTTAGAACTCAATTTACTCCATGAAGCATGGAAAATGTCGCAAATATTTACGTAGGTATATTATGATAAGGAAGAAAACAATGCCTGCACAAATCAGGTCTTTGCATATTCTAATGATTTTGTCCTTGGCTATAAAATTGAAATTGCGAATTAAATTCTTTTGAGTATGAGTATGAATTGTATTTTAATGTTAATATCGTCTCCTATAGCTCATAGCTCTCTAAAATCCTAATGCCATCAGAGTCTGTTGCCTAATTATGAACATGATGGCTTTAAATATGAATCCCAGATTCTTCTTCTTTTGACGACGCGGTTGGCTCGGTTTGTAGAGACCTGCCTACTGAGCCGGTGGTCCCGGGTTCGAATCCCGGCCAAGGCAAATATTTGTGTGATGAACTCGAATATTTGTTCTTGGGTCATGGTTGTTCTATGTATTTAAGCATATATTTATCTATATAAGAATACGGAAGCGGTGGTAGCCTAGTGGTTAGGGCATGCGACTTTCAATTCGGAGGTCGCGGGTTCGAACCTGGCCCGTACCAATGAGTTTTTCGGAACTTATGTACGGAATGTCATTTGATATTTACCACTCGCTTTTCGGTGAAGGAAAACATCGTGAGGAAACCACCTAAGCCCAATAAGGCCTAGTTTCCCCTCTGGGTTGGAAGGTCAGATGGCAGTCGCTTTCGTAAAACTATTGCCTACGCCACATCTTGGGATTTAGGTAGCCGACCCCGAATGAGAATTCATTCTCAAAAAATGGGACAAAGGCTAGGAGGATGATGATTTATCTATATAAGAACATATATCGTCGTCTAGTACCCATAACACAAGCCTTCTTGAGCTTAATTTGGGACTAGATCGATTTGTGTGAGGTTGTCTGATATTTATTTATTCTATTCTACAGTAGGTAAACATAGCGATTTGAACCCACGGTTCAGAGGCCAACCACCCACGAGACACAAAAACTGCTAGTTTTTGCCCCCCGTTCCGCCCCATTTGCCCCAGGAAGTAGGGGGCGCGACCTATTCCTGGCCTACTTATTTTTTGTCCCGCATTTTATCGAGCATTGCGGTTGGAATGTTTGGGATAATGCGGCAAATATGAGGATGTCTTAAATTTTATTGATTTTCTTCGGGCGATTGTCGCTATGAAAATAAGTTTTTTTGTGTCTATTCTATTCTATTTTTTTTAAATGGCAACCGGTCACAGTAATGGCATTAATGGTCGCTACCATTACTGCCAATGTCTCGTTGCCAATCGCACTCGGCGACTAGATAGAGGATTGATACCACGTTGTACGGTGAGTTGATAAAATCGTGCTTTTTGTAAAGTGATAGCGATTTACAAAAAACCACGCGGACTATCGGGCCTTGACCCAGGAAGGGCTATGTACGTTTCAAGTTGAATTCTTCATTAGCTATTCACACATTCGTTTGATCACTGCACAATACGCTATCAATACTACACATTGAACGAAAAAAATGAATAAATAACGAACAACAAAACCTAAACGCATGCGGCCATCTTAAGTCACGGACCGGAAGCCACACTCTTTTTTTTGTGTCATGCTTTTATAGCGGACTGTACTTTTCTTTGAACATCCGTCAATTGCTCCCTGAGACAATTCTAAAGACCCCAAACACGGTAGAATTACTTTATCTATTAACGTAAAACGGGGTTACTTTAAAACGCAGGGGCTACTTTGGAGAAGTGTTTTAACGCCATATCCTTATTTACTATCTATGGCAATGCAATACCTACCTTCAACAATGACCTTTTACTTCATTTGCTCAATAGCACTATAATTATTTGCGGTTTTATAACCATTTTAAATCTATCAAAGTAGCCCCAAATTTTCCTAAAGTAACCCCGTTTTACGGTAAGTGCAGACTTTCTAGGGCCACCTTCCAGTGTCATTATCGGACCAGCCCCATGGTACCACATTATTGTATTGTCATCAAAGTCAAATAGGTATGTAAAATTCCACCTCAATCGGTTGAAGATATCTGCTTCAAAATTGAGTTGCAAGATTCTGCCCGCACACAAACATAGTTACATACATTGCAATTTAAATAAAAGCTTGTAATTTTATAACGGGGCGGCACTTTCACCCTACCCTTCGCCTTAAAATTAGGCGAACACGTTTAAATAAATAAATATTTTGATTTATTGAATAAAAATGTTGCATTCAGCTTTTAAGAAATTAACTTAGCACTTATAAATGGGCATTTCTCCGCTGTGTACGTGTTGTGGTTGGAACTGGTTGAATTTAGCGTCAAGTTTCTGGATATATAATCAAACCTATACCTATCAACCTTTTGCGCCTGGAGAGCTCGTAGACAAGAGTAGACATTCATGATTAACATAAAATAAAAAAAATAAAATAGTGCGAAAATTGATGTTCGGTGGGAGCGTCTGCGCGCCATTCTTTGAAATAAAAAAGTCAAAAACTGGAGATGTACCAGTACATTATTATATTTTTTAATAATGCCCCACACATGAGTATATTATTCACATTGTTCATAAATAAAAAAAAAACCACTACTCGAAAAAAAAAGCCCACCGAAGTCAAGCTAAATACATAGCTCGGCTCGGAGAATCAGCCAAATACAGTTCAATTATAAATAGAACCCTGAACATACATTTATACAGAATTGGTGACACAAGGACACTTTTTCAGCACAAACTGTGACGCCCGGAGCATTAAAACTTAACGCAACATTACTACTGCAAAATGATTTATTCACACAAATTAAACAACCAAAACACATTAAACGGTATCACTAAGATAACCTGAAATCATCTGTAAGAGTAAAATTTTAGGTCACAATTTGAACGAATGTGTATTTTGCGATTTAATATTGTTTGGATCAGGCAGCATTTATTCGTTGCCAAATATACGTAGAAGCATCTTTTGAGTGGAACATTAACCAGAAATAACACTTAATGCAATGAAATATGATATAGGTTTCGGTGTTGGTTGGGAATCTTAAGGGGAAGTGCGCAAATTCGATAATTGTGACATGACAGCTTAAATCAGCTAGGTACTCATTTTGTTAGTAAAATTTCTATGAAGATACTAGCTTGTGACGTCATCATCAAAATTAGTAGTAAAAACACGTCTTCTTTTTAGTTTTTGTCCACTTAGGAATATTAAAATGTTCAAAATTGTGTGGTAGTTTATTTGGTTCCATGTATTTTTGAATGTAGTAATGTTTCTATGATACCTATAATGAATTTTCATTTCAAATACCTATTATAATACCTATGGTTGATAATAATGAATAAGCTTTTATCATAAAAACTTATTCCTGAGACTAACTTTTTTCAAAAATACATTGTAGTTTTTGCACAAACGTCATTGCACGTCGAGACAATAAAAACGAGCCCAAACCCGATGGGGTTGCTCCGATTCATTAGAAATCCCCCATGCATGACTGCCATCCACCTTCATACCCATGACTAATATGATATGGAACATAATAATATTGTATTGTCATCCCTACACATTGATTTACATATGTCTGTAAAATTTCAGCACGAATAAATATTTGGTATGTGGGCCAAATTGAACTAGGGAAATTTGTAATTTGCACATTACGATATAGTCCGTCACCGGGTCAGTTGAAATTGAATAATTCCTTGATAAGATTCGTTATTATTCGTCCAGCAGTTTTGAGGAAATATACCCGTTTTGGGCCTTTATAAAGTCTATTGAAACGACGGTATTTCCCTTAATAGGTCCCAAACTGGGATCGAACGGGTTACTTTGTGATGGGCCATTGCAGTCATTATTTAGAGATTGGCTTGGCTTAAGGTCAAATTGCATACTCAGAGAGCGTCTGAACCTTAGAATAAATACGCCTAATAGAACGAGAGCCCTCATACAACCGATTTGCGAAAGATGGCGCCGCTTTTGGTTGTATGTGTGCGTGTCTACGAACTAATCATAGAGACGTGTTGCTTGTGACATTGTCGTTGTGACAGATGCGCACACGGACGAAACTTAGCCCGTGAATAACCAAAACCGGCTTCATTTTCAAGCGGTGACGATTTTTTTAATATCATAAGGGGCATATGAGCAAACGGATCGCCTGATGGAAAGCGATTACTGTCGCCCATTAGACTCCTGCAACACCAGAGGAGTCACAAGTGCGTTACCGGCCTTTCAGGTAGGAGTACGCTCTTTCCTTGACTAGGTTTCTAGGCGTAAATATATTAAGCTCTGATCTAAGAATGACTCGGAATGAGTGTCATGGCTCTCTCCCACATCTGACGCTGAACTTCCCTCAGGAACTTCTTTGCACCTGAGCCCCAAACACCGGTACCTAAATTGTACCTAAATTAATCAAAGCTGTCATCGCTCGACCTACCGCCCCACGGAATTCAGATGACAGCGTACCTACGCGACTCATTGAGCATTATTTTTTTGTGACATCCGATTGAACCACAGATAAAAGGCGACGATTAAAAAAACGCTGACCGATCTGAGTATTTGGTCGATTTCCGATAAAGATGAAGACGTCTGATTTTTTATAATAAAGGAAGTGGTTTTTGTGGCGAAACTATGTCGTTTATGTCCCGTTTTGGAACCAGATTGTAAATTATTTGAAGATTAAGACGGTTTTGTCTGATATTTAAGGAAATCGTTGATCATGCGTTTTTTTATTAATGACTTAGGTGAGAATAGTATTGCAGTTGAAGAGCGGTTTCACAATGAGAGGTTACACTTGCTTTAACACGGGTGTGGTTTTATTTAACTCGATTTCTTAATGACTGACAAAACTGTTTAAATTAACAGTAAAAAAGAAAGTAAATACCTAACCCTCAATGTACAATAAAATCTAACTGTAAAAAAGTACAGGCACAAATATTCGAGTTAACCATCACATATATGCCGTGATTCGAATCCAGGACCGTCAGCCGGTAGGCCGCCGGACTACCAAACTCATTTTTAGGGTTCCGTACCCAAAGGGTAAAAACGGGACCCTATTACTGAGACTTCACTGTCCGTCCGTCCGTCCGTCCGTCTGTCACCATACTGTATCTCAAGAACGGTGATAGCTAGACAGTTGAAATTTTCACAGATGATGTATTTCTATTGCCGCTATAACAACTAAAAATAAAATAAAATAAATATTTAAGGGGGGGCTCCCATACAACAAACTTGTTATAGATTATGGTACGGAACGCTTCATGCGCGAGTCGGACTCGCACTTGCCCAATTTTTTCAATATTTAAGACAACGCACTGATGGCGGTCGAAACACGCGCGACATCCCCCTAAAAACCCGTAGAAACTACTTAGGCTAATTTGTGTGAGATTCTTAGTTTCTATAAAATAACTGGACTATAATATAATAATTGTAGTGAACTCTTTAGTGAACTAACTTTATGGTGTTGTTTTAAATATACTTTTACAATACTTCAAGATTGATTAATGTCACTTATATTCTTCTACTAAATAAAATGCACGTTTGTTATTGAAAAGCTACTTTATTTTATTGGCGACGAAATGGACGCCGAACAATTTGCGCAATTCCTTAGCGTTCAACAGGCGCAACAGGAACAAATTTTAAAACTCCTTACCGTGGCACTCGCGCCCACCACAAAACATGCGGCAGCGAGCTCCACATCGACAGGTGGCAGCGTGACGAGCACTGCCAACTCACAGGAACAACCACGTAACAAAATGGCCACATTAAAATCGTTTAACATGGATCGGTACAACCCGGACAACTTTCGGGTAAGCGATTACGTAGACTTCTTCGAAGCCAAACAGTGCAGAATACACGACGTGAATAAAGACGACGAGATAAAGAAAGACTTACTTCTTAACTGTATAACACCTGACGTCTTTAGGGAACTAAAAACAGCACTTATTCCCAATTTTGAAACAAGTACATACACAGAAATACGTACGAAACTTCTTGATTTATATCGCGTAAAGAAGACTAGATACCGCGCACTTACGGAGTTTTGGGGCTGCGTAAGAGAAGACACAGAATCTATGGAGCATTATGCTAACCGATTAAAGGGCTTGAGCATAGATTGCGGGTATGACGACGCACTTCTGGAACGGCAGCTTCGTGATCGGTTTGCGACTGGGTTGAATCACACGGAGCTGGAAACAGATTTAAAGCAAAAGTGGCCTGATCTAACCGAAACGCATGATAAACAGACCACTGAAGTTTCTTTTGCTCAATTGTTTGCAGTCGCACAGTCACGTGAACAAGCAGAGCACGACACCAACACTACAACGACAAGTATCAAACGGATTACAAAAAAGTACAAAGCCAACTATCACCGACCAGAAACTTATACTAGCCCACGGAAAATACGGTCTAGCCAATGTCTTCGCTGTGGCAAGCATGAAAAACATAACGTGTCTGATTGTCCAGCCCAGAAGCATACATGCGAAGAATGCCACACACAGGGGCATTATGAGTCACGCCTTCTCGAGAACAGAATGTCCGACTTACATCTCTCTGAGGACATTTTGAGAGAGGGAACTAGACAAGATGCCACACTGCTAGAAGTATTAAAATGTATTAAAACTGGCTGGAGAGAGTTACAGTAGGTATACAAACGATATTAAGCATTTTTTCAAGAAGCGGAATGAGCTCTCTATAGAAAATAAAATAATGATGTGGCAAGGCAGAATGATAATTCCAACGAGCCTGCGACGGAAAGTACTGACATACCTTCATAGAGGTCATCCAGGTATTTCAGCTATGAAGGCTCTGGCTCGTTTTTATGTTTGGTGGCCATCCATTGATGAAGACATAGATGATCATGTTAAGAGATGCATTCGATGCCAGCAAAATAGACCTCATAACCCAGAACTACCGGTATACTCTTGGTCTATTCCAGAACGGGTGTGGGAGAGAATACATATCGATTTTGCCGGACCTTTCGAAGGCACTTATTGGTTGGTTCTAAGTGACGCCTTGTCCAAGTGGATAGAGATCAAACCCATGAAAAATATAACCACACCAAACTTGTGTAACGTGCTAGATGACATCTTTTGCACATTTGGTCTTCCGGAAATGATAGTTTCTGACAACGGCCCTCAGTTTACTTCATCGGAATTCAAGGAGTACTGTAAACGTCAAGGTATTTCACACATAAGATCATCACCTTATCATCCCCGAACCAATGGTCTAGCGGAACGGTTAGTCAGGACTTTTAAATCGAGATTTGCCTCAGCGGCCGAGCCTCAACAACAACGGCTACGTGAATTCCTATTCACCTACAGAATCACTCCTCATAACGCCACGGGTAAATCGCCGGCTGAGATGATGTTTGGGCGAACGTTGAATACCCTACTATCCAATATACGACCCAATAAAAGGAGAATGATGCAATATAAACAAATGCAAGATAACATACAACTCTCGGCGAATAAAGCAGAGTATGTACCTGGCAATACGGTTTACCATAGGACCCGACTTGATAAAACCTGGCAGCCCGGAGTCATAGCAGAACGAAAACACCGCTATTCATATACAATTTCAACACCAAATGGAAACACCATTCGGCGACACGGAGACCACATCCGTCCACGGCTACCATCACCTGTTAGTTCCCAAGAGTCATCCAAAATTTCACAACAATCACCTTCAAGAAGTCCCACTAATACCGAGTTTTTCCGCACACCTAGCGCCTCTCCAAGTGCCGGATCGTCAAGGACGCCTGATACGCCCTCTGCACACATTGTACCAGAACGTCATGAGGGAGTGTCATCTCTAAAAGATACTCGGACAGGTTCACCTACAATAATTCTAGAACAAGATGAATCGCAGCATTCGCAGTCAAAGGTCAACCCGAAATCACCTTCTGCTTCTATACCTACACCAGAGCCACAGCAACGTAGTAAGCGGGTACCCAGACCACCTCGAAGACTTATAGATGAGATGTGACCAAAGATGGGGAGGGGACGAATGTAGTGAACTCTTTAGTGAACTAACTTTATGGTGTTGTTTTAAATATACTTTTACAATACTTCAAGATTGATTAATGTCACTTATATTCTTCTACTAAATAAAATGCACGTTTGTTATTGAAAAGCTACTTTATTTTAATAATAATTACATAATAAATATCAGACAACCTCACACGAATCAACCTAGTCCCAAATTAAGCTCAAGAAGGCATGAGTACTAGGCGACGATATACATACTTTAATATTAAAAAAAAGACGTAATAATATTCGCTTATAAAAAAAACACTTACCTAGCAACATGTATCCTCTTTTTAATACATCGCGATAAAATCAGTATCATAATATAATATATATAATAATAATTACATAATAAATATCAGACAACCTCACACGAATCAACCTAGTCCCAAATTAAGCTCAAGAAGGCATGAGTACTAGGCGACGATATACATACTTTAATATAAAAAAAAAGACGTAATAATATTCGCTTATAAAAAAAACACTTACCTAGCAATATGTATCCTCTTTTTAATACATCGCGATAAAATCAGTATCATAATATTTGGTACGAGAGACACCGATCTTTCGTGTCATGTGAAACCAGCGGATCAAGAATAATTGATCGTCGTATACTGACATGATACAACTCACACCCGTCATTCCTTACTGCATTGAAATTGAGTCTATTTTATATCAATCTAACTGGAATATAAATTGGCCAATTGTACTTAGTGACATCTTTTGAGCGGTTTTATTGGACCGTTTTTTCAATATTTCTTTTTTTACTCTTTAGATACTGAACTGTGTTATTAAGATTTTAAAGTTGAAAGTGTTTTTCTACATATATGACGTTTTTAATGGGTTTGTCTTATAGTTGAGCGGTTACACTGATTGATGTAATTCATGAATGGAAGTTTTGTATGAGTTCGGTTTCGTGGGAGCGCTTTGTATGAAAATTGTATGATTGTTTAATCGATATTTTTGTATCTAAATTGAGCTTAAAATTGTTTGCTATTTGATATACCAAGGACCAATAATTTAACAGGCCCTCGATGCAATTTGAGTGTCACTCAACTGGTGCCCCCCATGGCGTCCAGTCCAACGTGTTAAGATAATTTCCATCGACCTGAAATAGTTATGAAATTAAAGCGCGCATCGTCAGGAAGTTCCTCTCTCTGCAGCCCTAACCACCGGTAGCCTGGGCCCCAGCCCCGCTGCCGGCGGCATCGGCACCCTAGGTTAGGTTTTATTAGAATGTGTTTATATTTGTAATGTATTTTTATATATATTTATCATAAAAAAAAACTATCCTAAGAAACGCGAATAAATTAGTGAAATTAAAAAACTTTACTTACACCCATGTTGTTAAATATGCTGGCGTAAAATGACAATACATAATTATATTTATTTTTATTATTCAAGTCAGTTACACAGCAGTAAAAACCAAAGTACTGTACCTAAACTAAAAAACAACATGCATAAAGCAAAACTTAAAACTAGAATAAAAAAAAACGGTTTAAACTAAATATAACCGTTTTTAATTTGTTTATTTGTAATTTCTTGTGTAAATGTTTTTGGTGTGCAATAAAGCGTACTTGTATTGTATTGTATTGTATAACCCAAAATTGGCCAAAAGTTTGTGAGTATTTACATTAGATTTTATCTTAATTCTTGTTTAGCGATGATTAGTCCGAGCTATGGAACTATCTAGTATATGCTATCTGCTTGGGCGCTGAGAGCGGCGAGGAGAGCGAAAACCAGTGCTGTGGGTCGATCACGATAGTTTTATTAATTGTATTAAATCTAGTTACCTGTTATATATGGTACATCGCATATATACAGTGTGACATATTATTGACCGTTCATATTTTTCCCAAGCATTAGGTATAGGTATCAATATAGGATGCCATTTCTGAGAAAAAAAACATAACCAGTTTATGAATGTATTAAATTATAAGATTACTTACTTTTTGTATTAAAATTGCGTCAGGAAATATTCTTTTAAACGTTTTTCATGAAGGGACTAAAAATACTAAATACGAGAAAAATGTAAAAAAGCCAAACAAAAAATATGTCTTTGATTTTCATAATAAAAAGGATTATAAAGCGTCAAGCAAATAATATAGTGTCTAGTAAAACAAATTTCGATTTACCACCGATACCGTAATTATATAACTAATAATAACAACAAAATCAAATAAGTGACAACCCTAATAAAAACACTACATCGCAATTTCAAACTTATGTCATTTCAATTACGCCTAATTTCTAATAACACGAAACTGAAAAGGTGAGACATGCGTGTATAATAAAAATTGAAGAATTTTCAACTTTATCAACGAGTGCTATTGTATATTTTTGTTCGGGAGCAATCGCCACGTGTCGACCCCCAGTGGTCCTCAACGCACTATTGTCAGGTCAAAATACAAGCCAAAAAACCCTGGTTCTATTCATACAAAACAATGGCAGAGAAAGATTTCTATGCTATTATTAAAAAAATCCCTTTGTTGTATATTTCCCGTGAAATTGTGGGTGAGAACAGAGTTGAAGGGCTTTGGGAAAATGTTTGGTTTGCTCATTATTCATTATATAATTTTTCGTGAGACCTTTGACGGGTTTGATGCTCCGTGTTTTAAAGATGAAGATAATTTAAAAACTTTGATTATTTTTTGTACTATTGTTACATCAACTTGATAATTAAAAGGAACCAGATATAATGTAAACATTAAACATACTATTGCCTATAGTTACGTATAGGTTGTAGTATTAGTAGCTAGTACTACTAGTCTTAAAATAAATGAGTCATCTTCAAACAACATGTACTTACATAGTTAAAGGCTTAAATAAAGCAAAATTACGATCGCGTCTTTTGTGTTACGAAAATTACTCATACAAAAGATATGGGTAACCATCGTTACACAAAGGAATCACTAACGTTTTGTTTTAATTAAAGCCCTAACTATATGTAAAATGAATATGACTCAAATACGCATAGAACGAGTCTTCATACAACAGATTTGCGAAAGATGAAGCCGCTTTTGGTTGTATGTGTGCGTGTCTACGAACCAATCATAGAGACGTGTTGCTTGTGTTTGACGTTGTGACAGATGCGCACACGGACGAAACTTAGCCCGTGGCTAACCGAAACTGGCTTCACTTTCAAGCGCTAACTAGGATTTTAACTGAATATGGGTAACTTTCTTGTTAAACTATCCCGTTCAAAACAAGGTAAGATTTTAATCCCGGCCACCTGCAAATTTGTTACATATTAACCCCCACTCAGTGGCGCGGATAATCCAATTTTGATGCAACGCTTAAGGCACAGGTGACAATACTGCGCACTGTACTTGTTAAAGTTCACACACCTGTGCATTGTACATGCTGATTGGGTCCATGGTTATTGTTTTGGAAATGTTTACAATTGAGCGTTTTCCAAAAAATAAACCTAATGTTTGTTTGTTCCAGAACTTGACGTTTTTGGATTCACCTTAGAATCGATAGTGTTTTCAATGTGAAGAATAAAAGTATCCTAAATTTGCCTCTTACATTACGTCTCGTTTGAATATATGACGTTTTTATTAGCACGAGCGTAACGCAGTGGAAATTAATTTTTTTATACAAATAAATCTTGGGTCACTTTTTTTAAATGTTGCTATAAAAAATACTCTATCGATCGCTGCGTAGGATGAACCCAACGAGGATTAGTTTTTTTTGAAAAACGCTCAGCTACGACACCCGATACGACCTTCAAACCTTTAAAAAGAGCGTACTCCCACCTGAAAGGCCGTCAACGCACTTGTGACTCCTCTGGTGTTGCAGGTGTCTATGGGCGACGGTCGCTTTCCATCAGGCGATCCGTTTGCTCGTTTGCATGCCCCCTATGACATAAAAAAACGATAAGATTTGTTCAATGTGGTACCTACATTAATCTGCTGAATCGAATTATAGTTCACTACTTTTGTCTTCCCATAAAAACCCAGTAAAATAGATGTATCGTGAGAATAGGGCAAAACCGAATGGTCCAGACAATTCGCAAAAAACACTCAATTTTCACGAAATCAATCGCTCCTCAAACCAAACGAGGCGACAAATACGACACTAATACCGCCATTACTACTCGAATAAACATGTTAAATTATAATAAAAACAAATAACCCTACTCCAATCAGAAACCATAAGTCACGCGTCATACCGCTCAAAAAGTCACCTCAAACACATCGGTTGACAGCTCAATTTTGCGTTTCAAAATCGGAGAATTCGTGTCGTTTTTATTTAACGGTTTTTCAATAATACAAGACACGCACGCGGCGCCGCTCGGGCACGTGTCGAGCGTCGGGCTTCGCTAATGAGCACGCGGGCACTAGCCTTTGTGTCAGATCTTTGTGCCCCTGGATATCGCTAAGTGCCGTGCAAATAGGCTCGAGAAATCACAATAGGAGATTCGGAGTTCACATAGGATTTTTTTAATGACGTGCCTATAAAGACGTCAAGTGTGTTATCAGGTCAGAACGCGAGAGATCGGAACAGTTTAGATTTTTTTCACCAGTGCCACCAACTTATCAGTGGGATTATGATGATCGTATAATGGTAGCCATTTGAGGGATGTACCAGCTACATCACGGCGACACGGCGGTCAATTGTTAAATTGAACGAGCGAAGCGAGCCAGCAAAAGTCTCCGTTTGAGCGTGGCCATAAATTCTTTCGTATATCTAGTTGATCATGTTTCCGGCTGTTTTTGCTTACAGATCGCATTTCTCAACGGATTCTCGTGAAATATTGTCAACATATTTGATATTATATTGCGTTTTCGTATAGGATACTTTTGACGGATCAACTAGTAGGTACGGTAAATGCTTTGACGTTAAAATCATCGATGTTATCACTATTCACACTAACACTATAAAGCCATAAGTTTGTGAATGTATTTGTATGTATGTTAGTTACTTTATCCTATAATGACTACCTACAAAAATACCTATCAGTTTCTATGAAATTTATATGAGACCATCTCTAAGATCTGCCAAGCGCAAAAAAACATCAGGAAACGATTCATAATTGATGTAGTGATCGTTACATCATACAAAAAAAATAACTACTTATATGAATATTTTTTTGAAATCGAATGAAAAGAAAAGTATTTTATTTATTTCAGCAATCGAATTCAACACTGCAGCAAATAAACTAGAGCTCATTAAACAAAAAAGCCCCCCTATAAAAAAATACGTAATTAAATCCGTTTTCCGTGACCTCAGCGGCGTCGGCGCACGCGCCGGTCACGCGTCGGGCTTCATTAAGAGGCTCTTACGTTTGTTTAGTAGGCACGCGCTCTGTGGGCTTTTTTATGTAATCGGATATACTTTTATTCGATAGGAGTCATGGGTTTAGCATATAGGGTCAGTTGTTTGAAAGTTGAACAAGTTAAGGCGTTAGAATATACTTTATGTAAGTACATTATGAACCCTTAACTTGGCAATGTATATATATACTCTTTGACCATTAAAAAAAAATTGTCAAACCAGAGAGTTTTTTTTAATAGAATCTCTGTCGATTCTGTTTTAATGTGGAAATATCACATTTGTATTTTTATACCTAAATATTGACACAAAGGTGAATTATGAAAAAAAACCAGCCAAGAGCATGTCGGGCCACGCTCAGTGTAGGGTTCCGTAGTTGCTCATCCTTCACAATAAACTGCTGTTTTAAGCCCGAGGTTTACGTTAAGAAAGATTTTATGCTCTATAAAAAGGTCGTAAACGCCCCAGAAACTGTATTCACTTATTATCTTCTGGAAGTCAACTTACGACCTTTTAAAGAAAAAATATGAAATTTGGCGATAACTCAAAAACGGCTCGACCGATTTTGTTCAATGTAGTTTTCGTTGAAAGTAATTATAAGGCCTCATTAACATGAATTTTTCCGAATATTTTTGACCCGTGGTTGAAAAGTTAGAGGGGGGGGGGGGGGACACTATTTTTTTTGTTCTTGGAGCGAATATTTACAAAACTGCTGACTTTATCAAAAAATAATATTAGAAGACCCCTATTATTTTTACAAGACCTATTCAAAGATTTCTAGTACTAATGATCACGGAGCTAAGCCGCGGACGGACGGACGGACGGACGGACGGACAGACGGGCAGACGGACATGGCGAAACTATAAGGGTTCCTACTTCCTAGTTGACTACGGAACTCTAAAAAAGTAGCGTGATCCACTGAAATGTAAGCAGGACTCAAACCTTCGACCCTACGTTTCCGGCGCAGTGCTTTCCCTACAGAGCTATCACATCGTTACGTCTATCACACCAAATCTTTGATTTTATAATTCCACACTATGTACATCAGGGAAGTGGCCTAGCAAGCGTCGGTCCGGCCCAGGGATAGTGGCGCTACAAACAGCTTTCATATGGCAATAATGTGCATACGTCATATTTGCATTATCAAACGTCAGTCAAAGAATTATTTATTTTTTAATTCAAAACATTGGCTATCGGAATGCTGCTCAATCCTTCGTTCTTCTTGCGAAATAAATACTGAATCCTATTGAAAGACTTGACTTTCATCCCTGTGGATAGTTTTGGCTTTATTATGCAAAAAATATTTGAAATTTGCGGAATATTTAGTCCTGTTTCCTCTTTGTTTACATCAGTGACATTCACCGACTTTCAACGTCCGTTACCAAAAATTTGTCGTTGCCAGTAAAATAATTTAGTACCACTGAAAATCCGCAATATGGCGCGGGTTGTAAAGCCCCTTGCAGGGCTATACTATAGCCTCTTTCATAGGAACAAGATTCAATATGTCAACTTGTATCGCTTATTGTGCGACCAACTTATACTTATACAACTCCTCTAAAACTATGCTTCATTTTATTACCACAGACAACTTTTTATCGACACGATATCGTCGCTTACGTAATAAATCAAATTCGTTCACTATACATTAACGCGGCTGGTCTATTGACAGTCGCTGACAGCTATCTGAAGGTACAGTCGGAACCATTTATACATTGGTCCATTTTACAGTCTGTGAGCTGTCCGATCACCATTTGGGTTCGGGTGAAAACGGTGAGATACTTATCTGGATCGCGTGAGATCGAGTGAGAGAGGTATAAAACGCTAATCGCATTTTGACAGCTGACGCACTGTACTCTGTGTTCGGACGTATAAAGGTGAGATCATTTTCGATGAAAGTTTGACTGTACATGATTGGAGTTCTTTTGGGATTTGAATAAAGATAGGGCCATTAGATAAGCGGAAACTTTTTGAAATGGGTTATGTTTACTCTAGGCAATGTTTTTTTCAAAGGAAATTAGGCGCAAATGGTCTTGCAACTTGTAGTTAAGATGCCAAGATTATAAATACAAATTATCAATATTTCTCAAATAATAAGCGACTAAATTGAGAAGAAATAAAACTAAACTAGAACACAATAAAGTTAAACTGAACCTAAAAATGGCTTTGGCTAGTCTTTGACCGATCCGCGACAAAATAAGCTGTCAATAATGTGAAACTCAACGTAATTTTTTTTATTACATCCCAGAGTACTACATTTTAGATTGAGTAAAATAACTCACATGACATGACTTGACACTGACAACCACTCCAATGTACTCAATCATCATAAACAATTAAAGATGATAGTAAACCTCTTCAACATTTGGTTTTCGTACGCTGCCGTGTCTGCTTCAATAAAATTTATTAATTCTTTAGAATAATTAGTAATCTAAGGAAAAATATAAAAACCGGCCAAGTGCGAGTCGGACTCGCACACGAAGGGTTCCGTACCAATATTGAACAAAAAACGCGTTCTTTGTATGGGGTCCTCCTTTAATTTTTACTTATTTTTTATTTTTATTATTTGTTGTTATAGCGGTAATAAAAATATACATTCTGTGGAAATTTCAACTATTTACCTATGAGAAAATGCCCGTTGAACCAAATATCATGCAACAAGCCGTATTTTTGTATGGGAGCCCCCCTTAATTATTATTGTTTTATCATGAATAGTATTTGTTGCTATAGTGGCAACATAAATACATCATCTGTGAAAATTTAAACTGTCTAGCTATCACCGTTCTTGAGATACAGCCTGGTGACAGACGGACGGACGGACGGACAGCGAAGTCTCAGTAATAGGGTCCCGTTTTTACCCTTTGGGTACGGAACCCTAATAAAAACAGCGATTAAGTCCTCTTTCTAAGCGGAATACGGAAACGTAATAAAATTGTAGTCTTAAAAATATGATGTCAATTTTAACCGAATCAACATCTTGCAGCCGATTTCGTAGCCCCACCAAATGACACCTTGGATTTTTTCAATACAAACAGACATTTTGTTACTTGCTATCGGTACGGGACATCGGGAGTAACCCTTTTTTGCTGTCGCCCCGAATTATAAGTGATGGTGACAGCTAGTCCTTGCCCATTCACACGCAACGGGATGATAAGAGAGATAACTAGAGACGCCGTTGGATTCGATTGACTAGTTACCTACTTACTAAGCCACTTTTTAGGGTTCCGTAAAAAATGGAACCATTACTAAGACTCCGCTGTCCGTCCGTCATTCACCAGGCTGTATCTCATGAACCGTGATAGTTAGATAGTTGATATGGTCAGAGATGTAGTTCTATTGCCGCTATAACAACAAATACTGAAAAACCGGCCAAGTGCGAGTCGGACTCGCGCACGACTCTCTCGTACTCCGTACCAATATTGAACAAAAAACACGTTCTTTGTATGGGGTCCTCCTTTAAGTTTTACTTATTTTTTATTTTTATTATTTGTTATAGCGGTAACAAAAATATACATTCTGTGGAAATTTCAACTGTTTACCTATAACGGTTCATCAGAAAATGGCCGTTGAACAAAATATCATGCAAGAAGCCCTATTTTTGTATGGGAGCCCCCCCTTAATTATTATTGTTTTATCATGAATAGTATTTTTTTGCTATAGCGGCAACAGAAATACATCATCTGTGAAAATTTCAACTGTCTAGCTACCTATCACCGTTCTTGAGATATAGCCTGGGGACAGACGGACGGACGGACGGACGGACAGCGAAGTCTCAGTAATATGGTCCCGTTTTTACCCTTTGGGTACGGAACCCTAAAAGCATTATAAAATAAATATTTAAGGGGGCGCCCATACTAGAAAAGTGATCGGTTGCTTTAACTTTGCACCTCATTTGTATCCGGCGCCATATACCAGTTAAGTTAAGGTGCAAACTTAACTTAACCCGGCCATTTAAGACGGGTGAAGTATCTGTACGGAACCCTCGGTGCGCGAGTCAGAGTCGCACTTGGCCAGTTTTTAGGGTCCCGTACCTCATTCGGCAACAATAGAACCCTCATAGGATCACTTTCCTGTCCGTCTGTAAAGGCCCCTTTTCTCAGGAACGCGTGGGTATTAAGTTGATATTAAGAGGATATATCACACCTCCTTTTCTTATACTATCAGTTTAGGTTAAGTAGTTTGCACCTGGTAACTTAATCAATGGCCTTTCAGTCTTTTAAAAACTATACAAAACAATGTCATGAAGGAAAACAACGCTTTTCATGGCTATGCAAGCCAATACGAGAACGACACACGCCACCACAGGCTTGGTATATGTAAGACTGGCCTGCGCGCGGTGAGCAAGGGTCTAGCTGATGTCTTTTGGCACGCTTGGTTGCGAATATGGCGTCGGATACAAATGAGGTCCAAACTTAACGTAACCGGGTTATACAAATCGAGGTCACGTTCTCGTCTGTTTCCTCCTCCAAAACTTAACTAATCTTCACCAAATTTTAAGAACTAAATAGAAAAATATGTTCCGCGTCGGACCGATTCGATTTTGGCGCAAATTATTATAGAATTTGTGTACTAGGCGTCGGAATTTTGGCCAAAAACAGACGCTTTGTACCTACACAAATTGTATAATAATAAGCGCGACGCGTTTAGCTCGGTGCAGACACCTGCCTACTGAGCTGGCGGTCCCGGGTTCGAATCCCGGCCAGGGCAAATGTTTGTGTGATGAACTCGAATATTTGTGCTTGGGTCATGGTTGTTCTATGTATTTAACTATATATTTATCTATATAAGTATATATGTCGTCGTCTAGTACCCACAACACAAGCCTTCTTGAGCTTAATTTGGGACTAGATCGATTTGTGTGAGGTTGTCCGATATTTATATTTATATTTTACATTTAAGCGCCTAAATCGAAACGGTCCAACTCAAAACATTTTCTTCCCGTTCAGTTCCCAAAATTTCCAACAAATCGGATAATTTCTAAGAGAAGGAAACACAAGAGATTGAATCCTCGATTTTTATGCGTTAATGAGCAGTAATTAATATCATTTATAGCCTAGCAAGCGTCAGTCCGGCCCAGGGATAGTGGCGCTACAAACAGCTTTCATATGGCGATAATGTGCATACGTCATATTTGCATTATTAAACGTCAGTCAAGGATTTGTCATTATCAAAATTCAAAACATTGTTTACCGGAATGCTGCTCAATACTTCGTTCTTCTTGCGAAATATATACTGAATCATATTGAAAAACTTTACTTTCATCACTGTGGATAGTTTTCGATTTATTATGCAAAAAATAATTGAAATTTGCGGAATATTTAGTCCCGTTTCCTCTTTGTTTACATCAGTGACATTCACCGACTTTCAACGTCAGTTACCAAAAATTTGTCGTTGCCAGTAAAATTATTTAATAATTTACCAATAATAATAATGATAATCCGGAATATGGCGTGGGTTGTAAAACCCCTTGCAGGGCTGTACTTAGGTCAAAATCCTCTAGAGCAGTGAAAAGATTCATCTTCTAAACCAACGCAATTGACAACATTTCATATTTTTAAGACTATCATTTTATTACTTTTCTGAATTCTGCTTAAAAAGATGAAGTAATCTCTGTTTTTATTCGTTTTCTGTGATGATTATTTATTTTATTATTAATTTATAAAAACACACTCATTTTAAAATGTGGCAACACCAAAACCAGAACTTAATGGAAAGGTAACTAAAGTCGGCTTTCTTATTTAAAAAAAAACTTAATTCTAATTCTAATTTTAAAATATGGCTTCCATCAGGTTAATGATGATTTCGCCAATTTCAAGTTTGCTCGTAGAGCATGCCGTTGTTCGGTGAGGTTTTGCTTTTTGTAAAGTGATAGCGATTTACAAAAAACCACGCGGACTATCGGGCCTTGACCCAGGAGGCTATGAACGCTTCAAGTTGAATTCTTCATTAGCTATTCACTCATACGTTAGATCACTGCACAATACGCTATCAATACTACACATTGAACAACAAAAATGAATAAATAATGAACAACGCAACTTAAACGCATGCGGCCATCTTAAGTCACAAACCGGAAGTCCAAAAAAAAACTTAATAAAACTCGGTATGCATCTGTCATCTGTCAACGTCAAATAAAAAAAAAAATATTTTTTCGCTCTTTGGTTTAGACAACAACCCTATTCAGACCGTATTGTCTTAGATGGCAGTTATTTGATGTATTTTCTTATATTTCTTTAAATACAAATAATAAATTCAAAGACTTTTTTTTTAAGGTACACGACATAAAGCCCTGTCGATCTCTATATTTATCTCCACCTGTTATAAATATGAAATGTTGTCAATTCAAAGATGATGCCGTGTATGCTCATATTTTGACGCAGGCAAAATATGAACCTATAGGGGACTTTCCGCTGACCGAAAATGACCTTTGGCAAGAAGCAATGTCATGTATATTATACTCAACTCAAGAGATTTTCCTACCACAAACAACGTGTTGTTAGAGTTCGACGAAATAAACATCGACAATCCTGTTGTCGATAAGTACCACTTCAACGTTATAGACGAATTAGACTTAAATTGGTAGACGCCGCAAACACACCACTTCGCGTGCCAGCGAACTTGTTCAAATGGACATAATTCGTACATTACAATACGATACAACAATACTTCATTGCACACCAATAAAAGTTTACAAAAGGAAACAAGACAAATAAAATTCATAAATAACGGTAGACAACAGGCGGTCTAATCGCTAAAAGCGATCTCTTCCAGACTACCTTTAGGTAGTGAAATTGATGAAAAATTTAACTTAATATAAGTAAATTACATTTTTAATTTTTGGTCCTCTCCAATTTTTTTCTAACTTGCTGTAAACAGTTGTTATATGGAGCAGTCTAGTCTAGATGAAACAACTTTCAGTGTGTATTATCTATGTAGTGTGTATTCCTTTATTCAGAAAGTTAAAAATAACAACCTATACATTAGGTTAGGTAAAGTTAGTTTTGTGTTATAACATTCCAAAATTATTAACGATTTCAGGAAAAAAAATGCTTTCGATAAAATGTCCATAAAATAAAAGATCTCTACAGGAATAAGTTTGCCTTTGTACATACTTATCAATTGTTTTATGTCTATGTTATGTATATTTTTTTATGTAGGTACAATCATACATAATCCTAATGAAAAATTTACGCAACCGCGCAAACAGACGGTGCGTAACGTAAAGCATCCAAATTGGTATGCAATCATACACACTCACCGAAATGAACTCATCATTAACGTTTACAAACCCAATTGTTGACAACCGGCGCGAATCGCGAAAACGGAGGGGTCGGCAACATTTCTCAAAATTATTACAAATAAAAATTATACGCCTATAAAATTCAGAAGTCGACAATACAGCACCACTGGCGTATAATTGGTAACAATTATAATATTTGCTGAGCGCCCCTGCTTGAGCCGAATGTTTTTTTTTTAAGAGTATCTGGTATTTACTTGTTGTTCGGTCTAAGCTGATAGAAACGGCGATTTAAATTCACAAACCAAAATAGGGACCGCCTTATGATCCAACTCATAGGTATCTTTATTCTACTGTGGAGGGTTCCGTATTTCTATCTATCTATCAGCCACAGACATCCACAGCTAAACATTGGCCTGCCTTATAGCTCGTCACAAAGTGCGGTCCTGTGCATCCATCGACTGCTCGCGATCCTCAGGAGGTCATCCGTCCACCTTAGCGAAGGCCGACACACGCTGCGTTTTCCTATACGTGGTTGCCACTCCAGGATTTTGCTGCCCCAACAGCTATCCGTTATCTGAGCTACATGGCCCGCCAGAAAGCTATGTCGGTTACTTTGGCTCTTCTGCGGATATCGTCCGTTCCGTATTTAAACGAATAAATTGTGATTCCAAATTGGTAGTCTTATAAATGTACTGATGATGGGAAGACGCTTATATACGGGATTGTTTTTAAAAATACCAGTTTATGTATTTAGGATTATGTTCTAATGACTTAAATATCTACTACTTAACAATATTATTCATTAATTCAAAAGAAAATTCACAACACCACCGACTTTTTAAGTCAGCATCAAAAGGAGCCAATTTCATACTATACATACTGTCTTTTAATCTAATGTTCGAAACAAGAATGGAATGTCCGAACAAAACTTTTACTCTGTCTTTTTATTAATCTAATAATGTCCGTAGGATCCGCTGTCAGTCTGTCTCTTAGACCCTACAATATTTACCCATGCACCCTTTAAAAGGTGACGGTAAAATATTACCGTACGGGACTATTCGGCTCCGCTAAAAGGCCTAACGGTACTAGGTTTCCAATGGCACATAATACCTTTCTTACTAGTTGACAGTATTGTTATAGTCAAGATTGTTTGCTTTTCAAACAATGCAACACTGATTTTTCAGATTAGCCATTGTGTGTTTTGTGAGTGTTACAGGTTCGAACAATCAGGGGTTTTATCAATTTATTAAGCATGTAATGTCGATTTTTTTTAAAGTGTTAACTCGCCACTATTTACATTCGATTCCGGTGAAGTGCTCTCCCAACTGAGCTATCACATCGTTAGGTTCGAGTTTGCTTAAATTGCTGTGGATACATTTCATTTTTTTTTCTTAATTGACCTTTGTGTGTATCAATATTTATAAAAATAAAAATGCGGTTTTCCACGTAAAAACAGAATCGATAAAAAGATTTTACTAAAAAATCCCTTTGTTTTTCTTTCCACAAGCAGATTTGCAATCATCATCATCATCATCATTATCACCATCATCATCATCATTTCTGCCATAGGACGTCCATTGCTGGACACAGGCCTCCTTAATAGACTTCCACATGGGCCGGACAGCAGCGACCCGCATTCAGCCCCGCAACTTTAACCAGGTCGTCCGACCTTGCGGATGGCCGTCCTACACTACGCTTGCCGGCACGTGGTCTCCATTCGAGAACCTATCTGCCCCAACGGCCATCGGTAAAGATTCGCAATACAGTTTTACAATTGTATACTTAATAGTATAATTGGATA
The DNA here is from genome assembly GCA_905147355.2 of Apotomis turbidana. Taxonomy (NCBI): domain Eukaryota; kingdom Metazoa; phylum Arthropoda; class Insecta; order Lepidoptera; family Tortricidae; genus Apotomis; species Apotomis turbidana. The sequence goes on from LR990280.1 coordinate 5,425,704, forward strand.
CGGACTCCATTACAAAGGAGCTGTACAATTAAACTAATTTAACGCCATTATCTACTCGTTGTCTTTACAATGGCTATAAAAATTATAACTATTGCAGTATTCCACCCTGTATTAACAATGTCGATGGTATTATTAATACAGGGTGGAAGGTCGATGGTATTGTGAAAATAAAATATTATAGGTAGGTACTTACCTTTTGCAAGTGCGAGTTCTTATTGTATGTATTTATCGGGTACCTCCGCTTCGTTAAAGGTGATTATTTCAGTTTGATCCGTCCAATATCAATGTCAATATTATCTATGGGTCAGTGTTGCCAAAATGCTGAAAACAAAAATCTACTACTTGGTTTCTGCCGCGGTAAATTGATTTTGTCCCATTCATAACCTGTCCCTTTCATAGCACTTTTCCCCTACTGTGTCCCCGATATAGAAGAACTCTGTATGAATTGGCGACATTTCATATTTATAGTTCTAACAGGTGGAAGTTAATAGAGAAAAAAAAGAGATCGAGAGAGCTTTGCATCGTGTACACCCTAAAAAAAAATTTGATTTAATTTTTCTGTATTTATTTATTTTATTTTATTTATTGAACTGTATGTAAAGAAGTATAAGAATATACATAAAAAAACCGAAATGTACGACAACTATGCCTGCGTAGAGTTGTAGTTATCGAACTATCCGGTAAAGAAAAATAAGCTGTCAATAATATCAAGTTCAACGTCATTCTTTTTTAATTAGACACCAGAATCGCTGGGTGCGAAGTAGGTGGTGGGGGAACCACGAATCGATCGCAGCGCGCGCCGTGGCCAAAAAAGGAACTTTCGTCAGGCCAACTGTCCCTTTTTACTAGCGAAATTAAGGCATCTAAAAATAAATAAATATGCGGAACGAAACCTGCAGCGTAGTTAATTGCAGAAACAATGGCAGAAACAGTTAATCATAACTGAATAAATTTCCACAAGCAAGTTGGAAACGAGAACAACGAATTAAATGTATAATCGCTATCAAGAGGAAAAAGTTAGTATAACCTATAGAACAACATTTTTAATATTATATCTTGTATGTTGTAGGGAGTAGCATGTTTATGCGTTTATTTTCTTTTAAATTTTGGACGTGTTGAGCAAAAACGAATCCCACCAAAAACATTCTGTAAAAAACTAGCCAAGTCTCGATGGAGCCGCTTGTTTATCTCTAAAAAGTAATGAAATCTTAGGGGCCTGAAAATGCGGCGAAATGGTTCCAGTAAAGGATGGTACGGCAGTGTTTGCTTCGCGCTCGACTTGGCGGGGGCACTGCCGTGCCCCCCGATTGTTTCCCATTTTATTGTAGTTTGGGATTTGAAAGCAATGTTGTGTTTGAGCAGAATCCAGTTATAATAATTAATTTGGCAATGTTTAACTGAAAAAACAAAATAATCTGTATTATTACGAAAATACAGTCATAAATGATCGGTTGCATTATGCATGAAATGCGTTATTCGGTTAAATTTGTTTATTTTGTAACTTACTTCTCATGAAGATAGCCATGAAAAGGTTCGTGTGAATTACATCTGAAAGTTATTGATTTTGCCATTTTAGACGGGAAATAAAGAAGGACAACGTTTTATCGACACTATAGATTAACATCATCGAATAAAATGAACGAAAATTACGATATTTCATTGAAATTATTTGTTTGTTTACTTACTCTTCGTAAAGACAGTCAGCCATTTGACATTCAAAATCCCGCCGTAATTGTAACCGCTAGTTGACGCTGTCATCGCGCACCCAGCGATGCACTACATTTACGAATTCGTACATTTTAATAAACCAATAATAATAATAAAATACATAAAAACAGTGATGTCCCTCTAAGCGGAATACAGAAAAGTAATAATATTGTAGTATTACGAATATAAAATGTTGTCAATTACAAGAAACAGGCCAAGTAACATGAAAAAAAAGAAACAAACAAAAAAAATCTCAATACATAATATTGAATGACTAGTTTTTTTTCTACTTAATATTGTATTGCATCTTTGAGGAACCTTACAAAACGACACATCATTAATGGGTATCATATATAAGGCGCTAAAAGGTCGAATCTCCATTAAAGTTTCAATGACAGTGATATTTTTCACTTTTGAGGCGGAATGAGCCCAAAGCTACCCCGTAATTGGCGGAGGGGTGATCTGAGGCCAAATTCGACGTCTATAATGGCGTGTGACCGGGATCTCGCTTTACATTTTTAAATTAGAACATAGAGAAGCCATTGTTTAAAGGTGATGTAACGAAGTTTAAGTTGTGGACAGATTTAGGTAGGTCAAAAAGTTGACTCTCCCAAATTACACTTCATTTTAATAGGTGTAAAACTCAATATGACATACGACCTTCACACCTTCAAGAAAAGAGCGTACTCCCACCTGAAAGGCCGGCAACGCACTTGTGACTCCTCCGATGTTGCAGGTGTCTATGGGCGACGGTAATCGCTTTCCATCAGGCGATCCGTTTGCTCATTAGCCCCCTATGACATAAAAAAAGAAAAAATAACGATATAAAACAAATGACAACAGCGAGCAATTTTATTGAATTTAATGTGTCCTTAAAAAATTTAATATGTCAATGTCAATTATCACTCGAAAATGAAAGAAGGAGTTGTATGACTGGGAATGTTCCTCAATTGGGAATATCGAAATGATACGTCAAATCCGGACCCTGGCATATGTGCCCCAACCTCCCCTCATTATCTTCAATCAAGTGGGACGCAATTTTGCTTGTTAATTTTATTCGAACGTGTCAATTTTATTGTTTTAATGACGTACTTCTTTTTTTTTCTGATGACAGTTGATTCCCAATAGCTGGCTTAATTTGAGTGTTTTGTTTATATTGATTTTTAACCCCCACGAAAAATGGTTAACATGTGTATCTGTGTGTCTGTCGGTGGCATCGTAGTTCTTAAACGGATAGATGAATATGAGTGTTTTTTTTTTTATCGAAAGACTTGCCCGTCTAGAACCATCTGGTTCTTAGCTATGTTTGGTGGAAATAAGACAATTAGAACAAGTGACTAAATCCTAGCCGATATTGAAGCATAAAAATCCGTATTTTGTAGTTATAGGTATTTAGTTTTAGTAGCATTTTCTATATCACTCATTGAATGAGTCTTTAGGGGTCACAACATGCAATAAGATAGAATTACTTAATTAATTTAGTTCTACTACAGAGATGTATAAGATATCTAGGCGTCGGGAAAGCAATTTGCCCAATAGATGACCAATAAAGGGGTTCAAGCTTTCAGGTTCCAATATAAGAAACATTCACATTGGCTTGTTGACAATATCCTTAGTTATTTTTGAAGTCAGACAATAAATAGCGTTTCAATAAAGTCCCATTAAAAAGCCACTAGCTTTCACGATAATCAGTGATGACACAGTAGTAATGGATCTTTATAGTTAATGGCCATTAGTGCAACTGATCATTACACATCCTCACGGTTGCTGATTGTACAAATAACACGTTGCGCGTATAACCGACCATAAAGAACGGTATATCATTATTGTTACCCAGAATGAAGCCACACACATCAAAAGAAGTGGAGATATAGAGAAATACCATTTTGGCCATCAAAACATCCTAAAAGTATCAGAAACAAGGTAATAAATAAAAATAATATGTACTAAAGTATACAGGGTGCAACTCACAATTACGATACAATTTTAGCATATGACAATCATTCAGATCCAAAAATTCTACAGATCTCACACTACGTGCAACTATCAAAGGCATTTAAAATGTAATTTATGAATAAAGCACATGAATTTGACAAATTTGTTTTCTAACCTCGCGTAAGGGACACGCTACCGCCTACATTTTTTTCCGCTCGCCTCCAAAGATTTCACTGTAGCTTAATTCAATCCCAAGTTTAGCTTTTTTCGGTTTCATATAAATGTTTCATGAAATCGTTTTTTATAATTGGGAAAAGTTGCAAACCGATTTTGGATATTCAAATTGCACTTTGAAGCCCTCCATTATTTTTTAAAGATTTCGATGTTGGTCTCGTACTAAAAGTGTACTCGGATGTTCAAAGGAAAGATTCTCGTTCCGTTCCACTCTGTATAAAGGTATGGTTTATTTCGCTAACTAGGTAAAACGATCTCTAAAATTGGAAACTTTTCTGAGCTTTTATCTATTACCTATATTAAACCTAATATAACCTACTAACTTATGTGTAACCACACAACGATAAAAAGCTAAAAAAGTTTTGTTTTCGCAGAATTGGGAAACGACAATGAAATGAAAAATGACAAACAGATAAAAAACTAGTAATGTCAAAAGGAAGTACACCGTTCATTTGAAATTATTGCGTTGATGATACGTCGTAGGGGTGTCAACTTGGCTAATGAAGTCATCAAATAGTAGGTACAGAAACACCACAACTCACTATACTGGTTGACACTTTGCGCGGAACATTCATAACGACAGGAGGGCTCATCCAGTACAAGCAGTTACGTTGTTCTGATCCCTTCAATTGTTCCATTCAGTGGATACAACCCTAGCTGATTGTCATCGTTGTGGGTCGAATCCACTTGATTTTGCTTATTAAATTAATGCGTGTATCAAAATAAAAAATGTCATGAAATAAGGGGGTGACCATAGTTTGCGTTATGGGCCACATCACACTTGGGAGTTGAACTCGCTGCGTGATCGCTTTCATACAAAATTCGCTCGCAACTCGCTGGTGTGACAAGAACCTAAGTCCAATAAGTTTTAAGGCGGGCGCTGCGTTCGATTACAGAAGTTAAACTCGTTTTTCATTTTGACGACGCGGTTGGCGCAGTTTTGAGTGTACCGGCAAGGACTAATATAATGTCTGATGAACTCGAATATTTGTTCCTGGGTCATGGATGTTACGATGAGTGCAGTTATATACAATCGAAAGACTTGTCCGTAGTGATGATTCTTAGCTATGTTTGGTGGAAATAGGACCAGTAGCTCCCAAGACATTCAGATTTAATTAGAACAAGTGACAAGATCTCAGTCAATATTGAAGCTAAGAACACCAAATTTTGTAGGTAGTTTAGTCAGTCTTAGTAGCACTCATTAAATGTGGGTCTCATGATGACATTGTGTCGGGGGAGTTTTATTCTTTTTTAAATTAATGGGATACTTTAGAGCCCTGATTTTTTCAAAAATGTCCAAGCACCAAACATCATCATTAAGGGAATCAGTTCATATAGAGAAGTGGTAAAATTGTCCGTTTCGCTTATTTACACCGCCACGGTCGGCTGAGCTTTCATGATGGCTTCCTTTATGGATTGTATCATTATTTGCCTTAATTTAATAAAGCTCTTTATTTCTTGTATGAGTTGCGACGAAGCGGGGACAGTCACAGATCGCCTAATAGTAATAGCGTAGCGATAAATTTAAAATATTTTAATGGTCCAGGCAGGGTTTGAACCTGCGTGTCCAACTTCCGGGCAAACGCGGGCGTCCTACCTATTAGACCACGGAACCTGATGCGAGAGCCATTGAATATTTCAACCGTTGCTTCTTGCATGCCTTAGGGTGGCATACGTGCCTCTTTTTAGGATTCCGCACCCAAAGGGTGGTAACGGTACCTTACTAAGTCTCCACTGTCTCTCTGCTCGTCGGTTACAGAGCTGTATCTTTCTAACCATACGAGGAAGAAACTTTAAATTTGTATAGTTTTATGTAGTAGCTGTAGATATATATTTGAGTGTGACTCATAGTGGGCGAAGCTGATTCGCATTTTTTTATCCCCAAAAAAAAAGAGGGGCGTTATATGTTTAACATGAGTATCTGTGTGTCTGTACACGGTTGCGTTCATCACAATCGCGTTTTGTCAAAACGTGCTTTGTCACTTATTTATCGCGTGATAAAAGAACCATCATAGGCTCACAGGACAGTACCCTTTCGATTTCTCTAGTCATGTGACATATTTTCACCTGTCTCTTTCGTATTGTGCGGACCGGAAAGAGATCGATAATATTCGTCAAACGACTAATTGACACTCATAGACTCAGTGGAATTTATACAATTACCTCCTTGAGCACTCGGTCTACTACGCCCACGCACATTTTTTATTGCAGTACAGTGTGATAGTATGGGGTGGTTTCAGCCCAAATATGGCAATACTAAACGCTTGAATGCATACTAAAACGAGCTGTAACTTTTGACAGTACAAACCACATCGCTAGCCACCCCTACCAAAATTACAGTTGGGCGCATATGTCACACAATTATTGAGAGAACCCTCTATTATACACTTGATTTACTAAATTTGTTAGCGTAAAATCGTCGGCATATGTTAACAGCAACATCATAGCTTTGGTAAAGACTTATGTGTACGGTAATTTCAATGCGTATACGACCTTTTGGGGTGTGCAAGCTAACCCTTACCCCACGTTGCTATGAGACGCGAGATATTGTAGAGATATATAGATCGAGATACAGTATCTCGTAGCTATCAAGGGGTACCCTTTACGAAGTGAAATGTGCCTGTTTGAAATTTTCTAATCGGTAAATTTAATTTTGTACTTTTAGAGGTCCTTACCTATCGGAATCATTTAGCTATGTGCATCAGTCTCTGTGGTTTGATTAAAAACTAGAACGTCGTACATGTATTTTTTTCGGGTGCCCGTTGTTTCGCCGACAAACTTTTCATCGAATATCATTTCACCGAAAACGTTTCGCCGAATTTTTACTTCGCGTATTTTCATTTAGTGTAATTTTATCTCATCGACAGTTCATTTCAACTTTTATTAATTCGTAGAAAAACTTTTCAAGGAATATTATTTGATCGATAATTCATTTCGTATATTTTTAAAATGGAGAAAGTACATTACATCGATTTCCATTTCTTCGAATAATATTTAATGTGATCATCAACTACAACAAAAGGAGCGTTTTTTAGGGATATAAAAAAAAAGGCCTAGTCGGATCTGCTCTGAAAGGTTTAAAGTTTGAGAATAGGTTGAGGTGAATCAATCACCTTTCAGAGCAGATCCGACTCGGCAGGGTTAGGTTAGGTTAGTTTTTTTTATATCCCTAAAAAATATTTTCCATTTTAATTGTAGCGAGCTGGACGTACGTGCGTACATGCAAGTGAAATTATATTACGTGAAGTAAGTTTTATGTAATTTAAAAAGATTTTAAACGATAAATTATCGAACGTACTTCTATGAAATAATACATCTGTGTAATGAATCATACGCCAATTGAAAATTCGTGATGTAAAAATACTCGTAATGAAATTTCGATGAAGTGAGTTGTCGATGAAATGAAAATACTTGAAACGTGATCTTTGAAGTAAAATTCGACGTAACGAGTGTTGGCGATTCAAGGGTAAACCATTTTTTTCTGCACCGTCGCTGGGTAAAAAGTTTTCTTTGGATGTCTATCCCTGTAGCAAAATTGATTAAAAGCCTTCTAGCCGTTTTTCCCCACTGGCTTCGTAAGTTCGTATTAAATTAAACAGATTTCCAAGGTCGACCGTTTAAAATTAATACTCAGCCAGCAATTGCCTGCTTTCCACCGCTTCGACAACAATTTACTATTCTCCTTTGATAGCTACGAAGTTATATTTCATTACTTCACCCTACGCAGTCGGCAAAAGTTATTATAATTTTTTTATTCACAAACTGAACGGCGATTGAACTTAGTATAACCTGATGGTAAGTTACTACGGGGTCGAGGATGTAGCTCGCCCGTTCAGTAATAGCCTATTCACTCTTACCTTGAAGTGACCTAAATTATAATTTTCTGGAAAGACACACGAGTTCCATTCCTTAGCGGTTCGCATTAGAAATGATGAAGCAAATCTACAAGTAATGCATTAACGCACCCTAAAAAACCCATGTAACTTACTTGTTTGCAGTTGATTGCTTGCGATTGGTACAATCTCCGAAACTCCCTCGCTAAAAATCCCCTATCAATTATTTGGTCATTTTGCGGATCAGGTGGCTGACTAGCTAGGGGTCCTAATCCGGAGTGATGCTTGACTTAGGGGGCTGGTGCTTGGAAAACATGGGATTTGTATAAGCCTACTGTGACAGTGTAAGGTTTTGAAGATCGGGAGCTATGAATGTATGTATTTAGTAAAATCCTGTAATTAATAACAAGCTAGGAGAAGGCCAAGAGATAAATATATGCAACATAGCATTATATTAATCTGTGACAAAGCCTGTTGTATTAATCGTTTTTACAAAAGTGTACACTTATTGTTTTTTTTGGAGGCTTATATTGCTCAGAATCATTTATACATTCGGACCTCATCACGAACATTGTATATAAATGGTTAAAGTATGGATCGACATTTGGGTGGTTCATCAAAAAGTGCTTACCTACTCGAAAAAGAAGGCTGTTCGCTGCTGCTAGGCATCAGACTGCTGATAGCACGGAGACTGATAGGAGTTTAAAGAGCTATGCTTAATATATATATGTATATAACTTCACGTGACTCTCGCGAGATGGCTAGGTCAAGGGTCAGACTCAGAAGGCGGTACTCCTGGTCGGTCACGGCGCGAAGTGTCAGGAGGTTCCTCAGCGAGCCCTAGCCACCAGTAGCCTGGCCCCTGCTGCCAGCGGTACCACAAAACAGATAGGTACAGAAATCAATCTACACACAAGCGCGCTCGAGCAAACGCACACATAGAAATTACTCACGGTCACGTCAAGCGGATGGCACTCGCGCTCGCACTGGTCTGAACTGGTCCGAGATATCGTGTCCGTGAGCAATGTCTATTTTGTGCGTTTGCTCGGGCGCGCTTGTATGTAGATTGATTTCTGTATCTGTTTTGTGCCTAGGTCAAGTTATTTATAATGATTGTGTTTATGTGTTTACATCTATACTATTACAAAATTCTAGATTTGTGTTCAAAATCAGTTTTCAGAAAAATCTTAATAGCGTGATGCAGGATTGTCATTTGTTTTGCGGCTCCATGCCAGCCTGGCGCCATCTGTTTTCATAAATTCCATTGTCCTCTCATCACACCGTAACGGCAGGACAAATTTTAACTACTTTCGGTACAGGGATAGATGGATATCTTTGATGGTTAGAAATAGGATACTTTTTTTACCCGATTACGTTATAAAAAAAATACGCTTACGAATTTGTGGGCACTTTCTAGTTTATAATGATTTTTTTTTATATGTATGGAATAGATTCATTGTAAAATCCTAATTTAAGTATAAAAATAAATGTACATATTTCAACAATAGGGGAGGTACAGTTTTTAAAAGTCAATTTTTTTTTTGATAATCCTGAACCAACAAGATCCCTTTTCCAACTTAACCCGATCCAAAGATTACTGCACACCTGTATGTCACTACCGCTGACAGTATGCGCGAGATACGGCGATTATACAACACATGTCGCGGTAGCGTTTTATGGGTTAAAAAATTTTATGTTTTTTTTTCATTAACCCTTTGAGCGCTTCCGACGCTACTGGGTACGGTTATAATGATTGAAGCAAAGATCTCTTTTTTTTTATATAGGACTATTTTACAAATGATGGGTACTAACTTATAGGTATAGCCAAGAGAGATTAAGTAGGTTACGCACACAACAACATGTCATGTAAAGGCATATAGGTAATCATTCATTATTATTTCTATATGCGCTAATATTCATGATTATGATTATTTCGACTACCGAAACAATGTTAGTAACAAATCTTAATGAACCAGATGAAGATAAATCGAGTGACTTAGTTTATTAAATGATTTATTATTATTATTAAAGATAACTAAAATTTTCTGCTGATAACCCATTTTTCGAAATAAATCGTGCTTTTAATTACATTTCCATTCACTCATTAATTCCATTAATTAACAACTTTTTGCAATCAGTTATTTTGTGTGTGCGTAATCCATTAATCTGAACTCTCGTGGCAATACCTATACCTACTATACGAGTATGACTACGATATCTATACTATTATAAAATTCTAGATTAGTATTTTAAGTCTGTTTTCTATGGATAGGGGTCATCATGATTACAGGAAAAATGTTAGTAGCGGGATGCAGGATCGTCTTTCGTTTTAAATAGGTGCCATGCCAGTCTGGCGCCATCCTGTTGGTCATCATTTCTTTGTCCTCTAATCACACCGAAACGGTTGGACTAATTTTAACCAATTTTGGTACAGGGATAGCTGGACATCCATAGATGGTTAGTATAGGATACTTTTTACCCGACTATGCAGACAAAGTTTGTAGACATCATCTAATTTATACGCATATCGGTTGCTTGTATCGAATTCAAGTATTTACCTTCTGTTATGTTACATGTGTGATGAAAATAATTATATTGTTTTATTTTCCGTATCTTTTAGGGTCTACTTTAGGTATCCCAATCCTTTTGCGGAATCACGACACTAGTTAATCTGTTCTCGGTAGCAGGTTCGAGTCCCCGGTAAGCAATTTTGACAATGACATGATTACGCGCCAAAAATTATGTTATGCACGCGATATATAGTCACGCTATGTTTTTGAAATAAACTTCTGTTAAGAAGTTACTTTATTCCTTTACTTAGTATGACAAATATATATTGATAATTTCAATCAACTTTTTGAAGTGAATAATACCTTTCTCCCAGTTCTAGATAGTAACATAGCTACTCGTATTTCATGATTTCATTGCACGCTGTCGAAAATAAGTGGAAAAGACAGTTTTCTGCGTGAATTTTGTAAATTTCGAGTAGTTTTTGATAAAAAATTGTCCATGAAAAATTTCAACTGTATGTTTCAAATATCCATACTAATATTATAAATGCGAAAGTGTGTCTGTCCGTCTGGCTGTCTGTCTGTCTGTTACCTCTTCACGCTTAAACCGCTGAACCGATTTAGATGAAATTTGGTATGAAGATAGTTTGAGACCCGGGAAAGGACATAGGATACTTTTCATCCCGAATAAATTTAGTGTTCCCGTGGGATGAGCGGGTAACACCGCGGGGCACAGCTAGTATACCAATAAATCGGAATAGCCCTGTTCTAAGTAGTAACATTGATAGTATGTTAATAGACATGTTTGTTCATAGAAAAAAACGTCTAAAACAATCAGCATTTTTAAAGACGAGGAGCCTTAACCGGGAGTTGAAAGCGAGTACAAAAACTACGAATTCCACAGTACATACAGGAAGCGAGCGAAGCGAGTATGTATTGGATATGTGATGTCAGGTCAAAATCTATATCAATCATCCTGCAAGTCGGCACAATGAAATCAACCTGTCACGCTAAGCCCGGCTCTTAACGGACGTCGAAAACCCACAGAATGGTCCCTAAATAATTTAATGTCAGACATTTTGTTTTTCACGTCCTCCGACGGGACTTTCATGCCACCGACTCGGGGCCTATTCTGATGTCCGATACGAATGGCGATCGAAACTGATCGACATTGAATGGGAGTAAAAATATAAATTAATTTTAAATATGCTTGAAAATAATTGACGTATTCGTGACGTAGTCGTAACACAAGTAACATACAAACTGCATACGTGCTTATGCAGCGGTTTTACATCTTAAATTTGCTATATAAGGTCTGTACCTATGGGGAATGGATGTAATTTTTCAAAAAGCTTATTTTTTTATAGGAAGGAATAATTCCCGGTTCTTCTGCAGCCTGTGTGGTACTAGGGCAGTGTTTAAAGATTTAAATTACGCATTTTTTAAATTTGAAATGAGGAGATCCGCTGAAAAATATCACTGGCCACAGCATCCTTAACAAACACTTATATTATGTTCTGGGAATGACTGATAGCCCCCTGTGTAGGGGCCTGTCGGCCGAAGATACAGCTACCCACGTGATCCTGGAACGCGTTGCCGTAGCTAAACAACGGGTTGACATCCTCAAAGCACCGAGGTCACTCCGAGAAACTATTATACATTAATTATGGGTCAAAAAAAAAACATAAAAAATAACAAATTTATGGGATTAAAACTAAAAATTAAACTAAGATTAAAATATATTTCTAAAACTAAGACCTCTAGGTAATGCCCATGACGCAGGCAGCATTCCCACGCTGTATGGCTATGGAAAGCCTTTGCGCGAGAAAACTGCCCGCGCAAGGGTCCCCTGTTGCCTCCCTCAGGCGCTTACTGAGCTGAAACCAGGAGAACCCTGCGCTTCTGCGATTTAGAACAATCTGGAGAATAGTACAGCGCCCTTGGCGGATACTTTGTAGAACTACAATTCTCCATACAAACCGTTTACGTAGTCGCTAACGTGTACGGTCACTGTAAACATGGTAAGGGTACTGATGAATCGCGAACCGTTTCAAAATAATACTTCTACGACGTGAGTAAACCCGTTTCACATGTATTTTAAGAGAACAATATTTCTATCGCCCATTTATGAACAGACGTAAGCCATGTATTTCCTATTATCCTCAAGGAAGTTATTTTATTTGGTTGCCATGTTAGTTTTGACCGCAATTGAGAGCAATTGCGTAACATATTTGTAAAGCAATTGATGGTTGTTGGGTTTTTTAATTCAGTTACAAATATGGCGAAATATGCGGAAACTCAATGAATAAACAAACATTGATAAAATAAGGATAATTTAAGAGCAAACACAAATTAATTAAGATATTGTTTTAGTCCTTTTTGTTAATAAAAACGAACTTAATAAAATATAAGGTATTTTTTATTCTCAAAATATGCGTGATACTGATTTTAACTGCATTTTGTAAAACAAAGTCCCTCGCCACGCCTGTCTATCACCTAAACTACTGAACGGATTTCCATGCGGTTTTTATCTATCAACAGAGCAATTCTAGAGGAAGCTGCCAGTGTATAGGTAATATCCAAGTAAATTGTACACTTTTGTGTAAATTGTTTGAAATATGACGCTATTGATGCTCGAATTCGATCTTCTTCATGATGATAATACCCTATATTGTAGTTAATGTGAATATCTACGAGTATGGCTAAACGGGACTCTCCTCTAGCACAACTACGAAATGCGACTTTTTACGCGTCATATAATAAATAAATAATAATAAATAAATATCGGACAAACTCACACAAATCGATCTAGTCCCAAATTAAGCTCAAGAAGGCTTGTGTTATGGGTACTAGACGACGATATACGTACTAATATAGATAAATATATACTTAAATACATAGAACAACCATGACCCAAACACAAATATTCGAGTTCATCACACAAATATTTGCCCTGGCCGGGATTCGAACCCGGGACCGCCGGCTCAGTAGGCAGGTGTCTACAGACCGAGCCAAACGCATCGTGATGGGTTACTTATCTCTTTCTTTGTAGTAATGTGAGATTACTACAAAGTGTAGTACTGTTATTTATTTATTTACTTTAAGAGAGTGACGGATGACGTTAAGTCGCGCAGCAAAAGTTGCGAAACATTCTGCTAGACGATATTCGTAATCGATTTCACAACGGTAAAGTAATATAACAACCCTAATTCAAATGAAATAATATCATTCGACATTTATCACGCATCGACAAAATATCTCTCGCTCCAGAATCGGCCCCGATCTACGCAAAAATGCCAAGTCACCAGGCAGCCTACAATCATGGCGTTGGATAATTCCTTCGTAGTAATTCCGAACAAAAAACCGACGTCGAATAATATAATTATGTGTTTTCTTTGAGTGTGAAATGAGCAGTTCAATAGGACCTTCTGTAACGGTTTAAAAATTAAATATCATTGTGTTAAAAAAATGTTTTAATGTTGGTAGCTCTTTGATAACTCAGAAGTTCATGTAACGTACGTAACACGATATTTGGAATCTTATTGATTCGAAGCACATACAATGCCGAGATATCGTATCTTAGTGTTGTTTAATACATTTTAATTATTTCTACTACATAAGTTCATAAGCGCGGGGAGGAAAAATTTAACAAAAACGAAAGTTGCAAAATTATAAACAATCCAAAGTTCGACATCTGAAGTGTTAGAAAATATTCGAAAGGTTATTCTATGTGCTTTGATCTTTATTTGGTAAAAAAATAAATATATATATATTAAAAAGCCCGAAGTTTGTTAAGGGAAGTTTTGATATATTTTGTTTGTTGCAAACAATATTCTTTACAAACAAACTTTACAAACATCTTATGTCGTAAAAATATGAATAACAAAAATCCCTGTACATCCCTTTACCTGTAAACTATTGTAAGCAAACTAACAAACGGACAAATTATTTACTTATTTACGTACCTATAAGATGAGAAAAGTTAATATTAACTAGAAAGCGCATGCAACTTCTTTCTTTATCGTAGTCGGTTAAAAAATGTCCCATAACCGTCTTTGGTTGTCCAGTTATCCCTGTAACTAAATTGGTTAAAATCTGTCTAGCCGTTTCGGCGAGGAGAAATAAATGTTTACATATAGATGGCTTTGTACGGATGCCGAGCGCCCATTCTATAGAAGACGAAAGACGGAGCCAGTTATACAGTGTGGATAAAATTACTGGAACTTGGAGAGCAACTGCCTTAAATCCTTAAAAGGAACTATAGCCAATTTTTCCATACAAATCAAGGTGCCGTTCTCGTCTGTTTTCTCCAAAAAACTACCTATCTTCACAAAATTTGAGGAATTAAATGGGAAGAAAATGTCGGACCATTTCGTTTATCGCGCTTTTTATTATGAAATTTGTGTATTAGGCGTTTCTTTTTCCGTCTCGTAGTATAGGTACTAATTCTATAATTGTTGACACAGAACATTTTCATTTCCATTCAGTTACTAAAATCTCGTAAAGTTATGTTAAGTTTTGGAGGAGGAAACATGCGAGAATGAAACCTCGATTTGTATAACCCGATACGTTAAGTTTGGACCACATTTGTGTCCGACGCAATTAGTTACCAGGTGTAAACTTAACGTTAACTGATAATCTGAAAAAAGGTTCAATATAAATATTATATCCTTCTAAGTATGCAACGGATTACGGTAGTGTCTCCCTAGAACACTATACATGTCTTAAGTGCACATACATAGTTGATATTTGATTAGAAACTTAGGACAATGTTCATACAATGTTCCAAGAAGCGGGATCTAGATCTGCGTGAGGGTGCGTCCGGCTCCGGAGCTGCGCGGGCGCCGGTGCGCTCCTGATGTTGCCCGTGACTTTATCTGTAGCAATAATGATCAAGTGCCTTAAAATCATTATTTTTCTGGTATTCATTTATTCTCCCGGGTGATTATCTCAGCGAAAAAAAATTGCGGCGGAATTGATAACTATAGTGTGAGACAACTGTTTTAAAAGTTTTAATTTTTTTCTGAAAAGAAGACACTAATTATTGTCTTAAGCCAAATCGCAAAGTATTGTAAAAGTCATTTATGATTAACAATTTTTTTTTTGCGGTAAAATGATAATTTTGGTACGGCGTCCAGTATTCGTTGTTCCTCATAAATGTCTTTGATAGAGCCATAACATCAATGTTAACTAAAATCGCATTTATTTATAATCTGTATTAGTTTAAGTATCTTATAAGGATATATAAATAAAGATTAATACATAAATAGATACTCAAAATTGAGCACTAAAAGTTGTCCGGGTGAAATTGTCAAGTTTGGTGGTAAATATTGAAAATGTGTTTATAGTTAAACGAAACGCAACAAGACCAACATCCGTGTGTTAACCTGTTCATTTAGTTCTGCTCCGGCATTGAGCGATGACACACATGTCGTAACTTGCTGGATTTGTCCACTCAGCAAGTAAGTATCTGATTTTGGTGTGTTCAAAATACTTTTTAACACAATTTTTGTGGTATATGTTTCTAGTGACTTAGCAATAATTGACTGTGTGTGAATTGTGTGTAAGACGTGTTAAAGGTTTCCTTTTTTAAATATAAAGTTAAATTGGAAGTAAATAATACAGATTATTTTTTAAATATTTTTTTAATCTCTGTTTCCAATTTTGGTGGATCAATTTTGGTGGTTTTGGTGGTAATTTGTAACTCGGTGTAGTTATTTGAAGTCAAGTATAAACACAATACATCTAATATTACAAGCTGTCGGTGAGGGTAATACTAGATTAGATATGCTTATGCTGGTGGCGGATTCTATAGCTCCTATCCTTTCTTATATTACTATTTTTTCTTTCCCATCTGGCACGTTTCTTACAATTTGGAAATGCGCCCATGTGATTTCTCTCTCTCTTAAACCCCTAATCCGTCGTACTTGTCGCAGTATCGTCCTATGTCCATTCTTCCCATCTTATCCAAAATCATTGAATCCTTTGTAAATCCACGTCTCTCATCACATCTAGATAGACTTGTTCAATTCTTTAGCACAACCACCGCTTTGGTTAAGATCACCGACGACAATCGTCTTATGATAACCTCTTTGCGGGGCAACAGCGGGTTCGAGTTGATGACCGATTTTCTAGCTGGTGTGATCTGTCTGCTGGTGTCCCTCAAGGGGGCATGCTCTCTCCATTACTCTTTTATGTCTTCATTAACGGAATCACCAAGTCACTCTCCTCCTCGTTCCATCTCTATGCAGACGATTTGCAGCTTTATGCGGCGGCCAGCATTAATGATTTTGGCTGCTTGGTTTCGTAAATCATTTCAGACCTGAAATCAATCCGTGCTTGGGCTTGATTCTTTGATGGTTTGATGAAGAATGCCAAGAAGTCGCAGGCTATTGTCGTTGGAAGCCCATATTTTATTTCCAAGCTTTCAGATCAAGTTAAGCCAGTTATTTTCTTTGATAGTACGCCTGTACCTTTCTCTTCTACTATAAAAATTTTTGGCATTACCATGGATCAATCTTTGTCATGGGCACCTCATATTTCTGAGATCAGTAGGAAACTTTTCGCGTCCCTTCATTCATTGAGGTGTCTGCAGAATTTCCTTCCTCTTTATACGGAGATCATGCTTCCCCGCTCTCTTTTGCTTTGGTCTCCGCAAGTTTGATCATGTGTCTCAATACCGCGCTCAAGTTAAATAGCTTCCGACCCATCAGCGCAGAGACTTACATGTTCTTTGTATTTTGTATAATGTTCTTTTCATTCCTTCTTCTCCTCCGTACCTTGCAGAGAAGTTTTTTTACATGGCGGATGATAGTGGCGATCGCCTGCGGTCAAGTGCGAATCTGGCTCTATCTTTCCCACTGCATAGTTTACGACGTGTCTTTTGCTGTGCGCGCCGTGAAATTATGTAATAAATTTTCTCCCGCCCTTATGCAGACGGAGTCCGTAGCATCGCTCAAGGGAAAGTTAAAGAAATTGTGGCTGTCGAACGAACGATTATTTGATTAGGTTGCTGTTTTTGTTATAATTATGATTATATTTATGTTATATGTATTTATATAGATATTACGTAATATGTATTACATTGACTGTTGGCCTCTCTCATTTGGTTTTTGCATTTTCATTTTGTACTATTGTAAAGTTATCGTATTGTACATGTTGCTTGGTTTGTCTACCATATGTGTGTTTAACACGAATTTACTCGAAGGTAAATTAGAAGAAATCCCATAAAGGGATAAGTTCGCTTTTGTACATGCTTATTTTTTTGAAATGTACATCTTGTTATTGTGTACAATAAAGTGTTTAGATACATTACATGCATACAATTAATCTAAATCATTACTTTTGCTATTCATAATTGATTTATTTTTTAGGATGGCTAATCGCAAGAAAAATCAATCAAGAGAAGATTATGACTTTATTCGTATTATTGATATATAACTCTAACATCAAAAATAAAAAAAACCACCAAAATTAGGTAAATTTCGAGCTTGTTGAAATTCACCCTCCCAGTTTAGGAAATTGATACAATATAAAAAGTAAAACACAGTAAATAATATAAATATATAATAAAATAACCTAAATTAAATATTTAAAATATTTTTATATAATTATATAGATTATTTCAAGCCTGATTTGTCCCATTGTTATGCAAAGACATCCTCCCCCCTAATTCATCCAATATTTTCCCGCGAACAGCCGGACATACGGAAACATTTTCGCCCAACTCAAACGGAGACGTGCTCATTTCGCTCGATCAGTCAAATACGGTATTAATCCATGAGTTATTTCAATGGCACATCTTTAATCACAACATGAAAAGGCGTCGTTCCAGCCCAGGGATAGTGGCGCTACATACAGCTTTCATATGGCAATAATGTGCATACGTCAATATTTGCATTATTAAACGTTAGTACTTAGCGATTTGTCAAGGATTTATCATGAACCAAATTCAAAACGTTTACCGGAATGCAGCTCAATCCTTCGTTCTTCTTATTATAACTGTGAATAGTCCAAAATTACTTGAAATTTGCTTACTATTTAGTCCTGTTTCCTCTTTGTTTACATCAGTGACATTCAACGACTTTCAACGTCAGTTACCAAAAATTTGTCGTTTCCAGTAAAATAAATTTGTACTTACCACTAAAACTCCGCAATATGGCGTGGGTTGAAAAACACCCCGTTGGGCTATTTGTGTCACGGGTCGAAACCGGAATAAACCTCCGCATTATCGCACCGTCGCCACGTATAGCTACGTGCGCGTGCGACTCGCGATGGGAATAGAAATGGTCGTATGATTTAGAATAAGCCCCCCGGTTTCGTAATAGACCGCTTTGCGAAACTGAGGCTCGATAACGTGCCATAACTGAGTTTCTAAGCCCTAATGTATGTCCTATACCTAAGTATATAATGTAAGTATGTCGCGTGGCGAACGATGATTCCTATCCTATGACACCTGTCATATCAGTATATTTTATAACCTATACTCGGAAAAGTGTACTGAGATGACAGGTGTAATAGGACTCATCGTTCGCCGCGCGAGGTATAAAACCCATTACCTATAAGTGTGTACAAGGGTCACTTGGAATAACAAAAAACCAGCGAAGTGGGATTCGAATTCACGTACCAAGGGTTCCGTACAAACACTTCCCATCTTAACTGGTGGGATAAGTTAAGCTTGTACCTAGTATGTATGGCGCCGTATACTACTGAGGTGCAAAGTTAACGCAACCGATTACGTTTCTGTATGGGACCCTCTTAAATATTTAATTTATTCCGTTTTTTAGTACTTGTTTACATTTTTGAACATATCAACTGTCTAGCTTTCACGGTTCATGAGAGGACAGACAGACAGACAGAGAGACAGATAGATGGACAGCAAAGTCTTAGTAATAGGATTCCATTTTTTACCCTTTGGGTAACGGAACCCTAAAAATTACCCAAGTAGTACCAGGCTGCATAAGCGCTTATTCAGCCCTTACACACCTGTAATAAGCTGAATAAGGCATTAATAGTAAGTACATGACTGCAGAGGCCGGCAATCCCTTTTCGAGGCTTGTATAGTGCTTTTTTCAATCATATAATTATATAACCCCACGAGGGGTTTTACAACCCATACGCCATATTGCGGGTTTTTAGTGGTACGTACTGGCAACGACACATTTTTGGTAAATGACGTTGAAAGTCGGTGAACGTCACTGATGTACACAAAGAGGAAACAGGACTAAATATTCCGCAATTTTGAAGTATTTTTTGCATAATAAAAAGCCAAAACTATCCACAGTGATGAAAGTCGAGCTTTTTCAATAGGATTCAGTATTTATTTCGCAAGAAGAACAAAGGGTAAATAGTATTCCGGTAAACAATGTTTTGAATTTGGTAACTGACAAAACTTTGACAAATAGCTTGACGAATTGACGTTAAATAAAGCAAATATATGTCGTATGCACATTATTGCCATATGAAAGCTGTTTGTAGCGCCACTATGCCTGGGTCGGACCGACGCTTGCTAGGCTGTACATATAATAATGAAATAAAGAACAGCAACAAATCGATATCATAAATGGATACACAACAAAAGAAGCAACAAAAGAAGGTTGCTTTGCTGGCCTAGGCCGGCTGAAATAAGTTTTATGCAGACAAAGGTGCCCTTCGACAACGACAGCAATATTTACCCGACATGTTATAACATTGTCATTTTTATTGATTGTATCTTACTCTTTACACACTCAGTGTTGATAACAAGGCACATAATTACAAAAACAATACGAAATGATACGGCACAAAATATAAAGAAATCCGAACCCAACTGACGGCTATATGTGAATGGCACAAGTCATTATGACCCAACAGAAAAAAAAATTGAAACGGATTATCTAAAAAAACACGAGTAACTAAAATTACTCTATTCAGTTAAGATAAGACTGAATATCGAAAATCTCAATAGATGGCGTTAGCTCCGTAAATGAACCGTCAAACTATTCGAAAACAATTAACGCTACCAAATTAAATGCGGTTGCGGTCAAGATTGGAACTAAGGATAGTTATACATTCACCAGTTTTAAAAACAGTGGCGCCACCGTGGAATGGTGGGTTTATTTTGCTGGATTATAAACATCAAACAATAGGTGTAGAGTCAAACATTTGTGAGGATTGTTCCCGAACGGAGCCGGGTTGACTACTAGTATTACAGTACGAGCGTGATTGCTTATTGTCAGGTACTAGGATAAGTTTCTTTTGTATGTTTGTATATGGTTTGAGTAGAAGCTGCGAGCGATTTCTTATAGGAGCTATTCAACGGACTTTAGATGGATGTTTTCAAGTCCGATTGTATTAAGGATAAGATGCATATTAAAAAATTGCCAATAGGGCAAGAAATATTTGCGTTAAGCGGCTTTATAAAATTGTTTTTAATATTTTGACAAATATATTTATAGTTTCAACCAACATTTTGAAGTGAATAATACTTTTATAAATAATGACACAAAGGTAAATTAAGAAAGAAAAATTGAATGCGATCTACTACAATCGAAGCGGGGTTTGAACCCGCGACCTCTGCGTTTCCGGCGCATTGCTCTCCCAACTGAGCTATTCGACCGCTACGTCAGTCACACCAAATCTTTCATCCCTTAATCCTTTACGCTACTGGAGCGCCCTCTGCGTCATATATGTTTTTGAAATGCTTATTGCGCATTAGCTATACCCTAGGATGTGCGTTTTACACGCACGATCCCCAATCCCCATTGCTTTACAGCAAGTGTGAAGACTGCGAGAGAGATGGCGCTGTTCTAAATATTTGTATAGTCTTTTTATCGATTCATTTTTTTTTATGTGGGAATACCACATATTTTTATTTTTATAAATAATGACACAAAGGTAAATTAAGGTAAAAAATATGTGGTATTACCACATAAAAAAAAATATGAATCGATAAAAAGATTCTATACAAATATTTATGAATAATACTTTTCTCTGAGTTCTAGATAATAACATAGCTATTTCAATCGAAAAATTGTAAAAAAAGAACAGTTTTGTTTGTAAATTTTGTCATATTCTAGTAGTTTTTGAAGCAATCAAAAAGCAAAGCAAAAAGTATCAATGGAAAATTCAAACCGTACGTTTCAAATATATACCAATAAATCGCAATGGCCTTGTTCTAAGTAGTAACATCGATAATATGTTAAGAAACGTATATTTGATCATGGAGAAAAATGACTAAAATAATCAGCTTTTTTGAACGAAAAAAAAAACCTCTTCATAACTTGTACCACAATCAAATATTTGAGAGATCTTACGCGATTGAATATCACAAATGAAGACGCGGAGCGGTAAAGTAGCCGCCAAGTCATTTATCAGAATGACAGGCCATGGATGTGAGCTGCTATGGAACAGCCTATATTAATTTTTAGCACAAGTAACTCATTTTGGTGTAGATGTACAATTTTGATGGCCAAAAAAACGGGAACACCCAAATATTCCGAAATATTTTATTCCGAATTTATTAATTCCGATTTTTAAAACTCCGAATTTCATAATTCCAAGGAAATAAAATTCCGATTAGTAAAAAACACGAAATTTATTTAACCGAATTTCAAAATTCCCATTGTATATTATTCCGATTTTTGTAACTCCGAATAATGAAAAGCCCGAAGTGTCATTGGCCTGAAAAACAAAATTCCGATTATTTATTTTCCGAAACTTCATTACTTATTCGGAAATTTCATATTCGGGATAATGACATTCGTGTTTTCAATAATCGGAAATTTATTTCTTAGGAATTATGAAATTCGGAGTTTTAAAAATCGGAATTAGTAAATTCGGAATAAAATATTTCGGAGTATTTGGGTAAAGATTATTTACTTAACCGATTTTTTACGTTTAAAAAAAAACAGAAAACCGGATTTGGAAAAATATCGAATTGGCTGAACCCCGAAAACTGTAGGTTAGGTTAGGTTTGTATTGTGAACACGTATAGCGGAGCGAGCGAAGCGAGCGGAGCGTCAAAAGACTTGCTGAATCCCGAAAACTATCGCTTAGGTTATTGGCTGAAACCCGAAAACTGTAGGTTAGGTTAGGTTTGTATTGTGACCACGTATAGCGAAACGAGCGAAGCGTCAACAGATTTGCTGAACCCCGAAAACTGTAGGTTAGGTTAAATCCTAACATTAGGTACCCATTTCACCTTCAGGCAGGCCTTCGTTAGCCTGAAAGACTTTAACATATTTGGGTTTATATTTTATGGTTATTAATAACAGCAATTCGTAATTTTGATGTTTCGGACTTTTGATTAGTCGGGTTTATTATTTATCGGTGTAATGATTTTCGGAGTTTTGAAAATCGGTATTTTTATAATCGGAATTCGTATATTTGATATTTCGGATTATTATTCATTCGGACTTCTTATAGTACGGTGTATTGAAATTCGGAATTTTGAAAACCGTGATTGTAAGCGTTAGACATTTTGAAATTTCGGATTTATAAAAATCGGAAAAATGAAAAATCGAAATACTTATATTCGGAGTTTTAAAACATTCGGAATTATAATAATCGGTATTATGAAATTCGTGATTCCGATAATCGGAATTTAGTTTTTCGTATTTATGTAGTGTACCCCAAAAAAACTAATTTTTGTGGGCACTAGCAATTTTGGTGGCAAGCAAATTACTAAAACCTTTAAAACTATTATATATAACAAAGGGCTATTACCACACAATATTGGTTATGACTTCATTTGTATTATTGATAGAATAATTTTTACTCTAACATCAACAATAAAAAAAAAGCCACAAAAATTAGGTAAATTTCGAGCTTGTTGAAATTCACCCCTGGATAATATCTGAGCGTTTTGACCGCGCGGCTTGAACGTCATACACCTTATCGTCTTCCGGGGGAATAGCGTTTTAAGGCGTTTTTTCGTCATTCTCATTTCTGCAAATATTGTTAAAATAAAATGATTGTTGAAAGACGTATTTTAGGGTTCCATGCCTAAAGGGTGTAAAGGACCCTATTACTAAGCCTCCGCTGTCCATCCGTCTGTCCGTCTGTCACTAGGCTGTATCTCATGAACCATGATAGCTAGACAGTTGAAATTTTCATTGATGAAGCATTTCTGATGCTGCTGCAATAAAAAATACAAAAAAAGTTTACGATACAATTAGACATACAGATAAGTAAAACAGTTTCTGAAAATATACGTAGGTAAATAAATAAAATAAATATCAGACAATCTCGCACAAATAAACCTAGTCCCAAATTAAGCTCAAGAAGGTTTGTGTTATGACTGTTATGGGTACTAGGCGACAATATACATACCCATGTAGATAAATATATACTTAAATACATAGAACATCCATGACCCAGGCATGTGTTCACCACACAAATGTTTGCCCTTGCCGGGATTCCAACCCAGGACCGCCGGCTCTGTAGGCATCTGCTTTACCACTGCGCCAACCGCGTAGTTAAAATATGTCTGTACATATAAATAATTCAGTGAATAAAGAATTTTGACCTTACAAACGGTCCGGTAGTTTTGAATTTTTGATATGTTGTCTAGGATGGTTAGTCAGTGTTTAAAATGCAAAATGCACAATTCCCCCCCCTCCGCGCCCGCCGCCATATTGAAAAAACCGGCACTCTCTTCATATTTTTGCTCATATCTTCCTTAGGAGCATTTTAGCTAGAAGAAAGCTTCGACAATGTTATAGAAAGTTAAATTTACTACTTTCTCCATTTTATATTTTGTTTCTAGGATAGATAGTTACGGAGATATGCACGTTTAAAAAAACTTAAGAAATTGCAATTTCCAACTCAAAAACAAACTTCTGGATTATATTTTCGTTTAGGAGCATTTTAGCTAGAACAGTGTTTGGGCAATGTTGTAAAGAATTAAATTTACTATAATTTACATTTCAAATTGTGCATTTTGCATTTTAAACACTGACTAACCATCCTAGACAACATATCAAAAATTGAAAACTACCGGACCGTTTGTAAGGTCACCCATAGTACTTTAGTCTCTATTCACCGAATTAATATGACTAGGTTGGTAGGTATGTCTGTCTGTACATATGAATATTTATACATAACCGACACCGCACCATTGGTACAAAAATCAAACTATAAAGAAAAATTGAAATGCGTAACCTGACGGAAGAGACTGGGAATCGAACCCGGCACCTCTGGACCGGTCCAACGTGTTAACTATTCCACCACCCCAACGCCAATAAAAAAAGTGTGCACATTAAAAAGTGAGACATTACATGTTTAACTGTATAACCTACACTACTAAACATAAACTCTCCTTTTGGCGTAATCGGTAAAAAAATCCTAATGACTTAAGACGTTTTAACCCACGTGTCAGACACACGTAGCGTAGTAAGACATCACCTGTCCGCGCACAATGCAGACGGTGATGATTGAATCATCGCTAGTGCCGAATCATGGCTGCGCGCGCGCAGGTATAGAGCGCTGGATGCGCCAGTGATAATAGAAGATGACCCCGAATTCCTCGTGCAAGAAAAATTCATAACCCCCTTTTTTGCTTATGCGTAGTCGGGTACAAAGTATCCTATGATTTGGGGGTGCGCAGAATGAGAGGGGTTATTCCTACCAATAAACAAATATCAAGATTTTTTAAAAACTTCATCAACTCTCCATTCTGTAAAACCTCGAACGCATTGGCCAACGTTTGCTAACAGAATTGAAAATAATAATAAATAGTTAGAATCTATGAGAAAGGGGTTTAAATAAGCCACTGGGACAAGACATCCGAGCGAAGCGAGCGATTACAAATATAACCTGAGTGTCATGTCATAATGACCTCTATTTAGCGACGGGATTACCACACTTTGCTTTTCACTTCGACTACGAGAAAATAAAAAATAATTTCTATAATTTATATGGAAAATTTGTAGATCCGTCGCTTTCAGTGCCTCTTCTGGCGCTTTCTCAGGGAAGGTCTTATAATGTTTTTATTTAAACCCTAGGGGCTAAAAAGATCACTTAAGCCCCGCTTAACGAAGCTAAAATTAAAGTCTAACTTTATGAACAGGAGAAGTGAAAAGAATATTACTCGAGGTTTAAGTGTTTCACACCGAGGCATTCCTACGCTTAAGGTTCCTTTTAAAAGGCTGATTGTTTTAGAAATTTTTCTCTATGATCAAACATGTTTCTTAACATATTTGATACTAGCTGTGCCCCGCGGTGTTACCCGCTCATCCCACGGGAACACTACATTTATTTGGGATGAAAAGTATCCTATGTCCTTCCCCGGGACTAAAACTATCTATATACCAAATTTCATCTAAATCGGTTCAGCGGTTTAAGCGTGAAGAGGTAACAGACAGACAGACAGACAGACAGACAGA
This sequence comes from Apotomis turbidana, assembly GCA_905147355.2. Lineage (NCBI taxonomy): Eukaryota > Metazoa > Arthropoda > Insecta > Lepidoptera > Tortricidae > Apotomis > Apotomis turbidana. The sequence goes on from LR990280.1 coordinate 5,451,288, forward strand.
CAGACAGACAGACAGACACACTTTCGCATTTATAATATTAGTATGGATTATTCATGTTTCTACCTAGAACTGGGCTATTGGGATTTATTGGTATATACTTGAAGAAACTACTCGAAATTGACGAAATTCACGCGGAGATTTTGTTTTTTCAACTTATTGCACGCAATGAAAGCATGAAATAGCTATGTTACTACCTAGAACTCGGGAAAAAGTATTATTCACTTCAAAAAGTAGCTTGAAATTATCTTAATCTTAGTTTAATTTTTAGTTTTAATCCCATACATTTGTTTTTTTAAAATGTCTTATTTTTGAGCCATAATGAATGTATATTTATTGAAGTTATCAATATATTTGTCATAGTATGAAAAATTAAATTTTTAAAGGAACAAGGCAGGCTCTTAAACGGGTATAAGCTCTTTTTATTTGATAATCGTTCGTAAGAATTTGGTTCTGAAAATTAAAAAAAAGTAAAAGTATGAAAATAGCATCTGGTACATTGAAAAGTATTATTTTGCCGTAAATTTGCATATATTTTTACTGCTTCATCATAAATAATATAAATTTAACTTCATTTCATTACAAAATGATGCACACTAATAGTTTTTATTAAAGACAAAAAACACAAAATAAAAAGTATATAAGTAACATAAACATCATCTATACTATTATTTTTATCTGTCCTTAGGAACCATGGCGTCGATTTTAGATTTAATAGAAACTGCATTAATTTTTTTTGGTAAATCTCGTACATACTCAGTATAGTACCCATACTCCAAGCTTACTAGAGCATAATTTGGGTCTAAGCCGATTTGTGTAAGGTTGTCCGATAATTATTAAAAATGCTACAAAAGGCGAGAGTTTGCGGAACCCTAATATGATTCTGCGAAGAAACGCTTCATACAAACGGGTACTGTAACTGTAATTGGGGCATGCTTTGTGTTTTCAATAGATGCTCATTATATTGTTATGAGATGGGGAAGGTATCAAAGAAAGTCGCATAGTTTTACAGTTTGCACAATAAAGAATATTCAGTTAGTCTAATTGCACAAAAGAAAAACTTATTGTGCAAAAGACCTTAATACCAGTCAACCTTCGGGCAAAGTAGATAAATTGTGGGTGGGTATATTCATATGCATTCATTCATAATAAAACACAATAGCTGTTGCAATGAGACTAACTTTTTAATTATAACCACAGATTAGGAACATATGGTACAAACAACAAATAATGCCACTAGATGGCGCTACAAGTAACAATAAGTTATTAGATTATTTTAATATATTTTAACACCTCCACTTATTAAAATAATCTAAGCTTCATAAACATAAAAAACAAAAAAAAAAACAATTCAACAAAGCTTATCATACTACGCTTTGAATACCCAACTTATTAACAAAATAGTTATGCTTTACACTGCTTAATCCTTTTGTTAATAGGTCAGCAGGCATTTCAGATGTTGGCAGATGAACTATTTTCACAAGTTTGTTAGCAACTGCTTCCCTAACAAAATGGTGACGCACATCAATGTGCTTTGTCCTTTTATGAAACAAAGGATTTTCTGTCAACTTCTGAGCACCTTGATTGTCATTATACAGGGTAATGATATAGTCGCAACTGACAATTTCTGAAAGCAAATTTTTTAAATAAATTGCCTCCTTACATGCCTCAGAAATTGCCATGTACTCCGCTTCTGTACTAGATAGGGCCACTGTCGGTTGTTTCTTACATTCATATGATATTACAGTGCCTGATAGCTTAAAGCAAAATCCTGTATAGGATTTCCTATCAATGGTATTTGATCCCCAATCGGAATCAACAAACCCTTCTAAATTACAACTATCATTTGTGAACATCAACCCAAATGATTTTGTCTTTTGCAAATATTTTAATGTTCTTTTAGCGTGTTTCCAATGAGCGGTTCCATAACAATTATTAAATTGACTCAGATAACTAACGCTGTAACTAATATCTGGTCGGGTGAGTACAGAGAGATACATTAGGCTACCTATAAGCTGCTGATAAGGATATTGTGAATCTACAACATTCTCAGATTTTTCTAATTTTAAATTATTCTCTATCGGTGTATCAACAGTATTACAATTTGACATATTAAATTTGTTTAATATATGACTGACAAATTGCTCTTGGTCTAAGGATATACTGCCATTTTCATAAGTTTTGACTCTCATACCTAAACATCTTTTTACCTGACCCAAGTCTTTAATTTTAAAATTTGACAATAAATTCTTTTTCAACTCCTCTGTCATAGCATTACTATTAGAGAAGATGAAAAAATCATCTACAAACACAGTTATTATTATCTGCTCATTATCTTTTTTCTTACTGTACAAGCATGGCTCGAGTTTTGACTTTACATAACCAAGTTCCAACAAACAGTCGTCTACTCTCTTATTCCATGCCCTGGCAGATTGTTTTAGTCCGTATATTGCACGTTTTAATTTAAGGACAGTATTCTTACTACATTCTAAGTTTGGTGGAACTTGCATGTATACATTTTCATCAAGATAGCCATTTAAGAATGCCGTAGTGACATCAAGATGGGTTATTTCAAAATTCAATTTTACACTTAAAGCAAATAACATTCTCAACGTTGAATATCTAAGAACTGGTGAATAAGTCTGTGTATAGTCCACTCCTTCTTTCTGGGTGAAGCCCTTAGCCACTAACCGAGCTCTATAACGCACTTTGTTATCACTTTCATATTTTTTCTTAAACACCCACTTGCACTGTACTACTCTGTCTGCTTCTTTTTCATCCACCATCTCCCATGCTTGATTTTCGTCGAAAGCCTTCAGCTCCTCCATCATTGCCTTCTTCCACATCTCTTTCTCTGGCCCATTCATCGCTTCCTCATAGGTGATTTCTGCATCACAGGACATCTGCTCTTCTGTCACACATAGGTTTGTAAAACCATACCGTTCTACTGGCTGTCTGACACGCTTGCTGACTAGTATGGGAGCTTCGTCTGTATTTTCTTCTTCACCTATAGTGCGATATGAGTCATCTGATGAGGATAAGCCTGAGCTGGATTCATCACAGACAAAGGTCGGATCATTTTCATCTAGAAGAGTCCTTTCTTCTTCAGTTTCTTCCTCCACTGACTCGTCGTCCTCTTCTTCATTTCTTGTTCTGTCTGGCACTACCTCCTGCACTACTATCTGAGCATAATCTGTTTCCTTCTCTTCTTTTTCCAGGACAGTTACATCTCTGCTCGTAGTAATCTGCTTTGTGTCTGGGTTGTACAATCTGTATCCCTTTATGTTTTCTGGATAACCCAGTAAAATCAACTTCATGGCCTTTTTATCCCACTTTTGTCTTCTGTTTTTGGGTACATGCACCATCACAGGACTCCCGAATACTCTGATGTGACTTATATCTGGTTTCTTGCCTGTCCATTTCTGAAATGGTGTAATCTGTCCTAAGCCTGAGGCCGGCGACCTGTTTTTCAGGTAAACTGCTGTGTTGACCGCTTCAGCCCAAAAACTTTTGTTTAGTCCAGCTTCAAAAAGTAAGCACCTGGCACGCTCAACTATTGTTCTGTTAAAGCGTTCACAAAGACCATTTTGTTCAGGACTGTAGGGATTTGTCTTCTGATGGATTATGCCTGACATTTTTAAATGTTCTTCCATCTGTTGTGAACAAAATTCTCCTCCTTGGTCTGTCCGCAGTACCTTTATTTTATTTCCTGTTTGGTTCTCTACTATTTTCTGGTACTCTTTGAAATACCGTAACACTTGGTTTTTTTCTTTTAAAAAATAAACAAATGTCATACGACTGGCATCATCCACAAAAAGTAGAAAATATCTTGCTTGACCAAGTGATTTTGTCTCCATAGGTCCACATAAATCCGAGTGTACCACCTCCAGCAGTGTTTCACTCCTATGGTTACCAGATGGAAAGGGTAGGCGAGCCTGTTTTCCCTCACAACAGACTTCACAGTTAGATTTCTGAATTTCTGCCTTATCCTTATATGACACACCCTCCACAGCGCCATTCTTCATTTTCTCTAGGTCACTGCTATTGATGTGTCCCAGTCTTCTATGCCACCTCCTAGCATCTCTGGCATGTGCTGCCACGGCCGTCGGGGCCGCCGCCGCCGGTGTCGGTGCCGCCGCCGACGATGTTGCCGGTGCCACTGCTGTCGGAGCTACTGCCGCCGCTAACACTTTCTCTTCTTTCACAGTGTTTAATTTGTACACTCCATTTATTAAATTAGCTATTCCTATTAGCACATTCTGTCGATTACGGATATGACAAGCATTCTTCTTAAATGTAACAGTATTTCCGTTTGCTATCAACTGGCTAACTGACAACAGATTTGTCGTGAGATTTGGAATGCACAAAATATTTCGCACTGGAATGTCAAACTGAGAATTATGCACCACTGTCGTAATCTGTGCATCGCCGCAACACATAACTGGCATAGTCATTTTATTAGCAACAACTATTTCTTTAGTTTCTTGTCCGTGTCGTGTTTGCAATAGGCTTTCTTGGTTTGCCGTCATATGAAAACTTGCCCCCGAGTCGATATACCAGTCTTCTGTGCTGAATTCTCCATTTAAAAAGGCTACGCTGAATGCACCTGCTTCTTTCCTTTTTATTAATTCAGTACACTGGTTCTTGTAGTGGCCAATTTTCTTACAATTGTAGCATTTTATTTGCTTCGTACCAGTAGACGCTTTGTTGACATTTGTCGTTGAAGGTTTTGACTTAACGTGTAGAGTGTTGCCAGGTTTCGATCTATGGTGCGACCAAAACGCAGATTCTGCTCCACTACTACCAACCTCAGAAGTCATATCAAGCAACTTCGTTTTTATCACGTCTGTACTAACGGTCAAACCTGAATGTTCAATCGCCATTATCATTGGCGAGAATTTTTCTGGAAGTCCGGCTAACAGCAACGAACCAATCCACTCGTCATTGATTTCAAAACCCGTTCCTTTTAAACGTTGCGCTGTTTCCACCACTTGAGACACATAACTTGTCATCGACTCACAATTATCAAGACGTATAGATATTAATGTCCGAAGTAAATTTATCTTCCGAGTAAATCCCGTATCGTCAAATAACTGTTTCAACTTGAGCCACAATGTAGAAACTGTGTTCTCGTTCTTGATGTGCACGTACAACGTAGGATCGATTGTCATCACGAGCTTCGCTTTAGCCTTCTTTTGTTCTGCTTCACTCAAATCCGCCGCTATGTTGTCGATATCAATTCCTTCCAACAACAGAAAATTTTTCACCGCAAACGCCCAATCATCATAAAACTAACTAAAATACTTAATTTAAAAGCGCTCTGGACCAATAACCTAATAAAACACAATAGCTGTTGCAATGAGACTAACTTTTTAATTATAACCACAGATTAGGAACATATGGTACAAACAACAAATAATGCCACTAGATGGCGCTACAAGTAACAATAAGTTATTAGATTATTTTAATATATTTTAACAATTCATTCATATTCATATATTCATATCTTTATAAAATTTTAGATTTGCATTGAAAAATTTTCTATGGAGAGGGGGACATGATTTTAGGTAAAGTCTTAATAGCGTGATGCAGGATCGTAGGATGGGAGCGCGGCGCCGTACCAGCCTGGCGCCATCTGTTGGTCATAGATTATATTACCTCTGATCACGCCGAAACGGCTGGACAAATTTTAACCAATATTTGCATAGGGATCATCCACATATTACGTAAGCAGGGGGGTCATACCAAATGTGACAGTACATGTTAAAGGGACCCCGAAAAGGCTTGACATAGGGGGGGGGGGGGGGGGGGGGGGCACAGTGGGACGAAAATCGGCTTTCATAGACATAGAAATCAAAGTTGTGATATTCTAGTTTTTTTTATTGGAATCGCTTTTACCTGTTGTTTAATTACTAAAATATGATTTTGGAACAATTTGGTTGGAAAATTAATGAGTTATAATTTTTTTCCGAAAAACTTGTATGGAGCTGATACGAAAAATCTAAATATCTCGGGAACCGCAAGATTAACCGTTATATCCTCGCAGATGGTTATACAATGAATTATTACTGATTTTTTGGCATAATACATATATCGGTCACAGTTGCGGTTTTTTTTTTTAAATCGTTTTATGTATTTTTCGTTCGAGGCGTCTAAATTAGCAAATAAAAGTACTTATTATGAGTCTATCTGTCTAATTTACTGAAATTATGAAATAAGAGAACATTAGAAAAATATACATGCGATAAAAAAGGCATCGGCGAACAATATATACCTACGTACGTTAATACCACTTATTCAGCCAACAGAGCCAATATAAATAACATAAATCCGTATATTTCAAATCAGTTACAGTAAAAAAGTCAAACATTATCATATAAAACTACTTAACTATATACATAACTACTTAACTAATCATTAAGTTCTGTTACAGCCTCTTGTGGCGATTCTTAATACTTAATCAAAGCCACCGTTTCGGTAAAAATTTCTTGTCTTTTCTTTTCATCCAAGCTAGGTCTTGTAGCCGTTACGTATAAGGGGATCGGAGGACAATAGAAGCATATGTAAAATTTCCTCATTGGTAGCTTGCCTACTTTTCTTCCTTGAATTATGTTCCCTGAACCTTCTAAATTCTTTGTTTCTGGCTTCAGATGCTTTTTCTGACAGACTTTCTTTAGGGACGATGGCATTGCTGGCGATGATGTCTGCTCCATGGATCAATAGCTAATATACAGTTGATGGCATATAGTACTAGTTGTATAAATCAACATACTTTTGAGCAGTCTTATAAGCATATTCTTTAAATTTAGGCACATCAATCTCTTCTTCAGATGTTATGGCTTGAAGTATTACAGCACGAAACTGAACTTCAATGGGCGACAATATGAAGGCGAACAAGGTTTCGGATTGGTTCATACAACGAAACCATCAGTCTACTCATTCCAGAACTACTCCAGGATTCTGCGTGTTCTCAGGCTTTGGAATCGTCAACTAGTGCTGACTTTACCTCTTCGGATTGTTCAACTTCAACATCTTCAATTTCAAATGCAACAATGACGAAGCAACCAAGGAAAAACCGAAAACCTGTCAACTAAGCAAAAGGAGAGAAGATCTGAATCATTTGCAGGAGAAGATGCAACTGAATTAGCTTTTGCTGCAGCAAATCTCTTTAAAGAAGATGGCCGTGATGATATAGCTTCCGTGATTGAATACATGCTCAAGAATCCAGAAGGTTGAGGGAACAAAATTCAAGGAAGAAAAGTAGGCAAGCTACAAGACCTAGCTTGGATGAAAAGAAAAGACAAGATTTTTTTACCGAAACGGTGGCTTTGTTTAAGTATTAAGAACCGCCACAAGAGGCTGTAACAGAGTTTAATGGTTAGTTATGTAGTTAGTTAAGTAGTTTTATATCATAATGTTTGACTTTTTTACTGTAACTGATTTGAAATATACGGATTTATGTTATTTATATTGGCTCTGTTGGCTGAATAAGTGGTATTAACGTACTGTTCGCCGATGCCCTTTCTATCGCATGTATTTTTTTTTTAAATGTTCTCTTATTTCATAATTTCAGTAAATTAGACAGATAGACTCATAATAAGTACTTTTATTTGCTAATTTAGACGCCTCGAACGAAAAATACATAAAACGATTTAAAAAAAAAACCGCAGCTGTGACCGATATATATAGTATGCCAAAAAATCAGTAATAATTCATTGTATAACCATCTGCGAGGATATAACGGTTAATCTTGCGGTTCCCGAGATATTTAGATTTTTCGTATCAGCTCCATACAAGTTTTTCGGAAAAAAATTATAACTCATTAATTTTCCAACCAAATTGTCCCAAAATCATATTTTAGTAATTAAACAACAGGCAAAAGCGATTCCAATAAAAAAAACTCGAATATCACAACTTTGATTTCTATGTCTATGAAAGCCGATTTTCGTCCCACTGTGGGGGGGAGGGGTTCAATAAGTCGAAATTTTGCGTGACGTAATATGTGGACGGCCCCATAGGGATGGTTGGACGTCCAAAGATGGTTATAAGATACGTTTATCCGTCTACGGTAAAGAAAAAACAACGTGCGAGTTGTACTCGCGCACCGAGGGTTCCGTACAAACACTTATCGCGATAGTATGTTACCTATCTCTTTCTGAGCCTTCTGGCCCTTGTATGTGGGTGCCTGTCGTATCGCATAACGTTTTTTGTCCTAAAAATGTTTGGCCGAGAATGTTTGGCATACTGTTGAATGGCATACTACTCGTTTGTCCTAATCATTTTTGCGCATACTCATTTAAATCCTAAAGCAAGTTTATCCTGATATTGATAACTCTAAAAAATTACCTAAAGCATAATATTCCGAACATGAATTGCCCTAAGAATTATTTTGCCTATTATTAAATTGGGTGAATTTACAGCACCTAAACTAAACTATGGTAGGCGTGAAGTCAGAATCGTTACGTATTCTACCTTCAGGCAGGTCAGATTTTGGTTAGGTTAGGTACGACGACGAGCGAAGCGAGGAGGAGTGTTAGGTAGAACTGTGACCCTAACGAACGAGCGAAATAACATTAAAATTTAGCAGTCAGTAGGTTAGGTTAAAGACCGAAAACTGTAGGTTAGGTTAGGTTTGTTTTATGACCATGGATAGCGGAGCGTTAGAATACTTGCTTGCATGGAGGTATATTAAAATTTAGCAGTTAGTAGGTTAGGTTAAAGACCGAAATTTGTAGGTTAGGTTAGGTTTGTTTTATGACCATGGATAGCGGAGCGAGCGAAGCGAGTGGAGCGTCAGAATGCTGGCTTGCTGCATGGAGGTATATTACAATTTAGCAGTTAGTAGGTTAGGTTAAAAACCGAAAACTCCAGGTTAGGTTAAGTTTGTTTTATGACCATGGATAGCGGAGCGTCAGAGTGCTTGCTTGCATATATTAAAATTTTGCAGTTAGTAGGTTAGGTTAAAGACCGAAAACTGTAGGTTAGGTTAGGTTTGTTTTATGACCATGGATAGCAGAGCGTCAGAATACTTGCTTAAAAATCTTCGAGATTTAGGTTTAATGAAATGTAGTCAAAATATTTTTAGCACATTAAATATTAGGAACATTACAATTATGCACATCAATCATTCGATAGTTGAATTTTAGCCACATAAAACGATAGGACAAATAATGTTTAGGAGCAACAATTTCGGACAATCAAAAATATGCGGAACAAAGTGTATGCCATACGTTATTAGGACAAAAGACGTTATGCGACACGACGATAGGACTAATAATTGTATGCCATCCGATATAGACCCCTTGTATGTACATTTTATGCACTATCATCCAACCAACCTGTCAGCACAGGTTCAAAATCAGGGTTCAACTGTTTTTTTGGCTCGCTTTGTACCGGGGTCGCTCTTGACTCGACACATTTTAATCGTTATTGATGGTTGATGGTTTGTTAACCGTGTGCGGTGTAGAGATAGGATGCGGTTCCACTGAAGCGATGCGGTGCGGAGTGTGGAATAGACCAATCATCTGAGTTGAAATCTGTGTCTCAGCTCCGGTTCACGTTTGTGATTGGTCGATTCAGCCGTCTCCGCTCCGCTCCACTCTGCTCCGCTCCGCTCCACTCCGCTCCGCTCCAGTAGAGCACCCTAACCCATCAGCTGAGTACTACGCTTTGTGAAGGTAGACCTCGCCTTGTGACTTTAATTGTTTTTTAATTGTTAATTCGAAATGCTTGAAATTTCCAATTTCATACCAGCTTTGTAAGCGTTTTACTAAAAACGGAATCGAATAAATTAAAACACATGTACCTACAGTCAACCAATTTGATTTCTATTTTCTAGGCCACTATAGAACCTTGTCACAATGACAATGATATGAGATTTCAAGCGGCTTTCATATTGACGTTCACAGTAACAAGGTACGGAATTGCCTAGGAATCAAATGGCTGACTGTGCAGTGAAACAAAGAACCTTCTCCTTGTTTGGAAGTCAGTTAAATACATATAATTAACGAACCTACTCCCACAATCTGAAAACTTCTTGAGGATTGGTTGAGAACTGCGACCTCTAAGCGAGAACAGCTAGGAATCCGGACACCAACGTCCGAACATCCAAACATTCGGACATACGAAACAATTCAGCCAATTTGATTTCTAGGCCACTATAGAACCTTGTCACAGTGACAATGATATGATATTTCAAGCGGCTTTCATATTGACGTTCACTGTGACAAGGTACGATATGGCCTAGGAATCAAATTGGTCGACTGTAGGTACTCCCGGCGTTTGTACCACAAGCTTTCCGTGCCCTTACTGAGTTAACGTGACCGTACTCGCTAGCGACAGCGTAAACGATTTGTATGGAGAATAGTGCAGCGGCCCTAGTGGTCACTTTGTAGAACTACAATTCTCCATACAAATCGTTTACGGAGGCGCTAGCGAGTACTGTCACTGTAAACTCATGGGAAGGGTACCGAAAATGCAAGTCATTGGCATTCGCTACACTTCACCTTTCCATTCCAGAAGAGCGTATCTATGCAGAACTTTCGAATACTTGAGTCATTTCTCTACTGCGACCACCGAAACTTGATCGTAAACAAGATTTAATCACCTTTTTGGGTACTTCTTATTTGAGTTCTCTGTAAGCTGCTTTAAAGTTGAATTTAGTTTGAAGATATAATGAAAGTTAGTGCATTTTTATGATTAGATTGCAAGCGAGATGATTTAGCGATTCAAAATAGGACGTGGAAGCTGACAGCTTCCTTTTCTATTTACACATGGCAAAAAGAAGGAAAAAATCCGGCCAAGTGCGATTCTGACTCGCGCACCGAGGGTTCCATACAAATACTTATCCCATCTCAACTAAATCGCAGCCGGGTTAAGTTAAGTTTGCACCTGGTATATATGGCATCGGACACAAATGAGGTGCAAACTAATCGCAACCGATCACGTTTGTTGTGTTAGATAGAACCCCACTTAGATATGTATTTTATTCTGTTTTAGAAGATATTTGTTGTTATATCATAAGTTTATTTGTTGAACATTAGTTTATTTGTTGTTATATCGGCAGCAGAAATACATTATCTGTGAAAATTTCAACTGTCTATTGTTCATGAGCTAGCCTGGAGACAGACAGACAGACAGTATTGTCAGGAAGGGCCCGACATGTTTCGAATTCGAACTCGTATAGAGCTCTTCATCAGGGACAGCTATCCGTGCTCATGGCCCACTGCACATAAAGTTTTCTTTAAATAGAAATAGAACACATGACTAAAATAAAATTGGTATGCTTTATACTAGTGGATCGTGAGATCTCATGGATATGTGAATACACATTTCGATATAGGCCTCAGGTCACAGGTTTTGTTTAAAACACTATATTTATTCAACATTGACAAATTGCTCTCGGCGGGACGCCACTAAACTGCCTTATTTGTCAAAACTACTGAGTTATCGAATATCATATTTATTGCATTGAAAACCCATTAAGAATATATCAATAACGCAAAGGCCAAAGTCGACGCGGCATTGCGACATCTCCAGCCGCGTATTACTAATGCTATATGTACCTATAATAGATAAATGGCCCGTGGCAAAAAGTCCGCCGCCTTTTATGCGTTAAGTTTTTCTTTTGAGCAATAGTTTAAATAAATAAATAAGTATGCACCTCCCGATTTTTACTATAAGAGGCATTTTAATAGCCTATTTAGGCCTTATACATTTGAAATGTATTTTTTTCATATTATGACAATCGTAATAATAATTTGAACCAACTTTTTAAAGTGAATAATACTTTTCCCTGCGTTCTAAATAGTAACATATTATCTATTTCATGCTTTCTATGCGTGCAGTCGAAAATAAGTTAAACAAAAGAAACGTTACCTGCGTGAATTTTGTCAATTTGGAGTAGTTTTATCAATGAAAAGTGCATAATATGTAGGTATCTAATATGTACCAATAAATTGCAATAGCCCTGTTCAAACTAGTAACTTGTTAAGAAACATGATTGACCATAGAGACAAATGTCTAATACAATCAGCATTTTTGAACGGATAAGAATCATTTGTACGATATATGTAGCTCAGCCGTATTGGCACTATTGGCAGGCCCCTGTTTCCCACTGGGCACTTTGGGCACGTGTCCAGGGCCCAAATCTTACGTAGGGGGTCCCATCAACTCCTGATAAAACATACCCTGAAGACGATTTTGAGGCCCCAAATAGGGGTGGAGACTGTTAAATTCTACAGCATACTGCATTTAATATGAATAAAATTAGCTCAACGTCATGAAACAAGGAAAGGAACTTGACGACGCGATTGGCGTGGTGGTTAAGCAACTGCCTACTGAGCCGACGGTCCCGGGTTCGAATCCCGGCAAGGGCAAATATTTGTGTGATGAACACGAATATTTGTGCCTGGGTCATGGTTGTTCTATGTATTTAAGTATTTATTTATCTATATAAGTATGTATATCATCGCCTAGTAGGGTAAGTTGGTCAACACTGGATCACTCCATTTTTCAATGGCCCTATCTGCAGAAATAATTGTGTTATACAAAATATTTTTACACTGTTGCTTAAACAATTTATTCAAGATTGGTTATATTATGCTTACAATCCTAGATTTCTAACCATCTGGACATGAACAAGCTTTTTTTAAAAAATGGGATTTGACCCACTGTGCACTAGGGGGGGTGAACAATGGGTATACCAGTAGTTCACAGTGGACCAAGGAACATTTAATAAGCATGATAATGGTAAAACCAATAAAATACGAGCATCTTTTATTTTTTTATATTAAAGGAATCAGTCACGTTTCGTTACTAATTAACAAAACTTTCATCAGTAGGTTAAACAACCGCCTTTATATGTTACGGTCATAAAAAACTAGTAACAATCATATAATAACAGTCATATAAAATCTAGCAATACTAGAATACTAATCACAAATCTTTTAAGAGTTCAAATTTACGAAATTTCTTATTACGGACAAACGAGATCAGCAGTAGGAACTTAAACAAAATTAACACTCATTCTCTTACAAACTTCGTCAAACTACCAATTTTAAATAGAATAGAAAATCAAAAAATATAAAAATCTAACTAACTTCCACCAACGAGATAAATAATCCAGAAATTACAGGTTCCAACCGTATGCAAGATCGGTAAAAGCCATACAAAAATAGTGTCGAACTAGCTAATTCAGTAGCTCTAATAAAACTAAATAAAAAAATAGAACATAAATGAAGGTATTTCACTATTTGCTGAAGCGCCGAATACTCGTCCCGTTTTTAGGGTTCCGTACCCAAAAGGTAAAAACGGGACCCCATTACTGAGACTTCGCTGTCCGTCCATCCGTCCGTCCGTCCGTCTGTCACCAGGCTGTATCTCAAGAACGGTGATAGCTAGACGGTTGAAATTTTCACAGATGATGTATTTCTATTGCCGCTATAACAACAAATACTAAAAATAAAATAAAATAAATATTTAAGGGAGGCTCCCATACAACAAACTTGTTATAGATTATGGTACGGAACCCTTCATGCGCGAGTCGGACTCGCACTTGCCCAATTTTTTAATACTAATCAGGGCTTCTTCCATTTGTTCAGCAGATACACTGCCTACCTTTCTGCATGTAGCCTTTTATCTCAGCATTCTGTAAAAAAAAACGAAAGTTTTATTGAATTGAAACATTAAGTACACAGTGGGTCAGATGACCCATTGTGTCCATGACCCACTTGACCCAGTGTCAACCCACACACCAAAAAACAATAAAAAATTCAAAAAAAAAGGAATAGATAGTTTCAGCGAAAATATACTTACACCTCAAAATACCTTATGAACCCCTTTAACAATAAAACTAATAACCACAATTACACTCGCACTCATTTTGGAAAAACACTTTAAATTCCAACTTACGTAAATGTTAGACCCGCGGAGCTGAGATTCTCACACGCGTGGACACAATGTTCCTCTTGCGCAATCGCACGGGCACTGAGCTAGTAGTGACGTGTTCGCCAGAGGTATCTTTTGCGCGTAGTCAAGTAATAAAAATACTGTGCGTTTTGTAGTTGTATGCGTTACCTACTGTGCACCAGCAACCCACTGTCGACCATCTTACCCTACCCATAACACAAGCCTTCTTGAGCTTAATTTTGGGATTAGGTTGATTTGTGTGAGGTTGTCTGATATTTATAAGAAACAATGTTTTTTTTCTAAATATGTGATTTCAAAGGTACGTAAATTTTATGCCTTTTTATTTTGTAAATCCAAGAAAGTTTTTGAAATTGTTTTCAGAATCCTCATAATTTCTGTACTCATATTCCTATCCTATACTCGGTTCAGAGAATCGGTCGAGAAATGCAACCTCTTGGTGAAAACAGCTGGAAAGCATCTATCTGTACTTACATCCAAATAAATAAATAAATATCAGACAACCTCACACAAGAGAGCTTGTGTTATGGTTACTAGGCGACGATATACATACTTATATAGATAAATAAATAAGTACTTAAATACATAGAACATCCATGACCCAGGCACAAATATTCGTGTTCATCACAAATATTTGCCCTTGCCGGGATTCGAACCTGGGACCGTCGGCTCAGTAGGCAGTTGCTTAACCACTGCGCCAACCGCGTCCAAATATGCTAACATACGAAAATGTGGGCCAAGCCGAAACGCTCGGTCAATTCTGAGGTAACTCCTTACTGAATGTTTTAACAGTTGTAAAAAAAGATCGCATTATTAGGTAAGTTCATTGAAATTACATTTTAAGTTTCTTTTTCAATAACGTAATACAAAACTTACTTTGCCGTCTTATCCAAATAAAAGCGTTACCACTGTATCTCACATCAAAACTCACACTCGAGAATCCCTAGTAACCAATATTCACACTTGAGGGTGTTACACGTCATAATTTATTATTATACACGTTTTTAAAAAAAGAACATTAGTAACCCAAACGGTAAACTGAAGATTTACTCTCTACACTTACAAATTTAAAAATGCAGTCCGGCAACAAAAAATACCCTAATTATAACCTTATTTTTATAGTTTTAAGAGTGCTATTTAAATTTAAAGTAGGATTTTATGTTGTTTCTGGCAATTCATTAGAGGGTTTTTTTTTTATTTTGATGAATGGCAAAGGGAAGTTGGGTCATATTTGGTTTTATGCACATTGTGGTTTTTCATAGTGTTTAAGTCGTAAAATATGGGTACTTAATGATTAAAGAAATATCGTCTTTACTTTTATATAATTCTAGATTTTTATTGAAATTCAGTTTTCTATGGAGAGGAGTCATGATTTCAGGGAAAAAATTGATAGCGTGATGCAGGATTTTCTTTTGTTTTGTATGGGCGCGCGGCGACATGCCAGTCTGGCGCCATCTGTTGGCCATCATTCTCTTGTCCTCGCATCACGCCTAAAAGCTGGACAAATTTTAACCAATTTCGGTACAGAGATAACTGGACATCAAAAGATAAATAAAACAGAAATAAAAGCGACCAATCGCAGAGAAAGTAAACTAGAAATTAATTAAACAAAACATCTTACACTAAAAGGAGAGGAAAAAAAACAAAACAAAATAAAACAATATATCAAATGCGAAAGAAGTTAATCAACGAAGAATTAAATTTAAACAAAATATTCAAACTAAAAGGGAAAAATAAACAAAGCAAGACACAAGTAAACAGAGCCGTGTTCTTTATTATGTATAAGGAAAAATTTGGAATCTGGAAAATAAGCAGAATTGAAATCTTTCAATAGGCTTACTTAACCTATATTTGGAATGGTAAATAATGACTAGCACTAAAAAATATGTATTGTTTTTTTTTTTATTGAGCTAGGCTAAATTTTATTAATTGATGAACAGCTAAAAAAACAAAAACGCCGTCCACCATTTTTGTCTTTGGCTTATCTGTGGCGTGACGTACGCGATACTGTAAATATAAAATAGTTACCTATTGTTTTATTTTATGTTCTTATAATTTCTGTCACGCCTTTTATGTAATTATGTTTTATGTCACGTCACGAATATATTTCTTTCTTTCTAAATAAATACCAGTAATACACAGTAGTAATACAGTAATCTATGATCCGATGACGTTTTTAGTTTTAAGTATATTTTTTAATACAGTTGCTCAAAAAGTGGTACTTTTCGTAGCTGCAAATCGTGCGAAAAGTTGGTTATTCCGAACTAGTGATTTTTACTTTTCAATTTTGTTTAATTTTCTCTTTTACTAACACGTCATACCTTATACATCCAAACAAAGGTAGGTAAATCACTTTCTGACTTTATTTATTACGTCATGCAGCATTGCAAGTGTTCTCATAATTATGCTTAAATTATTTAAATTGCATATCGGATCAATCAAAGGGTTATCGATTAAAAAAAAACTCAAAAACGGTCTTAATAATTTGTTTGAGTGACTATTATTTAATGAGCAAATTATGAGTATTATGCGTGACCTAAAAAAAATCAAAAGAAAAGTATTGTCACAGATTAGATAATACAGCATTAAGCGTGACCGATGCACTGCTTTATTAAATAATATATTTATTTACAATTAATATGAAATGTAATGAACTAAAAAAGATTCACGATGTTTATTGTTTAGAATCAATTAGATTACTGTGTAACATAATCATATCTCTTCTGAAATATAAAAACTAGGTACCTAATAGGTATTTCTTTTAATTTGGCTGAATGATGACTTGAAAAAAAATATTACAATTAAAAGTAAAACTTTCTTTTTCATTCAAGATTGTTTTAATTATGTGTAAATTACACGTAAGTTTTATAAAATAAGACTTTTTGATAGAGAATGTTGGATTCTGGTGTTATCAAAATAGATTTAACACCGCCCGATATACGTGCCAAGGCAAAAATTGCAACTGAGAGTATTTTACCCGCAAAATCGAAAGAATAAATATATTGCCGTCTATGAACATCTTATTGGCTGGAAACGAGAATACGAAAATTATTAACAACTTGGATAAAACTTTAAACTTGCAAACCAGCAAAGGCCTTAAATGCGACTCTTCACAATTACTCTAAACATTGTAGGACTTAATTTCTATTAGACAGAAATAAATATGATATTGCCCCTTTCAATTAGGTACTGTTTTAAACTTGTATTATTGCAATTTTTCGCAAATTTATAAAAAAAGTTGTTTGGTACACGTGTGGAAGTGTCATTTTAACTCGTCCCGAGTCTTGACCCTCGCCTAGCGGCTCGGGCCAAGACTCCTCGGGACTCGTTCAAAATGACACACTTGTATCAAAAACTACTATTACTGGATTGATGACGTCACTATCAATGGTGGAAACGGCGGGCAGTGTTTTAAGCATTTCAAACAAAATACGGAATATAAATAATATTTTCAATTTCAATTGGTGCAGTCATTTTCTATTTTTATGAACTGATAAATGTGTATTTAGGTTTCCTATTGTAAATAATATAAGTACAAAATAAACATTAGTTTAATACAATTTAACATGAGCCGACTAGCTTATTTGGCTGCAGACAGATAGTGGTACAGGTGAAATAAGTTTCTAAAAATAAAAACCATATTGGCTGCTCCGAACGACTTCGGGTACCTACTCAAATATATAGTGTTAAAATACCAACAACAAGTCACTGTACCAAAAAAAACCTGTCAACTCTGGCTTGCTAAACCATCATTCATAGTCCGCGTTTAAAAAAAAAAGAAAAAAAAAACAACGATTACGGCAAGGATGTCATTTTTTGTACACGAGAAACGGCGCCATCTCGTGTTTCAAAGAGGCCGTGGCCTAGAGAGGACGTTTTTTTGTCACTTGAAATATTGCTCGTGGTTCCGTAATGCCAACATGATTTAATGTGTCGTCCTTTTAAAGGACATGTGAAACTTGTGGTGATATTGCCCGTTTATAAATACGGAAGTGTGGGGTAAAGTGAGATTGAAATATACGGCTACTGGGTAGACGCGCGTTTTTTTTGTAAAGATTGGCAATATGTGCTAAAATTTGTAGGTTTTTAAATATGTTTGCCACGCGAGCGAGTAAAGCTGTAGAAGAAATAAAACCTTTTAGAACTTTCTTGTCGAAGCGAGAGCCAATTGCTGGCCGAGTATTAATTTTAAACGGATGACTTTGGTAGAGGGGTCTATTGCAAAAAAATTGTACATAGTTGAAAGATTAGTCAACAAAAATCACGATCGCTTCCTTTGTGTGATGAAAGTTAGTCATACAAAATCTATGGGTAACTTTCGTCACACAAAGGAATCAATTAAGTTTTTTTTAATTAAAGCACTTAACTATTACAATTTTTTTGCAATAGACCCCTCTACCAAAGTCATTCGTTTAAAATTAATACTCGGCCAGCAATTGGCAAGTTTACAAATATGTATATACCTACCTAGTACTTTTTTCAACAATGGTGAAAGAAAACAAAACAAGTACTGATAGCCACTATATATCAAAACAGAATTCTTGCGTTGCCGCCTTTTTATTACTTTGAAATAAAAAAGTATTAGTGTATTTTTCTACCGAAACATATGAGCTATTTGAGGCAACTAAAAACTCGCGGTAAGTCGAAGCTTCATCTTCCGTTTTGGCTGTTTAGGACCTAGGTATGCCTTTTTGTAAATGGCCGTTTTAACTATTAAAGTTAAATGTTGTACCTCGACAAATAAACTTAATTTTTATATATCTCTATATAATTAGGTATTTTGTTTGTATAGTATCAAGCTTTGTTAATTGTTAGATCAATTAAGTAGTGTAAAAATATGTCTGTTGTTTAATATTTATTTAGGTAAAACATAGCGCAAGGGTTTGTGCAAAAATCATGCGAGGTTTTATCGGCTACCTTTTGACTCGCCCCTTGTGATATTTGGTGAGGTTCTCTTTATTAATCCCGTGTTCAGCACGTTTAGACTAAGGATAATATTACAAAAGCTCTTTAGCTCCGTCACTGTCGATAAAAACTAAACTAAACTACGTAAAATAAAAAAGCATGCGACTTAAAACAGTTGAAACTTAGTAACCATAGAAATCGCTGAATGCTGAATCTCAAACGTTCCGACCGAAAGCTTCGCAATTCCAAAACATCGTTTTTACTGGACAATTGAATTGACTTAAGACGTTTTTGGTCGGTAGTGGAGTAGTTCTCCTGTTCGGACGGCCATTCGTCACCGTTCGTTAATTTTGTGAAATCCGACTTTTTAAACCCAGCTTAGGACAAAAACCATATCCATAGACAGAGCGAAGGATTGCGCGCAATACAGTAACTTCGTAATAACCGCTTAACTTGAAGTTCAATAATCTATAATCTACAATAATTTTCCCGCCCTATTATAAAAATATCCTTATGTTCAGCCTTTCGGTTTTCTTCTCAACAGCGGTCTCCTCTTGGGAAATGTCGGTAGATTCACAATCTGACTTCTAAAAGTGCCCTTGTGGCCTACGTACTGAAAAAAAATATTTAAAAAGTTGTGTCCCTAATAATATTACAAACTCCGACGAAATAAGAGGTTAACATGTTACGTCACAAGTTTATATATGTATCCATGGCTTCGTAGCTTTTAAGAAAGTGAGCCTATTTAGACGAGGCTATATGAATGAATGTCAGCGTAATCTAAACAATTCTTAGCGATCATTCAAGCCGTTTAAAAATCGTCATTGAGATTTCGAAAATCAAAAGTTTTTAAGGCAATATACTGGTCATAGTGAATCACTTGTGACATTCCTTTGACGCATGGGGCTCAGTTTTTTGCAAGCCTTGCAGTCCTTGCACCTCGAGGTTCGCTAGCACCGTATCATCCCCCAGGTGTGAGCCCTTTACCAGGGAATTCATTTGTTTTGGCAAGTTGTTTTTAAGACATGACTTGACCTGTATCAGGGCTGGTTAGCCCTCACTACTAGTAGTCGGACTTTGTGTGGGAGTATAACCCGCTAATGGAACTGTGCGGTTCCAGAGGAATTCCCTACCGCGAACGCTCCGCATGGGAATGAGCCTACCGAGGTACCTGGGGGCTACAGTATGCGGTCCTTCAAGAGGGGAGTAAGGTTCTTAACTCGGCAACGCACGTGTGATGCTCCTGGCATCGCAAGCGTCAGGCGGCGGTGACTGCTTAACATCAGGCAGGCCCATAGGCGTATCTAGGGGGTGGCCGGGCCGTGCCCACCCCAGGATTTTGGGTTACCGATAGAAATTCATGCGGCTTCATCTCTTAGGATATGGCCAGGCCCCCTCCCCGGGGCCACCCCAGGCCCCCTGAAAAATAATCTTAGATACTGTTTGCCACTGTCGTAGTATGTGATTATGTCCGCGCCTAAAGAGTAATTTGGGGAGGTTGACACGGGCGCACCGGGCGCATGGACTGCGTCGTCAATAGACTGAACCGAATCAGTCTGACTTAGGGCGGGAGGAGAGGGGAAGAGATTGAGAGATGAACTTTTGGCAAGATATCCTGCCGGTCTAGCACAACTACGCTTCGTGACTCTTGTCACGCGACAGCATCGCCCATCACTGTCTCACAGTACAGCGAAGAAAGGGATAGGTAGGTTATTTCGCGCGTGAGAGAGTCGCAGTTCGCAGTTGTGACATAAGTACATCCCGTCTAGCAAAACTAGGCTTCGCGACTCTTGTTACGCGACAGCATCGCCCGTCACTGTCTCACAGTACAGCGAAGAAAGGGATAGGTAGGTTATTTCTCGCGTGAGAGAGTCGCAGTTCACAGTTGTGCTAGAAGTACAGCCCGTTTAGCAAAACTAGGCTTCGTGTTTCTTGTCGCGTGACATGGCATCGCACGTCTCTCTCTCACAGTACTGCAAAGTAAGAGATAGGTAATATTTTGAAAGAGTCGTGTTCCACAGTTGTGCTAGAGGTACAGGAATAGATAGTTGCGATATTTAATATTTCAATATTTGTGGTTAAACAATTGAAGTTTGGAGATTTAAATTCAGTAAACTTAAGAAAATATGTTTTTGATTTTATTATAGATTTTATTTAAATTTGAAAGAAAAGAAAATTTTACAGTTGTATAAAATGCTGTTAAAACGAGAACAACAGTAGGACACCAGGACACCGTTCTGGACGACAGAGCTGGTGTGGCAGACCTGACCTACGTCCATAGACAGCTGACAATTGCAATGAATGCGTTAACAAGCGTTACATATGTACACTTATACAATAAGAATGAATATTAGGCCTATTGCCAACTACATATAATTTCCGATCACGTCTGCTACCTATATTCACAATCCACGAAAATTACATCTCCACAAAATTTCGCTGTACATGACTCCTTTTGGCTAACATACAACGTCGCTCGCCATAGTAACGGCTCAAAGAATAACAAAGAAATCAAATTCTCAATGTTTACAACTACAACTCGTTTACAAGGAACCGGGTCTTATAAAAGGCCAATCACAGCCGGCCAAGCTGAATTGCCAACATAAATTATTGGATTTACGCCGTCCTTAGGATTCAAGCGTTGATCTAAAACCTAGGATCTGTTATTTAAGGTTGCCATAAATGTCAAACGGTACGGTGGGCAAGAAATTCAAAAATGGGTCGTTTAATATTTAGCCGGCGGTCCCGGCTTCGAATCCCGGCCAGGGCAAATATTTGTGTGATGAACTCGAACATTTGTGCTTGCGTCATGGTTGTTCTATGTATTTAAGTACATATTTATAAGTACCAACGTATATCGTCGTCTAGTACCCATAACACAAGCCTTCTTGAGCTTAATTTCCGACTAGATCGATCTGTGTTAAAATGTCTGATATAAAAAAAAAAATGTCTATATGTTGGCTGTGTGAGGATAGGTTTGTAGCCATATCGCGTCAAAATGTTATATATTCAGTTGCCAATATTATCTATGTTTTGGGACTATACTGACAATTACAAAATTGTTGACCTCATGTATTTAGTAATCATCCTTTAGATAAGTTAAAATAAAACACTGATATTTTTTATGCTACCCTTACGCTAATTGTAATGAAATCTAGACCGTTTCTAAAAGGCGCCTTACCATTAAAACGACGGATGCAATTAAAATAACATTTAGATTCAAGGATTTCGAAGTTCACATAAAATTTGTAATAAAACAAAACCTATGCTCAATATCTTATCCCATAGTATAGATATGTACATGTTTACAAATTACGATACAGTTAATTTAAAAATGCGATGTATTCGATTTGAATTCGAGTATCCCAATGTTTTAGAAACTATTCTTGCTCCTGTTGTCAATAGTTGACTGATACAACACAATCGTTCTCTATTCAAGTTGTAAGAAATACCCATTTATCACTACATAGTATAAAACAAAGTCTCTTCCTGTTTTCTGTCCTTATGTATGCTTAGATCTTTAAAACTACCCAACGGATTTTTTTAATAGATAGAGTGATTCAAGTGGAAGGATTATATATCCTTTTTTTATATTTTATCTGTAGTTTTTAGTATTGTGAATATATATTGAATATGTTTATTTTAAAATAAACTATTGAAATATGTTTAGCGAAGCCATGCACTGACTTTTTTTTTTCACACGTAATGAGATATCTATCAATGTCTTTCTGAACTGTCTATTATTTTCAATTATCACTTCACTAAAAGTTTTACCTCTTTACCCGACTAGGACAAAGCTTAACGGATGGGTTGTTTTCATTGATAGCATTTCCTTGGATCCTTTATCATAAAATTAAAAAGATTTTTTGCCTTTCCCTGTAGATTTGAAAACGTTGTCATTATTTTGTCAATTTTATATCGACACGTCAATTGTCTATTTTTTATTTATCGTTTATGGCCAAATAACAAATAATCCAGTATTTGCAACGCGTTCACAAGATCACACCAGTTTTTATACCAATTTGTTAACTATCCTTCTCTGAAGAACCCTTTGGACCCCAACATAACCCTATTTTCCGAAAAGGGTTTATGGCCACACAATTATATAGCTTTTTTAACCAACTTTATTGACGGTAGTGGCTCCGATAGAATTTTGTTACGCAATAAAACGCGATTGTTTACTTTGATTGCCTCGAGGGCTTTGATTTTAAAAATAAAATAAAAACGGACAGGAGTGAGCCTTGATCTCAAGATGAGGGTTCTATGTTGTAAAGTTTCTACGGTAGTTAGATCTCTGAAGTGATAGATATATTATGTACTTAGAGATTTCATTATATTAAAGTCGGGTATTCTTTAGTAAAGAAAAAGGGTTTCCTAATGTTACTTTCATTCGTTCCAATGTTTTTTTAATACTACGACAGTGGCAAGCAAGCATGTGGTCCACCTAATATTAAGCAGTTCCTACTACCATTGGACGCTTGTCACGCCAGGAGCATCACACGCCCATTGCCGACCCTTTAAGTACCTATTTACTCCCCTCTTGAAGAACCGCATACTGTAGCCCCCGGGGAAAACCTCGGCAGGAGCTCATTCCACATGCGGAGTGTTCGCGGTAGGAAGTTCCTCTGGAACCGGACAGTTCCCGACCATTTAGGCTCCCTCCAGTGTGAACGATGAACCCCAATTTACGGGACCCCAAAACGCTATCGTAAGGTTTTAATGTAAATAGCTGGGTCGTCAACATGTGTTAAATTCGGTTTTGTTTGTTGTTTATTACTTTTGATTGAGACGAAAGAATTCGAGGTCAATAACTCGTCGTATTCACCACGCTCCTACTTCATTTCATCAAGATCATAATTATAAAAGTACACATTTATAATAAATTTATTAAAACTGTAAAACTAAAATTAATAATAAGTACCTAATAGTAGTTAGGTAGTTTATGCAACTGCTACATAATGAGAGGTCTTAAAATTCGAGCGTGGTTTTATGAAACGAGCCGAAGGCGAGTTGCACAATAGGATCACACGAGTTTCGACTTTCCTTTAAGGGACAAAAAGGAAAAGTTTTACTGGTTAATGGTTTTTAAACTTATATGTATTGTAATATTAATTCCAAACACAACTCATGTTGTGATTGAATATAGAATACAAAAAAACCTTGCATTTTATATAAGGCTGCGACCTCTTCAGTCTTTTAAACTGGGTTCCGAAGGCAAAACCCCATTTTTTTCAACACTATCTGACAAATTACCAATTGAAGAAAATTTTTTTTTGGGATAACCATAATAAAGAAAAATTAAAGACCTGCAGTTTGTAGATCGTTACAGCAAAGACTATAATTATAAAAAACCGGCCAAGTGCGAGTCGGACTCGCGCTCGAAGGGTTCCGTACCAATATTGAACAAAAAACACGTTCGTTGTATGAGGTCCTTTTTTAATTTTTACTTATTTTTATTATTTGTTGTTATAGCGGTAATAAAAATATACATCCTGTGAAAATTTCAACTGTCTACATACAACAGTTCATGAGAAAATGCCCGTTAAACCAAATATCATGCAAAAAGCCCTATTTTTGTATGGGAGCACACCTTAATTTTTTTTATCATGAATATTGCTATAGCGGCAACAGAAATACATCATCTGTGAAAATTTCAACTGTCTAGCTATCACCGTTCTTGAGCCTGGTGACAGACGGGCGGGCGGACGGACGGACGGACAGCGAAGTCTCAGTAATAGGGTCCAGTTTCAGTTATCCTTTGGGTACGGAACCCTAAAAAATGGTCTTCGAAAAATAGTACAAAGCCTATTGCCGTGCACATTATACGTAGGAGGTACCTTGGGCGTTACGAGGATGATACTTATAAAACATCAAGTAGAAATATTGGCCATAACAGCCAATATATATTAAAACATTATTAACCTTCATGGTAAAATAGCTTATATTATTTGCGTGGATAGGCAGTTAAATCGTTAGCAATAACTTTAACTACCGGGGGTAGAAAATTAGGAATTCTTTGTGAGGCAGACGTTTATAATTAAGTGTATTATCTTGGACGTGTGTCACACCAACGCGATCCATTAAAATGAATTCAATAATTTATTAAGACGCCTTATTTTAAAATGCTGATTTTTGTAGACATTTTTCATCAACATATTATTGATGTTACTACCTAGAACTGGGCTATTGAGATTTATTGGTATATATTTGAAACCTACTGTTTGAATTATTCATTGATCATTTTTGCTTCAATAACTACTCGAAATTGACAAAATTCACGCAGAAACTTATTTTCGACTGCACGCAATGAACGCATGAAATAGCTATTTTACTATCTAGAACTTAGGGATAAGTATTATTTACTTCAAAAAGTTGGTTGAAATTATCAATATATTTGTCATAATATGAAAAAAATAATAAAGGAATAACGCCTCTTACGAATATAAAATTGTACGTGTCGATTATGAATTATTCTTAACTTGAAGTCTTATTAGGTAGGTAAGGCATACGGGTTTGGGAGGCAAGGCAAGACTAGCTGCTCCACGCGGTGTTACCTGCTCATCCCATGGGCACACTCAATTTTTTTTGAACTACAAAATTTATCAAAATAGGTCCAGCCGTTTGAGCGTGAAGAAGTATCAAACATACGAACACATAAACACACTCACATGCTGTGAACTATGGTGTTATATAATGTAGAGTATATAACTGTAGATAATTTGTCATTAAAACTCGTGATCATTATGAAACGAATCATGGGTCGTAACACACTTGTCTTTAATGCCGATCATTTTAGCAGATAGCATAAACTACTGTGATAGTTTAGTTAATTCGAAGGAGTCGCAAGGCTCTCCCAAGTAGCACAGAAGCTGCAAAAGCGCTTGTAAAGCCTTTATATTTCTAATTAGCTGTATAAGGGACTACAGCTACTTGGGCTGAGCCTCAGGTTCAGGTAATATCGTTATTTGACTTTGACCTTGACTTTTATATGTATCTTTTAAAATCACAAATTGTTAATATCACTCAATACAGCTCAAATATCTAATAGTTTGAAGCGAGTTGTTAAATCACAGACAACCCCCACTAGACGGAGCATGTAAGGCGACCCGCGCGCACCAACGATATGGTACGGCAGAACATTAAAGTATAAACACGGCGGCCACCGTTTAGTTGCGTCCATGCTTATGAGGTCTCTCTACACCACTTAACACTACAATTTACCATGTTTTTGTTTTTTTTTTTCGTTGACGTACGCATGTATCATAAACAAGGACGCAACTTGTCTGTGTGTTAAATACTTCTTCTGCTTCGCTTTAAGCAACTCTACTTTTAAATAAAACAATTTTAACGGATTATATCGCGTATATTAATTATTTGAGCCTCCCTGACGTTTCGGTACCTTAACAGATACTTTTCAAAGGTTGACTGAGAAAAACACAATTTTTCTCTGTCAAAGTTACATTTGTGCGAACTACCCATTTTATAAATATTAATTTAAAATAAAGGTGCCACAATACATGCCAGATGGGCCTAATGGTAAAGGCAGTTACACATGTGCCAGAAGGGCATTTATTATTTTATTTAAAATATCTACCAGCGGTTCACTATAAGGCTTACTGAGGAGAAAGAACCGCCGAAAGAAAACTCCCAGATTGCCTTATTTATTACTATGATATACTTTTAAACAAAAACTCTACATATACTACTTTTATAAACTAATCTGATTTACACCGTTCGGGGCCCTAGGTTTCCAGTCTTAATTTACTCGATATAATCCGTTTAAATTGTTTTATATAAATGTGACAGTCGCGGAAACCGAAGAAAATATTAACTCTACTTTTGTCCAATGATTTCGTTCGGTTCACCGGGAAGTAAATTGCCCTATGTGTTATGCCTCAACGTGACCTAGAAATATATGCATCTCCCCAAAAATTTATGTATGCAGCACAGACCATAGTATGCAGTATGTGCAGATTTTTATTAGATTTAGAAAGTTACACAGACAACGTTTCCAGACCTGTGCGAGCAAACCCGCGGGCAAAAGTTAGGGCTAGATATATTTTCAATATAACACCGCATAAAGTCGGGATTAAGTACCATTCACCTGTATAACGGTGTGACCGCCGGCCATCTCGAAGTGGACTCGAAGACAATAACAGCCTGATTTACGAGACAGCCCACAGTAAACTTCTGATTGTTTAATCATGTACCCGTTAACCACATACCCGTACAAAACGTCCTAACTCCCTACCATTCCTATGGCGCTTACGTCAGTTCAACATGTAACTGTTAACCACATACCAGTACGAAAGATCCTAAGTTACTAGCGTTTCTGCGGCGCTTACGTCTGTTTTAGGTTACGCCTGGTTATGCAAATTTAAAAAAGAAAAACGATTCTGTAATGACACGGGGTGAGCATAGCATTTAGTGCAGGTATTAAAGAAGGGAATGGTGTAAAGATGCATGTTTCAATTATAGTTTGTGGAAAACAGCTGGTCCGTGAAAGGACTTTAACCAAGACGGCTCATTACGTTACGACATTACGCATCAACCTTCCGTCTTTGTTTAAAAAAAACGGCACGCGTTCATTCCCAGTTGTAGCGGGGCTCACTCGACCGGTGTGTTGCCACGCCTCCATGAATTGCGTCGCATTTTACTCGAATAACCATTAAAATACAGTTCTCTAAGCGAAGATGAAAGAAAAGGCATTCTGTAGTTATTTTATTTAATGATCAAACAGAAAAAAATACAAACGATTCGCGCTATTGGATGAATCCACTGCGTTACCGACACATGACTGTATTTTGAATAACACCAGAGTTACTGAAAATATCTGGAGTTAGGTACACAAAAAATCGGTCTTTCGATATAACTATTTTCTGTGTATTAAGTTTTTTTTTTTTTTTTTTTTTTTTTTTTTTTTATACTACGACGGTGGCAAACAAGCATGCGGCCCGCCTGATGTTAAGCAGTTACCGCCGCCTATGAACGCTTGCAACGCCAGGAGCATCACGCGCGCGTTGCCGACCCTTTAAGAACCTATTTACTCCCCTCTTGAAGAACTGCATACTGTAGCCCCCGGGGAAAACCTCGGCAGGGAGCTCATTCCACATGCGAAGCGTTCGCGGTAGGAAGTTCCTCTGGAACCGGACAGTTCTCGACCATTTAGGCTCCAGCATGTGAGGATGAACACCCTGCCGATGGCGAGCAGTGCGGTGGTAGAAGGTAGCCGTGGGCATCATGTCAAACAATTCCTCAGAACACATCCCATTATACAGACGGTAGAACACACACAAGGAGGCAAAGTCTCTCCTCAGACTTAAAGGCTCGATTCCGTCTGTGAGTTTAGGATTGTCAACAATTCGCACAGCACGTCTTTGTACCGAGTCAAAAGGGCTAAGCTGGTATGCGGGGGCTCCTGCCCAGAGGTGACTACAGTACTCCATGTGGGGTCGGACTTGCGCTTTGTACAGCAGTAGCCTTTGACCAGGAGTGAAGTACCGCTTCGCTCTGTGCAGTACACCAAGCTTTTTAGATGCCAGCTTTGCCTTATCCTCTAAATGACTTCGGAACTGAACGTCACTGGTGATGTCAACCTCAAGTTCAACAGTTGGCTCATTGATCGTTTTAATGTAGTGTTAACAGTACTTGTTAACTCTGACGTTTATGTAGATAGTAAGTACTTACTTGATAAATATCTTGATAGTAGTTTACAACACGAAGGAGATTTCTTGAGATAATCTTGATAAATTGAACTTTATAGGTGTGCACAGAATAGCGACCATGAGTTATAACCGTGAAATTGGTACTAATTACTAGACCTAGAGATTTTCCCGGCACGAACGACATGTGGTTAGTGTTTGACATAACAATAACATCGACAATCCTGTTATCGATAAGTACCACTTCAACAGTAGCTATTCGGAAATTTACTTTCTTTTCATTCCTTTAATGAATACCAACGTTAAGTAAGTAATCAAGACTTTATTACATTCATTGTCCTTATTCATCGAAGAAGTGACATAAATCACTGTCTCCTTTCGCATTTTCTTTCAGATTCAATTCAGTGGCGGGAAGAAAGCAAAATAACAACGTGTTCTTTCATTATTCGCGACTTCACAAGAATGTAGGTAAATTATTAATCAATTGATTTGGTTTGGTACTATTGTCACAGAATAGATAATATTGTCACATTTATATATATTGCTACTTATAAGATATCGATAAACTAAGTATCAGAAGGCGTTCACTAGCGTTGCATCGTTCGTGCCAGGAAATTTTTTTGGTCTAATAATTACAGAACTAATTGATGATGGTGATGGTGCAAATGAACATTATGACGCATCTGCAATTTACTTTTACACTTACACCACAAATTTAAACGTATATAGAAGTCATCGTTAAATTTGTTTTAAGTACAACAAAGTTTAACAGTTATGGACAAATTTGTGTGGGTCAAAAAAATTATTCGCCGAATCAACACTACTCTCATAGGTGCTATCTGTTTCGCAAGTATAGTCTAACAAGCGTCGGTCCGGCCCAGGGATAGTGGCGCTACAAACAGCTTTCATATAGCAATAATGTGCACACGTCATATATTTGCATTATTAAACGTCAGTAGCGACTTGTCAAGGATATCTCATTAACCAAATTCAAAACATTGTTTACCGGAATGCTGCTCAATCCTTCGTTCTTCTTGCGAAATAAATGCTGAATCCACAGAAATATATCAAGATAGAAGGAAAGAGTTCGGCGATTTGTAGGGAGACCGAGCGTGTAACATTTTGCGTAGGTACTTTGACGTCACGAGCGTAATTTAGTGATGGGAAACATAAGCCGCGCGAAAACGATTCAGAAACATCGATTCACAGATCGATTCGAACACGGCACCGATTCTATGCATCGCCACCCACACCGCACCGCGCCGCGGCCCAGCCGCCGTCACAAACAAAACCAGTCATAATAATATTTGCTTTGCACTATGTACTTACATTATATAGCTGCATAATAAATAAGAACGTAATTATCATTTCCTCTGTTTTCAAAATCGATTTTAATCGAATAAGAAAATCGCAGTGCACAGCAGCACATGGCAGCACTATTCTTACTTTTGACAGAAAAAATGAGAAATCGACCTTGAACGTGACTCGACAGTTTGAATAGCGTATTTTTACATCGCTGGCTTTGAATGCACGCCAAGGTTGGCTCGTCAAATTAAAACCGCAATGGAAAGCTAGCGTTGGACACAACCGCCCGCCTCTGTTGTGATGAAAATAATAAAATAAATAGTTTTGTAATTAATAACAGATATTTAAGGACAAATTGTACATACCAATGAAAGGAAATATCTCGATTAACAGCTCCAATTTTATTGGAAGTGTTTGAACAATTAATTATTGCGCAACAAGCCATTTTGTTTTTAAGACCTGACGTCGCACACAGACCGCGGTCGGGAGCTGACTAATGTTCGCGGCGAGCAAAGTTGACACCGTGTCAACATTTCGCCACGCGAGGTACGTACACTCTTTCCTTCTATCTTGATATATTTCTGTGGCTGAATCCTATTGAAAAAACTTGACTTTCATCACTGTGGATAGTGTTTGCTTTGTTATGCAAAAACTACTTGAAATTTG
Source organism: Apotomis turbidana (assembly GCA_905147355.2). Taxonomy (NCBI): domain Eukaryota; kingdom Metazoa; phylum Arthropoda; class Insecta; order Lepidoptera; family Tortricidae; genus Apotomis; species Apotomis turbidana. The sequence goes on from LR990280.1 coordinate 5,481,749, forward strand.
CGGAATATTTAGTCCTGTTTCCCTTTTGTTTAGATCAGTGACATTCACCGTCTTTCAACGTCGTTTACCAAAAATGTGTCGTTGCCAGTAAAATAATTTAGTAACACTAGATATCGGCAATATGGCGTGGTTTGAAAAACGCCTTGTTGGGCTGTACATATTTGTGATTATGACAATTATGATACCATTTACAATTATGTTGCATGACTTGCATGTTCCAGTTACCTATGTGCGAATCATTTTCCCAAAGTTTGCTTATAGTTAATTAAATCCAATAAGCCAGATTCCTATAGTAAAAATTGTATTTCGCTGCACAGTCTCTTTATGATAACTCAAGTAGTATACGCAGTTATACAACCTTTTGACCACAAAGTTCAGAGCCCAGGAGTTTAAGCTTTCGATTCAAAAAACGCGCCAAACTTCCGAACGCAGCCATGATTCCCGCGCTCTGACTTGTCAACTTCATTATCGTTATTGTGCGGCCTACGACCATGTTACGATTTTTCGTGTTAATTATAATAATGTAATATTGTGTTGTGAAAGGTGTTTAATACTATTTGTTTTTATAAAGACAATGTTGAGACATCGTCGAAGCGGTTTGATAGATAAAGTGCGACAGGAATTCCGTTTTTTTGAAGGACTCAGGGCGAGGTCCATATCGACGCGTAGGTGCCCTCGACTCTGTTGGCAAGCCAAAGTTCCTAAGGGGATTCCCGGCGAGCGACATCCCGGGCATAATGGTCATCTTGAATGCGTTCTCGATCACCAATTGTCATCATCGAGCAGGCGCCATTCGAAGCGCGATTCTGGTGGCGAAGCCACTTCATGCCACACACAGCATGAGAGATGACAGAAACGGAAAAACATTATGCTAAGAGGATCCTAACAAACAAGGTAAGACAAGAATGGTACAAGTTTGGATCGTTACCTTGCCCGTTTCCCAGAATGCCGCAACATGCATAATCTTAGCAGCGTGTGCTGCTGGCGCATTAAAATATATTGTTGCGAAGCAATGTGGAGTGCTAACTATTGAGCTGGTTGGGTACTCTCGTTGCTCATTTAGTATTGTGGTGCGCCATTAGTGGGTACTTTTGTAGCTTTTAAGAAGTTATATTTTGTACTACGTGGGTCCACTCTATGCTTATTATCTTAGCAAACGTGGTGAGTTATTCTGGATTCACTTCCTGCCGGCTCTGCTGAGCAGAATGGTGTATCAGTTGGATTCACTCGTTGCTTTCTATGCGCTGCAACTAAATATGGTTTCGGGTGCTCATGTCACACTAGTCCAGTTCATGCTAAGATCAGCATTCTGGTGCACCATATTGGGCTCACATTATACTGTTTTGTGCCACAAATAACAGTCTGATATATGTCTTACTACAGAAAGCTCTGGAGTAAGGACAAGCTATAAGCGCTTGTCCTTACTCCAGCGGATGAATTAGGAACACATCAGCGCAGAGACTGGCCTTACCGGTTGAAGCTCTAGAAGTCGAGTTACTTGGCCTGGACCCAGTGAGTCAGATCTGCTCTTGCGGAGAATAATAAGAATAATTCCCATTATAATCAAGAATGTAATTGAAAGAGGGGAAAAATTAAAAGGTACACCGTTCCGGACTATTACAAATTGGAGGATTCCTCAAGATTAAATGGAGGCCGAAGTGGATAGTGGATATAAAGTGAAAAATATAAGACAAATAAATGCCAAGTATGACTTAAATGGCTTCCGATCCGTCAGCGCAGAGACTTACATGTTCTTTGTCTTCTGTATAATGCCCTTTTTATTCCTTCTTCTCCTCCTTACCTTGCAGAGAAGTTCTCTTACATGGCGGATGGTAGTGGCCATCGCCTGCGGTCTAGTGCGAATCTAGCTCTATCGATCCCACCGCATAGATCGCATGTCTACGATATGTCTTTTGCTGTGCGCACCGTGAAATTATGGAACAAGTTGTCTCCCGCCCTAAGGCAGACGCAGTCCGTTGCATCGCTCAAGGGGAAGTTGAAGGGATTGTGGCTGTCAAACGAATAATAGGTTGCTGTTTTTGTTGTAATTATGACTATTTCTGTTGAATTTATATATATATGTATTTATTACGTATTATGTATTATATTGACTGTTTGCCTATCTCTCTCTATTTTGTTTTTTTTTTGCATTTTCATGTGTAAGTATTATTGTTAAACTATCCTCCTTCGTATTGTACATGTTGCTTTGGCTGTCTACCGTTTACATTTGTCTTTAGCACTCATTTACTCAAAGGTTAACTGGAAGAGATCCCTTAAAGGGATAAGTTCGCCTTTGTACATGTATTTCTTTTGTTTTAATGTATTTCTGTTTTTGTGTACAATAAAGTGTTTACATACATACATACATACTAGGTCATATGTCTGTGTCTTATAGACGTTGAGGAGACCAGCGTGAAATATACATACACTTTGTAAATCACCTGGGAATTCTGATTCCCATGATCACTCTGCTGAGCGATAGTGCTTTAAGTACTGCTTAGTAAAATGGCAATTTGTGACTTAATAACTAGATAGTTATAAAATCTCTTTTACAGCAATGATGCAACAGGGAGTAATTAAAAAATAATAATTCTGAATTAGATATTTTTCAATTGAAAAAATTGTAAATGAGATAAGATCTATTACTATAGGCAAGCAGTTATTATTAAATGCTTACCTTGCAGAGTCCAACATTTACCTATGATAATTTCTGTCATAAGGTCTAGAGTCTTAGTACAATTGAAGGGAATTACATAACCATATTGCAAAGCAACAAGCAAGAGGTGACTAGAACAGCTATAATGCTTATGCATCCCAACCGCTATATTGGTACGATTTAAAATTAAAATCTTTATTCTGTAAATATGCCTCGAGGGCATTTTTACAAGTCTGATTCTATGTCATTGAATAACAATAATGAATATGAAATTACAATTATAATTACATCACAACAATATAATAGTAAATTTATGCGACAGGTAAATCTCTGGGCACACTACCCGGAGAGGTATATTTTCTCCGGGTCTATTAATAGAATACTCTTAATTTAACTATCAGAGATATAAAGGGTATATTTTCTAGGATTAAACATGTCATATAACGTTTACACAGAGTTGCTTAAACCTGTGATACAGTTCTCTGATTGATATTAGGGTTTTAATTGATATGTTTAGTTTTTTATTTGGTTGGGGGAACTACATATATAACGTTAGTAGGTACTACCTACATTATGTTTGTTCTGTACCAATATGTACTCACACTCTCACTTGTTTTGTGCAGTAAAGCTAATAAACAAATGAAAATAAATGAATGCTTTAATAGCATACAAATAACTCTAAAGTTGTTAGAGAATCTAGGTTTTCAGTGTAATTTTGGAAATAAATCAATAAAAATAATGAATGCTGTAATAGCAGACAGAAAAATTTAGTTGTGACAGAATCTAGGTTTCATGGTAAACCATAAGATGTTTTTTTTTGTCCAAATTTTTTGGGTTGTGTGTTAGGTTCTGACAATTATAAACTTTCTTGTGAACTAAAAACCTCTAAAGCTTTTTAGTTTATTTAGATTATATTTTCTTATCCAGATTTACTAAATTATCAACGTAATAAACCAGACATTTTGCCTATTTGACTGGGTTGCTTGTGCTAGTCGGTTCTGCCACTGATTTTGGCTTGATGCTTGAGGTTCACAGAGGTAGAAAGGCATAAATACTACATATACATTTTCCTAAAGAAATATCAAAACAATTATGACAACTCCATGCCAATTAATTAATGGTACAGAATGAGCTATTTGGGTGGATATTACAATACAATACAACAATACAAGAATTCTTTATTGCACACCAACAAGAAAAATATTACAATCGAAACCTTAAATTATAAATTAAATTATTATTAATTTATAAATAAATAAATATTAATAAATAAATATTAAGGGACAATCATACACAAATCGACCTAGTCCCAAACTAAGCAAAGCTTGTACTATGGGTACTAGACGACGATATACATAATATATAAATACATATATAGATAACATCCATGACCCAAGAACAAATATTTTGCACAAATATTTGCCCCGGCCGGGATTCGAACCCGGGACCGCCGACTCAGTAGGCAGGTGTCTACCAACCGAGCCAAACGCGTCGTCGAATTTACTATAGTACTACCTATGGCCTAAAGTCTTGGCAGATTTTTTAGGTTAAAATCTTTCTGCTCCAACTTAAAATAACTGTGAGATCTTTTAGAGGATTGCTTAAACCACAGATTATCTCATACATAAACTGAATTCAGTTTCAATTTATCCTACACCCACATTCTATTGTAACACAAATCTGGCAAGGGTGTGAAAAAGGAATGTAATTTTTTTTTCTTCATATATAAAATCTAAACCAAATAATATAGCTGACTAAGAATCTAGAATAGTAGAAGGAATCAGTCAGAAATTGAATGTGTTAGCTACATAATCAATATTTTAAAATATTAAGTTGACTTGCATTAAAAATGTGTGTGTTATATGTCATGGAAAAAGTAACCATAATTGATTTCTCAGACTCCTTCACATGTTGAACTATTGATACAGACATCCTTCACATAAATATATGTATTTATTATACACATAGGTATATTATAATTTTTTATAGCAATCTGAAGGCACTTTGGTGGCTCCTTACTGGTGTTTTTAAAGCTACCTAGTAAGCTCTACATGTATAACAATTGGTTCTAACTCAGATTTTATCAAGTTACTGTGGGTTGACGGTAGCAGTTCTTGGAACGCTGTACCCTGGTTGTGGTGCTGTGCGGGATGTGTTATAACCAAGAGGAATGTCCATCAGTCTCAGCTCAGCGGACATGATGCTGGCTTGCAGCGCGGTAAGACACATACCGTAAAATGCTGGTATCTTTTTTGTTTATTTCAAAACATTAATAATTATTTAGATGCATCAGTCCTTCGGCACAAATGTTTTAAACTATTTTTATTATTATTATTATTTGTATCTCGCTATCGAGACTCGGGCTCATACGTCCCGGTCTTTTGGAAGACTTGCGTGGGGATATGGGTCCTACACGTAGAGGCCCCTTGGAGAAATTTACCCACTATTATTATTAATATCTTTTGTTTAAAGCGAGTTGATATAGAAGTGGCAACTGCTATAAATCTGCTCTCTCTCTTCATTATGTACAAGAATCTTGTGTGATAACAGAATTAAAAGCCTTGTGAAGGCTGCTTTTATCCATTATAATATATTAACCAAAATATAGTGCAACTTGGGACCCACAATTAGTGGTTTTAAATTACTTGCCATCATTGTCTTCAAAATAGTATCTAGTTTCTCCTTAGAGGAACTAAGCAAGAAATAATTACCTTGCTAATAAGTATCACACTATACAGTGAGTAAAAACACTGTCTATTATCTTAATTATCTAATATTTTCCATTATTTGGATTAAGTTTTGAATTAAATTCTGGATCTAATGAAGACATCTAGGCAGGTTTCGAACAAGCCTTTACTCGAGAGTAAAGTAGAGTAGAGTCTGCCTTTCTTTAGATACAAACCTGAAGTTGGTCTAATAAAAGCCCTGCTGTCATATGAATAAGGATATGCATCATTATGTCATTTTATTTTTATTATTGTTTAAATAATAATTTAAAAAGAGATAACTTCTCAAATGCTTAGCTAGCGCATTGACAAGACAATTACAACACAAGTCACATAAACAAGAGCGGTAGTACCTATAGATACTCTTATATTCACCGCCCACTCGACTCGGCCTGTCCGGGTCTTTGCTGTGGCTCTGCTATGTGTTAATATTGATGTTATAGGGTAGACTGCAGGCACCTGCAGGTTTGAATGAAACTTAAAGATAATTTTCTCTGGTTTATGAGAGGCCTCTCGTGCCGCCTGAAGTTTTTCCTAATACCTCTAAGATATTATAAATTAGTCAATTAGGTGATGTTATGATGAGTAACACTTACGAGTTACTTGCAAAGCTAAAAATAAACTTTGATTTGACTCTGAACATCTACTTGAGTTATCATAAAGAGACTGTGCAGCGAAATACAATTAGAAATTAAACGAACTTACCTGAAGTGAAGTTCTATTTTAATTGTATGAGCTGCACAGTCTCGAAATGATAATCCCTCCCACCCTATACCCGTTTCAAAGTTTCTTTTCCAGGTCATTTCCAAAGTTCCTGTTTTCTCAGGGTCAGGCGTCACGCCAGGAAGGGGAAGTAGCTGTAAGCTACTGAACTCTAAACTAAATGAAGTTGACAAGTCAGAGCGCGGGAATCATGGCTGCGTTCGGAAGTTTGGCGCGTTTTTTGAATCGAAAGCTTAAACTCCTGGGCTCTGAAGTTTGTGGTCAAAAGGTTGTATAACTGCGTATACTACTTGAGTTATCATTTCGAGACTGTGCAGCTCATACAATTAAAATAGAACTTCACTTCAGGTAAGTTCGTTTAATTTCTAATTATCTAAGCTAAGCTAATCCACTTAAGAACTGAATACCATTGAACAAACCACAACTGGTAAACCCCAAATTAAGATAACGAGCTCGTATTAAAAGCAGATTGTAACCACCTTGGAAGGTTTATAGATTATCGACTCTATTTCCTTGGACATTAGACTACAAAATGCACTAACAGAATAATGGTCATCTTAATTTTTTTGGAATTTTACAACCGTCCGACTCTTCACAAGAACGTATTCTCTTGAAAAAGGACTATGAACTCTCGTCAACAAACATTTTAAACCTATTCAACAAGGAATAAGGTTGAAAATTCAATATCCACGCAATGTAGTTCTAACCTTTTTTTGTAAGTAACTGGTTGGCGCTTACGAGAACAAAAGCAGATAGGATTGTATTAGACACAATACTATTGTGAATGCAGGTAAGTGGATTAGCTTAGCTTAGATAATTATTTAGTACACATGCTGCTTAAAGCTTGTACTGCCCTTAATCAGCTTATTACAGCTGTGTAAAAGCTGTATAAGCGGCTATACAACCAGTGTGCTACTTCGGTAATACTAAGACTAACCTTAGAACAACAGATTTTCGAAAGATGAAGCCACTTTTGGTTGTATGTGTGCGTGTCTACGAACCAATCATAGAGACGTGTTGCTTGTGAGTTTGACGTTGTGACAGATACGCACACGGACGGCACTTAGCCTTTGGCTAATCAAAACTGGCTTCACTGTCTAGCGCTCTACTAGGTTTCTAGGCGTATTCTTAGCTAAAATCATAATTGAGCTTCAATTAAAGTTCAATATCATTTTCCCATTTTTTACCAATTATTTTAGTAATTTTATATCATTGTTACGGCTATGTTTGATAATTAAGGTTCTGTTATACTTATTTTTTTTGAATTATATATAATCTGAATTCAATATATAGGAAATCACAAAGAAAATTCGTAACACAATAGGAAAAATATAATTGAACATTAATTGACGTCTTAATTTTTTACAAACCTTTTGAGAAATGCTTAATTAGTGAGTCGGTTATAAAACTCTAAAGTTGTATCGAAAGTCACTTTTCAATACAGAAATAGAATTTTATAATAGCATATGAGTGCAATATTTTTTTTTACATTACATACACTACACTTATTGGGTCTGACGGCTATTGATGCCGGCAATCATTTGAGTGTAACAGGGAACGTATTAACGAACGGCCTGGCCTGCGGCAGTGCCGGTCGCGGTTCGATACCTCGGCTGAGCACGATGTTATTGGATGAAGACGTCTGCAAAGGAGCCCGCGAAGTTGGCCGATAGGTAGATTTTTCACCTATTGAAATGAAATGAAATAATTTAGTCAGTAAGTACATAGGCCACAACGGCACTTTTACAAGTCAGATTGTGAATTACCGGCATTTCCCAAGAGGAGACCGCTGTTGAAAAGAAAGCCGAAAGAAACTCAACAGTAAGTATTTTTTTTCTTTAATAATACTTAAAACAATCTTTTACATTTATGTTATAACTATTTACATCGGTACAAGTAAAGGAGATGATAAGTTCTCCATATCAATGTTAGGTAGGTACAGTCGCCATCAGATATATCGCAGCATATAAGGCGTTCATAAACATCTGAACACGACTCTTATTGACTGGGCGTTACAGTACATGTTCAGATATTTATGAACGCCTTATATGCTGCGATAGGTATATCTGATGGCGACTGTACATAAAAATAATTTTTAAAAGATCAATTTATATTAAATATTCCAAGAGATGTATAAAGTCCTTAGGCGTCACAACATGCAATAAGATACAATTAGGTACTTAATTAATAAATTATCCCTGTCTTTCAGAAATTCGAATTTTTATAACGATTAAGAGGCCTGTTTCTTAAAACATTTTTGAAACATGTTTCTTAGCATATTATTGATGTTACTATCTAGAACAGGGCTATTGGGATGTACTGGTATATATTTGAAACCTACAGTTTGAATTTTTCATTGATAATTTTTGTTTCAAAAACTAGTCGAAATTGACAAAATTCACGCGGAAAATTAGTTTTTACAACTTGTTTTCGACTGCACGCAATGAAAGTTGGAAATAGCTATGTTACTACCTAGAACTCGGAGAAAAGTATTATTAACTTCAAAAAGTTGGTATATTTGTCATAATATGAAAAAAATAAATTTTAAAAGGAATAAGGCCTCTTAATTTCGCAACATAAGCATAGTATTATTATTCGATATGGTAGTATTCAATCCTCATCATATATGAAAATAAAATGGAGTACTGAACTTAAGCTAAGTCGGTAATGTATATGTTTTTATTACAACGAAACATGAGTACCTCGCGTTGGGACACGGCAAGTGACCGACAAAACCTAGTTTTAAATCGTTTTAATGTCTATTAATATACTTTAGTTTTAATTAAAAGCATTTGGCCTCTATGTAAAAAGTGTCTATCGATATGTGTTGATAATTGGATATTTAAAATAATGCGGTGTAAAAAACTTTTTCTAAGTCAAACCTGTTGACAGGTGGCGGTGCAAATATTTTGAGAACGACCAATATATTTGTCATAATATGAAAAAAATAAATTTTAAAAGGAATAAGGCCTCTTAATTCGTGTTTTTTATTTTATTTTTGTTGTCATATGGAGAGTTTGTAAAAGGAAGCTGTTGAAATATATATCCGTCAAAATGGTCATTTATAAAATGATTCAGTTGTAAAATGTATGTTTGTCAAATTAACGTTTTTGATAATGAAGGGTTTGTGAAATGATAATAAATAATAATAATAAATAAATAAATATCGGACAACCTCACACAAATCGATCTAGTCCCAAATTAAGCTCAAGAAGGCTTGTGTTATGGGTACTAGACGACGATGTACGTACTTATATAGATAAATATACTTAAATACATTGAACAACCATGACCCAAGCACAAATATTCGAGTTCATCACATAAATATTTGCCCCGGCCGGGATTCGAACCCGGGACCGCCGGCTCAGTAGGCAGGTGTCTACAAACCGAGCCAAACGCGTCGTCTTATGATGCCGGTGCTTCTCCAAGCGGAGTAGCACGCCTGGCACCAGCAGTGCAAAGGGTCCTTCGGACCCGCAAGCAACCATGGATACAAAAAAAAAAAAAGTCTTAAGATGCAGTTGTGAAGTGTTAGTACCTATATTTGTCAATACCGTTTTTGAAATAATTGTTTTGTCAAAAGTAAAATTATGGAAAACGAAACAATGACACAGCCATTAAATAAGTACCTACTACACCAAACTACATTTTTTTACAAAACCGAACGGCGCGTGCGCACCGCTACGATGGGCTAAGTACATGTTTTCATAAACCTAAAAAAAATTAAACCGTCCAACTGCTCTATTTCGTTTGCAGATTCAACACTATTCAAAATCATTGAAACCTTTAACCAATTAAAGAACTGGAACTTGGAACCCAGCTCTAAGTTTTTGACATAATACGATCAGAATGCTCTCTAAACAGAGCGGTACTCTGAAAAAAGGAGGTACTTCAATCTCAATAGTCCAATAAAATTCGAATCCCAGTATTCGAGTTCCCAGAATGCTTCTCACGGCCAAGTTTGGATTCGATAGAGCAACCTCTTCCAAACTCCACAAAAACATCTTAACTATATATGAAAGACGAAAGCACTTATGACGTTTCAGTACTGAGCGGTAGAGTTGTAAAATTTATTATGTTAGTAACAAAAATGTATTAAGTATGTTTAGGGTTGGTTGGTTGTTGTTACGTTTTTCTTTACTGTAGTGGGATTGTAAATGCTTGATTGCAGGCTGGCATTGTAAAATCATATAATATGTTTTACAATGGCATAAACTATGTTCTTTTTTCTTTTTTTTTGGAATTCGGTTTGGTTCCAATTGGTTTATAATTGTGTTATTTTTAGTTTATGTTATGTGGTCCATCCATCGGCATGTTGTTTTGATAGATGTCATGTTCAAGAAATATACGAAAATAAAGTGTACTTGGATAATTTCGAATGTCGAGTAATTCCGATTTTTACTGCTATCTAATAAACGGGGTAACATTTTTTGCGCTAGCAACACTTCTTCTTACTGTAGAAGTGTATATAGTATCTGAGGAGTACACTTTATTTTTTTTTTACTAGCTGCGCCTGGCGGTGTCACCCGCTCATCCCACCGTGACTACAACAAATTTTTCGGGATAAAAAGTAGCCTATATGTTATCCAGGGTGTCACCTATCTCCATATACAATTTAATTAAAATTGGTACAGCTGTTTGAGTGTGAAGAAGTAACGATCTACATACAAACTTTCGGCTTTATAGTATACCTTTCTGATGATTTAGATATTGAGAGGGAGCGTAGGGCGTTGGCTGTCCGGGGAAATATGTTGGCACGCAGGTTCGCACGATGTTCAGGTGAGGTTAAAGTTACTTTGTTTAAGGCCTACTGTCAGTCCTTTTACTCGTGCAGCCTGTGGGTACAATATACACGTGGGGCAGTTAACGCCTTACGTGTTCAGTACAATAACATACTAAGGATGTTGCTGGGTCTTCCTAGATACTGTAGTGCGTCGGGGATGTTCGCGGAAACTTGTGTTGATGGTTTTCATGCCATCCTGAGGAAGCGAACCGCATCCATAAAACGCCGTGTACGGGACAGTACCAACAGCATCCTTGGTTTGATAGCGAGCAGACTGGATTGCCCAATAGCTAGGTACTGGGACAGCATGCACGCTCGCTATAGTCAGCCGCCAGTGTAATATTATGGGCTTTTAATATTAGTAAGCATCTCTTGTCTTTTGCTACCAAGTTTGTATTGTTATTTTATTATTATTGTAGTTTTTACTTGTTTTTACCTAATTTTGAAATTATTTTAATTTTGACTTAATCCTGGATATTTAATTATTGAGCTATTCTTGTTACCATGTATCGTGTGTTTTACTATTACTTTATTAATATCTCACCCATTATGATTTCATTATTTACATTTTATGATTGTTGTTTTTATTTAATGCTTAGTATTTTTACAATTATTAATGATTAATTTGCGCTGCTGCTGACATTTATTTTATTTTATTTATTTTGTAATATTTTTCTTGAACATACGTCGTCATTTTACTAACATAGATTACTATTAAGTTAAAATGTTTACTAACACTTTGTATGGATCTCGTTATCTGAAATAAATGCCTTATTATTATATTATATTATTACATTATAAGTGTGATTCCAAATAATAGTCAATCGGGGTAACTTTGCCCTTCCGTATAACATTACCCTACATTTACACACTGCCAGTTATAACTATTTTATGTGCATCCGAAAAAACAACTGGTGATATATTTTTGCGCTGTATCAGTGAATTAAACCTGGCAGTTTGCCGATTTAAGGGTTAAATAAGTTTCTGCCAAAAAAAACATTTTTGTGACTAGCTTTTATAGCCAACTGTTCTTTTCTTTGGACATCCATCAATTGCTCACTGAGACGACTCTAAAGACCCTAAATTCGGTAGGATTGCTTTATGTATGTACGTATAACAAATTTTCTAGTATCGTATCCTGAGATCCATTACGGGCTTCCAGGATCCATCATCAGGTTTATTTAATGATACCGGCTCTAATTGCTTATCAAAATGAGTTGAAATTCGATAACCGCACATGTCTACGTTGAACGTATGTATCTTGGGATCCGATCCATTACGGGCTTCCAGGGTCCATCATCAGGTAAATTTTATAATACCGGCTCTAACTGCTCATCAAGATGAGTTGAAATACGAAAACCGCACATGTCTACGTTGAACGTATCCTGAGATCCATTACGGGCTTCCAGAATCCATCATCAGGTTTATTTCATGATACCGGCTCTAATTGCTCATCAAGATAAGTTCAAATTCGAAAACCGCACATGTCTACGTTGAACGTATCTTGAGATCCGATCCATTACGGGCTTCCAGGGTCCATCATCAGGTAAATTTTATGATATTCACTTTAAGTGGTGATTCAGTATGAGTTGAAAAGCAAAAACGGTTTGCTTGTATTCAATTAATTAGCTGAAAACTAAATAACAAAGGAATGGATCCACCAAGCTCTTATATTCCCGGGAACAATGGGAATTTTCTTGGAATATTCCCACATGAGAATTAGCCGGTAACGGGAATTTCTCAACTGCACAACACAAGTGTTATGATGAACAACTACGAAAAAACTACGTTTTCTTGAACAACTACTTTTTAATATTTTTGTTAACTTACACACCCTGTAGCTCCCAAAGTATTGATCGTAGAGTAAAAATGAATGTAACCAAATTTGCAGGGAATTTTATGTAAAAACTTCTGTCCGAAGTAATCAAAATACTATTCCTACAAATATTTGAGATATGAGCGAAAATCAGGAAAAAGGTACCTTTATCCCCCCCCCCCCCCCTACTCCCTTAGCACAGCCCCCACCCTCGAGGACTTTTAGTATGTTCATCTAGACACCAATTTTCAGAACTACACGAATTATTTCCCCTGATTTTATTAATTTTCTTAGAGTAAGTATATTATTGAATTGTCATCAAAGTGAAATAGGTATGCAAAAATTCAGCTCAATCGGTTCATTAAATCTGCTTCAAAAATGAATTGAAAGATTCCACCCGAACAAATATAGTCACATACATAAAAGCAATACAACAATAAAAGCTTGTAAAAATCAAGATTTCCTATAAAGTACAGGTAACTTTATTTTTTGGTAAACGCTGCACTCTAAACGGTTTTCCTTGAATACACGTCATCAAAACAAATCTCTACAGCCTTCGATTTAAATTCTCTTGCCGAATAAGCAAAACACACACGTCGAAAGCAAATTTCAAAACACGAATTGTAATTTCTAACGCAGCAAACAAGGTTCACGCAATAATTTACCGGCGAAGAGCGAACAAAACAACAGAAGGTTTAACACAGAAATGAAGTGTTAATTGCTTGGATACATTGAAAAATGATCAACATATGTTATATAAATAGTAATAAATAATGGCTGGGATTCAGTTTAAATAATAATAAGTGTATGAAGAACAAAAATTAAAAATCAACATGTTATTAATTTTGTGGCCGGCTGAGGTGTGAGATTAGCTCACAGCGAATGAATGGAGTCGATGTTGGTTGACATTTTTGGATCGAAGACAGGTTATCATTGAATAAAATGGGATGTTTCGGTTCTCATAGAGATGACATTTGTTTGCTGTAACGTATGTAAACCGAAACAATGGGACCTTTGACGAAACACTGTCACAAATATGACTAGTAATGAATAAGGAACTTCCATGAACTTGGAATTCATAATGTTTTTTTGTTATAACAGGTCACAAACGCTGAAGTAATTTAATAAATATCCTCATAATAAATGCTAGTCTACCTACTTCAAAAACTATATTCCAAAAAATATGACCCATTTTTTATCATGGCGGGCGGCGTCAACATTACCGCACCATAATATAAAAACCGGCGAAGAGCATGTCGGGCCACGCTCAGTGTAGGGTTCCGTAGTTGCTCATCCTTCACAATAAACTGCTGTTTTAAGTCCGAGGTTTACGTTAACAAAGATTTTAAGCTCTATAAAAAGGTCGTAAACGCCATAGAAACTGTAATCACTTATTACCGTCTGGAAGTCAACTTACGACCTTTTAAAGAAAAAATATGAAATTTAGCGATAACTCAAATCGGCTCGACTGATTTTGTTCAATATGTTTTTCATTTAGGCCTCATCAACATGAATTTTTCCGAATTTTTTTGACCCGTGATTGAAAAGTTAGAGGGGAGGGGACACTATTTTTTTGTTTTTGGAGCGAATATTTACAAAACTGCTGACTTTATCAAAAAATAATGTTAGAAGACCCCTATTATTTTTACAAGACCTATTCAACGACACCCCACACACCAGTGTTGAAAAGAAAAAAAAAATCACCCCCACTTTAGGGGTTCGAGAGGTACCCGAAAAAAAAAATTTTTTTTAATTTTATTTTACCGTTCTGTCGGCGTTATACATACACATACTCATACCAAATTTCAGCTTTGTAGTACTAATGATCACGGAGCTAAGCTGCGGACGGACGGACGGACAGACAGACGGACATGGCGAAACTATAAGGGTTCCTAGTTGACTACGGAACCCTAAAAATGGGTGTTTTTATTTATCACGCCAAAACGGCTGGACGGATTTTAACTAATTATGGCTATTATAGTACAGGGATAGCTGCACATCCAATGATAGTTAGTTATAGGGTGCTTTTTACTCCACTACGGTAAAAAAAGTTGCGGACACTTTCTGCCGCATTTAAATTGACTAAACATCTCCTTGAGCTGGCCTACTGAGTGTCTGTTACGGTTACGTGGTACTAAACACTGTGGAGTTTATCGGAGATTTGCAAACGAGCTGTTCAAAATTATATTACCAAATAAGCATTCGGCAACGTTTGGTAATTAACTTTAAAAGCCAAAATTGGTTAAAGTTCGTCTAATCGTTTCGGCGTGAAGAGAGGATAAATATGTTTTTACCAACGGATGGCACTGTACAGCTGGCACTTCACACCCATACAAACATGCATCGCAATGTTAAGATTCTTCCTGAAATAAAAGCTATTCCTACCTCGATTGATCTGCATTAGGCACGAATGAGATACCAGTACGTGATGTAGGTATTCGGCTCCATACAAAATACCGGTATTCAGATTCGGCTTTTCGCTTAGGTACCTATTATTATAGGTACACTTTTTTTTTTTTTTTTTTTAAACGCAATGAAATATCGCCATAACGTGCGTTATAGAGTCAGACTACGCTAACTCTTCCTAGCAAATGAACTGTCAAAGCATACAATCGAGAGAACTGTAAAGTAATTTCGTAAGGGAAGATTTTTTTTTTCTGTGTTCATGTACTGGCTAAACAGCTGAATTATATATATATATATTTTTTTTTTTTAGTCGTGTAGAAATTCCAATTTTAATTAATACCGGTATCCATTCCTGGCTTTGTGGGCCAAACATAAAAAAAATGGCATCCTGAATTTTTGTCCTATTACCCCCGTGGCGCGGAGATAATCCCATTAGCGGGTTATGCACCCTCACAACTACTGGTAGTGAGGGCTAACCAGCCCTGATACAGTTCAAGCCATGTCTAAAATGTATGGACGAAAATTTTACGTGATAACGTATGCCAATGGAGTGGAAGAGAGATAGATGCGTCCCAAGCCGAACGCATAGGCCGATCGTGCCTCTCAATCGCATGTTCCGCGCTCTCGCTTGCACGCTCGGCTCAGGCGGAACGCGACAATAAGTGCTTTATTGTGCGTGCAGCCGGCGTTCATCGATTTATAAGACGTTTTATCATGTCAATTTTTTTTCAACTAAACAACAAGCGTCTCCACTCCACTCCTGTTCCCAGTTCAATTTCGAGCCAGCGCTTGAGTTACGGCTTGGGCTGAGTAACGGCCGGGCTCATTACCACGCAGGCGCATTTGCATAACTATTGGATCCAAGCTGATGTGTGTTTAGGCGTGACGTCACACGCGTGACGTCATTTGCGAAAGTCGATCGATGGTATAGTCCTACGGTTCGCGATGCGTACGAAAAAAGTACTATTGTGTGGTTTTCTGCCTCATTATCGTCGGTCATAAAAGAAACGTGTCATAAGGTGTCGTTTTGGTGGATTCTCAAGACTAAGACTGTTACGGACAGCTTTGCAAATCGCCTAGTAGTTAAGAGAGAAAATAAATAAATATTATTCAATACTTAGATATAGGTTCGTTGCCCGTACAAGCGGCTGAAATTATTAAATTTCCCTGTATAATCATTTTATGTTAGAACTCCCGTCAAGTCTTAGTAAAAGACCACGGCAAAACAAAGATGACTCATCATGGTAATTTCCACTCGCAGCGCGAGACAAAGGAGTCATGTTTGTTTACGTTTGATGTAAAAATTGAGGAAAAATATAGATTAATTTGAAACTTCGTAATACTGTAGATTTCAGTAAATAAAGTAATTTTGTAGAACATTGTCCCGGCCGCAACCGTCCGAGAGCACGACAAATCAAAGACTAAACGTGGCTCACAGCGCGCAGCGCGATAAGAGTGACCGCGCGAGTGTATATCTCGGACGGTGCGAGCGAGACGGCCTCTTGCCGGGGACAAAGAATCTTTAGGTATTTTCACGCCTCACAGTCAGACGGGAGCTCCCACAGCATAAACACGCTAATATTTTGTGTATTCAAACAGCGTCAATCCGTAGAATAAGTTAGTTTTAAGCTGACTAATGTATAACTAAAGTAAATTAAAATATAAACACAGGGCGGGCGTCCCCCTGAACCTAGAGTCGAATTATATAAAAGGACGGTCATTTTTGTATCGAATCACTTCCAGTTCTTGTTCTCTTGCATTAACCATCTTGTAACAGTGTAGCGTAGTACCATCGGTCCGCGAGTTAGTTTGTTAGTATAGCGTAGTACCATCGGTCCGCGATTTAGTGTGTAAATTCATAGACAGAGACTATAATTAATTAAGTGTAAATTTAAGTGTTATTCCGATCCTTGTTGTTTTGTTTGTTTGTTAATTTGTGTAAATATATATCGTCTGATTTAGTTTGCGTTTTCGTTTCGTCCGTTATTACCTTAGCCTACAGTCCACTTCGCTCCATAACTCATCCCTGAGTTTCGGAGTGCCATTGTAGACGATAGCCGTCGGACGCGGTTGTCCTCTACATTGTTTGGTCCTTCGAGCCGGATCGGAATTAGTTAGTTCGTTTGTGTAGCGGGAAAAGTGCGGTTTTCCCAATCGTCAAACAAGATGGTTTTAACGCGAGGGAATAAGAGTGAGGAGAGTGCGCGCTCGCAGCGTGAGCGCACCCAAGCTGCAGTCGACCTACAACGGTTCGCGGTGACAAATGTTGCAGTCACGCACTCACCGCCCGCTGCCCAGGCCCGGCCGGGCCATTCGGGACTGCAGTTCCAAACCGACTCACCAGAGTCCCCCGCTGAAGAAGCTCCAACTTCGCCACCAACCGACACATCGGCGTGGCGCAGCGAACTGGAGAAGCGACTGTCGAAGAGCGCCGAGCGCTTCGACCAATCACAGCGCACCGCGCCGGCCGCGCACGCCGGCCAATCACAGCACTCCGCGCCGGCCGACCAATCAGAGGCCCGCGCGCAGCGGCGCGACTTCAACGTGACTTTCACCGATAAAGCCCACGCGCCGCGCAAGCCTGCATCACTTCACTCACGCGCGTCGAACGCGACGGACGTGCTCCGCCGCGAGGCGGAGCTCGCCGCTATGGAGCGGCTCAAGCAACTTCGCTGCGAGGAAATTCGACTGGAACGCGAGCTCGTCGAGAAGAGGCTCGCGGTCGAAATGGAGCGCATCGATGAACAATCCCGAGCCGGCGGTTCTCAAGCTGACTCTCAACGTCGAGTCGACGACTGGCTGACAGGCGTACAAAATGCTGACGCGGACGATGCGAAGCATGCTCGAGCACGGACGCCGCAACGCGAGACACGCGGGCGGCAACAGCACGAGCCACAGACGCCACATAGCCAGCGGGAGCGATCGACGAGCAGAGGACGAGCTATCGACCGCCTGACGGACACCATCGAGACCATGATGCGGCCACCTCCACGTCAAGTCTACGAGTTGCCGCCATTCTCTGGGGAGCCGAGCGAGTGGCTCACATTTTACAACGGCTACACCGAGAGCACTGCGCGCTACAAATTCTCACCATTCGAGAACGTCGCGCGCCTGCGCCACAGCCTGAAGGGAGAGGCGAGGCAATGCGTACAACACATGCTTGCCTCGTCGACCCGCCCCGAGCTCATCATACGAGTGCTGAAGAAAAACTTCGGGCGGACTGACCTTCTCATCGACCGAGCCATAGAAGAGCTGAAGAGGATGCCGCCATTGGGACCGAGCGCCATCGATCTCAACAACTTCGCCATCAAGGTCATGAACATCGTCTCGACGCTGGTGGACCTCGATCGCCGTAGCTACGGCGCCAACCCGCTGCTGATTCGAGAAGTGACGGAGCGCCTAAGCCCGCACTTACGCAGCCGATGGTGCTCCTACGCCAAGGAGCGCCTACATTCCGCCGAGAGCGAACTCATGCTCATGGCGGAATTCCTGCTGGAGGAGAGCGATGCGGAAATGGAATTTTCCCACGCCAAAGCGCCGACAAGAAGACCGACGCCCGCCGCCGAGCTACGGGGATCGCAGCGCGTCCCAGACAATCGAGCAACAAGCAGCGGCGCCGGAAGAGGAGCCGTACGACGCCCTCTCAAAGATCGAGCGCAGACCTACACCACAGAGCACGCCGACGCCTGCCTATGCTGCGGCGGCGCTCATCGCACTACAGAATGTCGCAAGATACTCAACATGACAGTCGGAGCCCGATGGGATTGGGTCCGCAACAACAGAGTCTGCTTCAAATGCCTGGACCGCCGGCATCGCCGCGACCAGTGCCGCGCCCGCGGCTGCGGTGTTCCCGGGTGCACTTACCCGCATCACCGCCTGCTACACTCTGAAGCGGGCCCGCCAACAACGAAGCAACCATATACGCCGAACGCCCCAGCGCCGTATATCCCGATGCAACACGCCGTCCCGTACGCACCCTATCCGTACGCGCCGGCCCCATACGCGACTGAGCAAGTCGTCGCGACGCCGAGAGCTGGGCCCACCGCTCCGCCACATCAAGCCGCTACGCATCATACAATGGCGTCGCGGCGCCAACCTGCTACGCACGCATCTACGGACGCACCCGAGACGACGGCGTGCACACATGAAGTTACGGCGAGCACTGCGGAGTTCGGTCATACCACTTCGACCGTGCTTCTGAAGATTATCCCAATCATCATCGGCGGGCCCCGCGGCGAGACGCTGGCCTACGCTCTGATGGACCAGGGCTCAACAATCTCGCTCGTTGAAGAGAGCCTCGCGAACGAGATCGGCGCCAACGGCGCCACCACACGCCTACACATACAAGGCGTGGGATCGATGGCTACCGAGCAGAAGAGCCGTCGAGTACACGCTCACGTGCGCAGCCAGACAGGCGGTCCAGCACACCCTATAATGCTGCGTACCGTGGATGATCTGAGCCTCCGCGCACAACGAGCCGATAGAAGATACGTCACGCAGTTCCCGCATCTCGCTGACATGGGTGCCGCCTGCTACGACGAAGCCCGCCCACGCATACTCATCGGAGCCGACAATTGGCATCTGATGCTGCCGTACGAGATCCGCGTGGGCAGAATCAATGAACCCGCCGCCCTCCTATCTCCATTGGGCTGGGTGGTGTTTGGAACGGCGCCGAAAATCATTCGGAGAAATCA
The DNA here is from genome assembly GCA_905147355.2 of Apotomis turbidana. Taxonomy (NCBI): domain Eukaryota; kingdom Metazoa; phylum Arthropoda; class Insecta; order Lepidoptera; family Tortricidae; genus Apotomis; species Apotomis turbidana. Next base: position 5,501,553 of record LR990280.1, read on the forward strand.
AGAAGAGGCCGTTCAACATTGCTACGCCGTTCGAGACGACGACCTCAATGCACAACTGAAGAATTACTTCGACATCGACTCATTGGGGATAACGGCTGCAAAGAAGACTACCCCGCGAGACGAGCGGGCTATCGCAATCTTCAACAACACTGTACGGCGAGTCGACGGCCCACGCTATGAAGTCGGGCAGCTATGGCGCGACGACAACCCTAACATGCCGCCGACGTACAACATGGCCCTACAGCGGTTACAAGGCATCGAGAAGAAGATGGACCGCGACCCGCAGTTTGCTGAAGCCTACACAAAGGAGATAGAAAATTTAATTGAGAAGAAATACGCCGAGCGGACGGTGCCGGCGCCGAGCAGCACTACATGGTTCCTGCCCCACTTCGCGGTTACGAACCCGAATAAGCCTGGACGCATCCGGCTTGTATTCGACGCTGCGGCCACCTCACAAGGCCGCAGCTTGAATGACTACATATTGGAGGGACCCGACAAGCTGCGCTCAATACTGGGCATACTATACCGCTTCAGAGAAGGAGCCTACGCCGTGACGGCCGACATCGCGGAGATGTTCCTACAAATCAAACTGAGAGAAGAGGACCGGCCGTCACAGATGTTTTTATGGAGAGGCGCCGACAGATCGCGACCTCCGACCGTGTACCAGCTGACTTCGATTTTCTTCGGTGCGGCGAGCAGTCCGTTCCTGGCCCACAGCGTGCGGGATCATAACGCCGAAGAGAACGCGCACATACACCCGTTGGCTGTACGAGAGATCACTGAAAACCACTACATGGATGACTTCGTATCGAGCTTTCAAACTGAAGAGGAGGCCTGCGAAAAATCCCTAGAAGTCGCCGCCTCACACAGACTGGGCGGATTCTTGCTGCGCGGATGGAGCTCCAATGCGACTAAACTAATACAGTCGCTACCTACGGAGCTCCGAACCACAACGCCCGCGCAGCTAGGCGGCGACAAGAGCCAGAAGATACTCGGGCTGATGTGGGACCCGAACACAGACACACTCGGCTTCAACACGAGAATGATTCGGGTCCCGACGGAGGTGCGTGAGCTACGCCGCACTCCGACGAAGCGAGAAATGCTGAGCGCCGTCATGAGCATCTACGACCCGATCGGACTCTTGGCGCACTACACCGTGACGGCGAAAATACAACTTCAGAGGCTGTGGGAGCTCAAACTCGACTGGGACTCTACGCTGCCGCCTGAAGAAGCCGCCGAGTTCGCTACGTGGCTACGCGGACTGGAGTCCGTAGCAGCGCTACGCCTACCCCGCCCGTACACTCTAACGGGGGGAGCCACGAGACGCGAGCTACACATCTTCGTGGACGCCAGCTCGCAAGCCTACGCAGCCGTCGCCTACTGGCGAATTGAGGCAAACAACGGGACACACGTCAGCCTCGTAGCGGCCAAGGCGAAAGTGGCGCCGACTCGACAGCAGAGCATCGAGCACGAGCACCGAGTCACCATCGACGCGACGGTCCTATGGACAGACAGTCGGACCGTCCTACACTGGGTGCGCGACGACGCACGCCGCTACAGCGCCTACGTCGCGCACCGACTCGGTGAAATCGCTGAAATCACTGAAACGGAGCAATGGAGATGGGTGCCTACGAAGAAAAATCCTGCCGACGACGCTACGAGGGCCGACAGCGCGCGTCGCCTGGACATAGGCGCCCGGTGGTACAGCGGTCCCGAATTCTTGTGGCAGCCTGAAGCGGAGTGGCCACAGGAGACGCCGACGCCGCCCACAGAAGAAGCAATGGAAGCCCAACCGCATCAAGTCGCAGCTACGAGCGCGTGGACATCACCGCTGCCTGACATCAGCCGGTTTTCTCAATACAACCGGCTGATAGGCGCGACGGCGCGACTGCTTCAGTTCGCGGAGCGCCTGAAATCGAAGCGGCCCACGGGACTACAACTGAAGCACATAAGGCAAGCCGAGCACATGTGGCTTCAGCAATCGCAACGAGAAGCCTTCCCGGAGGAGCTGCGGGCGCTATCCCGAGGCGAGCCCATCACTCGACGCAGCCGTCTGTACAAACTCGACCCATTCATCGACACAGACGGCCTAATGAAGATGCGCGGGCGAATCAACGCCGCGCCCGCCTACATCAACAAGACACCGGCCATACTCGACGGCCGCAACCCGTTCGTGCGGCTGTGGCTGCAGCGTGAGCACGAGAGGGCCGCGCACGCCAACAACGAGCGCGTCGTGAACGACGTCCGGCAACAACACTGGGTGCTGAAGCTGCGGCCGACTGTACGAGCCGTCGCGAACGCCTGCCGGACGTGCATCCTGCGCCGCACACAACCCCGAGTACCAGCACTTGGGGACCTACCGCCAGCCCGCGTCGAGCCACACCATCGGCCGTTCACCTACGCGGCGACCGACTACTTCGGTCCCGTGTGGGTCACCATCGGCCGCCGCCGCGAGAAGCGCTGGGTGGCGCTATTCACCTGCCTGACCACCCGCGCCGTGCACTTGGAGATAGTGCACACGCTGTCGACGGACTCCGCAATCATGGCGCTACGACGGCTGGCGGCGAGGCGCGGCTGGCCGAGACAAATTTGGAGCGACAACGCTACGTGCTTCCGGGCTGCAGACATCGAGCTACGGGCGGCCTACGAAGAATGGCTGCCCGCACTCCAGAGCTACGGACTACAGCGCGGCCTGGAGTGGCGCTTCATCGCGCCCGGCGCGCCGAACCAGGGAGGCGCCTGGGAGCGGCTAGTGCGGTCCATCAAAACCGCACTGACGACAACGCTGCACACCAAGGCGCCTAAAGAAGAGGTGCTGATAACACTGCTCACCGAGGCCGAGGCGACCGTCAACGCCCGGCCGCTCACACACGTCTCCGTGGACCCGAGGGACGAGGAGGCGCTTACGCCCAACCATTTCTTGTTGGGCGGACCGACGGCGACACCTATCATCGGGCCGTGCCTGGAGGCCGACCGCCGCACTTGGCGGGCCAGCCAGGCGCTCGCCGATCAATTCTGGGCGCGGTGGATACGGGAGTATCTGCCGACACTCGCGCCCAGACAATCATCGCCGTCGGGAGCAGAGCGACGGATCCAGCCAGGCGACTGCGTGGTCATCGCCGATCACACGCTGCCGCGCAACGTCTGGCCACGAGGGATCGTCGAGGCTACACATCCGGGTCCTGACGGCGAGGTGCGGAACGCGGACGTGCGCACCAAGGGCGGCGTGTTTCGACGTCCTGTACGGAAGCTGGCTGTCCTCCCCATGCAACCCGAGTCTACGCGGCAGCTCGACGGGGGGAGATTGTTACGGACAGCTTTGCAAATCGCCTAGTAGTTAAGAGAGAAAATAAATAAATATTATTCAATACTTAGATATAGGTTCGTTGCCCGTACAAGCGGCTGAAATTATTAAATTTCCCTGTATAATCATTTTATGTTAGAACTCCCGTCAAGTCTTAGTAAAAGACCACGGCAAAACAAAGATGACTCATCATGGTAATTTCCACTCGCAGCGCGAGACAAAGGAGTCATGTTTGTTTACGTTTGATGTAAAAATTGAGGAAAAATATAGATTAATTTGAAACTTCGTAATACTGTAGATTTCAGTAAATAAAGTAATTTTGTAGAACATTGTCCCGGCCGCAACCGTCCGAGAGCACGACAAATCAAAGACTAAACGTGGCTCACAGCGCGCAGCGCGATAAGAGTGACCGCGCGAGTGTATATCTCGGACGGTGCGAGCGAGACGGCCTCTTGCCGGGGACAAAGAATCTTTAGGTATTTTCACGCCTCACAGTCAGACGGGAGCTCCCACAGCATAAACACGCTAATATTTTGTGTATTCAAACAGCGTCAATCCGTAGAATAAGTTAGTTTTAAGCTGACTAATGTATAACTAAAGTAAATTAAAATATAAACACAGGGCGGGCGTCCCCCTGAACCTAGAGTCGAATTATATAAAAGGACGGTCATTTTTGTATCGAATCACTTCCAGTTCTTGTTCTCTTGCATTAACCATCTTGTAACAGTGTAGCGTAGTACCATCGGTCCGCGAGTTAGTTTGTTAGTATAGCGTAGTACCATCGGTCCGCGATTTAGTGTGTAAATTCATAGACAGAGACTATAATTAATTAAGTGTAAATTTAAGTGTTATTCCGATCCTTGTTGTTTTGTTTGTTTGTTAATTTGTGTAAATATATATCGTCTGATTTAGTTTGCGTTTTCGTTTCGTCCGTTATTACCTTAGCCTACAGTCCACTTCGCTCCATAACTCATCCCTGAGTTTCGGAGTGCCATTGTAGACGATAGCCGTCGGACGCGGTTGTCCTCTACAAAGACCTTTGCCAAGAGTTAAAATGGCTCTTATAGAGGTTCTCAGGAAGATAAACTCAGGTACTCAGGTAAACGTGACTACTACGCCTAAAAAACAAGGTAGTAATTAAATAATATAACGTAATTAATATTATGACTCTACAAGTAGGCCACAAAGGCACTTTTACATAGCTGAGTCTACCGGCATTTCACAAATGGAGAAACACCGAAAGAAACTCTTCAATATAATGCTATCACGATTAGGTGGCCATTTGTATGGAGCGTTCTAGTGCTCCGTAGGAAATTTGTAGACGGTCATTTCTGACGTTTAGAGCAGTCTTAGTGTAGCTAGTCCCATATAGACATTTGAACCCAATAAAAAATAGGATCAATTGACCTCCTCAAAAAATTGTCTACACGTTTATGTTAGTTAACTAAGCCTAAATACTGGACGTAACGCCTCAGGGTAACACATGCGTAGCCCCCAAAATCGGTCATTGATTTGTGACAGCGACCACTCGTCAGCCCGAGGTGACAACGTCATCTCAAAAGATAAATCTGTACCATTCATATGGGAGCACCCTGAAGCAAACGTATTTTATTGTAGTACGTAAGTAATAATAGTCTTTGGTTATTAGTAATAAAAGTATAGATCTAAAGCCTGACCAGAAATATATGAGGATTGTCAAGAGGGCGCTATTTATAAGATTTATACGGCAACAATTTTCCAACCAATCGCAACCCACTATAATGACATTAGTTTTAAAAACCTGTCAGTTCCACTATGTTAACCTCGTAATATTACTTAATGGAATGCTCTCTTTTCCTGACTGTTTTTCGCGTAGTAAACACATGTACACTTTATTTATTATATTATGTTCACGACTGTCACTGGTTTTCGGCATTTTGTTTGGATAATTTTAAATATTTGTCTTTTAAAGAAATCACCACGAATGACATTGACATTGTTGACAAACCATCATAAAATCATTGCCAGTATAAGAAATTAGTTCCAGTGAAATTCCGCAACATGGCGCATCCTCATATATTTCTGGTCAGGCTTTACCTACGTGTGCTTCTTTTGTAAACTATTTTTGTTTTGCAATAAATGTATATTTGTATTGTTTTAGACATGCCCTACAAAATAGTCAAGTAGGTGTAAGCCTGGCGTATCGAGAGTATAACTAAACTATTAACCAACAGGGGGTTTTCAACCTACGCCATATTGCGGATTTTCAGTGGTATTCATTTATTTTACTGGCAACGACATATTTTTGGTAACTGACGTTGAACGTACGTGAATGTCGATATTATTATATTTCAAGTATTTTTGCATAATAAAGCCAGAACTATTCACAGTGATGACTGATGAAACTCACTTGTTTTTGCAATTGGATTAAAAAAAAAACGAAGGTTTCAGCAGCATTCCGGTAAACAATGTTTAGAATTTTGTTAATACTTGACTAATCATTATTGATGTTTAATAATAATGCAAATAAATGATGTATGCAAATTATTGCCACATGAAAGCTTTGTATCGCCTATAAATCAAGTAACCAGTGGATTCGGCATACGCGTAGGGTAGAAAGGGGTAATGGGGATCACTTAAGCAAGAATTAAAATAAAAAAATTAAAATAAACAAAATCTTTATTGCAACCGCCTTATAACATAATATACTTAATTGCCTATCATTTGAGATCAGTAATTATCACATTAATAATCATCTTTGGGAAATCTGAAAGTTAAAAAAAAAACTGTTTTTGACTCCCATTGCACTGAGGTAAGGGTAATTGTGGTCACCTTGTGGGCAATAAGAATCATCAAAAAATCTAACACAAACCGCAAGTATCAGTTGACCAGGAAGCTTTTGTGGTAGTTCTTTGTCGTACTTTCGGCATCTAAAAGCAAAATAACAAAATTATCTTATGCCTTTTACATTTTGGGAAATCGTGGTCACTAGCGGGCAATGGGAGTCAGACCCGTTCGGGTTTGACCCTCATTACCCACAAGCACTTTCTGAAGAAAAAAAATTAACACAAAACAAATACTAACAATACTCGTGATTTAAGTATAAAATCGTTACACTGAATGCATGAGTAAACGCGTAAAAAAAATGTGATACAAGTAGATCAATAATTATAATACTTACCGTTTATTTTGCGTCTGTGAAAATTTACATCGGCGTGCCGCAAAAACAAAACACACCTCTCGTTCCAAAGGCCGTCGCCATACTGGCGCGGAACGCTCAAAGCGGGGCGGGGACGGCCGTAAACGCGTTTCTAGTAGTTGTAGTTTTTGAGATGTGTGGGTGACCATCATTGCCCGCTGACTCCCATTACCCGGTCTTCCCCTACACCCGAAAGGGACAGGAGCACTAACATAGGGTTACCAGGTTCCAAATAATTCTCCCGTTTTTCCAGGGCTAGTTGTTGATATTAGTATGTATAGATTTAACTTATGGCTATGGTACTAACCGAACATGGAGGCGAAATTTGAATTCGTTCGAACGGTTATATAGTCTGGCTAATGAAATATTACTCAAAGTTTTGGCGGAAAATTTAAAAAATCTGCGGGTGGTCACACTTTGTGTAGTAGGAATTATAATTTTGATAGTAGAACATATTTTTGATTTTCTATGCACACGTAAGGTACCTAAAAAAATAAGTTAAATATGTATATGTTGACGTGCACTCATAGTCAGCTCACATAATTTCTACCACTATGTACTCAGTCAACGACAAACACATAGGGCGAAGGCGAAAAATTTAATGTAGTGTAAATAAGACCTAGCTCGATAATACCATATTAAACCATAACCAAAAAAATTACATAAGTACTATGCCAAATTTCAACTCGATCGGAATGTTAGAACTAGTACATAAACTATCAAAATGATTTATAGAGGACCCACCTACTATATTGGTCAAATCATAGACAATTGGTGATACCACCAGGAAATATCTGTCAACATTATTTGGCTAGCCAGACTAACTATAAAATTTTGAAACAGGGCCATCTTTGGCGCAAGTACCTGTAGTTTTTGAAGCAAAAATTATCAATTACCTAATCATTTATACTGTAGGTTTCAAATATACCAATAAATCTCAATAGCCCTGTTCGAAGTAGTCACTTTGATAATATATTAAGAAACATGTTTGATCATAGAGAAAAATGTCTAAACAATCACCATTTTTGATGTATTTCGCTTAGAAAGAGGACATAATCACTGTTTTTATATTTTTCCTGAGATAACTAATTATTTTATCGTGTATTTATTATAATTTGTCATTTTAAAATGTAGCAAGTCCAAAACTAAAACACAATAGAAAGGTTAGTTGAGTCCAGTCTAATTAAAAAAAAAAGTTGTTGAGTTGTACATTATATTGACACCTTATTTTGTTTTTCGCGGATAGGTCGAAGACTGCAACTCGATGCAGGCATAGTTGTAGATTTCGGTTAAATTAATTTAATTTAATTAATTTAATTTTAATTCTATCTGTGAAAGGGAAAAATAAATTCAAAATTTGTTTTAGGGTGTACACGACGCCAAGCTGTCTCGGTCTCTATATTAATTGACACCTGTTAGAAATAACTAGGATATTTGTCAATTTATGTGCACGTTAATAACCCCCTAAGGTCAATAACGCGCAAAACAATTCCTATGATATTTGTAAAAAGTGCTTACCTATTGAATAAAAAACACGATTTTATCCATCACCACAAACCTCAAAGTTATAACACACCCTACACAAACGTTTTATTACACTAGGAGCGAAACTAAAAAGCTTGTAAAAACGTCACAGAGCCCGGGGCAATTTAAGTTACACTTTTCAATTATCAATAGTTTAGCATAACACTGCCAGCCGGTTAGCGCCTAAGCATAGACAATTATAGAACAATTCCCCTTTTGTGACGCACCTGCGTATATGCGAGCACAAACTTACATTTGCCGGTGTAGATGGCACTGGTGTCAATAATAACACTTGACAGTTTCGGAATTCAAAATCTTAAGTCAATAAAACGCGCGTTCGTAATGAAAATGTAAACTGTTGGGTATAGGATTGAAAATCAAATGCGTTTCACTTGGAAATAGATTTCTGATGTTCTATTATTAAAATTTATTACTATATATCTTTGAATACAATAAAAGTTATGCCTTTTTCGTTGGGATTTTTTTAAGACCGTTCAATAAACGGTTTAGAATCATCAGAATCAATCAGTTTTAATGTTTTTTTACATTGGGATAATATTAAGGGACCTCTTTAAAAAGGGCTTAAAAGTCCTGTTATTCAAACAAACTATACCCCTTTCGTGACTGGTGTTTCAAATGGCAGTAGTACAGAAGTTTGCCGCCTACCGCCGTAAAGTTGTTCGAGTCAAGGGGCTAAATTAAAACATATTCACACCTTTTTTGGTCAGTTTGTTCACGTGCCGCGGCTTATCCGAGAACAGTTTAGGATTATTCTCACTTCGAAATTATTTATCGTGAACCTTCAAATGGGCACGTGTAAGTGGAAAAATAATCAGCAGTCAGCAATTGGGTTATACCATTTTTTTTATCCAGACGCCATTTCTGGAAATAGAGCTTTCATACCGCGATATATAATTAGATTGTGACGATAAAACACCTGTGAAAAGTTCTTCGTATTTAATTTTTCGACTTTCACTTGTCCTTGCCGTTTTGCAGTGCAAGCACAGAATAGATAATAGTACAAGTACAGAAGGCACACTACTTTGATCTTTACAAAAGCCGCTTTTTTTAGCCGAAAAAATATGATTTATGGCCCTTCTCAAGTCGTCGTCCCCAGCGCAAGCCAAACGGAACGTTAAAGCTGCGTGCCAACGGTGAAAATGAATTGGCTCGCTTGCCGCGTCGCCGAGAGCGAGGGCTGTCAACGACTAAAAATAAAAATGTATTTCCCATTTATTTCTTGCATTCAATATAGAGAGCAATATATTTATATTCTTCATACATTATATATTTTTTACTATCATATGTTATAATTTATATTATAATATAGAGGAGATGTACAAGATTATGTCTATAAAAACATTAAAATAGGAACTATAACTAAATAACATTAAAAAAGATCGGGACCCCGTGGTAGGGTACCCAAAACGCAGGCAGCATTCCCGCGCTGGATAGCAATGGCTAACCTTTGCGCGAGAAAGCTGCCCGCGCGTGGATCGCCTGTCGCGTCCCGCAAGCGCTTGCTGACACATTTGACCAGGCGGCGTGCCCCCTGGCGCCATTATATTTATTATTTCATTATTTAACTATAAAATAATCAATCTCAGAATTAGGACGAAAAAACCACCAGGCCGCAAAACAGTTTAGCTTAATTTTTAAACATTTTAATACGTATAATATAATAAAATAATGCAACGAATGCGTTACCTTAACATGCAATTAAATTCTTGAGCTTCATTTTGTTTTGGCTTAGTTGTCCGATATTTATTTATTTATTTATTTATATATATTCATCACTACACACCTAGTATAAAACAAAGTCGTTTCCTGATGTCTGTCTGTCTGCCCCTATGTATGCTTAGATCTTTAAAAATACGCACGGACGCACCGTGCGAAGCCGGGGCGGGTCGCTAGTAACAAATAAAACATGTACGAAGGCGAACTTATCCCTATTAGGGATCTCTTCCAATACATTTCTTTTAACTCATTATTTATATATTTATTATATACTTGCCTATCAAACTATTACTCAATCGTTTATTCATTAGGTACTAGTAATTTTACAAACTTGATATTAAATATTACTAGAGGCCCGTTGCGGCGTTGAACCGCCGCTAGAATATGGAAATCCGGAAGTGTTACCGAAAATAACTACTTTATCGATAAGAAGTTTTTGGCGAACGAAGAATAAATACTGTAAAAAAAACACGTTAAAACTATGTTTTTATATATATATATATATATATATTTAAAGGGCTTCGCTTAGCGAAGCGACCACATCGCAATTTCGCAAAATTATTTTTTAAAAACGGTAAAATATGCCAGGCTAGAGCTAGGCCTGATAGCCAACTGCCAGCTTCATCGTGCCAACTTTTTCAACTCTTGTAAAAATAACTTGTGCATTAATGACATGTGATCTGCTGATCTGTTTCACAAATAAAATGCATATTGTTCGATTTATGGAAAAATTTAATTCATAAAAAATAATCCCATATCTTAAAAAAATAATTGACATATTTTCATAGGACCGAACATAAGATTGGTAGAATTTAATTTGTTGTTCTTTCTTCAGGGCATAAATTTATCGATTTGATCGATTTCTATCAATTTCTATGTTAAGTGATAATAAAAAATGTTACATAAACTCAATTGTACGAAATAGAGAGTATAAAACGTTTGTAGATACACGAAAAACCACTATTATCAATGCTTGTTTTTTTTATGAAAATTCAATAGATCGTGCAAATTTTCTTAATATGGGTGCTGCCATGTCATCATCATCAATCAATTTATTCAATAACAATTACACATTGTGTTTGAAATTCTTACGCTAGGTATACTTAATCAAACCCTATTTACTAATCTAAATAAATAACTGACCAACAATAGGTACTCCACCATAAAAAAAAAAAAACAAAAAAAGAATGTGTCAAATATGTGTAATAAATAAAATCCAATATATAAAACAGCTAAAAATGTTGAAAATAAAATATTAAGACATATTTTTTTCAATAAATTTAGAGCTGAAGGCCTAATACCCGCGAATTCCAAATTCAAACTTTCGTCTTTCCTCTCATGGAAATAGTGTCTGACAGAAGAGTGAGGGAGATGCTATCTATACTCTCAAGTCTATGATATAAACCTAATTTTAGGGTTCCTTACTAAAGTCGGTAAAAACGGAAGCCTTATAAAATCAATTTGTTTTGTTGACAGCAGAATTTGTCAAATTTTATTTTGAATGAGTATAAGTATGATCAGCCAGACGTCATTAATTCAAATATGATTTATTCTTGAGAGCGTCGATTTTTTGAAATTTGCATCATATGTAGGTTATTTCTACCATCAAGTTTCGCATGTTAGGGTAACATGTTAATTATTCCACATTGCCAACTGGTCCACAATGTCAGCTCGTCTATATTCCCATCTGGGTCACATTGCCAACTCGATCATACACCCAACTCATCTGCATTGCCAACTCGTCTATATTACCAATTCGTCTCCATTGGCAACTCGTCAATATTCCCAATTTGTCCACAATGCCAACTCGACCATATTTCCAACTCGTCCATATTTCCAACTCATCCACATTCCCAACTCGTACACAATGCCAAATCATCCACATTGCCCACTCGTCCATAAACCCAACTCATCTACAATGCCAACTCGTCCATATTACCAACTCGTCTTTATTGCCAACTTATCCATATTCCCAACTCGTCCACAATGCCAACTCATCCATATTGCTAACTCGTCCACATTTTCTACTCGTCCATACACCCAACTCGTCTTTAATACCAACTCGTCTTTATTGCCAATCTCGTCCATATTATCAACTCGTCCGTATTACCAACTCGTCTTCATTGCTAACTCATTTATATTCCCACTCATCCACAATGACAACGCGTTCATATTACTTGCTCGTCCACAATGCCAACTCGTCCACATTTCCAACTCGTCCATATTCTCACCTCGTCCACAATGCCAAGTCGTTTACATTACCAACTCGTCCATACACCCAACTCATCTTCATTGCCAACTCGTCTTCATTTCCAACTCATCAACAATGCCAACTCGTCCATATTGCTAACTCGTCCACATTTCCAACTTGTCCATAGACCCAACTCATCCACAATTCCAAGTCGTCCACATTTCCAACTCGTCCATATTCCCAACTCGACGATACACCCAACTCGTCTATACAAACTCGTCTTTATTGCCAACTCGTCCATATTCCCAACTTGTTCATTTTGCAAACTCATCCACATTCCCAACTCGTCCACGTTGACAACTCGTCCGTATTACCAAGTCGTCTCCATTGCCCACTCGTCCGTGTTCCCAACTTGTTCATTTTGCCAACTCATCCACATTCCCAACTCGTCCATATTCCCAACTCGTCCACATTGAAAACTCGTCCATATTACCTACTTGTCCGTATTACCAACTCGTCTTCATTGCCAACTCGTCCATAATGCGAACTCGTCCACATTGTCCCCTTGTACATGTTCCCAACTTGTCAATTTTACCAACTCATCCACATTGCCAACTCATCCACATTTCCAACTCGTCCATATTCCCAACCCAACTCGACGATACACCCAACTCGTCTACAAATCCCAACTTGTCCTTATTATCAGCTCGTCTTTATTGCCAAATCTTCCATATCACCAACTCGTCCGTATTACAAAGTCGTCTTCATTGTCAACTTGTCCGTATTACCAACTCGTCTTCATTGCCAACTCGTCCATAATGCGAACTCGTCCAAATTGCCCACTTGTCCATGTTCCCAACTTGTCAATTTTACCAACTCATCCACATTGCCAACTCATCCACATTTCCACTCGATACATCCAACTCGTCTACAATACCAACTTGTTCTTATTATCAGCTCGTCTTTATTGCCAAATCTCCCATATCACCAACTCGTCCGTATTACCAAGTCGTCTTCAGTGCCAACTCGTCCATATTCTCAACTCGACCACATTTCCCATCCCGTCGACATGCAAGCGGAAGGACTTAGTTTTTTCTTGTAAAATACCATTTAATTTACCATAACTCATGCCATTTTCCTTGGTATTATTTTTTTGATGGACTTATATAATCATATTTATAATAATCTATCATAAATTTACTTATTTGAATGACGTTTAAATTAGTTTTACTACATTTTTTCTGCTTTGATTTATTGTAAAACTCGCCTATAAAAATAATCTATTCTTGAATGACGGTCAGTTTTTCTAGTCTTTCGAGTACCAGTCCAACTCGCACTTAACCGGCTTTTTTCTCCACATTTTTAACAGGTATGCGAAAAAAGTTTTAAAAAGAAAAACAACCTGGCAATCTAGAGCATTGACATAATAGCCCCCAATAAAAAAGACATTAAAAGTTGTCAGAATATGGTTACTGTCATTCATTGTCAATAAACTGTAAAATTATTTTTGCATATTCGTACATGTTTTAAGTGTTGCAGATATTATGTTGTCGACTCAAAAATAATATTTCATCATGCTGAACAACTTACTCAGGTTTGTGAGCAAATCATGCTTATTATTATTTGGTCATCTTATGTCAAAATAGGGATCACAGGTCACGTGGTTAGTGCACAGTAGTTTTTACAAATCCATTTTTCAGTACCTTTTCAGGAAAAAAATAAATTCCAAGAGTTTTATGCACCTCTCCAGCATGAGACGAATCTAATGACATATCATTTATCAAAATCGGACCATAACTGTAGATCTGATGGGATGTACAAAAATCGGCCTCGCGTAATATATATATAGATTATAAAAACCTCTATGATTGTTGATTTAGTAGTAGACATACTTATTTTACTAGAATTTAAATTGACAAATAGGTAGCAGCAAATAATCTACAATTGACAATTAAAATTGTTCTGAGTAACCAGTGTTAAATATGGAAGTAGATACACCTGCAATATGTTTTTTATTATTATTCAGTTACTACTTATTATATATTATGTTCATTTTCTTACCTTTCAGCATCCTTCGGACGTGTTGGGTGAACTAAAAACGCGTGATTCCAATTTCGATCATTGTTCCTACAACCCGCTGCGATACAATATCTTTTCGCTGTCTTTTTACTCATTTAAACACTTTATATTATAATATAACACTGGTATCAACAGATGAATGCGGAACGTTTACTTGCGACGTAAATCGTGAGCGAGACGCGCGCGAAAATCGTGTAGGTACGTGCGTTCCGAGACAGAGCGTGTCAGCCACTGAATAGTCCGCATGCATGCGGCCACCGGCATGTACTTGTAGCGGGAAACGTTAATCGCGGAGTGCGCCCCACCTGGTGCAAGTAAAGTCAATAGTGACGACACTACAAAACACAAAAGAAAAATAGTACCTACATTGCGTCATAAGGGTGGCAAGAAGGGAAAAAACGGAATAAATTCGGTTAACAATAGTTTTGATATTTATTTTTGTCTATGTATTATATTATATATTTTGTAGATGTATTTTTTATTTATTCTCAAAAGTGATAAAAAATATTGTGTATAATATGACGGATAGTAAGGGGATTACAAACTCGGGCCATTTAAAGCCCTCCGTGTTCGGCGTTTGGCATCTTACCACCCTTATGACACAATATACTATAAAACTAAAACAATAACTCCCTCGGGAACAATATATATAGGCCTTTGTCCTTCAGTACACCTGCATGTAATAACGTCGTTTACGAGCAAATGTGATGAAAAACAGTTTAACATATCCAATTGGCAAACGGATGATATGTATTATTATCTTAAATTAGGCTATACTTTATGAAAAATAAGGGCATTTATTTTTTAGCTGTTTTAATTGTGTATTGTTATAACAAGAGATAGTTTTTAATAACGATTAGGGACATTGCAAACTCTAATTTGAGGATCTGGGAATGATAAATAAGTATGTATGTAAAACACTTTATTGTACATAAAAACAAGAAAAACACATTACAAAAGAATAAGCATGTACAAAGGCGAACTTATCCCTTTAAGGGATATCTTCCAGTTAACCTTATAGCAAATGAGTGCTAAACACAAATGTAAATGGTAGACAAACCAAGCAACATGCACAATACAAATGAGTAGGCATAACTTTACAATAATACACATGAAAAAACAAAAATTGGGCAAGTGCGAGTCCGACTCGCGCATGAAGGGTTCCGTACCTATGCATATATATAATCTATAACAAGTTTGTTGTATGGGAGCCCCCCTTAAATATTTATTTTATTTTATTTTTAGTATTTGTTGTTATAGAGGCAATAGAAATACATCATCTGTGAAAATTTCAACTGTCTAGCTATCACCGTTCTTGAGATACATTGCCTGGTGACAGACGGACGGACGGACGGACAGCGAAGTCTCAGTAATAGGGTCCCGTTTTACCCTTTGGGTACGGAACCCTAAAAACCAACAGAGAGAGAGAGATAGGCAAACGGTCAATATAATACATAGGTAAACAACAGAAGTGCCATGAGTTTACAGTGACCGTACTCGCTAGCGACTGCGTAAAAAAATTCAATGGAGAATTGTAGTTCTATAAAGTAGCAACTATTTTCTATATTAAGACCTTTTATACGTCTACGATATTTAATTAAATAAAGCTTTTTCATTTATTATTCATTCATTGATTGATTCATTCATTAATTCTTTGATTCATTCATTCATAGAAACCATCCTTTCCCTAAAATAGGACTCCAAATGGGTCGGTATTAAGAATTATTTCTCTTTCCTCCCAATTGCGTACAATCGTACAAGGCGAAGTGAAATACAATACACACGCAAACCTTCATAACATCCAAATTAATAGCAAGCTCAAATCTCCCATTATTATTAGCGAACCACCCTTTTCCTAAAATAGGACACCAAATGTATCTCGTCGGGATTCGAACCCGCTAGCCCTTTGATCCACCGCCCTTTGTAATCTGAGCACATGATGGATACACGGTATTTTTTTTACTATGTTTGTGAAATGTCTTAAGTATCGGTGTACCGTTAGGTCGGGTTACTTTACCCATCGGGTAACATTGTCCAGACTTTAAAACTAATTTTATTCAATTAGTAAATCAGAGATTTTAAAATGTGGTGTTGGCGGCGAATTGAAAGTATTAGCTGGACGGACAAGAAGACAGAGAAGAGTATGGTAAAGGACAACCGTTGCTTACTGAAAACCATTCAAAATAGAAGAGTACGGATGGTTGGACACCTGATGCGACATGATGCTTTCTTTGTGAACATCCTGGAAGGCAAAGTGAACGGGAAAAAAGGCAGAGGAAGACAAAGAATTACGTTTTTTTGTCAAGTGAAAGAGAAAGTGGGCACTGTGGCGCATCAGGAGACCAAAACACTATCAAAGAACAGGGAAGAGTGGCAATTCACCGGCAAGAGCGAAGCTCTTAAATTAATCTCACTACCTGGCCAAAATAAAGCGTAAAACTTTAGACAAGCCACGGGCGGTAATACGTAAAGCCCCGGATCTCATATTTATAGCCCTCTTCTTCGGTTCTGGCCACAAACAACTGCAATCGGTGCCGGCTCCACATGCTTGGCAAACAGCGGCAAACCTACTGGACGCAGTTATATGTTAGAGTGAGCACGACGTAGTTCCGTCTCACTCTAACATAGAACTGCGTCCTGTAGGTTTGCGGTTGTTGGCCCATGTCATGGGACATTCAATAATTCACTGCCCTAGCACTATAATGTAACAAAGCACTTCTTGCATGTATTAGTAAACTGTTCCATTATGCATTTGTTTTGTGTTGAACAGGGGGGTAATTTGACCAAATTTTAGAGAGATGATGGAGATCTCTCCATTTCATCGCCATCCGTAACTTTTGACGTGTCCCTGCTTGTTAAGTGGCGATATCCCTGGCAAAATTCAACTTCGTCAATCTGGTCGCGCTTAATTTGCGTTTCCTTTGTATGTGTCCTATTTATCTGCGCAATTGTGTTTTGTCCCCAAATAAATGTTTTTCTTTCTATCTTTTATGTGACGGCATAAATAATAGGCGCATACTTTACTTGCATTTTTGCAGCATTTATGACGATCATTATCGCCTTCGTATTTCCAAAATTGAGATGAGATATGTCAATTGAAGCTCATCGCATTTTAGTGACAGTTCAAAAAGGCGATATCACTGTTATCTAATAGAGTTTGACGTTTTGCGATCTCTCAAACGGCATTCTCGAATTAGGTCCCTGGTCACAAATATAACGGGTGATTTACTAAAGTTTTATGGTTCCGTTAAAAATGGGACCCTATTAATAAGACCACTGTCCGTATAGGGTCGGTGTGTCCGTCTGACCGTTACCAGGCTGTATGTCAAGAACCGTGATAGCTAGACAGTTTAAATATTCACAGATTATTATGTATGTACCTACTTCTATTGCCGCTATAACAACAAACACAGAAAATAAAAATTTCATTTAGTTGTACGGAACTTTACGTTCGCTAGTCCGACTCGCGCTTGGCCGGTTTTTCATGTTAAATTCGCTGTAATTTGCTGGCGAACTTTGCTGGGATCTGTTCAAAAGTTCCGAATTCTGTAGAAATATCCAATAAATAAGCTGCAAATAGTAAATAAATAGGGATAAATATAGTTTTCCTCGTTTTTTGCGCTAGTAACCTAGAAAGGAATAACTTAGAAAACAATTTTTTACGATATTCCCAAACAGGATAAATGCTCGTAAATAATAATTGCATCGAGGGTCATATTGTATGTGGATATGATATCAAATTGTAACCTAAACCAAACATTGATACTAGACTACTAGTTTATATCCAAAATAGAGACTCACGTTACTTTATTTATTTGAAAAAAGGCAGTTTTCAACAAATAGTTGTACCCTAACCATGAGTTATAGTATGAGCCGGAAAGCGCTGGATGCAGGTCGCTTCCAACCGGTATATATGGAAGTCCAAAGGGTTATGTTCAGCAGTGGACGTCCTATGGCTGAGATGATGATGATGATGATGAACCATGAGTTAAGAGGCCTTAATCCTTTTAAAATTTATTTTTTTCATATTATGACCAATATATTGATAATTTCAACCAACTTTTTGAAGTGAATAATACTTTTTCCCGAGTTCTAGGTAGTAACGTAGCTATTTCATGCTTTCATTGCGTGCAAACGAAAATAAGTTGAAAAAACGAATTTTCCACGTGAATTTTGTCAATTTCGAGTAGTTTTTCGAACAAAAATTATCAATGAAAAATTCAAACTGTACGTTTCAAATATATACCAATAAATCCCAATAGCCCTGTTCTAGGTAGTAACATCAATAATATGTAAAGAAACATGTTTGATCATAGAGAAAAATGTCGAAACAATCAGCATTTTAAAAGGAATAAGGCTTCTTAACGTGACCGTACTCGCTAGCGACAGCGTAAACGATTTGTATGGAGAATAGTACGTACAGGCGCCCCTAACGGTTACTTTGTAGAACTACAACTCTCCATACAAATTATATCGCCCCCTGCCTGCTATACGGCCACATTTCAAAAAATTTTTTTTTTTGGATTATTGCAGATTCGTAATCAGGATAGTATAATTTATGATCTTATTTCGAGAGCCATAAGAAAAAGTGTCCTTAAAAGCCTTTTTTCCACAAGTGGCCTTATGAATCTGATCAAAAATTGTCAGTTGACTCCCTGCAAGACAGCCACTTGCCAGTTGTGGCTGTATAGCATATATTTCTAATATTTTTTTGAGTTGCGTCCTATAAGAATAACGTATATTCTAGTGTTATTACGATGAATCCCTTTAATATAATCGAAATAAACTTCATTTTGATTGTGTCACAACAGTAAGTACCGATAATACTTATTATTTATTTTATTTATTCGTATGGCATATTATGTACAGTCATTCATATACAATTATAAGTTCTTCTATTGTACGGTGGGTGCCTCGACTTCAACCGATGAGGCGGCAGGTCTGCGAACTCTACGTGGATGGGCTAATTGGGACGATACACGATTTTTTGTGCTTCGTGGACCAGTGCCTGTTGTCTTTTTAGTTGGGCGGGAGCTGTATGACTCAACACAGGCAGCCAAACCAGAGGAGTACATTTGATGGTTCCCAATATGCATCGCATGATTTGGTCTAGCACGTCTATCTGATGCACATGTGCGCTGTTGAGCCAAACTGGCAAGCAGTACTCTGCCATGGAGTAAACTAGGCTAATACCGGTATTGCGTAGCACGTCAGCTGTTGCTCCCCAAGTAGTTCCCCTTAATCTGTGGAGTATGTTATTCCGCGTCTGTAGCTTCTTCCCTAACTTACTAATGTGTGGCGCATAGGTAAGATTGCGGTCTAGAGTGACACCCAAGTACTTCGGTGTAGGATTTAACTTAAACACTGTCTCTCTGAAGCAGATATTTGGCTCATAATTTGCTTCTTCCTTGCAGAAATGGAATGTCGCAACTTCTGCAGTATCCATTTTTTAAAGTATTACTCAAAACATTCCAGATCGCAAGTAAGGGCTTTCTTCGAGGGTTTAAATTTGCCATCCTGGTTTGTGATGGCGATGTCATCCATCAGCATACATACATTTACGATTCTCTGTTTTCGGAATCTGTCCTGACCCCACTCCTGTTCAACCTATTACAGGAGCGGAACCAGGACCAATCCCTGCGGTAGTCCATTGTTCAGCTTCCTGACTTTGCTTGAGGTGTTTTCACGGTCATGAGCTTATAGATAAGCCCCTGTCTCCATACGGTATCGAATGCAGTTGAGAGGTCGATAAAGACTGCCACGGTTTTCTCTTTCCTTTGAAACCCAGCCTGTCTTTATGTGTGTTGTGAGCGACATTACCTGATGCACGCAGTTCGGACCAGTACGGAATCCAGCCTGCTCCACAGAATTATTTTGTCAACTATAGGTTTGATTTGATTGTAGATTGGCCTCTCCAAAAGTTTGTTTTTTTGTTTTCTTTACCCGAATTCAGTGTATGCAGTTGAACTTAGGTGGAATTATATTATTCGAGACTATGTCTAAGTAGAACTGTGAGAGCCATGTCCTACATGTTGGTGGCAAGGTGTTCTAAAAATTCGTTGTAAATACCGACTCACATAAATTGGGACTTTGATTCGAACCAGTCTTCATCCAGTATTGCTAAACCTAAAAGTAGAAAACGAAAAGCTTATCCTGCACTATGAAAAGGTAATATTGTAAAGAAGTTGAAGAATTCTGGGAAACAGTACACTGATATCAACGGGAACCTAGTCCACGCTAAAACCTAAAACTATGGGGCCACCTTGTACATGGTACATGTTAACACGATAATTAAAGATACAAGTGCCTTTAAGAGAAGGTACCAGATAATCATTAATTATATGCAAAATGATGATGATATCTGCATCTAGAAAGTTGGAATTAAAGCTGCATGCACTGATTATCGCTTACAGTGATGTTGTTACTGTAACAAAAGTTGATTAATAAAGGTATTTTAATTATTTTAGTGTTTGCATAACATTTTTATGTTACCATTTTCCAATAATACTTGTTCGGTTTTGGACGCATCTCAAAATTTCAACAAATGTTTCTGCAATACGGCCACAACTCCAAGTACCTATCATAAAGGCCTCGTATCTTAAAAAATATACACGTTTTATAAAAAAGACATATTCATGAGAAGCGTTATATCATGTAGAATAAAAAAAGTTAAATTTAAAATGAATTGACCGAAAACTCAAGGAGTAAGCCCCGTTTTACTACGACGCACTACGCTGCCAAAACTTTAACAAACGATTTCTCGAAAAAATGGTTTTTTGAGATGTGGCCGTATAGCAGGCAGGGGCAATATACGTAGTTGTTAGCGAGTACTGTCACTGTTAACTCGTGGTAAGGGTACCGAAATCAAAAATTTGAAAAACCCCGATCTAACCAAATATAGCTAAAAACCATTTCGACAGACAAAGCTTTTGATAAAAAAAACGCATTAAAATCGGACCAACCGTTTGGGAGCTACGATGCCACAGACAGACACACAAATACACAGATACTGCAGACACACAGACACATGTTGAACTTATAACACCCCTTTTTTGTCAGAGGTCAAAAATGACATATTTTGAAGTTAGAATCTTAGTCACTAAACTAGACAAGTAAGGAACTAAGGACTAAAGACTGTACTTAATTAGGTGTACTTACACAATTTAAACAAAATATGACACTGAATATACTTACCTACTTATACATCGATACCATAGAGCACGATCGTACTAACTTTTCGGAAAAAGTAGCTGAAATTTATGATGTAAATGTTTGTGCACAACCCTGTGTTGTTTAAATTTCATGGCATAATAAATGTAATTAGTATAGCCTAGCAAGTGTTGGTCTGGCCCAGGGATAGTGGCGCTACAAACAGCTTTCATATGGCGATAATGTGCATACAACATATATTTGAATGATAAGACGTCCCCAAATTCAAAACATTGTTTACCGGAATGCTGCTCAATCCTTCGTTCTTCTTGGGAAATAAATACTGAATCCTATTCATAAAACTTGACTTTCATCACTGTGGATAGTTTTCGCTTTATTAAGCAAAAAAATTCTTGAAATTTGCGGTATATTTAGTCCTGTTTCCTCTTTGTGTACATCAGTGACATCCACCGACTTTCAACGTCAGTTATCACAAATTTGCCGTTGCCAGTAAAATAAATTAGTAGCGCCATTTTTTCTAAACTTGAACACCCCACTTTTTTTAAAATTTTCGATATTTTGTGTATTTTCTCCTCAGAATCACGAGCTCTTTCGATCTAATTAGGAGAAAAAAACTGACCGAATGTTTTTTTCGTTCCATTCCGTTACCAATTTCATATAACCTACTACAGCGGTAACGGAATGGAAATACAAAAATGTATGAATATTTTGGGACAGCTTTTTTCTCCTAATTAGATCGAAAGAGCTACAACTTTAGAAAAAATGGCCCAGTACCACTAAAAATCCGTAGGTTGTAATAGTACATTACGGCAGAGACCAGTAAGTAAGCCATACTGGCCGAGTAGGAATTAGACGGACCGAGCCGTAGGCTCTTACGGTGCGGTTGCTCTTACGGTCGAAGCAAGTATAGTGCTTTTCTCAAAAATTAAACAAGAAAATTAGATTAAAATTATATTTTGTAGGTGACATTCATATTCGGCCATTTTCCAATGAATATTTTTGTTATATCCCATTTTTATTATTACACATTGTGATATTCGTCGTCGCAGGCACCATTAACTCCCATGATAACAACCTATAACAAAAATAATTATGAGTTTATACTTGGATAAAAGATATAGTTATATCGTTATCAAATAGTGGCAGCATTTATTTACCTTCATCGCCAAAATGGTTATCATCTAGAGCTTGATTTAAGAACTTTTCTATATTTTGCTGCTGAATATTTGTGATTTCTTTCCTTTGTAGCCATTCGATTGTCTCAGAAAGATTGTTGAAATATGCTGACCTTATCACACATTAATCTGACCAATTATTAACTTGATTTTCTTCCTTCCATTTAATGAATCTCTTGTATTTTTTTATATCTCCTTGGATTTAGTCGGAAGTAAATAATTATTTTAGCTAACTCTGCATCCGCTTTTAAGTATGGAGTAGTGCCGTCTATTCGGAATCAGACTCGTCTGAACTCATTTTTGCTTAATTATTGTAATAGATCACACAAACAAATTTGAAATTTTTGTCTTTTAATTTAAATCCCGCCTTAATTTCTTTTTTTATAAATACTGCGTTTAATTATTTGCACTGTCTTACAAATCTAAGTCTTAAAGATAAAATGTAATTATTGTTATACATTGTTGTATTTTCTAACTAATTTTCATATCATAAAGCTTACCTCAATTTTAACTCCGAGGTTTTTTCTAAACGACACAAAAAAGGAAGGAATTCCGAAATATCATTGTCATTTTACACAGCACAACTATGAACTAAACGCTGCATACGAACTTCCGCACTAAACCTAGTCGCTACTTTTTTTTTTAAAATATGCATCTTGAGTTACGTTTATACTGCCAATAGTGCTAACCTCTTTTTATTTTACATTTGCTCTTAGTGTAAATTGCAAGTGTATACTGCAATGTCGTCTCTTTCTATTTTAATCTATGAAAAAGGGACGCCACTTTTTAATTTCTACTATTTGCTGTCGCACTGTACTAATAATTAAAACAATTTTTGGAATGCATCCTTTTTACATTTATATACGACCTCATCGCCTTCACATCCTTAGTTTTTTTATAGGTCGGTGACGATGTAAATCGTGTTTCGATATTCAAATATCTTGATACGTAATAGGAATTACATACTTACTTACTGGACAAATATTGATTCCAAATTTAAAATCTCGCTGTTTACTGGACACTTCTAAAAAGTCTTCGGTATGTTCCACTTACTGTAGTCTATCTAGCGATGGTAAGGCAACATTACATGCAATTTTTGAGAAAAATCCCTTGTGGGGCTATACAAGTGTGAACTAAGCTAAGGTATCGACATATACTCTGTGAAATGGCTCTTTAAAAAATTTGAGCAGCCTGCGAATGACTCAAACATTGAGAAATGTGTTATAGCGAATGAAAAACTTTAAAATACATCTTGAAACAGTACTTATAAGATCAAAGATATGATCTTGAAAGATATGAGCTATGTACGAGTAGCCCAGTAAGTATGACATAAAAACCAAATTCATTAAAACTTACCAGAGACGCAGCCCATGCATATTTTATGACACTCGACGTTTTTTTGTCCCGTAGAAGGAGTAGCTGCAATTGATATTAATTTCATGATGTGGTAATGCTACAAAAACGAACCACCGCCTTATACGTGGTCGACAAGATAGCTTGGTTTTTGCTACAATCCTGTTTTATATAATATATTATTCCGTACACATATGGTGGACGTTGCAGGCTTCGTTTAAAAGACACAGGTATCACAGACTCGCAGAATGTTATAAAACGCAGCATTTTTTCTTTGAAATATCACTAATCCGAACCGAATATGTTGCAAAGCTGAATATAGACTTCCACAATGAATAGTTGCATGTTTTCTGTATGTATTTTTCTTTAGTAAAACTAATAAAATATTTTTTATCAATCATATTAATCAAAAGACCTTCAACCTAAAAACACAGATTGAAGTTACTATCTTTTTGAGTAAATTTTTCAATCATTTAACCTCGATCTCACAATTTAAAGTGACAATAAAATGATGCGTAGGCCTTGAAAAATCATGTTCACTTTTCCATAAGAAAATAAGCTGTTGACTGTCATAGTGAATAAAGACAACCGTGTGAGTAAGATGGTGAAATGAATTCACGCAAAGGCACACGTCGCGAAATATAATCCATAAAAGATACATTAGAAACTCAATTGCTTAAAATTTTGGGTTGGACTCTATTTATATAATAAAATAAGAGCGGTGACAGGTAGCCGTAGTTACCAAAAGCAATCTAGTGGATAGTGAATTTCTTACGATGTTCAATAATGTTCGTTTCGCCTCTACAAGATCGGTTTCGCCAATGGGAATTTGCAAGTTTGTTTATTGAAGGGAAACGAAACGAACGTTGATTTAACAGTGATTATGCTGTCCTCTCTGGTGAGGGCGAATAAATGTATGCGGAAGATAAAGTAACAGGATGAAACCTGGACCGACTGGGCTAAGGGCCTCGGAGGGGGGCAAAAGGGGGAATACATAATACGTATATTATATTATTATACGAACTGAGCCCTAATTCAATGGGGCATTGATATAATATTGTCACCTATGTTCTCAATGAAAACAAATTTGTCGTGGCATAGCAGTGATACTTCAATTCACAAGACGACAAGCGGCGCCGCGAGCGATTAAGCGAGAGATCCGAGCGCGGAGTCAATACGAGTGAGCGAGATAGATGTACCGCGCACCACTGCCGCTCGAATTACCTACCTAAAAACAACTGAACGACTTGAGTTGAGGCCGATACGGTGATGGTAAGATGTGCGATAACGCCGATAACCTTAAGTAAGTAGGTATGTATGTTACATTATATATTTTTTTATAACACGGCAAAAGTAGGAACATAATTAACACAAATAACAACGGATCTATCGCGATCTTTCTTATTTATCTTCATAATCGAACGTTTCGGCGGGGTTTCACACGCCGTGGTTTAGATGTAGGTACCGATGAATCAGCGAGTTGTTACTGGAGCTGTCGGCCAAATGTATTAGCACTACACGACGAAATTGTCTAATAAAATCGATAGGTAGATAAATGTTCGACTACTTACTAACCAGTTTACTGAAACTGAAAAAACACTTGTTCCTAATGGGTATGGAACAGGACGCAACGTGCAGGTTCTGCCAAGAGTCAGAGGAGACAGCTATGCATATCCTCTGCTCCTGTGGACCACTTATGCACAAAAGAAGTATCCACTTAGGGCAACACTTTGTGCCTCCAGAGGAGATACAACATCTCACTGCCCAAAGAATCTGGGAATTCCTGGACTCAACGGGCCTCAGCAGTGAGCTTTAAGACAGGGCTGCCACAATAGATCAATTATGGTCGATGCGGCACACAAAAGGCCCAATTGAAAATAATAATAATAAACCAGTTTACTAATTATTGCACCAGTCCGACACACAACACTCACAACATCCGCGCACAGATTCGGGTTTCCCCTGTTGTTTTTTGATTTGAGTAGAAACATAGTTGCGAAATGTCCGCAATGTCTATATATCTTTAACACGTCGAATTTATACCCTGGACGATGTTCCGATAGTATCGAAGCAAAACTTTTTAAATTCATTGTGCTGTCAAAGGTAAAAAAAGTAGGAAATGAGTTCTCCAACGATAGAAGGGGCTGTATGTTAAACATGAATATCTGTAAGTTTGTCTGTAACATCATTTTTCCATTAGGCGATTCGTTTACTCGTTTGCCCGTATGACATAAAAAAATGGATTACTCGATTTTAATGAAAATAGAAATAAAAACTATTTGTTCTTACAAACAATGGCACCTCAAAGGGTGTTGTGTGCATTTAGAACTGCGGCTACAAACTGGACTTATGACACCTTTCATTCAAAAAGAACAGTTTGAGACTGCAGTTCGTAGGTAATACGACACAAAATACTATTACTATTACCATTGTTAGTTAGAATAGAACAAATCGAAGTGAATTTGGCCTCAACAACGGATTCCTACTATAACATAATGCTGGCACTTATTTTTACTACTTTAGCGATATGACTAAATAATGAAATAATTTACTTTATTCTGTAAGCAGGTCACAAGGGTGCTTTTACATGTCTGGATGTACCGGCATTTCACAACGGGAGACCACTGTTGAGAAAAAACGCCGAAGTAGAATAGAATAGAATACTTACTCTTTATTGCACACCTCAAGAAGAAAGAAATACAAATGAAAATGACATTTAACATTACAATAGAGGCAAACAATAGGCGATCTTATCGCTAAAAAGCGATCTCTTCCAGACAACCTTTGGGTAGCGGATTAATATAAATGAAATGAGTAGGCGATGCAAAAAGTAATCAAGAAAACTACTGAAAAATTATTAAAAAAACCTATAATAATATATATTGATACATAAACATACATAAAAATATACATAAATGAACATAAGAATAAATATATACTCATATATAAACTTACTTAAACCTTATATCTATATATATAAAACTCAAAGGTGACTGACTGACTGACTGACTGACATAGTGATCTATCAACGCACAGCCCAAACCACAGGACGAATCGGGCTGAAATTTGGCATGCAGGTAGATGTTATGACGTAGGCATCCGCTAAGAAAGTATTTTTCAAAACTCACCCCCTAAAGGGGTGAAATGGGGTTCCAAAGTTTGTATGGGGAAACAAGATTAGTTAGACTATTTTATTCGAAACTTCACAGGAGTATTCCCAACTATAAATGAGTAAACACGTGTTTCAGGTTTTTTGAAAATTCAACCCCTAAAAGGGAGAAATGTGGTGACAAAGTCTGAAAATCAGCATGGGTATTGTTTTTATGGTTTATCGGGTCGCTGATTACAAAAACCGCAACGATTTTAAAATCCAACGTGGCGGACGTGAGTTACCATCTCCCCTGTTGGGGTGAAATGGGGTTGAAATGTCTAAATACTAAACCGCTGGTTCTAGAGAGTTCAAATTTGGCACGTAGGTTCCTTATAAAGTGTAGGGGTGCACTAAGAAAGGATTTTTCAAAATTTACCCCCTAAAGGGGTGAAATGGGGGTCCAAAGTTTATATGGGGAAAGAAGAATAGTTAGACTATTTTATTCGAAACTTTACAGGAGTATTTCTAACGATAAATGAGTAAACACGTGTTTCAGTTTTTGAAAATTCAACCCCTAAAAGGGAGAAATGTGGTGACAAAGTCTGAAAATCCAATGGTAATGCTTTTATGGTTTATCGGGTCGGGTCGCCTGTTGGGGTGCGATGGGGTTGAAATGACTAAATATGAGTACGAGTGTAATTTTTATGGTTTGTTGGGACGTTAATTACGAATATGCCACCGATTTTGAAATTTTATTTGTGGTCATGAAAATTCTTGAAAGCATTTGCGCCAAATTGCAATTTAATCGGTCCAGTAGTTTTGCAGCAAATCGATTGTAACAGACGGACTGAAAGACAGCTACACGTGATCCTATTAGGGGGTTCTTTTTTTGCTTTTGAGGTATGGATAGAGACCCGCGTTATCCTAATAGATTAAAAAAATTGTATTTGGTGGCATCTCGATCGTCGTCAATCGGTACCTATAGGCGGGCGGCGCGTTGGGACGGGATACCTGCATCCGTAATAAATACATTAAAGCTTTTCAATAATAATCATTTCAGAATTCTGAATTACGTTTATCTGGCTCAGAATAATACATTTTTTATTCATCAACGAAGAGAACCTCAATATCTTACAATAGAACATGACGTAACTTAGAACATGGCTTAGAATCATTAAAGCAATTTCGAATATCCCAAATCGATAAGCGGAGGCTCGGGACATTATAAAAGCTTTATACAAATAAAATGCACACATATCCCGGTGTCTTAGCTTCACTTCGAGTTATGAATTTTGAAGTGAACTTTATTTGGTACAGTAAAAGCTGAGATCGCTTGATTTGAGTGCTTGAGTGTTCGGTTTGATTTGATAAAGTGGAGTTATGATAAAATAAAAAGTATTCCCCAGTAATATTAGAAAATCAAAAGTCTGTGTATGTTTTGTTACTTCTTCACGCTAAAACGGCTGGACTGATATGCATGAGGGAAATGCAGATTGCAGATTATACCCTAACTTAACAAATAGCCTACTTTTAATCCTGAAAAAAAGAGCATTGTCCCGTAGGATGATGTATAATATATAGGCACGCGAGCGAAGCCGCGGGTTAATGCTAGTTTAAAATAATATTTTGTGTAACGAACCACAGATTATGTCAGTCACAGTGACAGAGTATTATAGGAGAGACAAGTAATGTTCTTTGAGGTGTGTTTTGAAAGTAGCAACGGATTGACTTCGTTTCAATTCAACAGGGAGAGAGTTCCACAATAGAGTAGCCTGAAAGGTAAATGAACTGTTATAGAATTTGGAAGAAGAAGAAGGGACAGCCAGAAGAAAATTTTGAGAGGACCTAATAGAACGAAGGTAACTGAAACGCTCCTTGAGGTAGCAGGGAGTTGCAGGGTGAAAAAGAATATTGTAAAGAAGAGAGAGAATGTGAGAGTTACGATGAAAGCGGATAGGAAGCCACTTGAGCTGCGAACGGAAACTGGAAACATGGTCATATTTACGAAGCCCAAATATGAACCTGATGCAAATATTGTGAAGTAATTATTATACTACTGAATAAATTATTTCATTTCATTTTATTTATTAAAGCCGTATCGTTTACTGGCGTAAATTAAATGTCTATAATTATAGTATAACGAAAAATATAAAACTTTTATTCTTTGAGCTAATTTTTTTAATTTTTCGCTTCTATATAAACATCTAAAACTTGCCTACTATTGCCTTTAGTATTTAAAACATTATCTATATGTATACCCAATAATACCTAAATAAAAAATACAAAGATCAAAGCTCAAAGAAAAATTGGAATGAGTTCTGGTGGAAGAGACCGGGAATCGAACCCGGTACCTCTGGATTGCCGGTCCAGCGCGTTAACCTTTCCGTTACCCTCACTCCCAAGCAACCTTTAGTATATTTCCTTATGCTTTGTGTGTCGGGGACGTGTGTTAAGGCTTTACACCTTAGCGACTTCTATGTGAATACGTTAATATTCGAGTGTGGTTCATATTTTCCGAAAATATTTTTTCTTCGTGGCAATTATTCCATTTATTTCCCAATGACATTTTTCTCCAGTTTGTGCCTTTTTTCCCCAATATTGTATTTTTCTTTAATCTTTGTATCAATAGTTTCATATAAAATTGTGATGTGTTGAGTACATTTAAAAAAAAAGACATTACATGTTTCATAAATTTATAGTAATAATAAGCTTACAACTAAGTTTAACAGAGACGCTATGTCCATTGTCTTAAGAGGCCTTATTCCTTTTAAAATGCTGATAGTTTTAGACATTTTTCTCTATGTTCAAACATGATTCATAACATATTATTGATGTTACTACCTAGAACAGGGCTATTGGAATTTATTAGTATATATTTGAAACCTACGTTTGAATTTTTCATTAATTTTTCAAAAAACTAGACCAAAACCACGCAGAAAATTAGTTTTTTGAAGTAAAAACTTCTTTATTTTACTTATGTATTTTCGACTGCAGGCAATGAAAGCTTGATTATAGCTATGTTACTACCTAAAACTCGGGGAAAAGTACATATATTCACTTCAAAAAGTTGGTTGAAATTCTCAATATACTTGTCATAATATAAAAAAAAAATTAAAAGGAATAAGGCCTCTTAAAGGTCTCTAAAGTCAAAATATAGGTTTAGGGATGTGAATGGTCCTCACAGTCTAGTTTCGGAGGACATCAATAAATTATATGCTTTATCATTGCAAAAAATCTAATGTAAATATCCAGGGTGCTATGTAATTAATTGATTGTATCCCAAATTAATTTTATTTACTTCAAGCGTAGCGTGGGTAAAAGTAATTATACGGAATACTTAAGACTCGCCTACACGGCTTTACATTTAAACCTTTTTGAATAAGACAGTATTTATTTTCGCTTCATTCTAAACGTGGTTTACGTCAGCAGAGGTTACTGTTTTAGTAAAAATTTGGGTGTTGAGTCCAACCACGCTCTCTTCCAAGCAAATTAACTGTCAGACCATACAAACTGACTCACTTTCTATACGTTGACAGTTGATTTCCTTGGAAGAGTCTACGTGGTTTGACTGTAGCACATCTCTCGTTACTATCGATTCTCAAAATAATAGGGGTGTAGACTGATGTTGAATTATACTAAATACCGTAGTTTTATGAATAAAATTTGCTCAATATGTTATGATTATGAAACAAAGAAAAAAAAAGTAGTAAAAAGATTTTTTTGAAACATGTGACTGTAATAGTACGTACAAATGCTTTTGGTTTTTTTTTTACAAAATAAATTTTGAAATTGTTTACAGAATCCTCACGATTTAACAATACAATAATTGTATGACAACCATGAACTTAAACGCACTTTTCACGGTGAAATTGGGAAATTAGTTATTGTCTCCATACAAGTATTGGTACCCAACCCACAAGTGACGTCACATGTGGCCATTTGTATGGAGCGTTTTCAACGCTTCGTAGGAGTGCTGAACTTTGACGGACATTTCTGAGTTATAGACATACCTGTGCTAACTCGGGGCACCGATTCTAAAATAATGTAGCGAAATATTTTATCGACTAATAAATATATCAATGTTACTGTCAGCATCTAAATGTTAATCAACATACCTAAATAAATAATACCTCAATGCCTAAATATTATTTTTTTCTCTTAATTTCAGAATGAAAACAATAAACAAATTAAAGGGTGTATTTATTTGTTTATTTTAAATAAATTTCATAGTAGGTATACAATCAATATTTTGTCCATATTTGTCGGTATTAAAGATTTCCGTCTAGATGAAAATATCCACTTCATTAGTCATGATATCGGACCGTTTTATAGTGATCGAGAACTTTCAATGAGACATGTATTAATATATATCGACATCTTTTTTATCGATATCGAATCCCTAGAGCGTGCCCCGAGTTAGCTCAGGTGTGCTTATAGAGCAGTCTAAGTGTAGTTATTCCTATATAGACATTTGATCCCAATAAAAAATAGAATCGATTGACATCCTCCAAAAAAGTCTACACGCCTTTTTAGTCGATACTGCCAATCATGTAGTCTCAACTGTGAAAGTTGCTGTCGAGAAGGAGATATCATTCATTGCTCTGTTAGATACGCTAATATAATAACTTGTTTTATTAAAATTGAGCGCGTCACGCCAATAAACGTTACAGTTTGGCGAGAAATTACTTAAATTTGTATTTTATGTATGTTTTTTGTTGGTTAATACATAATAATAGTAAAAAAAGAATCTTACGGTAGATGGCGCTACCCTAAGGTATGCAAGAAGCAACTGAAGAAATCCAATGCATTTGTTGGTAAGTAATTTTTTTTGTCCACTCATGACGCTGAAACGGTTGGTCGGATTTTAACCAATTTCGGTACAGGGATAGCTGGACATCCTAAGATGGTTATCGGATACTTTATATCCGACTACGAAGAAAAAAGGTATAACGCGGACGAAGTTCGGGGCATCTTCTGATACATACGTACAGTCAATTTGATAATTTGGCCATTTTGTACCTTGTCACAGTTAACGCCAATATGAAAGCCGTTTGAAATCTCATATCATTGTCATTGTGACAAGGTTCTATAGTGTAGTGTGTTCTATAGTATAGTGTAGTGTACTTACATATCATTTATTTCAGAAATCGAGGGTCGTGATGTACAGTAGACATACTCGTACAGAGAAGGCATTATAGGTTAGTAATAGCATCTCATTTATTGATTTATTTATTTTATCTTTATTGCACAAAAGAAAACTTATCGTACAAAAGGCGAACTTAATGCCATGAGAGATGAGACATTCTCTACCACTCAACCTTCGGGCAAACCAGATAAATTGTGGGCGGTGCAACTAACTTAATTAGTAATTTCACTCCCTTTGAGTACGAAATCCTAAAAACCAGCCAAGTGCGAGTCGGACTCACGCACCGAGGGTTCTGTACAAACACTTCCCATCTTAACTGGCCGGGTTAAGTTAAGTTTGCACCTTTTGTGCATGGTACCGCATAAAAATGAGGTGCAAAGTTAACGCAGCCGATCATTTGTTGTATGGGAGCTCCACTTAAATATTTATTTACTATGTTTTAGTATTCGTTGTTATAGCGGCAACAGAAATACATCATCTGTGAAAATTTCAACTATCTATCTAATCACGGTTCATGAGATACAACCTAGTGGCGGACGGACAGCGTAGCCTTAGTAATAGGGTCCCGTTTTTTACCTTTTATATACGGAACCCTAAAAACCCTGTAACCCACCGATAATTACAAATACGTAATCCAATATTACATATTTCCTTGACGAAATCAGTGTATAGTTTTCTTTGAAGTTTATTTATAGATTGTCACGCGACTTTGCACCTTGCGATATGGTGTATAGGATAAAGGTGACGTCATCTTTCAGCTGAGGTATAATTGTGGTAGGATAACGAGATGAAAGCTGACGAGTATTTTCGGCCACAGGATACATACGGACAGAGCGTTCTGATAGGAAGATTATACAGTGTGGAAAATTATGGGCTGGGGACACACACCATTAAATCCGTTAGCTCATTTTACTTAAAGAAAACATTCCTTTATATAAAAAAAAAACTTTCAAAAAATGCTATATTTAACAAATCTGACCCGGTAATGGACTCAAATAAAAATTACATAAAAATAAACACTCCTCCTTTAATGCTACTAAAAATCTCTCTAATAAACATTTGATCTACGATGGACATGTAAACACGATATTAAATTATTATTACTGGTGAATTAGGTCGATGACATTATCGCTATTGGCATTTTATAATGCATATACGGGGTTTCTTTGACCATGGGGCTTTAAATGCAAGGTTTAATTGTTCTCTCCAAACTGAGCATCTTTTGTTTTTATTAAATCTAAAATCGACGCCATGTTTCGTAAGAACAGATTTTCCTATCTCTTATAGTTTCTGTTTTCTCCCTACTGACCCATTTGGATTGATCACCCTGTATAGAAAGGCTGATCTGAGGAGCCATTTTAAAACTTGTCCTTTTCGACCGTGTGTGCGCACTTAATTATTATAAATCTGTCGGCGCGAGCGCGACACCGTTTATTCTGGCTGTATATCCAAAGACACGTGTATTGGCGTGTTACTATAACGTGTCATTTTCACACATCCACTGCGGTCATTTACGCGTAAAAACTCACGCAAATACTATTTGCATGAGTTTTTACTAAATATTGTGTCAAACTTAGGACGCGTACTAAGTCTGATCCAAATTAATTAAGAGGAAATACCTATAAACTATTGATACAGTCGCAATCAGATATATCGTAGCATATAAGGCGTTCATAAATATGTGAACATGTACTGTAACGCCCAGTCAATAAAAGTCGTGTTCAGATATTTATGAATACTTTACATGCTACGATATATCTGATGGCGACTACAAAGATATCAAAGCTCAAGGAAAAATTGAAATGAGTTACCTGGGGAACGAGAACGGGAATCGAACCCGGTACCTCTGGATTGCCGGTCCACTGCGTTAACCACTTCGCTACCCGAACTCCAACCAACCTTTCGATGTTTTCCTTATGCTTCGTGTGTCGATCTTTGCATTGTTTATTTGAAAGCATGCTGAGTCTACTATTTTAGGGTGTACAAAAATGTAACCGACACATTATAAATTAAGTTATGATAATTTTATATTATCCAATTTGTAAACCATAAAAAAAAAAGTTTTTACAGCTTAGCGACCTCTATGTGATATCTTTGTATCAACAGTTTAATATAAATAAATAATAAATAAATATCGGACAACCTCACACAAATCGATCTAGTCCCAAATTAAGCTCAAGAAGGTTTGTGTTATGGGTACTAGACGACGATATACGTACTTATATAGATAATATAAAACTTTGGTGTGTACCCACATTAAATAAAAAAATATTAGACATTACATGTTTCATACAATTTATGGAAGTACCACTGCTAATTTGTCCATACAAATCGAGGTTTCTTTCTCGTCTGTTTCCTCCAACACAATTTAAGGAACTGTAAGAAATACGCTTTTATCCAGAATTACACTTTGTGGCGAGATCATAGAATAAGGTGATTGTCACACTGTGACGGAATCCGGACGGACGACCGGTGCTGCGAATTTTTAGTTCGAGCGGAGACGCGGTGTCTGTGTGTTATACCCTGCGATTTTTGTGTACAAATCGAGATTCTACAACAAAGTTAAAAACCGCAGCACCGGACGCCGCTCCGATGTGCGGAGCAGTGTGACAACCGCCTAAATACGCCTAGAAACCTAGTCAGCGCTTGAAAGTGACGCCAGTTTTGGTTAGCCACAGGCACAGACATCACAGACAACCCCCACTAGACGGAGCTTGTAAGGCGACCCGCGCGCACCGACGATATGGTACGGCAGAACATTAAAGTATCAAGACAGCGGCCACCGTTTAGTTGCGTCCATGTTTATGAGGTCTCTCTACACCACTTAACACTACAATTTACCATGTTATTTATTTAATTTCTTTTTCGTCGACGTACTTACGCATTTTGAATTTTTTCGGAAAATATTTACATACTTATCGACCCTACTCACAAAATTTCATGAAAAACGTTTGAGAAATGCGACTTGTAGGCGAGAATAGTTAGAAGACTGGACATCCGAATATTCAAACATCTGGACATACTTAAGAATAGTTGGCTAAGCTGAAACGGAGAGACTTGCTCGCTTCGCTCGTTCGCTCAAAAAATGCTATCTAATCTTATTAAAACTTTCGTGAGACATTATATTATATAGTTTTATATTGTATATTAAGGCTTTTATATCCGTTCAAAAATGCTGATTGTTTTAGAAACTCCTATAGCTCGCTCTTAGAATAAATACACCTAGAACGAAACGAGTATTCATAAATACAACAGAATTGCGAAAGATGAAGCCGCTTTTGGTTGTATGTATGCGTGTCTACGAACCAATCATAGAGACGTTTTGCTTGTGAGTTTGACGTTGTGATATATGCGCACACGAACGTAACTTAGCCTGTGGCCACGGACAACCCCCACTAGACGGAGCATGTAAGGCGACCTGTGGCCACGGACAACCCCCACTAGACGGAGCATGTAAGGCGACCTGTGGCCACGGACAACCCCCACTAGACGGAGCATGTAAGGCGACCTGTGGCCACGGACAACCCCCACTAGACGGAGCATGTAAGGCGACCTGTGGCCACGGATAACCCCCACTAGACGGAGCATGTAAGGCGACCTGTGGCCACGGACAACCCCCACTAGACGGAGCATGTAAGGCGACCTGTGGCCACGGACAACTCCCACTAGACGGAGCATGTAAGGCGACCTGTGGCCACGGACAACCCCCACTAGACGGAGCATGTAAGGCGACCTGCGCGCACCAACGATATGGTACGGCAGAACATTAAAGTATGGGGGTTAAAACGTAAAAAATTCTTACGTCAGCCAATAAAAAAATCGCATGATCTACTATGATTCGGATTATTCAATCGTGTAAAACATTTATAGTAACGGATCACCGACAACAGGGAAAAATTAAACAAAAACTAAACTCTTATCATTTGTTATCGCTATCGACTTCCTGTGATAAAACTGGCCTATATAAAATAATATTAATACCTACGGACAATTATTATCCCACTACACAATATTTCAAATCAGCTACTTTTTCGAAATATCAAAATAATTCGACAGTACGTTTTTTGTTTCCTAAAATGTCTACTTGGACCTTATTGTTGAGATTGGGATTGATTGCAAACTCACATAAGTACTTGAAGTGCAGCTTAATGCACATAGTTATAGTTGAATTTTTTTAAGACATCCGTATGGTCATAAAGCTCTTATCTTGGAGTAGTAGGGCCTCGTGCATGGTCCGTCCGGATTGTTACTACCGTCTTGCCTGCTAACCCACCGCCAAACAGCAATGTTCGCATTGTTGTGTTCCGGTGTGGGGGTAAGATAGCCGGTGAAATTACTAGCATAGAGGCATTCTATCTTCGTCCTCCGGGTAGGCAAGCACTTGTGACTCCTCTGGTGTTGCAGGTGTTTATGGGCGACGGTAATTGCTTTCCATCAGGCGATACGTTTGCTCGTTTGCCCCCTATGACATAAAAAAAAAAAGAAAAAAAAATAATCTTGTATTCATGACCCCAGAAATTCATTGTCTGACGATAAGTGGAAGCAATGACCAAAAGGACGCTAAAAAAATTATAATTATCAACTTTTTTAAGCCACAAAGTTGAAGGTTTGCGTTTTTTTGTTACCATATTCCATTTGTCCCAAACTGTGCTTATACAGGAGTAAAACAATAGCTTTTAGGGGTCATGTTTACAAGATAAGCTAAGTAGTCATAACCTTTTGGACGTTTTAAAAAATTTCGACTATACTGGGAGACGCCGTGAGAGTAGATTGTGCATTTAATCTGTGAATACAATTTTTTTGGCTGTTCGAAATCCACTTGAAAATTCGGACAACTTAAAAAAAATCTGCTATAGTATTCTTCTGATCTACGCTTGTACTGACGGTCGAACGGACGACCCCATCAGTCAAATGCCCGCACTTTGATATTTAGCTTCGTGCTAGGGTTAACACTTGAACTTCACATCTTTATAAGGGAAAAGCTTACAAAAAAAATATGCTACGAGCAGGATTCTAATCCGTCATCGTAATATTTATATTGAGTTAGCAAACGTGGCTGCTTTCGTAAAAAATACGTAAATATTTGTACTTTCGTTCGTCGTTAAGCCTAGGCCTGTAAGACGTATTGTCATCGAACGTGTTAAAATAGATGTTAAAAAATTACATTTCATCGTGAAACCCTATGAAATAGAACATGGATATAATAATTATGATGATCCAAAAACGCTAATAATACACAGTTTTGCCAATTAAGTAATAGTATTGTAACTACGCTACAATCGATATGTTAAATATAATTCGGAACAAAAAAACATGTGTCCATATTACGATAAACAGTTTTTTTGTCAATCGACAACCCTACAGCAACCCCCCTGCAAATTTGGCGACAAATCACTGCGCGTTGATATATCTAGCCATTGGTATGTTGTTAGGGCTGTCGCGCGGTCAGGCATTAATGATTTCGTTTAGCGGAGTCGGTGGGATAGTGACAAAGGGCGAGATAGACTGATGTTTAGACTCTAGTTATGTGATCGGAGCATTTCTATAGTATTTTATGCAACAGTTGTATAAGAGGGGTAAAAAAACGCGAGTGGCATGGGTAAGAGAAGATGCCTCGAGTATTTTTTGAGTTACTTATACAACTTTCGTCGAAATGCCGAAAAAACTCAAACTTTTTTTTTTGTAAATAAATCTTATCATTGAAGTGATATGAACTTAACCTAATATCTTGAGAAGATAGCCGTAAACGTGATTAACGAAGGAAATATATTAAAAGTTACCTACTTATACATAAAATAATCATATTGTATGTTGAGATGGTTGAGTAACATTAAGAAATACGAGTTTCACTTTAGCACCTACACCCTTTTGTGTAAAGAATAGTCCTAGAAACGAGTTTTATATCTTATATCAGCTCCTATACTATATTTTGGTGTAAAGAACATCGGCCTTAGATGCGAGTTTCACATTTTCTCCTAGTTTATCCTTTTGTGTAAAAAATAATCCTGCCCATCTAGTATAAGTACGCTTCGCGACTCTTGTAGTGCGAGATAGCGCTACCCGTCACACTTTCACATTACTGCACAGAAGGAGACAGGTAATAATCTCGCGCGAGAAATAGTCGCGTGTTGTGCTAGAGGTACTGGATACAAGTTTCACATTAGCTCCTAGACTATCCTTTTGTGTTACCGTACCGTCGCCGCCAGTTGTAAAAGGAACGGCTACAATAGGAGCCGGTGGCAACGGCGGTGCGCCGTTAAATATATTTACGACCCGTGAGGACAATATCGAGCTCTGGGAAACAGTGGAAATGCAACGAGTTGTTAACACCCGCTATATGATACGAAACGGGTCGTAGATGTTGAATCGTCGTAGGTCTTGAATAGTATAGGAGAGAAAAGGACACTATAAGCAATAATAGAGTATAGAAGAGGAAATATGATGAGGCATCTGCTAAGGCATGATTTTTTCCTCAAAAATATACTAGAAGGAAAAATTGAGGGAAAGCGAGGTAGAGGAAACCCAAGACGAAATTACTTTGAGCAAATAAAAGAAAAGGTTAAAGTGATGTCTTACCAAAAAGTGAAGGAGAAAGCCCAAGATAGAAACGGCTGGCTATTCCTATACCGACAAGAGGGCAGCTCTTAATAGGCCTTATTCCTTTTAAAAATTATTTTTTCTTATTATGACAAATATATTGATAATTTCAACCAACTTTTTGAAGTAATTAATACTTTTCCCCGAGTTCTAGGTAGTAACGTAGCTATTTCATGCTTTAATTGCATGCGATCCAAAAAAAAAAAAAACAAAAATCCGCGTGAATTTCGTCAGTTTCGAGTAGTTTATGAAACAAAAATTATCAATGAAAATTCAAACTGTAGGTTTCAAATATATAGATACCAATGAATCCCAATAGCCCTGTTCTAGGTAATAACATCAATAATATGTTAAGAAACATGTTTCATCATAGAGAAAAATTACAAAAAAAACAGCATTTTAAAAGGAATAAGGCCTCTTGAGTTGAAGAAGAAGAGGTTGAATATCTCAACATGCGACACGACACGCGATCCAGCCTAAAACATTCAATATACTCTATGATCCAGCCCGTCTAGCATATACCTAACGGGGCTTCTAAACGGGCCATATTTTACTGCAATTTGTGGCCGGCAACGATGGCCGTCCCTCTCTGACACCCTACGCTAGAGCAAGATGCAAATAATGGCCGGCCACAAATTGCAGCAAAACGTGGCCCGTTTAGAAGCCCCTTAACATCGCTTCTGGACTTGTCGCGCGAGATAGCGCTACCCGTCACTTTTTCACATTACTCCACAGAAGGAGAAAGGTGATTATCACGCGCGAGAAATAGTCTCTGTTACAATAAGTGTATAAAACATACAGTTATAGGCGTCATTTTAATGTCAACTGGTGCCGCTAGTTGGCGCCACTATTTTAGTTCAATCTTCTGGGTCGGCTGTTATAGCCTAGCAAGCGTCAGTCCGACCCAGGGATAGTAGCGGCAAAAACAGCTTTCATATGGCAATAATGAGCATACGTCATAAATATTTGCCTTATTAAACGTCATTTGCAAATGTCATTAACGAAATTCAAAACATTGATTACCGGAATGCTGCTCAATCCTTCGTTCTTCTTGCGAAATAAATACTGAATCCTATTGAAAAAAGCTTAACATTCTTAACTGTGGATAGTTTTGGCTTTATTATGCAAAAATTACGTGAAATTTGCGGAATATTTAGTTCTGTTTCCTCTTTGTTTACACCAGTGACATTCACCGACTTTCAATGCCAGTTACCAAAAAATTGTCGTAACCAGTAAACTAAATGAGTACCACTAAAATCCGCAATATTGCGGTTGTAAAACACCTTGTGGGGCTATACATGTCAATATTGGTACTGTGGATAAATTTTTGTATAAATAAATCCCTATTCAATCCTGGTTTATTTTACCCTAAACCCTTCAGATCCAATTCGAAACATGTTAAGCGATATTCAACTTCTAAGACGTGAGTAAACTTGTTTCGTATCGATTATAATACTGGAAGGTACACCTAGAAAAGTGGAGGGTCTCCGTAGTCGGATAAAACGTATTATTTAACCACCGTAAAGGAACCACCTTTATTTATCTTTACTCCCTATTATAAAGTTTTTTGTTATATGATTGTGTAAAAAATAGCTTGGGATATAAAAATAAAGTTTGGTCCCACCGAAAGATAAGCACTGGCTCTCGAACTAGCATCATGCTAAGTTGGGAACTTTCCGAGGCAAAATGAAAGTTATGGTTTTGTCCCCGAATAAAGGATTTTTAAACTGTAGGAGAAAAAAGCCCTAACCTTCTTTTTATCATTGGAGTTGGCTAGAAGTTACTTATTCTTACTTTTTTGGCCAAAATCTATCCGGGTCAGTAGTTTAATTATACTTTATTTTTATAAAAACGATACGGAACTAGGATTATTAATTTTTAGTCTATTCTCAAGATTTAAGAGTAATAATTACCTAATTACTTGAAGATACGTAGCAAAATCAAAAAGTGAGAATATGCACAAATAATCATTATAGCAAAATATCCATTTTTCGCAATACCGCCAAATTTTAGGGAACATTTGATTTATCAAATCATTCTACGACCTTCGTTAGCTCCACGACATATATTAAAACAAAACTGACTGGCAAACGTTAGCTTCAAATTAATTTTCTAATACCAAATGTAAACCAAACTTACAAAAAAAACAGTATCTTATTATAATAAGCAAAATTTATTAACACCCCACGTAAGGAAGCGAGTACGTTTATCGCTAATTTATTATAAAAGTAAGCATTGTTTATTTGTTCCAACGCAACGGGGGGGTTAGCCGCTCCATACAAATATTTAACCGTTAATAACATGAACAAAATGTTGTTTTCATATAACAATGCTCTTAATTAGGCTTATCTGTAGTAATCGCAATAACAGAAACCTGGGTATATTCATAAGGGGAACTCGTATTTAATCGTGGATAAATTGTTGTAACGTCAACCAGCAAGATATTCTCACATCTTGGAAAACGGAAAGAAAGAAAGAAAGAAAGAAAGAAATGTTTATTTGCTAGAATACGTACATAGAAGGTGTAGGTGGACGGAGTAGTCCCCCATGTTCGGATTTCGAAAGAATACCTTTCGATTTTTTCCTTATACTTTGTGTGTCGATCTTTGCATTGTTTATTTAATAGCCTTACACCTTAGCTTATAGATGGAAGCATGTGACATAAAGTAAGAGTATTCTGATACATATATTATATTATAAATCGGCAGCTCTCTCCCCTTAAGGAATGAATTGTCAATAGACATTTTGACTGATGTTGAATTCTACAGCGTACTGTAGTTATATGAATCAAATTAGCTAAATATATCACGAAACAAAGAAAAAAATCCAGAATAAGAAATCTTTTTTGGAAATATGTGACTTCAAAGGTAGGCATACAAATTTTATGATTTTTTTTATTATCCAAAAGAAATTTTGATAATGTTTTCAGAATCCTCATCATTTTACAATACAATAATTGTATGGCAACCATGAACTTAAACGCACTTTGTCACGATGAAAATGGCGAATTTCTTAATTTTTCCATACAATTATTGGTACCTATACCGGCCTGTTACGTCACTAGCCTGGACGCCTTTTGTATGGAGCGTTTTTAACGCTACGTAGGAATGTTGAACTTTGACGGTCATTTCTGACTTTTAGAGCAGTTTAAGTGTAGTCAGTCCCGTATAGACATTTGATCACAAAAAAAAAATAGAATTGATTGACATCCTCAAAAAAAATTAGTCAACATGTCTATTTAAACTTTAAGAAAATTATGAGTGAGACAGAGTGTGACCATAGCCTTTCAATCAAATGATTTGTACTAACGCACCAAACAGCCCATGTTACATTTTAGTAGGTAATAAGTACATTACGTATCAAGGGTGGTAAACGAGGAATTACAAACGAGTGTCTAGTAGAAGCCCGAAGCCGAAGGCAAGGGCTTTAATGACACGAGTTTGAAATTCCTTTACCACCAGAGTCAAGTACGACGTTTTTCATCACACTTTGGAGGTAATAAAACAAAAGTAATTAATAGTAGTCAATATCTAAATGACTTACCGCCCTAGGGAGTAATATACGACTTACCGCCCGGTTTTCTAGCATGTAATCACTTAAAGTGTGATAAAAAATAACTTACCGCCCTAGGGTGTCATTTACGACTTACCGCCCGCTTTTCTAGCATCTAAACCCTTGTTTACGAGAAAGTGGGATGGAAAATACTATTAAGGCCTTATCACACCTGTGCGAGCGAATTCTCTATTCAAATAGGTATCTGCGTGATCGCTTTCATATACAGCGATCACGCAAGAGGATGTAGGATAACTCAACCGATTGTGTGTGACGAGGCTCTCAAGCTTTTGCCACGCCTTTGTTTACACCTAGAGAAGTGCCGTTCTCGAGAACGTTTCCCGATTTGTATGGGAAAAGAACGTTCTCTAGAACAGCACATAATATCTAGATAAGGCCCATACCGTACTCATTTCATTTTTACAACATATGGGTATGCAGTTACAGAGGTTATCCAGAATCTTCCGATTTTCGTTCACCCATGCGCTAATAAGAATCGATACTACGATCCCATTTTTATGTCACAATCGCTTATTTGCTCAAAGGTTAACTGGGACATATTCCTTAAAAGGATAAGTTCGTTTAGTCTTCATTTGTCTTATACTTATTTTATATGCAGTAAAGAGATCCAAAGATAACATGAATATTGGAAAATGTTTTTCATATGGTACCGCGAGTATAGTCGTTGAGTCTAGCAACGTATTAATGTTATTTGAACCTTTTAAGGTATATTTGTTTACTTTTTAACCTTGTTACTATCCACTTTTTAACCTTGTTACATCCGGAAAAAAATATTGAGCAAAACAATAACCAAACGCAGCCAAGTTAAATTAAAGTAAACAAACGCAGGCGGGCAACGCAACGCACCCAATTTGTTTGAGAACAACGTTTTGCCCATCAAAATTGCAATGTATTCAGTTAAGTTTGTATTGAAAATCTCTTTGGATAATATTTAAATCAATTCCAAATACTCACTCACAATACTCAACCTTATTAAAATATATTATAATCGCAAATAGAACAGCGCGTGACAAAAGATACGTCGTTATTCCTCGTACATTTTGTTTGAATTTCGAACACAGTCGTATTGGAATACCGGTTCCATCTCGCTTTACGTAACAATTTTTTTGGCGTAGAAAGAGACGGTTGTATTCTCGTCGTTCAATACTCGATTCCGAAGCGTCGCGTCCGGCGCTCGGATTAGTCGATACGAAAAGTGGGCGGCAACGTTGCAAACGGTCTTGGCCCCTTCAGTTTCAAAATTCGAACAGTGCCGCGTTCCTAACAGCTGAATGCGTATTGTGACGGGCTACGTTGCCAGTTCTACGTTTAGGAGGTAAATTTAAATTTATGAATTTGTGAAGTTGAATTTTACGTGCCATCTGAAAGTATGACATATGTAAATAGGTAAGTGCGTAGTAGAGAGAAACGAAATATCGTTATGTTATCGTTTTCTTATTGGAATCTTATTTGCAATTTCACTGTTGCTTTATCTGAATCAGAATGAGAATAAAGGGTAACGATAATTTAAAATATAACATTTATTGTTTTAATAAGTTAAAATTATACTTATATGGATGAGCTAACGCAATGTTATAACTTTTATAAGAACCGAATAACTAAAACCGACTGCTTTTTTTTTCATAATAGTCCATGGTACGATATTTGTCATATTGTATGGTACATATAATACATTCACTTAAAATGAGAACTTAAAGTTAAGTTGCTTACAAAATATTCTGTCTTCAGTAGGTACTTGTTTGATTCCCGCATACCTTACGCCGCACGCTCACGCAATTTGTAAATCCTTTGATTCAATTAACGATGCAAATCGTAGTCTTTCGAAGATATCTATATATTTTTACGTCAGTTGTTGATAAATATACACTTGGCGGGCATGATTTTACTACACCACCTTACGCTTGAATAAGTCGTTTGTTATTGTACCTTTCCTTATCTGAAATTCGAAGGTACGTTCACTCGTCATTGGTACAGGGATAGGACATCCAAATATGGTTATAAGACTTTTTTAACCGACTATGGTAAACTAAAAAAAAAACACGGACGAAGTCTCGGGCACATTTCAATAAAACAAGCAATGTAAATAAACTATGTAGATAAGTGTCATTACTAATAAATAGCGATTTGTTTTTACAGCTACGAAAACGTGACGTCACGCCTAGTAGGCTCCTGTCCTATTTTTAACCGACTTCGAAAAAGGAGGTTCTTGTTTTAAGATGTCGATCGATCCTA
The DNA here is from genome assembly GCA_905147355.2 of Apotomis turbidana. Lineage (NCBI taxonomy): Eukaryota > Metazoa > Arthropoda > Insecta > Lepidoptera > Tortricidae > Apotomis > Apotomis turbidana. The sequence goes on from LR990280.1 coordinate 5,545,903, forward strand.
TTTTTATGGGGTTTGCAGTTTAAATATGGGACCAAGTATACCTACGTCACATGGGATTTGTATATCTATATAAATTAAGTAGATTTTAAGTTAAAAAATATTTCGATTTCCATAGTATATAGTGTTTTTTTAAACACCGTACTGTTTTTTACATTTAGGCATAGTGTGTTTACTGCTTCTGGATATCAAAATGTATCAACATCATAAATTAAGATATAATAGTATTGTAACATTCAATTCGCAGACCATAAATATAGAAATAAATATATTGTGAAATTACTTATGACAGTCAAAATTAGGCTTTTCCACTGAGTGCCGAAAATGCCGCTTTTAATAATTGCTATAGTAATGCGTGACGTAATTTCGATAGAGCTCAAATAACGTGTTGTCAATCATATTAATTTATCCATTATTTCATGAAATTTGTTTAGTATGTAACGACATAACGACAATATCATTAAAAATCAATATGCGTCATTATTTCTATTAATACCTACATATGGAGCATTTTTGCGCTCCTAGATAGGTAATTATGAAGATTGAAAAAAATTAAACTCCACTTCAACGCAAAAACTACCAAACCGATTCTCGTAAACCTTTCCACTATTATAACTTAGATACCAGGTTAAGAGAGGTTACAATTTAAGAGGATATTCATTCAAAGAGGGCTTAATGCCTAGCTAGCATATATAGCACATTTCATCATTCTGCGAACGCTAGAGACCCATTAGCCCAAATATTCTCTGAAAATTACCACACTATAAATGATCGCTGTAAAATTATTACCATTTTGCAGCTCGCAAATTGGATTAATGCTCCCGGTTTATCGCTTCCAGATTAATCCTGAGCGGATTAATCGACTATCTACATATAACAGCTCTATAATTAGTGCAGCTCCAAATGCGTCGAAACTTGCATCGGTATTTAAAACGGTTGGTTTACCTGGCCGTTTTTGTGATTGTTTATATTATTACGTTCGAACCTACATCCTATTCTATACTATCCTACTAATATTATAAGCAAGAAGGTGCCCGCAATTTCGTACGCGTATTTTTTTTTACTGTAGTTGGGTAAAAATATCATACAACCTACAACCATCTTTCGATGTCCAGCCAACCTGTACCAAAAATGGTTAAAAGTTGTCAAGCTGTTACTAAAATTATGACTTACTGGCATGGTGCCGCGCGAACAATTGATGACCCTGCAAAATTATTTTCTATACAAATTTAGAATTCATGATAGATTTCAGGAAAAATCTTAATAGCGTGATGCATGATCGTCTTTTTGTATGGGCGCGCTGCGCGATGCCAGTCTGGCGACATCTGTTGGTCTTAATTTCCTTTGTCCTCTCGTCACGCTGAATCGGCTGGACTAATTTTAACCAATTTTGGTACAGGGATAGCTGGTCACCTAACGTTGGTTATAGGATTATTTTTATCCGTCTTCTACTGTAAAAATACGCAGTGGAAGCAGTATTTACCCCCTAGTTGTAAAATAAATATAACCGTAATAGAACTGCTGTTCTATTTCCTTCAGAAAGTTATTTAATAAAATTTATGAATCAATGAAGTTGTTGTTTACGCCCTAGTGCACAACGTCGTCTAATAAATTGATTAGTAAGTATTACTTCATTATTACTGTAGTGCTAACACAAAGGAACAAGCAACAGGTTGTTTAAAACGCTTAATAAATGAAGACTGGTGTAATTAAATTTACACCCACATGTTTTTATTTAAATAACAGAAGTATGGAAAAATGGTACAAGGTGTCTAAAATGTTTGGATAGTACCATATACATATACTTTGAAAACTACACCTGTTCTCGATTTATTCATTTTTCTGCTATATTATGTTTTGTACAGACTTGACATTTTTGAGGACCTATGCTCATTTTTCATACGAATCAAGGTTTCGATCTCGTTTATTTCGTCCTTACGAAATTGTAGGAACTGAATGGGAAGGAAATGTTCTATGTCGGAACGTATCGCTTTTTGCGCTTCTTATTATGAAATTTGTGTACTAGGCGTCTGTTTTTGGCCGAAATTCCCGTAATTTTTTCAAAATATTTGTTAGGTTTAACCAAGTCGTCGTGACTAGTATTTTATGCAATCGTTGCACAATGAAGGTTCATAAAGTCGAGTACCGCGTTTAGGTCACGAGGCTTGCCGAGTGGCCTAAGTAAGGTACGAGATTTAAGACATAATTGTGTAACTATGGCATACTATAAGATAAGATAAGATAAGATATTTATTGAATAATAACTTATTTTACAGTAATAATAACTATAGCCTAAGACATTCTACTTGGCAAAAAAATTACATGCGCCTGAACTAGGATTCCCTGTGTTTCAGGCATAAAAAGGACTAACTTATTAACAATTTCTTAAATAAATAATCATAAACACATGAAACAATAATTTAGTTCTTATTAAATAGTTTGATAAGTTATAGATCGGATACAGAAATATTAAATTAGAATGAATACATGATACTTTTTATACGAGCAAAACACAGTTTTTTTTACTTTAATCGTCGTTCCCCATTAGGTATGCATTTTTATTTTTGATGTAACATTTTTTCGTTCAACTAAAACTGACGTATTAAAAAAAGACATGCTCGCGATGGTCATGGCGGGTGCCTCGTGATTGGTAATTTTTTTTTGACAAATTTCAACCAATCTGTGAACAGTAGCGTTCTATTTTTTTAAATCTAATAAGCTGATGTTCTCTTTTTGAAATTATTTGAGTTGAGTAGAGAGATGTCTTATGATCATTAAAGTTCTATAGCGGGTACCAAAGAGATAGAATTTTGGTACAGGATTAAAAAGTGCGTTATTGTGATTTTGTGTGTGAAATTATAATTGACAGATTGAAGTACGCGAGTATAAAAACTATATTTGCCTACTGTTATTGTATTACGATAGCTTGAATATATTTCAGTTTACAACGGCTCAATGTGTGTATCGTATTTACTATTCTTTTGCCATCGCATGTATATTGGATGTCTGTATTAGCCAATCTAGTTTTTTATCCACACAGTTTGGCAATAAACACTTTTATTTAAGCGTGATTCGAGCAGTGCGTTGAATAAGATTTTTTATGCAATTTTTCACCAATATGTTGTTGTTTAACTGCTATGAAAAACTGTGTTTCAAAAACGGTCGTTCAATGAAAGGTTTTTTTAATAAGACTTAAACTGTATCAGGGCTGGTTAGCCCTCACTACCAGTAGTCGGACTTTGTGTGGGAGTATAACCCGCTAATGGGATTATCTCCGCGCCACAGGTAAGGGTCAGATTGTATGTCACGTCGTGACGTGTAACGTTACAGTTTAACCTAGAAATCTACGTTGTGAAACGTGAAAATTTATGGCGAGAACGTGAAGTAGGACATCTGTAGGTACAATATACGCTTCGTCAAATATTTATTTAGCAATGAACTGTAATCGTAAAAAGTACACTAAAACCATCTTTGGACGTCCAGCCGTCTCTGTACCAATATTGGTTAAAATGTGTCCAGCCGTTTCGGTGTGATGCGAGGACAAAGGAGATTATGAGCTACAGATGGCGCCAGACTGGCAGGCGCCGCGCGCCCATACAAAACAAATGACGATCCTGCATCACGCTATTATAGTACATTACATCAGAGGCCGGGAAAATGAGGATTTCCGGCCAAGTAGGTATATATGTAGGTATATATATATATATATATAGGTATGTACGGATAGTGATACGAGGCCGGGAATCCGTTTTCACGACGAGGCATGTATAGTGCTTTTCTCAAACATACAATGAAATAAAAAAATATACTTCAAAGAACAACATTTTATTAATTGACAAATAGGACATTTTAGTCTAACAACCAACCTTTAAAAACAAAACCTGCTTTTTGTCAAACCAGCCAGCTGTGTGAATGACCTTGTTGTTGAAACAAAAAAAAAAAATACTTTGCAGGCCTAGGCCTGAAAAGCAGTATGAAATCCTTTTACAGTCGTCTCGAGTTGTTGCGCCCAAAAAGCGATAATTCCGAGCCTAAAAGACAATACCTATTTCATTGCATGTTTGAGAAAATATTTTTCCTGAAATCATGACCCTTCTCCATAGAAAATTGAATTTCAATACAAATCTAGAATTTGATAATAGCACCGTTGTTGTATCTCCCAATGTGACGTAGGCGCCAACAGTCACTGCATTGGAAATTGCGTTTTTTTTTTTTAAATGTGCATATTTCCGTAACTATTTGTACTTGAAACAAAATTTAAAATGTAAGTTATAGTAAATTTAATTGTCTACAACATTGTGTAAGCTCTTTTCTAGCTAAAATGCTCCTAAACATAGGTATAAGCAAGAATCTGAAGAAAGTGCTGGTTTTTTCAATATGGTGGCGGGCGTGGAGGGAGGGGAATTGTCCATTTTTCATTTTAAACACTCACTACCGGCTTGTTTGTAAAGTAAAATCCCTTTATTCATTGGATTTAAATATGACAACGTTTAGGACTAATTTAAGATTTTCGATTATCAATTATCAATTACCCTATGAATTGAATCACTATTCAAGATTTTCGTTGAAGAACAAACGTAAGGTATTGTTTAACCTTTAGTGATGGCCATTAAGCCTTTTTAACCATATCGATACCGGCATGCGTATATACGAATCCTAATGAAACGTGTCGATTAATTGGCTTCTTTCTCAGTACACTAACTTTCATTGTCATGCAACCGAATGAATGCAATCGTTTAATACTTCTTGATTGATTTGACTTCGAAAATGTACTTTATCTTCATGTGACAAAATGCAAAATTAAAATTCCTTTTACAATCTCACGACGTCGCATCGTGGCACGACGTCGCGTCGTTCCACGATGCGACACCGTATCTTGTAATTGTGTTTGGCCCTTACGCCGTTTTGTTCGACATCAATTAACAAATCGCTTTCATTAAATTGACCTATAAAATACTAAATAAATACGCCATTTTCACAAGATATTCTCTAATACAAAAATGTTAGCATTCGTAGCTTTTACGTCGTTTTTGACGAAAACGATTGGAAAATTGCTCTCATAGGATGATCCGATGTAATAGCAACATAACCTAAATTCATACAAGCTCTTAACTTTTGACCACCGAAGGCACACATTTTCTTTTTTGAACTGCCAATGACCCAACTCAGTGATGGTTAAAATAATGAACGGGACTTTCTATATATTCTATATTTGGACTTCAATACAACTCATTACCAGTTCATAGCTTATTCCCGAATGCCTCTTTTAGTGAGTGACGGAGATGGCCATCATTCGAATATAGACATATAGTCTAACTAGGAGGTGCCCGCAGCTTCGTCCGGTCCGCGTATTTTTTTATTTACTGACAGCGGATATAAAGTATCCTATAACCATCTTTGGATGTCCAGCTATCCCTGTACCACAATCGGATAAAATCTGTCCAGCCGTTTCGGCGTGATGAGAGGGCAATGGAAATTATTTTCAACAGATGGCGCCAGGCAGGCACGGCGCCGCGCGCCCATACAAAACAAAGGACGATCCTGCATCACGCTATTAAGATTTTTCCTGAAACCATGACCCCTCCCCATAGAAAACGTATTTTCAATACAAATTAAGAATTTTATAATAAATAGCATAGATATAAAATATGATCAGCCAGCCCCGCTGTCACTGACCAACAAGTTCCTTACAGTACTTACTTACTTAGGTACACCATTTCCTTAATGGCTAAACGCCATTTTCATCAATGTCGATGTGCAAACTCCTTCAGCGATAGGAATAGTTTAGCGTTTACGGCTTTTAATGTTGGGCTTGACGGTGTTTTTGTCGATATCGATGCACTAGGAATAGTAAGCGTGTACGGCCCTTAATGTTGGTCTTTACGCCGTTTTTGTCGATATCGATACCGGCACGCGCATATAGGCATCCTAATTAACGCGACGACTAATTGGTTTCTTTCTCATTACACTAACTTTAATTATCATGCAAGCGAATGAATGGAATCGTTTAGCGCGTCTTTTGATTTTCGCAGGGAATTTATGATTTAAGGCGAATAGCTTGCAAGCTCGCAACGTCGCGTTTTATGTGTATATATATATTTATCGTTAGTGACTTAAAAATATTTTACATAAAATATTAAAATATGTATGTACCTAATGTGATATTTTGTCCAAAGATACACCATCTATTAATAGTTTTTTTTTATATAAGTTTTTATATTGATCATGTTTTACTAAAACTGAGTAAAATTCGATATTTTGGTCTAGATTTTTTTTTACTTTTTAATAGTCTCAGTGACGTTAAAACGGCTAGACAAACATTAACCACTTTTGTTATCCGGTAGGCTGGACATCCGAGGTTGATTAAAGGATAATGTATAAACAAATAGGGTGGGTTAAAACTATTCGTAATGACGAATACGGATTTATTTACATATTTTTAGCAAACAAGGAAGTAGCGGCGGAAAAGCAAACACGCGCGTTGGCTGTTTACTTTTTGCGGTTTAACCAATGATCGTAATTAGACTGTGCCAAAATACCTATACCTACCTTGAGTAAATAAATAAAATAAATAAATAACGGACAACCTCACACAAATCGATCTAGTCCCAAATTAAGCTCAAGAAGGCTTGTGTTATGGGTACTAGACGACGATATACGTACTTATATAGATAAATATATACTTAAATACAGATAACAACCATGACCCAAGCACAAATATTTGAGTAAGGACATAACACATAGGGACTGTTAAAAACAATTAGTATGTACAAAGGCTTGATACAGGGGTAATTTCGCCTTTAAGTAATTGGGGAATATTGTCCTAGAATCGTAAATGGTATCTCATATTTTTGAGTGCTATTCTTGAGAATGTTGGGTTCCACCACCCCGGCCGTCCACGGGTTAAGTTTTGAATGTAAGGGGTAGGTACTTCAGCACTAGCTAATTACAATTGTAATCACTGGTCAGATATGTAAAGCCCGCATTAGTCAAACAAACTTTCGCATGTATTTTGTGGCAATTGCGATAGAATATTGAAACGGTTAAAATTACAATGATGTGAGCTTGCTGAGAAATATGCGCCTTAACATTAAAAACGCGTCCAATACTGTCTTAAGAGGTCCATGAAAATGATTTATCTATACTGACGCGATTAAAGGGGGGAATTAGGAAACACAAGGGGGAAGTGTAACGCTTTGCAATATTTTCTATACATATTATAATATTTAGTACGACTGCAGCACATGCATTCGAACAGACGTGGGCCGGTGCAACCACAATCTGCACAAATGGGGTAAACCATCCGTCACATGGGAGACCTACTCACACTTTCACCAGGCGCTAGGGAGTGGCTTCTTAATTTAGATATTAAATTAATTAATTATTTAAATTAATTTGTAAATAATAATTTCAGGAATCAATGCCATACGATAATAATGATAATAATAACTGCAGCGACATATTTTTCGTAAAACAATTTCTAAATGTCTGATTTTCAGACGCATTACGTGATTTATTTTGCGTGTTTCCTATACCCCAACTGACCTTACATAGTTGGTATAAGTTTGTAAGTAAGTTCAAAGTTTATTAAATTAATTGGCTATAGACATACTTATACTTAAAGTGGTTAATGTTTCCTAAATTTATTTTCAATTTTTATGAAACAAACTTAACAAAAACTTTGCACAACGACAAAAAATATAGATTTAGTGAGAAGCATCTGCAATTTAGTTTCTCGTTGAAATTACAAACGAATTACAGACGTTTCCTAAGACAAATATAAACTTACACGATCCTCGGTAACTCCCACTATCCGCAGTTAGAGATTGAAACAGTAAATGGGTTAAATCATTGACACAAAAATCAAAGTACAAAGAAAAAATTAAATGCGTAACCTAGCCGAAGGCTTCAAATACAAGACAAAGATCGACACACAATGAGACATTACATGTTTAATAAATTTAATAATGGGTTAGTTAACGAAAAATGTCTTAATGAACTGAAATCCAATAAAATAAGCAATTAATGTTGCGAAAATCCGTGTCCGCAAAGTACAGCGAAACGCGTAATTTTAAGGGGCACGCTGTCTCCCACGGTAAAATGACGTATCTTACTATGATATCCGTGGAAAGTTACGACATTTTGCTGTATCATGAGCTTCATAGCAATGAAATCCGGAGGGTTTGGAGGGAGTGGCCTCCCCTAGGAGGGAGGCTGAACGTTGCATTTGACAAGTACCGAGTTTTTGGACACAGTCTGCACATAGCCGTGCCGCGATTACGATAGAAAAACGCGGGAGATTTGCAGGCATTTCTACATCTACCGATATTTTGTATTTTCTGTACGATCCTATATGAAACGCGCCAGTGTGGGATTGCAATTTTAAAGCGTAAAGTGTCAGGATACTTTAATATAAACGTGTGTAAGTGGAAAATTGTGGTGTTTTACGTGAATTCTCAAAAACGACGTAACAGCCATTTCTAGCCAATCGACGTACGAGTAAGTATTTATTTTTCTTAAGAGGTTATACACTGAAAAAAAAGTTGCTCAATTAGTTTACTTGAGAAATTGCCATAGCGTATACATTGTGCGTAGTAGTAACCAAAATGAAGCTAATTTTATGCAACTTATTTCGGTTACTACGTAGTAGCCCTCAGTTCGTCAGTCGTCCGATTTATTAACTAGCAGCTAACATTTGGGCTACTGTTACCAAATCCTTTTTTTTTGTGTAACAGATGTCTGTGAAGAAAAAGCAAATGAAAAGTGCTGGAGAAAATCGACGACTATTAGATTAGATAAAGGTGTATTCCAAATGTCGTGTTATTCCGAAAATTATTAATCACTGCATAGTACAAAACAAAGTCGGTTCCTGCTGTCTGTCTGTCTGTCTGTTCCTATGTATGCTTGGATCTTTAAAACTACGCAACGGATTGCGGATTTTGATAATAGATAGAGTGATTCAAGAGGAAGGTTTGTATGTAGGTATAATACATTCATAATTTATCAGTATTGCACGCGAAGCCGGGGTGGGTCGCTAGTATCAACTAAATGCGGCAACATTATTTTCACTAGCAAAAATCCTCGGTAAGTTCAACATTGAAGTCTATCCCGACATTCAAAATTACCCTGGTACGTGTATGTTTTTAATCCGTGTCTCAAAAGGAAGAAGCAGAACCCTTATAATGATCACTTTATCTTCCATCCGTCCATCCGTATGTCTGGCAAGACGCATTATCTAAGAAACGCGTGGAGGTATCGAGTTGAAGTTAAAAATGGATACACTTCGCTCGCTATGTCAATTATGACTATAGATTTTATGGCAATTAGTAGAACTTTTGCGGAACCCCAAAGTATTTACTGTATTTCAAGTATTGGGTCAAATTATCGAACTATAAAAGCTCTTGTGCTTTAAAGAGCTTTTTCTGCGTAAACCGATAAAAGAGCAACAATAAACAACGTAATAACAATGCTTATCAAACCAAATTTAATTATCACAACTTCCTAGTATGCATTATCGAAACAGTATTTGTAACAAAAAAAATAAGCTTAGTGATAAGTGTGGATTGAATTATTTATACAGCGTATATATTTGATACAACCGCATATTGTAGCCAGACGGAGATTTTAGTGCTATAATCTGATATTTATAACAATTATTAATTTACCGTTAACTGACATAGAGTAATTAATTTATGAAATTTTCTGAGCAGCAATGTATGGCGTAGGTACCTATTTATTACTTAGTGACGATGATAAGTGTCAACAAACAACAACAAACAAATACATTGCGTGCTGAATTATTTTATATGGAAATAAAAAAAAAAACGATTTTTTTAATAATTTACGGATCAATATATAAATAAGTGCCTATACTAAGACCCCGTAAAGTTTGCGGTTCTATCAAATATAGGTGCAAGCTGTATTTGCTTTTTTCGATTTTTAACTGTTAAGAAGAAGGATACATCACTGCTCGTTTTTTCATACACATTGAGGGTGAGTTGTCAATTGCTTCCTTCTCCAAAACCTAACCTAGACCTAGGCCTTAAAATAATCCTATATAACCATTTTTAGATCATACGTCCCGCTATCCCTGTTCCAAAATTGGTTGCATTCCACCTCGTTTTGACGTTATGGGCATTTGGGCATACCTGTGCTAACTCGGAGCACGTTCTAAGGATTTGATATCGATAAAAAAGATATCGATATATACAACGTGGGCCCTGCAACATAAGCAAAAAATTAAAACATTGATTTTACTCGTTTAACTGAACAACATTTGTTCAGCAACTTTAAAAAAAAACAGTTTTCGAAATTTTAGTATTTCAAACAAAGTAAATAGTATTTTCAATGTATGTCGTCCAACGTTGACATTCCCTGAGCATTGACATAGCTGTCACTCTACTAATATCGGACATTTCGCAATACATTGCTTCTTTGTCTAAACATTATTCTACAAAATGACATTTAATACACGTTATTTTCAGAAGTTGCTTAACAAATGTTTAGTTTCAAGGGACGAATCTATGTTTTAATTTATTGCTCCTGTTACAGGGCCCACCCTTTATATATAAATTCTTTTTTTTTTGTCGATATATATCGGTTTTTTCAATATGGCGGCGGGCGCGGAGAGAGGGGAATTGTGCATTTTGCATTTTAAACACTCACTAACCACCTTAGAGAACATATCAAAAATCCATAACTACCGGACCGTTTGTAAGGTCACCCCTAGTACTTCAGTCTATATTCAACGAACTACACAGTATAGCGAAGAAAAAGATTAGGTAATATTTCCCGCGCGATACTCGCGTGTCACAGTTGTGCTAGAGGTGATGTGCCCTTATCATGAGTTTACATTGACAGTACTTGCTAAAGACTGCGTAAATTATTTGTATGGAGAATTGTAGTTCTACAAAGTAACCGCTAGGGGCGCTGATTTGTATGGAGAATAGCTCCATACAAATTGTTTACGCTGTCGCTAGCGAGTACGGTCACTGTAAACTGAAACCATGACTTCTTCCTATATTCTGTTTCTGGTGTACAATACAATATTAGAATGTAATCGAGCGAAGTTGGGACACATAACTAGTATCGCTTAATTTGGTCGTCGGCAGTTATTTTTACGTTCCTCGTAAAGCTATTGATTGCGCTAAATCGTAAAGTCTTATCAAATATTTTACAATTAGAACTCGATAACGGTTGTATTTGAAAACTTTTTAGTTTTTAACGTTTGTGTTTGATTTTGTTGATTGGGCGGTTGTTTTGAAACAGTATTTAGAAAACGGGTAATTTTATTAAAGGTGATATAAATTAACAGTAACTGTATTTTTTGCACCAATTCAGTTTTAAATTGTGATGCCGTTTTATCTGATATCTAGTTTTGGGGTCGAGTCCTTAGGTCCGTGGGGTCCCAGTGAGTGTAACGACTTCAGCAAAAGGCTCATAGACTCTACTGGTGACAGAAGAGCTGGCAGCTTCCTCGCACAACGCATCAGCATTGCGATTCAGCGAGAAAATTCTACCAGCTTCCTCGGGACCATGCCGCGGGGGCACAGTTTTCTAGATTTATTTAAGCTTAATTTAACTTTTTAGGTTTAGTTTTTTTTTTTTGATTGGTGATGAGCCCGAGCGTTTAGGTTTAGTTTAAATTTAATTGACCATTTATATTGTTTACGTGAGTAAGTACTTATTGACTTGTAAGGCGCCCGCACCTTCGTTCGCGCTTTTTTGTCTTTACCTTAAGGGGTAAAAAATGTTCTATAACCATCTTTGGATGTCCAGCTATCCCTGTACCAGAATTGGTTAAAACTTGCTCAGCCGTTTCGGCGTGATGAGAGGACAATGGAAATTATGACCAACAGAAGGCGCCAGACTGTCATGGCGCCGCGCGCCCATACAAAATGACGCTCCTGCATCACGCTATTAAGATTTTTCCTGAAATAATGACTACTCTTCATAGAAAACTGACTTTCCAATACAAATCTAGAATATTATAATGTGAGTACTAGAATGTGTGCCCGCAATTTCGTTTTTAGGGTTCCGTACCCAAAGGGTAAAAACAAAACGGGACCCTATTACTGAGACTTCGCTGTCCACCCGTCCGTCCGTCTGTCATCAGGCTGTATCTCAAGAACGGTGATAGCTAGACAGTTGAAATTTTCACAGATGATGTATTTCTATTGCCGCTATAACAACAAATACTAAAAGTAAAATAAAATAAATATTTAAGGGGGCTGCCATACAACAAACTTGTTATAGATTATGGTACGGAACTCTTCATGCGCGAGTCGGACTCGCACTTGCCCAATTTTTTTTGTTTACCCTAGTCTGATAACAAAGTATCCTATACCATCTTCGAAAGCCCAGTACTAAAATTGGTTAAAATCCGTTTAGCCGTTTCGACGTGGTTACAGGACAAATACATCTTCTCTACGGCTGACGCTGCGCGCGCATACAAATCCTACATCCCGCTATTGAGATTTTTCCTGAACTAATGACTCTCCCTAAAAAATGATTATCAATACAATTTTAGAATTTGATAATAGTTTAGATACCTACTTAATACAGTTAATTTTGTAAAGAGCATCTGACGATTCTGACGTCTAACCTTAGGTTTAGTCTTAATACACATTAATCCATGTTGTTGTTAGTATTACTGTAATATTAAGTTTTGTGAACCTAAAATAAAAATTATTATATTGAATATTATTATACTGAAATTATTAAAAGTATTGCAACATCTTGCCTTACTTGTGTGAAAGTAAAATTATGTAGGGCCATACAAATCTCTTTTACAAACATAAAAAATAACAATAAAATACTACAACAAAAGCCAGTAATAGATGTTAAAGGGAAATATTACCCTCCTTTCGTTTCACTCATAATCAGGATACCTGGGATAACTCGGGGCACCTATACGAAAGTGACGTAGCAAAATATTTTATCGACAAAAAAATATATCGATGTTACTGTCAATATCGAAATATCATCGACATAAATAAGTATTAGTTATATCTCCACATTTTCAAATAAAAAAAAAAACATATAAAAACGTGTAGTACTTATCTACATGTTTATTTTAAAATAATTTTCATAATACGTATACGTCGGTAAATTGACATTTTTATTGAAATGACATCCTCATACTTTTATTATCTTAATTTAAGAGGATATCGATATTAGATCAGATATGACATCGAACCTCTTTATAGTAATCGAGAATGTTCAATAGCACATATATTAATTTAATTATATCGACATCTTTTTTATCGATATCCTATCCCTAGAACGTGCCCCGAGTTAGCACAGGTATGAATCAGGAATCGTAAAATGCGAGCAAAATCGATTGAAATGGCGTATGACAACCAGTGACGGCAACTTCAATGGATTTTGCTCGCATTTTTTCATAAGTTTGTTAATATTCTGAAATATGCATTTGTCTGCGAGTGTAATTAGGGTTGCCAGATCGAATGACCGTATTATCGAGAGAAACAATTTTTTTTCGGGATTTTGTAACTTTGTTCGGGAGAAACAAAAATTTAATCACATTAAAGTAAATATATTAAAAACAACGCCGTTCACTGTCGATAGAAACGGCCACATAAATAAATACTAACTAAAAACATCATGAAATAATTTTCTCATTACTTTAATTCCATCTTGGTTTTTAGTTGCTTCTTTAGGATAGTATTTAGGTATACTGCTTAATAGTAGAGTTGCTAAGCCGCGAAATTGTGCGCATCGGGTTACAAGCATGAAATTTCTACCACACATAGAGCGTTCCACGGTGATTATTTTCAGATGTGGAGGGAAGTCAGATTCGTCCCCTGTGTGGTGGGAGAGCGGGGTGAAGAGGACCAAGTACTGCTCTTTTTCTTGTTTTTATTACTGATCAGTTAAGGCTATTAAGGCTTGTGCGACATCGTTTTCGTGTAAAATAGATATCAGCTATAAATTTTTCATGTTATTTAAGAATAGTTTGATATAAAAATTTGGATTTATTGCCGAAAAGTTAAAAATCACAACAAGTTTTTTTTATTCTTAACGATAAATTAGTTATCTATCCTCAATATTTACAATTTAAAAAAATATTACTAAACAGCAAATTTTATCTTGTTTTTAAAAATGTATACATATTGGGCACCTCTGATACAAAAAGTACCTTTAAAAAAATGTTGATGTTAAGCTTAGCCTGCGTGTTCTAGTACATTTTGCTAAGTCGCGAAATTGTGTACATCGGGATACAACCACGAAATTTCTACCACAGATAGAGTATTCTGCGGTGATTATTTTCAGATGTAGAGGAATGTCAGATTCGTCCCCTGTGCGGCGGGAAAGCGGGGTGAATAGGACAAAGGAGTCCTCTTTTTCTTTTTATATTACTGATCAGATAACGCTACTAGGACTTGTGTGTTGTCGTTTTCGTGTAAAACAGATATCAGCAATTAATTTTCCATGTTATTTATTAATAGTACAATATAAAAATATGGTTGTATTTCCGAAATTGTAAAAATCACAACAAGTTTTTTTTATTCCGGGAGATAAATTAGTTATATTTCCTGAATATTTATTACTAAGAAAAATATTGAAAAATAGGAAATTTAATTTAGTTTCTAAAAATATATACATATTGGGCACTCTTCATACAAAAAGTAACTTAAATAAATTGTTGATGTTGAGATTAGCCCGTGTGCTCGTGATTCGTGATACATTAGCAAAAAAATATTTTATTTTAATTACATTAATTTGTTTTTCTAGAACGTATATAGTAAAAATTATATGTAAAAGCATGTTAATAATCATTATTTAATGTATTTAATGAAGCGAAATAGGATGCATTCGGAGATTTACGTTGGTTACGCCGACGTAAAGATATATTTTAAGCTACTGTTTGTATGAGAAGTGCCCAACATGCATATATTTTTAGAAACCAGATTAAATGAGCTTTTTGAAATAATAATAATAAGTTGAAAATGTTCACAAAATTGTACTAATTTACCTCACTGAATAAAAAAACTTGTTGTGATTTTTACCTTTTCGGCCATTACACCCATATTTTTATATAGAACTATACAAAACTAACATAAAAAAATAATTTCTGATATTTGTTTTACACGGAAACGATACCAAACACGTCCTGGTAGACTTAACTGACCAGCAATAAAGAAAGAAAAGAGGGATACTTGGCCGTAGTCACTCCGCTCTCCCGCCTCACCGGGGACGAATCTGACTTCTGAAAATAATCACCAAGGAACACTCTATCTGTGGTAAAAATTTCATGCTTGTAACCCGATGCGCACAATTATGTTAGAAAACAGCGGACTAACAACTCCACTATAAGTATTAGTGTTAAGATTGATGTTTGTGGAGAAAATAAAGAAATCATTATTATTATCGATAATCTACAAAAATGTGATAAGGTTATGTATTTATAGTACTTATGGGAAAATTAGCAGTGGTATTTAAATAAATAAATAAAACAAATAAATTCCATTCCTGTAAAAGTGGGAGTCCAGCAAGGATCAGCTCTCAGCCCCCTCATATTTATCATCGTGTTGGACTACCTCACACGCGACATTCAAGGTGAGATACCATGGTGCCTCTTATATGCCGATGACATAGCCTTGGTTTCGGAGTCAATGGAAGAGCTGCAGCAAACCTTGGATAAGTGGCAACATGCACTGGAAAGCAATGGCCTGAGAATCAGTAGGACAAAATCGGAGTACATGAGGTTTATGTTCGGGCAACCCTGCACCTCAACCTTACACATAGATCATGTGCCTGTACCCCTGGTGAACAAATTCAAATACCTCGGCTCAATCTTCGACGAAACAGCTAACTGTGATGCCGATATAACACACAGAGTAAACTCCGGCTGGATGAAATGGCGATCGTTGTCAGGTGTGCTCTGTGACCGTAGGATGCCTGTCAAAACTAAAGGGAAGGTATATAAAATCTGCGTCAGACCCGTTATGCTCTACGGTGCAGAGTGCTGGACAACTAAACGAGAACATGAATCCAAACTCCTTGCTTCTGAAATGAAAATGCTTCGATGGGCCGGCGGTGTGACCAAACTGGATAGGATCAGAAATGAACACGTCAGAGGGAGCTTTAAAGTCAGAGCTATACCAGACAAACTTCAGGAGAGCCAGCTGCGGTGGTATGGGCACGTGATGCGTCGTGAACAAGACCACCCGGTTAAAATCGCCCTAAACATTGACATAGGAAAACAACCCCGAGGACGCCCGAAAGCTACTTGGTGGAGAAACCTTGAAAAAATATCAAATTTAATTACAGTTGACATAAATGACAGAGCCAAATGGCGTAAACATATTCAGAGGGCCGACCCCAAATGAACTGGGAAGAGGCACGGAGAAAGAAGAGGAGGAGAAATAAAACAAATAAATATTATGGGACAATCATACACAAATCGACCTAGTCCTAAACTAAGCAAAGCTTGTACTATGGGTATTAGTCGACGATATACATAATATATAAATACATATATAGATAACATCCATGACCCAGGAAAACAATATTCGAGTTCATTACACAAATATTTGCCCTGGCCGGGATTCGAACCCGGGACCGCCGGCTCAGTAGGCAGGTGTCTGCAAACTGCGCCAACCGCGTCGTCAATTTCCTGTTAAAATTATAATTTTATAAAATGAAGTTGTTTTCCGGGAGATTTTGTACCTGGTCGGGAGTCGGGAGGACATACAAAAATTCGGGAGAATCCCGCCAAATCCCGACCATCTGGCAACCCTAAGTCTAGTGTATTTGTGAGATCCTTGTTAATAGTTAATTGGCTGAGTGGTAATAATTTTAACATGGGTAACTTGCGTTAAATGAAGCACACTTACATCAAAATACTCAGATAATATTGCAAACATTTCTCTCGGATTGTGAGATTTACGTTTCGATAAAAATACATTTTCAAGCATCTGATATGTAAATGAAATCAGTTCGCGGTAAGGATATCACTTAATTTGTGAGATGGGATAAAAGAGAAGTACGTCTACAAACGTCTATTTAATGACACGCGATTTGGATATAGAGGTCGCATTTGATTAGCATTATTATAAATGATAACCTAGCAGGGGGTTTTATAACCCACGCTGTATTGCGAATTTTTAGTGGTACTATTCTATTTTCCGCGCAACGACAAATGTTTGGTAACTGTCGTTCGTCGGTGAATGTCACTGATGTAAACAAAGAGGAGACAGGACTAAATATTCCGCAAATTTTATGTCATTTTTGCATCATAAAGCTAAAAGTATCCACAGTGATGAAAGTCAAGTTTTTTTCAATAGGATTTAAGTATTTATTTCGCAAGAAGAACAAAGGATTGAGCAACATTCCGGTAAACAATGTTTTGAATTTGATTTATGATAAATCCTTAACAAACCGTTAATGATGTTTATTAATGCAAATTATGAATGAAAGAGAGAGCTGGCGGTTTCCTCGCTCAAAGAATCAGTTTGGCGATTCAGCGAGGAAATGCCGCCAGCATCTTTGGCACTATGCCGCAGGGGCCATTTTTAGATATAGTTTAACTTTATTATGTTCGAGTTTAGTTTAATTTTTAGGTGTAGTTTAATTGTAAGTATTTTAATAGTTGTTTTCCTTGAACTTTATTTTGTTCTGTAAATTTATTATTTATAATATTTACGATACTAAAAACTACAGATAAACATAAAAGAAAGGATAATTATTATGTACAATATGCAAATATATTACATACCTATGCACATTATTGCCATATGAAACCTTCAACCAACTTTTTCAAGTCAATAATACTTTGCCCGAGTTCTAGGTACTACTTTATGCTTTCATTGCGTGCAGTCGAAAATAAGTTGAAAAAACTAATTTTCCGCATGAATTTTGTCAATTTCGAGTATTTATGGAAACAAAAATTATTAATGAAAATTTCAAACTGTAGGTTTCAAATACATACCAATAAATCCAAATAATATGTTAAGGAACATGTTTGATCATACAGAAAAATATCTATCTATAACAATCGACATTTTAAAAGGAATAAAGCCTCTTAAACGCCCCTAAGTCATTTAAAACAATTTTCATTATGACCAATCCCAGTAACAATAGTAAATTCTAATCTTTGTCAGTTTGTCCAATTATAATCGGAGATACGTTTTTTTTAAACTCAGGCACCGTGTCCAACGGACTTAATGTAATTAATTATTTTCCTATGAGTGTTATGTTATGGCATTGCTCGAATACTCAGTGGGCAATTTGCGTGGGGTCGGTTGGAAAAACAGATAATTTATAATTAGGGGGGTTAAATGTCCGGAGAAGAACGTCGTATGTGACAAGTTTTTTTTTGTGGGCTTTAAGTGGGTCTGTGGTGTCTGAAGTTGGTGTGGTCGTTTTCGCATCTGTTAGTAGAAAATATTTTGCCACTCATCTTAATATGGTTGTTGGTACTTTTTTTCCGACTACGTTAAAGAAAATCATGCATTTTATATAATCCCGGAATTTGCAACATAAATATCTCAACTTTCCCTTTTGTGAATATTTAAATCGTATTATTTTTCAATAAAACTCCGCAATTGATGGCGAAAGTGGAATGCATGATTTTTGCGAACCATTTTCCTGTGTTAATTTTTCAATAAATCGCACATCATAACGTCAGACGTCGGACAAATACAATTGCACATAAACGTCATGATATTGGGATTTTTAAGTAAGTTACGTCATTTTCGTTCAGTGATATGCTGCCTTTCGTTTCGATACCTCCTACGTATACTGATGCAACTGACATTTTTACGATTTTCGTTTTTTTGCATATTTAGGATCAAAATACTTATATCTACATGCTATAAAATTTTCATGACAAAATTACTGCTAGTTGTCGAAATAAAGTGACGTATACTGATACAACTAACACCGTTTTTTAATTTAGAACATCGTATACTGAGCTAAGTCACTTGTACCACTGTACGCAGTACACCTATCAAGTACAAGTGGCAGTTATCTCAGTATGCTTGCTCGTCATAGTTGCGGACGTAAGATGTCCCACTATGCGCGACGGACAGTCGATGTGGCCTACGTCTTTTCTACCTACTAAGTATCAAATTAGGCTTACTTTTGGTTATGATACAGTTTTCTCCAATGGTTGGTTGGAGTACAATAATAGCCATATATCGCCATTACCTACAGTAAACCAGAGTCACCTAGGCTGCCATCCGACCGGGTTACCCCGGATTTGTCCTAGTTTGAAGCCGTCCGGGGGCCGTCCGGGGTTTAATGTCAATAAAAAATAAAGCAATTATTTATTTTATTTTATGAATGGGGGAAATGCAAGTTACGCCAAATGTCCGAGATTTTAAGTCTTTGTCCGTATTCGGCGAATTTAGAGATGGCAGCTGCTTAGTTGGCACGACAGACAATTGTAAAGTAAAATAGCAAAAAGGATGTCGTGTAGTAACTTACGTGTAATTTAAAAAATATTTGGATTAACGAACAAAGAAAGTAAAAATCTAATCATGAGTTTAAATAAAAAGTAAATACGGGAAAAACAAGCCAAGAAAACAAATAATAAACATATAAGACAAAAACTACGTTAAATTTTAGTGTCTGAACGGATTTTTTTTATTAAATAATAAATAAATTTTAAGGGACCATCTTACACAAATCGACTCAGTGTCCCAAGCAAAGTAAAGCTTGTACTATGGGTACAAGACGACGATAATATATATACATACTTTATAAAGTACATGTAGAGATAACATCCATGACCAGGAATAAATATTCAAGTTCATCACACACATTTTTGCTGGCGGCTGTTTGAATTTGATTGAAATGTATATTTTGTACAAGGAGTCGTTTAATTCTACCAAATACGAAGCGCAAGCTTAGTCTGTTCGACAATACCGTGATATTTTCAGTCAAAATATTAAGTTGACGCTTGTCACATTTACGAGAATTTGAAAACACCTACTGAAAAACAAACATCCAAACACATTGGCACTATGGAGGAAAGAGACTTGAAATAAATAGGAAAAAAAACTCAAGACTTTACAAAAAAATGCGACTGCTGTATTCGACCTTCAAAAACCTTGTCATCTCCTCACGGTAATATAAGCATGTTTTATTACAATAAAAACTTAAACTGTATAATTCACAGCATTTGGTTTGGGAATGCTACTTGTTAGGTACTGTTGACATGACTAAATGACAAATTATTTGACTTAATTAAATATAATTTTAAGATGATGTAGATGAATTCAGGTTTTGGTCTGACAATTGTGATGGACGAAATAGGAACCGGAATCTACTATATATAAATGTTAAAACAGTAGGTAATAATGTTGATAATACCGCTGTAACAAAGACAAAATTCCCTAAATGCGGGCTGTGATTTTAATTACCTTTTAAATAAACGTATTTTTTGTGTAAATTTGCTTTATTTATTGTCTTTCAAACGTAATTTGCTTAAATATCCTAAATACCAACCTCTGAACTTACTATATTGGACATAACATACAAAATAACCTTAACAGTATACTGGTACATAACGGAATGGTTCAGGCGTATACTGGTACAAGTGACAAATCAGAGGAAACTAACCGATCAGATCCATCAAAACACGAGCTTTGAGTTTGTTTATATATCTAATAAATGATACATGTCCATAATATGCATAATAATAATATAATTATTCATATTCATCTAATCATTAGTTTACGACGTATACTGGATCAAGTGGTAGTTGTATCAGTATACCAAAAACTTAGAACTAGTAAATTTCACGCATACTGGTATAACTACCTTTTTTACTAAAAGTACAATTAATTTTGAAATAGTAAATATGTAGATTTAAGGAAAATATATTCATTAAAAGTATTTGAAATTTTCATTACATTATTTCGACGTATGAGTTAGTTATGGCACTTCATACCTTTGAACAGCCCTCCTGTAAAATCGTGATTTTGCACTTGTATCAGTATACGTAGGAGGTATCGGTTTGTACTTTGATTACTTATAATTCCTACGAAGTTGGGATATTTGTAACAACATATTTTTTTTTTAATAAGTCGGGAGCTTGCAACAAAAAAATTCAGTGTACCAATTAAACGCCATTTTGATTCAAATTATAAATATGTTTCATACTCACAGCTCCCATGAGATTATACAGGGAACTTCAGAAATAAGAGTCAAAGTGAGACGTTAACGCTCCATAGACAAAGTTGTGACGTCACAATCACGAACCTGAGTTACTAATGAAAAGACATGCTTTCTACAATAGGTACGGTATTTGATGACAGCTCAAATCAGTAACTCTTTATGAAATGTCCAAAACGATCTGCTAATATAGTTTATTTGAAGATACGTACAGACTTGTGACATCACAAAAATCAGCACTCAAAACACATCATATTTTTAGTTTTTGTCTTATTAAAGATAGTGTAATGTCCCAAAGCTAGTAGTAGTTTATTTGGTTGTTTTATAGTCAAACACCGTATTTAGTTGAAAGCAGTTCTTAAAATACTGCGTTTATAAGTATTATAGCTGTCATACATTTAAGTTTTGGTTTTGAGTGGAGAATTTAACAGTACTTAATAAGGATCCTATCCTTGAATTCTATTTATTTCAAAATTAAAATGATCGAATACGATAGATTATTTGCTACCTTTGTAAATGTAAAAAACGAGAAAATTAAAGGGATTATTCCTAATTACAGAAAAGAGTCTTTGTTCTTGCTTCTAAAACTTTCAAGCCTGATTATAATGTGGGGCCGGTTATACGAATTTCCTAGTATATTCCCGTTGCCATATATAATAACTCGCTTAGCATACCATTATTATTCATCCACTCTGTATACAATGGCAGAAATATAACTCAAGATATAACATAAATTAGAATGTGGTAAAAGGCAAGTTTAGACGTGGTCGTTACGCCATTCTGTAGCTGGTTTGTCTCCCGATATTCCAGAGACAATGGGAAGTTTTAAACTTTTTTTGGCGTGGAAGCGAGCCTATGGTAATACTGTGCATTTATGTGACGATATATGTTTGGATTGTATGGGTACAGATGAAATTCTTGATACGATGTAGATGTCTGCGTAACATGTGCATATAGAACATGGCCCGGACCCAATTTTTAAATACGATTCAGTACTTATGCGCTGTTTCATTTTAATTGTAACGTTGTTGTCGAAATTAACTATTAAAAATAATAGTACATTTCGATATTTATATCTATGTAAATTCATAAACAGTAATAAATTATTATCTTTCTAATTATCTTAGTACTTTTGATGCAAGTTTCTATTCAAACAAAGCCACTCAATGTAGGAAAAAGGCTCCTATAAGAAATAGTTTCAAATACCATAAATTCTAGACTATTTGCTTTCCCAACCAAAACCCTCAAACGCGGATTGCAATCGTAGCCACGCCACAGCCACGCCAAATTTCTACTTATGTATTTTTTTTTGTTTTTAAAATACTTTTTCATGGGTAGATCCTGCAAAAAGACCCCACAAACAATTAATAATTTGGCGACGCGGTTGGCTCGGATTGTAGAGACCTGCCTACTGAGCCGGCGGTCCCGGGTTCGAATCCCGGCCAGACCAAATATTTGTGTGATGAACTCGAATATTCGTGCTTGTGTCATGGTTGTTCTATGTATTTAAGTATATATTTATCTATACAAGTATGTATATCGTCGTCTAGTACCCATAACACAAGCCTTCTTGAGCTTAATTTGGGATTAGATCGATTTGTGTGAGGTTGACAAGTAAACTAAAAAAAAAAATGGCTCGCCACCCATAATTATTGTCACAACCACCATCTTACTCAACTCTTATTACAGGAACCAATCTGATACCGAGATGGCTGACTCAACCAAAACGCCGCAAGGGCTGAACCTAGTTATTTGAGATTTGGAGAACAACTTGGCGAACCAGGCCGAGCAAGATATGCTGAAGGAGCGGGAGAGCTCCGAAGGTTCGCCGGGGGTGCCGGACGAATGTGCTGGCTGCGGGGGCAGGATCCAGGACAGGTATGTTCATGATGGGGGAGTGTCATGGTAGAAAATGCTCGCGACCCCTTGGCACCCCCCTAACAGTAGCGAGGATGCGCCGGTGTGGTTTTCGTGGGTATGCCCCTCCTTGTGAGGGGTGAGCCCCACATAACCCTTCACCTTGGCTTCCCCAGCCTCGGCGTAGCGTAGCCTATGCGTAACGCATTTTCACAGCCTGTAAAAAAAGGTATGTTCATGATGTTTTAAGCACCAATCACACTGCCGAGGAATCCAAAGGATGCGGTAGCAGCGTGATAAACAAGTTAAGATTAGAATGGATACACCTTCTGTATTAGTGTCCTTCATCAGTATGCTTTGTCTTCACTTTCCATCAGGTGATAAAAGTATAAACTAAAAATAATCGATGGGCACAATCCATTAAAATAGGTTCGTTTTGATGCTTTATTCAGCCGAACACGGAATAAATTACAGTAAAACAGAACGTGAGTCTCTTGTTGTAATGGGGCAAATTTTTTAGTGGTGATTGTGCGCTTTACAAAAACTTTTTGATATCATTATTTTCCGTCATTTTTGTAAAACCTTTTGCTATTGGCATGGATCTTTTATCCAATGAATAAACAAATAAATGGCCTTCCATATTTTTTACTTTTAAATACTACTTTTTCGCAATGGAGCATTTTCCTAAGGGACATGAGGTTGAAATCTCCACAACGTCAATTTCATTCCAACTGATAACATGTCAAAAAGCGTCATGTTCCAGTATTTCCGCAGTTGGCTGTTTGACCCCACTGATTGGCGTAAACTAAAATTGTTGGTATATATGTATTATAAGGTATGTGCCATGTTGCCTAAAAGTGCCATGTAATGTGCCGTGATACTGTAATTTCTCGTGTGTTCACCGGCGCACGTTTCCTTTTTCTACATTGAGTACTACAATTTATTCTAACTCTAATATAAAGGTTGTCTTTTCGCCCTAAAGCATTATCTGTAGGCCTAGACTGATCATGATACGCTCCAATTTCGAGTACTTCTTCTTACCTTCCACATTCCCCAACGCCTCATCGACTCGACCACTGCATTCAATACCAGAATGTGTCCAGCACAAAACACTAATAGCCCCCTTACTTTCTAGGTACTACCTGCTCGCCGTGGACCGTCAATGGCACGGCGCCTGCCTCCGCTGCTGCGAATGCCGCCTGCCCCTAGACTCAGAACTGACCTGCTTTTCACGCGACGGCAATATCTACTGCAAGGAAGACTACTACAGGTAGGTACATATAACAGTATATTGGTGGCATGAGGAATAAACGAGATCAGCCTTTGTCTGCAACTTGTATTTGACTGGTGTCCGTAGTCGTCATTACATGGCGCAGTGGGTAGGATCGGAAGCTAAACTCCCAAAGAGAATCTGGTTTATAATCAGAATCAATATCACTAGCCCAATATTACAGGGTTCATATGTTACATTTTCGGAGTAGTTAAAATTTGAGCTCGTCAAAAGTCAAATAATATAGAACTCTGTCATATTAAGCCAGCGACATGCTAGAGTGTTGCCTGCACTTAGGAGGACTACTATAGGGACAAATTTACGTCCTCGTTGATGTCCATTTTGTTCTTCACAATTTTCAAGCGGTCCAAAGACGGGTGTTCGTGGGTAAATGCTGAATCAGTGCTAAAAACTGTTATGCGCACGAAATATTTATTACAAGTAAGTCCAACGTAGCGGTTGTTTATATATATTACCTAAGTTGTGCTTACGTAGTGTTCTTGTGTACTTGTCGGGCCAAAATTAACGTGCCGGAAGAACCAGCGAGGGTCTGTAACAAGTACACACATTGCAAGTGCTGACATTAGTAGTTCGCTGAAAAAAAAATATAGATACTCTGTTTTCAATGCTGTCATGACTAAAATAACATTGATCGATCAGAAGCGAAGGGAAAATGAAGGAAATTGACCTCCCCTCCAGCTTATTTTTCTAGACAGGGTGACATATATATTTCTGTAACAGATAAATCCATCTGATCCTAGTATCAGGCAGGTTCTTGGAATAAACCGGATATTCTGTCTACTACACCCTAGTGTGTAGGTGGGTTAATAAACCGTCACTTTATCTATCAGGGTAGAAAATTATGTGTGCTTTTCCCGTAATATGAAGTACATAATTAGCAGATATGGCAGTAAATATAATATTAACTGAAGTAGTATCTATGCAAATAGGCATGACGAATTTTTTGGAGGATGTCAATTTTTTTTTATTGGGATCAAATGTCTATATAATGGGACTAACTACACTTAGACTGCTCTAAAAGTCAGAAATGATTTAGTCAAAGTGCAATATTCTTATGGAGCGCTAAAAACGCTCCATACAAATGGCCATCTAATAGTGACGTTTGACCAATATTTGCTCGGAGGAAATAAGTAATTTGCCATTCTCAGCGTGAAAAAGTGCGTTTAAGTTCATTATTGTCATACAATTATTGTTTTGTTAAATTATGAGGATCTGAAAACAATTTCAACATTTCTTAGGGGTTTAAAAGGATAAAGTCATAAATCTTTCAAGTCGCATTATTATTATTATTTCATGACATGTTGAGCAAATTTTATTCATATTAACTATACCGAGACCTATACATAATATTGTCCAAAATGTAATTTTAGATAATTCATGTAGTTTATCATGATGTTGAAAATCATGTGTAATTATTGTGCGTGGGAAATTTGTCATCTCAGTACATTTTATAACTTAAATTTGATTAAAATGTACTGGGATAATGGATGTCACACACACACAATCGTATATAATGTGAAAACTCATTCATCATCCTCCTAGCCCTTGTCCCATTTTTTGAGAATGAATTCTCAATCGGGGTCGGCTACCTAAATCCCCTTTGGGGCCATCCGGTCTAGAGTACCAAAATGTCCAGGGTATCATAATGTCTTCATATACAAAATGACTAATGGGTTAAATTGTCCAATTGTGCAAAATTACCATAGTATCAAAATAACTAAAATATCACAATGACTATGCTATCAAAATGACTATTTTATCACAAAGACTAGAATATCACAAGGACTAGAATATCACAAAGACTAGAATATCACAAAGACTATAATATCACAAAGACTATTTTATCAAAATGACTAGAATATCACAAAGACTAGAATATCAAAATGACTAGAATATCAAATGACTAGAATATCACAAAGACTAGAATATAACAAATACTAGAATATCACAAAGACTAGAATATCAAAATGACTAGAATATCAAATGACTAGAATATCACAAAGACTAGAATATCAAAATGACTAGAATATCAAATGACTAGAATCTACATCGATGAGAATATCACAAAAAACAAGAAATTACTTACATTCAGGTCATTTCTAGAAGCATCGACCACGATGTTACTCAAAAAACGCTGATTCGCCGTTAACAGTTTATAAATAAATTCAATGTTTGTGATACATATAAATTGTCAACTCTATAGGTCTATAATTAAGGGCACATAATAAAATTTCAGTGTTTAATTGTAAATTATATATTTACTTAGGTATATGAAAACCAATTAATTAATCAAAACATAAATGTGTATACTTCTTGCTTAAAATAAAATTTAATTGTATAGCTTAGTTATTCGCTGGGTGCGAAGTAGGTGGTGGGGGAACCACGAATCGATCGCAGCGCGCGCCGTGGCCAAAAAAAGAACTTTCGTCAGGCCAACTGTCACTTTTTACTAGCGAAATTAAGGCATCTAAAAATTAATAAATATGCAGCACGAAACCTGCATCGTAGTTAAAGGCAAAAACAGTGATCACAAATTCAAAAACAGTAATCATAAATAAATAAATTTCCACAAGCAAGTTGGAAACGAGAACAACGAATTAAATGGATAATCGCTACCAAGCGGAAAAAGTTAGTATAACCTATAGAACAACATTTTTAATATTATATCTTTTATGTTGTAGGGAGTAGCATGTTTATGCGTTTATTTTCTTTTACATTTTGGACATGTTGAGCAAAAACGAATTGTTCCCATTTTATTGTAGTTTGGGATTTGAAAGCGTTGTTGTGTTTGATTGAGCAGAATCCAGTTATAATAATTAATTTGGCCATGTTTAACTGTAAAAAAAAAACATAATAATCTGTATTATTACGAAAATACAGGCATAAATGATCGGTTGCATTATGCGTGAAATGCGTTTTTCGGTTAAATTTGTTGATTTGTAACTTACTTCTCGTGAAGACAACCATGAAAAGGTTCGTGTGAATTACATCTGAAAGTCATTGATTTTGCTATTTTAGACGGGAAATAAAGAAGGTCAACGTTTAATCGACACTATAGATTAACATAATGTAATAAAATGAAAGAAAATTACGATATTTCATTGAAATTATTGGTTTGTTTACTTACTATTCGTAAAGACAGTCAGCCATTTGACATTAAAAAGCCCGCCGTAATTGTAACCGCTAGTTGACGCTGTCATCGCGCACCCAGCGAATACCAGTATCCTAAATCCCAAGATGTGGCGTAGGCACTAGTTTTTACGCAAGCGACTGCCATCTGACCTTCCAACCCAGAGGGGAAACTAGGCCGGGCTTATAGGTGGTTTCCTCACGATGTTTTCCCTCACCGAAAAGCGAGTGGTAAATATGAAATGACATTCCGTACATAAGTTTCGAAAAACTCATTGGTACGGGCTGGGTTCGAACCCGCGACCTCCGGCTTGAAAATCGCATGCCCTAACCACTAGGCTACCACCGCTTCTTGTATATAATGTGAAAACTATGGTAATTAAATTATTATTTGCTATGCGAAATTGTAAAAATTGCGATGCCTACTGCGAGGTAACTAAACGCTGCGCGAATTGTACCTACTTGCTGTTCCTTTTTTAATAAAAACTGAAATTCTAGATTTTTTTTATGCATATTTAGGTACAGATGGCGCTCTGGGAGAAAACTGACCATGGTCAGAATAACCAAAAAAAAATTGGAATTTTAGTAACACAAAAACTGCTATGGGCCTTATGAGGCTAGATAAATTACATAGTAAAAGACGTTTTAATAATGACAATATTTGAAACTAGTGTAAGTTGATCGATTTTGCTCATAAAAACACAGATGTGCGCAAAGGTTCCCCGTTTACGGAACCCCGGTCCAACCCCGCGTACCTGTCACATGTCAGACAACTGACAGTTTGACACTAGTGTCCTACGATAACAATATCGCTATTACTCCATATGTTACTTGTTTTGATGGTGAAACAAGTTGATAATTTGTTAGTTTGCTCACCTGAATACTTAATTTGAACATAATAGTTTATCTTGGCAAAAATAAGAGGTAGGGAAAGTCTTTGAGTGTAAATTAAAAGGTAGAAAAATCACAAATATACATAGAGTTCAAAAAATATAATGGTCACGTAATTATTTATGCGGACTTTTAAACTCCATAACCGCATAACCTTAAAAAAATATATATATATATTTGGTTATTATTTTTTTATTTATTGTAACTGTAAATTGAGATTTCAAAATTACGCAACTTTAACCCATTGTTGTGATGTTCCCTCTTGCGTAATATTCAAGGGGCTACTATTTTCTTTAAAAACAGTATGAATATACCCCCCTGAACCATTAAACTTTTAATTCAATTCATTGTAAACATTTAGTTTACGCTAGCAGACGTTACTAGTTTAATCGAAATTAATAAATTATATATATATACAAATTGGATGCGGACGAATTGTTTCGTACTAATATTTAAAAGTTTGTCCGAGTAAAACATTACGATTTAAAAGTTATAACAATCTACGATCGAAAAAAATTAGCGAAAACATCCGTAATAATAATATTTTCCGGTATAAAATAATTTTAGACTTTACTCAATAAAATGTGGTATGAAAATGTTTTTCTAGTTGCCCTATCGTGGTTCAAGAGTAAAAACCCGTGACTCACAAACATAATGGGTCATAGTCAGTTCAAAAAACAAAAGTCGTCCCTCCGGTGGTCAAAAGTTAGAGCTTGTATGAATCCAGGTTATATTGCTATTACATCAGACTATATAAGAGGGAACATTTTTTATTGTCATTCGAGTTTTATCAGAAAATTAGGCCCTAGAATCTTTAATTTTGCTTATGTCCGCGGATAGCGGATAGTACAATAACGGATGGAATAGGGTTCCAAGGTTCCGTTGGTACATTATGGGTTCTTCCTTTGAGTTCAGGAGCTCTAAAAACCAAAACAACGCAGCATATTCTAAATTCCCTGCACATAGTTGCAATTGTTCCACATTTTGTTCCAGACTCTTCTGCGTGAAACGCTGCGCGCGCTGCGGAAACGGCATCACAGCCAACGAGCTGGTGATGCGGGCTCGAGAGATGGTCTACCATCTGACCTGCTTCACCTGTGCTGCCTGTGGGAGCTTGCTGTCCAAGGGAGATGTCTTCGGGATGAGGGATGGACTGGTGTATTGCCGACCACACTACGATAGCGCGTGTCTTGATGATTATGGGGACGAAGACATCAATGTTTATAGGTGAGTTCTTTAGAAAACTGTAGTCTATAGTCTGGTTCATGAGATCCTGTTGAGGATGCGAGAAATGGTCTACCATCTGACGTGCTTCACCTGTGCTGCCTGTCGGAGCTTGCTGTCCAAGGGAAACGTCTTCGGGATGAGGAATGGACTGGTGTATTGCCGACCACACTACGATAGCGCGTGTCTTGATGATTATGCGGACGAAGATATCAATGTTTATAGGTGAGTTCTTTTGAAAATTGTAGGTTATAGTCTGGTTCATGAGATCCTGTTGAGGATGTGAGAATTGGTCTACCATCTGACCTGCTTCACGTATGCTGCCTGTGGGTGCTTGCTGTCCAAGGGAAATGTCTTCGGGATGAGGGATGGACTGGTGTACTGTCGACCAGGGCATTCTGGCCAGGGCAAATATTTGTGTGATGAACTCGAATATTTGTGCTTGGGTCATGGTTGTTCTATGTATTTAAGTATACATTTATCTATATAAGTATGTATATCGTCGTCTAGAACCCATAACCCGAGCCTTTTAGAGCTTAATTTGGGACTAGATCGATTTGTGTGCGGTTGTCTGATGTTTATCTATTTATTTATCTTCTCAGGAATGTTGCAGTCTAAAGTTAAACTGTCATATTATTCAAGGTGCCAAGAAATGGACAGCGAAGGCAACTCCCCCTCCCAGTTCTATGGCGGGGCTAGTCAGAAAGGCAGGCCAAGGAAGAGGAAGCTGGCACAGACTCCGGACGATATGCAACTTCAAACTATGAGGATGGCCAGTACAGCATTAGGTGAGCCTCTTCTGGTAATAGCTAGTTAAGTTGCGCAGTGCGGGCAATAGGCATAAAGAAAATTAGTTATTTTTATATTGTCAATAGATTGAATTTTTTTTGGGAATAAATGTCTATATGGAACTAACTACACTTGAAGTCTCTAAAAGTCAGAAATGACCGTCAAAGTTCAACATTCTTACGGAGTGCTAAAGAAGCTCCATACAAATGACCATAATTGTGGCGTCATTATATGTTATGGGTACCAATATTTGTATCGAGACAATAAGAAATTTGCCATTTTCACAGTGAAAACGTGCGTTTAAGTTCATAGTTGTCACACAATTATTGTTTTGTTAAACAATGAGGATTCTGAAAACAATTTGAAAATTTCTTTTGGATTAAAAATTCATAAATTCTGCGTACTCTTGAACTCACATATTTGAAAATATAAAAAAAATCAATATATGTATTTTTTGTTACATGTGATATTGAATTAATTTAATACATAAATATGCTATAGAACTTTACATCAGTCGTCATCCGTGGGGGTACTTCATTCCCTTCAAGGGCCTTTTGTGACCTATCGAGGGATTTATTTGTGAGACACGGTTATCTACTTGTAGTATTTCAATCGGGCCAAATTTGACATAGCAAATCAGTGGGCAGCACAGTACTGCTACTGTTTAAACGCACTGTTGCTGTTAAGATAGTACTGTTCTGTGCGTTCAAACAGGAGCAGTATAGTTGCCGGCAAACTTTTAGAACAAAAATGGCGGATCTGCGCATGTACATTTGTACGTAAATCGGCTACTGCTCCGTCAAGGTTATGCTCTAAAAGTTTGCCGGCAGTTGTAACTACGCCCACTGTATTTCCTCGAGTGAAATTGGCATTAAATAACAATATCGCAGTATCTGTCAAGTTTTACCCCTGGGTAACTCTATACTCTAAAGTAGAATAATATAAAATACATAGCTCAACATATTATGTATTTATAATATGAAACTTTTTAACCGACTTCAAAAAAAGGAGGGGGTTCTCAGTTCGGTTGTATGTTTTTTTTTTTTTTTTTTAATGTTTGTTATAATAACTATTGACAGTATTCGGAAAAAATATACACGCCGTTACAGTCCGTAAGCTTTTAGATTGCGATTCGGGTTTGGGTGAAAACTGGGAGGTTCTTATCTGAATCGCGTAAGAACGTGCGAGAAAGATATACAAGCGAATCGCATTCTGACAGTTTACACACTGTACATATCACAGCGAATAGCAAAGCAGCGGCGAAAGTGATAATATTTTAACATATATAAATATTAATTTGAATATTTTTTTTGGATTTGATACAATCGCATGCAAAAATATCTATGTGTTAAACATGATAAATAAGATCTCGACATCTATTCATAAACACACCGTTGTTTAGTTTTATAGCTGAATGCATTTCATTCATTCATTCATTCATACATTTCGTACAATATAGATGTAGCACGAGTACAAAACGGTATTTTTCAGTCTTGGCGAAATCACCTATAAATTTAAGTTAGGGGAGACCGAGGGGCTTTGAAACAGATGTCCGTTAGAACAACGTCATTTTCTCGATATCTATGTCCGTTAGCAAGCCGCCACCCGCGGTCTCCTCATTGTGCGTCATTGCGTAGAAGAATGTATAGTTCTAATTCCTTTTCTTAAGCGAATCCCATTAGCTTTGTACCCGATGAACAATACTCATTATCTGTATTGTTAACTGCGGCCACATCGTCATCCTAAGCATCGATACGAACTTCACTGCTCTTTAACTTACGAAGTGACCAACATCTGTGTTATCTTTGTTTAAGACTAAACCTTATTTCGTTTGACTTAAAGACTAATTTAGTGTAAAAGTAATTTGCACTTATAACGCCTTACATTTCGAAGTGGCAGTTGTGGCCACAGTTAACAATACAGATAATGAGTATTGTTCATCGAGTACAAAGCTAATGGGATTCGCTTAAGAAAAGGAATTAGAACTATAAAGTCAACGAATAAAAATAAAAAAACTTAGCTCACAAAGCTATCTTACAAAGACATCGACATACTGAAAGCTATTAGATAACTGGACACACTCATACACAGTCACACACTCACTCAAAAAATCATGCATACACATTTATACTTGATCCCGCTTGCTTAAACACACATATACACTTATATGTAGTAATAAATAGTTAATTTTAAAGCTTATATGTATATGTATATTACTTACTTTATGAATTACTGTACCTATAACTTTGCGCTATGCACACAGTACGACTTAGGGCCGATTGTTCAATCACCAGATAAAACATATCTGTCAGATAAATTTTGGCTGTCTCTTTCCTTTTATATGACGGGAGAAAACGATAGCAATAAGTTTAACTGGCAGATAAATTTATCTGGTGATTGAACAATCGGCTAATTAAAAGAATAGAAATTAAAGAGTGGCAATACTGTAGTGTCGTCACGATAAGTTAGTTAATAAGTGGAAAAACCCAATTTCGAGTAGTTTTTGAAACAAAAATTTTCAATGAAAATTTCAAACTGATGGCTCTGTTCTTAGTTGTAACACTGATAATATGTTACGAAACATGTTTGATCACAGAGAAAAATGTTTAAAACTATTAGCATTTTTGAAGGGATAAAGAGCCTTAAAAAAACTGTACTTTATTTTGAATGAGTCTAAGTATCGATAAAAAACATGTATCAAAGTATCGACAAAAAAGGTACAAAATGTGATCCGAAACGATCCGTTCGCACACTCAATAAAAACTTTTTAAGATAGGGCATTTGGCCAAAGCAAAAACGACTAGGATACAACAGTTAGTTTAGTCTATCTTCACTAATAAATAAAACGTCTGCGCCCTGCAAACATCGAAACCAACTGAAGACGCCACATCCCTAGATGCTTAAAATTTAGCTGAAAGCCTCAAAAAGGAAAATCAAGGCAACCCCGCGTCCCAAATGTCAATTCATCCTGTAATCACTACTAATGAATAGGCGGCGGGCTGAGAGACATACTGTCGTCTCACTCTTACCCTCAGTAGGCCCATTTGGAAGAAGGGACTAGCGGTATTTCGCGGTGTTGGGTTGCCGCTTGGGGTCCGTTTGGGTTATTTTTCATAGCGAAACGTGGAGCGTTTATTGAGGTGTACATATTCAAGTCGCTCGCGCCCTGATTAACCATAGAGACAGTTCGTTATTTAAAATTTGCGTTGTATTTGCTTTTTCAATTTTTCATTGTGTATTAAATTCGTTTTCTTTTATTGCGAGAGCGCAGGATCGTAAAGCGGTTGCGGAGCGTTTGTCTAATTTAATTTGTGTTATTTACTGAGCGAGCGAAGCGTCTCTTTTCAGCTTGGCCGAAAATTCCTTCGTATGTCTGAATTCAGATGTTCCGATGGGCTGTTCTCGCATTTCTCAACCGTTTCCAATTTTACTAGCTTGGTGCTATTATGGTCAGATTTTTTAAAACACATTTCACACTTGGCTGTTCCCATATAACGTATATCTGCACGAGCTATTGAATTTCATTAAAAAAACAAGCAATGACATAGTGGTTTTTCAAGTATCTATAAACGTTTTTAACCTTCTACTTATTTGATTATTTGATACAAATTGAGCCAGTTATATTTTTTCTTATCACGGTGTTGAAGTGTTTAACGATAATAAATCATTACATAAACAGTTACGTACTTACTACGTGCTTTTTTTAAAGAGCTGTGTTTTGACCGACTCTTGCGTTTCGATTCATGTGCTATTTCTGTAAATTGATAGAAATCGATTAAATCCATAAATTGATAACCTGAAGAACGAACAATAAAACAAATTACTATTTTACATTGAAAGCTCCATGAGTCCGATGGCTCGTAGCTCAAAAAAATATTGATTTACACAAAATAAACAAAAATATTTACAGGATCGAAAAAAGTTCGTCGATAAAATCGATTCGATCAACCATTCATAACCTATTATTTCTTTGCTAAATCACTGCAAACATCAACAGAGAAGTGTCAGCTTTTTTAAAAAAAAGCACGTAGTACGTAACTGTTTATGTAATGATTTATTATCGTTAAATACTTCAACACCGTGATACGAAAAAATATAACATGAATTCAATTGTATCAAATAGAAAGTAAAAAACGTTTATAAATACTAGAAAAACCACTATGACATTGCTTATTTTTTTATGAAATTCAATAAGTCGTGCAGATTTACGTTATATGGGTCCTGTGGTTGTGTCAAATGTGTTTAAAAAAACATACTATAGCAAAAATTCTTCGCTGCCAGTTAAATAAAATGCTACCACTAAAACTTATCGATATTTCGATAATTTATGGCAGGGGCGCTTGTCCCACTGTCGCACTTTGTCCCGACCTTATGATTATGAACAATCAAGCTCATAGTGATATTGTCATTGAACTTACCTCTTCGATCGACTTTACCCCGAATTCGAATACGGTCAGCATTCCAAGTAAGTAGCTGACTATTTCTTACTAGGTTATGTCAAATCGCATACTAAAATAGTCAGATATTTTACTGACTGTGCCACTCTTGCACTCTTTCGAAATTAAAAAAAAACCGGTAAAGTGCGAGTCTGACTCGCGCACCGAGCGTTGCGTACAAACACTTATCGCATCTTAACTGGCCGGGTTAAGTTAACACCTGGTATGTATGGCGCCGGATACAAATGAGGTGCAAAGTTAACGCAACCGATGACGTTCGTTGTATGGGAGTTTTTTGTATTTGTCATTATAGCGACAACAGAAATACATCATCTGTGAAAATTTCAACTGTCTCACTATCACGGTTCAAGAGCCCGGTGACAGACGGACAGACAGACAGACAGATAGACGGACGGATAGGAGTCTTAGTAATGGGTCCCGTTTTACAACCTTTAGGTGCTTTAGGTACGGAACCTTAAAAAGTACAGTCACCCAAACTTGCTTACAATTACAGTGAAACCTGGATAACTGGGACTTGAAGGGACCAGCAAATTTTTCTCACTTAAAGAGGTATTCCAGGGTCTCAGATATACAGGTATAGATAATGTCTGTCCCATTTACATAAGGGTTCCATTAATAGAGGTAAAAAAGAGGATATTCCAGTTATAGAGGTGCGATTATTAAATAAAATAGGTAGGTAGGTGGTGTATTTCATAATGATTATACATGAATTATAATCGTTGGCAGAAATAAAAAGGTACCTCATATAAAAAATAACACTTTTTTATACTTAAACAGTACTAAAATACAAATTAAATAAATCTGACATTTTATATTGTCCTTTTTTAGGAAATTTAAATTTAATCTTAGGTAGGTATAATGTTACAAATTTCAACATTGGTGTGCAAAAGAATAGTGCTTTTACTGTCTCGCGTTTTGAAATAAAATGAAGTCCCAGTTAGAGAGGTAATGGATTGACGTTATCGCAGTTATAGAGGTCGAAATCTTTCAATTCAAAGATAACCATTTATTAAAAGTATTTAACTTAAAATTTAGTCTCAATAATAGAGGTTAAATACGCCCGCTGTCTCAGTTATGGAGGTAATTATGAAGACATATACTAATCCCAGTTATAGAGGTCTGTTTTGTCACTAACAGAGGTAATTCAGTGGTAAAGTGTGGGGACAGCAGCATGAGTTCCAGCTATGGAGGTTTCTCACTTATCCAGGTCCCACTTATACAAGTTTCACTGTAAATATTTAACGTGAGTTATGTCATTGCAACGGGGTTATTAAATAATTTCCCCATTAAATCTGATTTTTCTTCATATTGAGTTGCATCATGAGACCATCCCTAGTAAATATAACACGATATGATTTCCCGTGCGACACCCAGTTTTCCCATAAAATGGCCTTCTTATCGTCCCAATCTAAAAACATCGTAAGTGCTTAGGAACGCCAATCAATATAATACATTCATTTTATTACCGCGCTCGTCGCTCCTTCAGCATACGTCGATATCCGATGTAGATATGGCACGTTATTTAAAAGGTCGTAAGTCTCATGGAAATCTCATGAAGATAAGCCGTTTCGTTCTCGGATACTTGTAGGGTTGACTCTTTTAAAAGGTCACATGTCTCATTGAGTACTTACGGAGATAAGACGTTTTCACGGTTGATACTTGTAGTTCGCGTCGTGGCCGAGTGGCGCTGTTGTGACAACAAGGATACTTGAAGTCTTTGTTATTTTTGCTCACCAAGTCACGAATAATTTGGGTAGCAGTGCCTGATAAGGTGGAAGGGTGGAGAGTATTTTAGATGCACTGTTCTTTTATTTTGTCAGCTCATCGCAATGATTTTTATAAATAAATTCTATTAACCTTCCAAAAGTGAAGCACTTAAGAGGCCTTATTCCTTATAAAAAGTTTTTTTTTCATATTATGACAAATATATTGATAATTTGATAAGTGGTGAACGGTGTTGGTCACACATACTGTATATAAGCTAAGCTACTTTTAGTTGACTAGTCAATTTGTAGTGACTGTTTGTTTACCTAAATAAATAAAAAAATAAAAAATCTACCAACTTTTTGAAGTGAATAATACTTTTCCCTGAGTTCTAAGTAGTAACAGCTATTTCATGCTGTCATTGCATGCAGTCGAAAAAAAGTTGAAAATACTAGTTTATTGCGTGATTTTTGTCAATTTTGATTACTTTTTGAAACAAAAATTATCAATGAAAAATTCAAACTCCAGCGTCAAATATATCAATAAATCGCAGTAGAAAGGAGAAATGGCTTGTAAAATGTCACCCTGACTTATCTATGCTTAAATTTATTTGGTAGATAATGCCTCATGGCATTAAGTCCACACCATTGGTATTTTTTTGTAATGTGCAATAAAGTTCAAATAAATAAATGTATGATGACTGTATTAAAATGTTCAATATCCCAACTGTTAAGCCGAAAATATGAATAATATCGTTAAACAGAAAATATGTTGATATTAGTCCGATTTATTAGTTACTCTAGAGACCTTTTGAGTATAATGCTACCAATTTATTTGTGAACAGGCGAAATTAGAAACTAAGACTGTCATGCTGAAATTTCATACGTTTATCAGTGTTTCTGCCTTCGAGTACTGTGTTTGAAGATTGTGGCGAAATCCTTCAGTTCAAAAAAAGTTGGTCACATTATAACGCCGGAGACAGTAGAAGTGTCGGTCAAAAAACAAAACAAGTCTTTACCAAACTGACCTCAAGGTTGGCCATTTTGATATAAATAAATAAATACTAAGGGATAATCTTACACAAATCGACCTAGTCCCAAACAAAGCAATTCTTGTACTATGGGTAGGTACTAGACGACTATATATATAATATAAGTACATATATAGATAACATCCATGACCCAGGAACAAATATTCGAGTTCATCACACAAATATTTGCGCTCGCCGGGATTTGAACCCAGGACCGCTCAGTAGGTACGTAGAGCTACACTAAAAACTGCGCAATAGCGTCGTCTATATGATATTTTTATTCCAACATTGCTTCGCATTATAAACACCTAT
Organism: Apotomis turbidana; assembly: GCA_905147355.2. Taxonomy (NCBI): domain Eukaryota; kingdom Metazoa; phylum Arthropoda; class Insecta; order Lepidoptera; family Tortricidae; genus Apotomis; species Apotomis turbidana. The sequence goes on from LR990280.1 coordinate 5,583,728, forward strand.
GTATCATTCAAACGTCCTATCCGTTACACAGTTACAACGCAAGACCAACAATAAGAAATAATTTCCAACACCCCACTTAAATCACTTGAGCTGTCCAATATATTTAATTATAAATTTAATAATTAGATCGCTACACATCGGTGATTAAAAAAGGCAGCGATGTATGAATGTATAAATTTGGATAGTTTTATGTGGGCCTCGGTCTGTTAGACGGTATCTCTTGATCAAAAATGTACAATTATCAGTACATTTATCATTGTGTTTGTTGTGAGGCGGCAACGTCGCCACCTGTTGGGATCTTTAGGCTCCTTATCCGTTAAAAGATGTTGGTTATAGACATTTTGCTCTATGATTAAACATGTTTCTTAACATATTAGCAATGTTACTAGTTAGAACAGGGCTATTGTGATTTATTGGTATGTATTTGAAACCTACAGTTGCCCGATGGTTGACTAGTAGGGAATGCCCAATGGCATTAAGTCCGCCTTTTGTACGATTTGTTTCTCATTTGTACAATAAAGATTAAATAAATAAATAAAAGTTGATTGAAATGATCAATATATTTGTCATAATATGAAAAAAATTTTTTTTTAAATGTATGAGGCCTCTTAAGTGGTTATAGTGTTTGAAGTAAAATGCTTAGCGAGGTACTGTTTTTATGACATCATCGTAATGACTCAAAAACCGACTTAAATAATGTATACAATTTATGCATTCAGACGTTATTATTGTGTGTTTCTCTCTTTCAAGTCTCATACTGTACTGTATTTACATATGAAATTGGTGTTTCATATGGCAGAAATGAAAATGATTTTTTTTTATGAAACTATTTTTTTATTTAATCAAAGTATGTATTGATTACTTTACTAAAGAAAGTGTGTGAGCGAGAATCAATAAAATCTTTGAAGGCCGTTTGGACAGCCTCGTGAGAATTGATTTTTTTTCCTTGGATGAAGTTGTCCAAATTCCGAAAAAATGGTACTCAGTTGGAGCAAGGTCCGGGGAGTATGGTGGGTGTCGAAGACATTCCAGTCGCAGCTCCCTTAGTTTTGCGGCCGTCAAACGTATGTGGTCGAGCGTTGTCCTGAAGCAGCAGTGGGCTAGATCGATTGACCATTCATGCGGGACCCATTTCTCAAGTTTTTTCACTTTTCCAGTTTATTGCAAGTGAATCAAAATGGTTTTATCGCTCACACAGAAGCCTGCCGCTAACTCTGATGTGGTTTGCGATGGATCTGCTTCCACAATTGCTTTTAATTCTTCGTTGTCAACTTGTGTCTCCGGCCGTCCACGGGGCTTGTTCTGTAGGTCAAAATTTCCAGAACGGATACGTTGAAACCAATAACGTATCGTATTTTCTATTGCAGTAGCTTCCCCATACGCATTGTTAATCCTACGAGCCGTTTCTGCAGCACTGGTGCCGAGGTGAGGTCATATTCGTAAATATACTTAGTGATATATTAAGTCCTCCATATTGTGAACAGAACGATGTGAAAGAAAAACAAATGACGCGATAACAAATAAATTTCGTAATTCGAACACAGAAATACATGGTCTTAAATTTTAAATAAATTTGAATTTGGAATTCCTAGCCGAACGCCACATATTTTGAACGAAAGTTACCAGTTCGCCAAACGCCAATTTCATATGTAAGGACTAAGGAACCTAATATCTGTGTATACCACAGTCTTGTGTGTCTTTTAGAAGGTAAAGCACAATGTTTTACGTTAAATTGATTTTAAACTTAGTAAATACAGGGTGATTCAGGAGTCATGAGCGAGAATAACAGGCCTTATGAGGAGAACCACATTAAGCTACTTTCACTACGGGAAGGGCCAGGAAATCGCGAAAACAATCATCTAATTAAAAATTAATTGATAGTTTATTGATCGCTAACTATCCAAAATGTATGAAGCCATTGATCCCATTCCCATAGTAAAAGTCACTCAGTGTGACTCGTACCATATATTGGCCGTATTATCACTCGCTCACGTCCACGACTCATTAATCACCCTGTATTTTGTGATGACGTTTACTATTGACTGGACTTGTACTGTAAAATGGCAATGACAAGTGAAAGTCGAAAAATTAAATATACCTAAATAACTTTTCACAGGTGCCATTGTCAGAATCGTATATTGCGGTATGGTTACTGAATTAAAATAGATCGTAAAAAGTGGTGTACGAGTATGTATATCAATTGTAGGACCGCCAGCTAAGCAAGCCTTTCCATTAAGCCAAAGTCAAGTAGCTTAATACAAATATTGGAATAGTATTTTTTTGTGTAGTTAAGTTTACAAGAGCCCTTAATTATTAAACATTTTGACAGTTCTCAAATTAGCTTCCCGACACCTGAGCATTACCCGACCACAATACCATTATTAATTTGGAATGACCACTATAAACAACCCTATTCATATCATATCTTTAATCTGTACATTTCCTTATTTTTCAATTTCTCGCGGAGGCGTTCGCTTGCTAATTAGTTAAAAAAAAAGAAAAAAAGACAGCTGATTTGAGTTTAGATCGTATCTGTGGTACGTTTTTAAAATTGGAACGCCGTAAGCGCTGCGTTTTGTTATGGCTGTACGCCGTTTGGTTATTTTAGTGTGTTTAAGTGATGGTTCGATATTTAAAGTTTAACGGTAATGGGCAGCGGGGGTGGGCTAAACGTTTTAAAGTTTTTTGACAAACGGTCCTTTGATGCGATTAGGAACATTTGTTTTTCAATTATGTTGATTATAAATACAAATAATGATGAATGGAGCTTGAAAGTTGTTTTGTACTTGTTTCTGTGTATTTTTAACGTACCTAGTCGTATTTATAGCCTAGCAAGCATCGCTCCGACCTAGGGATAGTGGCGCTACAAACACAGCTTTCATATGGCAATAATGTGCAAACGATTTACAGTGTGCGTATTTGATATAACCGCATACTTTACGGGGGCTTAGTATAGTAGGCACTTATTAATATATTTATCCATAAATTATAAAAAAAAAACGATATTTTTTTTCCTATATAAAATAAATCAGCAATCAATGTACTTGTTTGTTGTTGTTTGTTGACACATAATATCGTGATGTCACAACTGTCACTAGTAATATCTACGCCATACATAGCTGCTCAGAAAGTTTTCAAAAAGTAATTATGCTATGGCAGTTAACGCTAAGTTAATAATTGTTATAAATATCAGATTATAGCACTAAAATCTCCGTCTGGCTACAATATGCGGTTGTATCAAATATACACGCTTTATTTGCATTAGTAAATGTCAATAACTATTTGTCAAGGATTTATCATTAACCATATTCAAAACATTGTTTACCGGAATGCTGCTCAATCCTTCGTTCTTCTTGCGAAATAAATACTGAATCCTATTGAAAAAAACAGGATAGTTTTGGTTTTATTATGCAAAAAAATACTTGAAATTTGCAAATTTTCAGTCTGATTTCCTCTTTGTTTACATCAGTGACATTCACCAACTTTTAACGTCATTTAACAAAAATTTGTCGTTGCCAGTAAAATAAATTAGTACCACAAAAATCCGCAATATTGCGTGTTGGATAACCTCCTATGGGACCATAATAGCTAAGCGATAAGCTTGTACGCATCGTGGTTATCCACGAACGATTATTTCATGAGCGCCGCAAGGGATGCATTAAATTGCTAGCTCTCTTACCCGTTTGCCTTCTCGCGTGGTTACGGCATTCGCTAAGATCAAAAGCGTAAAAAAAAGTGCTATTTATTAGGTTATGGGCCCTGGTCCTGTGTCTGGGAACGAGCTACTTTCTATTCCATTGGGTTGCTTCCGTCGGAACTGTAGTCATTAAAGCCGGAGCAAAAACCGATCGTCGACCGCATTTGCCGGGGCGGGATGAGATGGATGTGGTTGCATGGTCGGGGCGCTTAACAACCTTCCGTAGTAGATAAGGAGATGAAATCGTCGGCTAAATTCGCAAACCTCAGACTCCTTTTTTTAACACACTCTTATTAGCTTACTTGTAACTTTTGTAACAAACTATTCATTTAAATAAAACAATTAAAACGGATTATATCGCGTATATTATAATTATTTGAGAAAGTGGTTTGGGAAAATCGCCGAAACGTCAGGGAGGCGCACATATTTAATATACGCGATATAATCCGTTTATAGTAGTTTTATGCGTCTGTACATAATGAAGGGTATGAAATACGAGTGTGGGCTTATGACACGAGCCGAAGGCGAGTTTCATAATAAAATCATACGAGTGTTTAATGCCTAATTATGTACAGTTACATACACAATTTTATCTACCCACATATCATAAGCCTCCATGATGCATTCAGGAGCCGCACATTATGACCGACGTAAAAATAGACTGTTTTTTAGAACTAATTTCGTATATCATATCCGATATCAGGAGGCGTCGCTGAAATATGTATATTATCTTGAGCACTCATTTTATGGTTCAATTTCAACAAATCGAACAATTATATGCAACAAAACAAATTTTAACCGGTAATGGCGGTAATTAAGTTTTCTGGCAGCTGACATAGTTTTTTTTTTAATTCATAGACAAACTAGAGTCGGCCCCAACTATCATATCGCTCGATATCTTACGTGCGCCATTTGTAAAATTTGATTGCAAATTGACCATTCATTTCGAACTAAACGTCCTCTCTACTGATACTAGTAGAATAGAGTCAAATCATTTGTTTTATGAATGATATAATACTATCGAAATCGATGTTATTATTTACCATTTTTTTTTTACCGGAATGCTGCACTGAAAGTGCGCAATATGGCGTGGATTATAAAACCCCTTGCAGGGCTATTAAGTAGTATAGATTATTACTGCCATCGCGAAAAAACGTAACCAACACGGACCCTCATCTTCAGTCATGACTAACCATTCTGATCTTTTCAGAAATCCTCCACCGTGGCGACCTATCTTCCTCCATGGAGTCCCTGGCCTATGACTCCTCAGTCGCATCCCCTGGCTCCGTGTCCAGCCATACGCAGCGGACGAAGAGAATGAGGACCAGCTTCAAACACCACCAGCTGAGGACCATGAAGTCATATTTCGCGGTCAACCAGAACCCTGATGCGAAGGATTTGAAGCAATTGGCGCAGAAAACGGGGTTGTCCAAAAGAGTTCTGCAGGTGGGTAGCTTTTTAGGGTTCCGTACCCAAAGGGACCCACTCACTTGCTTCGAAATTCGAGTTGAACTCTTAATCCAATGAGTAACTAATCGTCCTTGGAACAAAATTTGGAATGTAAATTATAGTAAATTTAATTCTCTACAACATTGCCCGAGCTCTTTTCTAGCTAAAATGGTCCTAAACAAAGATATAAGCCAGAAGTTTGACACATTACTGGAAATTGCGAATTTTTACTTTTTTGATGTGCATATCTCCGTAACTATCTGTCCTTGAAACAAAATTGAAAATGTTAGTTATAGTAGGTAAATTTAATTGTCTAGAACATTGTCTAAGTTTTTTTCTACCTAAAATTATCCTAAATGAAGGTATTAAGCAAAAATCTGAAGCAAGTGCCGGTTTTTTCAAAATGGCGGGGGGCTCGGAGGGAGGGGAATTGTGCATTTTGCATTTTAAACACTCACTAACCATCTTAGACAAAATATCAAAAATTCAAAACTGCCGGACCGTTTGTAAGGTCACCCATAGTACTTCAGTCTATATCACCGAACTATCTTTTTTACAATAAAATAAGAGCGCTAACATGTAGCTGTAGTTACAAAAAGCAATTGAGTGGTAACATAAGCCTCCACTGCCTGTCTGTCTGTCCGTCTGTCACCAGGCATTTTCTCAGATGTATTTCTGTTGCCGCTATAACAACAAATACTAAAACAGAACAAAAAAATATAAAGGCTACCATGCAAAAAACGTGATTGGTTGCGTTAAATTTGCACCTCCTTTGCATGTTACATACCTACCAGGTGCAAACTTAGGGTTGTTTCACACGTACCACAACCACACCACGTCGCAGCGTTAAAATGCGGTCAAGCAGTGGTTACGTGTGAATTGTACTATTTATTAAACATACAAAATATGCGCCCGACCACGTGTTGTGGTTGTGGTGTGGTTGTGGTTGTCGGTGGTTACGTGTGAATTGTACTATTTATTAAATATACAAAATATGCGCCCGACCACGTGTTGTGGTTGTGGTGTGGTTGTGGTTGTCGTGTGGTTGTAGTACGTGCGAAACAACCCTTAACTTTACTAGGCTAGTTAAGATGGGAAGTATTTGTACGGAACCCTCGGTGCAGTGCTTATCTGTAGTTCTTTTTTCTTGCACCATTTTTGAGATAAGCACTATATTTGTCTCAGTCGGAAAGGCAATTACTGGCTTCATATTAAAATTAACGGACTAACAAGGTCGTCTAACTTTTTTCTAGGAATGGGAATAAAAAATGACATTTTAGTGACAAGCTTTTATAGCTGACTGTACTTTTCTTTATATATCCATCGATTCTAAAGAGCCCAAACTTGGTAGGATTGCTTTTTCTATTATAGAGTTCCTATGGCCACCTTCCGGCTCCATTATCAAATCAGCCCCATGGTACCATATTAATGTATTGTCATCAAAGTTATGTAATTATGCAAAATTTCAGCTCAATCGGTTGACAATATCTACTTCAAAATTGAGTTGCAAGATTCCACCCGAACAAACATACTTATATACATAGTTTACATACATACATATAATGCAAGTTAAATAAAAGCTTGTAAAAAAAGTATTCAAGCTTTTTGATGAAATTTCATCCATTCTCTAATTGATTTCGTTTCTTATACAAACTATAAACGTCTAAGTTGAATCTCTGTTTCATAGAATTAATCTATATATTATTGTGCCAAAATACAATTAAAAGAAAATTAAACACTAGATAAAAAAGTAAAAATTGTTTCCCGTACCGGGAATCGAACCCGAGCCTCCTGGGTGAAAGCCAGGTATCCTAGCCACTAGACCATACGGGATGCTGCTATAGCTGGCGAAAGTAAGATTCAATACCTATCTATGTATAATATATTTTACTACATAATGAAGTTCATTAATTTTTACGACATATAAAAAGTCGAACACAATTTTTAACCGACTTCAAAATAGGAAATGATAATACGTTCATCGATCGACGTGTTTGTTTGTTTTTTTTTTATGTTGGTGTCTGTCAGTACTTACAAAAGTGAATTTGGTCCCATTTTTGGCATTGTCATCCCATCAGTTGTAAACCAAGGAAACCTTACCTATGGTTATTTCAGTATTTTTTTAGTAACTCGCTCGAATGCTATTGAACCAGCACCTAATTCTCTAGCATTATTATATACCTACTGCTGCTGTAGGTATCAATCAATACTCCATGTATTCTTTGAAAATGACTCATGAACTAATGCCATCTAGTGATATATATTTTCTAGTTTCCTACCTTGCTACAATAAACATTATTTCTCAGGTCTGGTTCCAAAACGCCCGAGCAAAATGGCGTCGCAACATCATGCGCCAAGAAACCAACGGCAACGGGAACCCTGGACACTCCGGTATCCAAGGTCCACCTTCTCTCATGATGACGGAGTCGCTGCAGAACCTGGAAGAGCTCAGGGTCCACACACCGCACCACCCTATGACGTTCAACGACATGTACTGACAGAACGATTGTTTGGATACTGAAGGGTATCAGAATTCGGGTTTACTTTGCCCGGATTCGGTCACATAAAATTAGTATGGAGTTAAGTAAAAATCGGTGGGCAATGTTGAGCGGTGTGAAAGCGGTGTCGAAGGGATACCAAACTACATATATATTAATTTTGGCCTATGTAGCTTGTATATTATATATTATTATATTATATGGTGTATTTAGTTCTGGTGAAGCAATTCAAATATTATCTTTCTGGTTGTAGGTACCCATATTGCTATGTTGATTTACTTGTAATTTTTTTTAATAAATCAGACATTCCTTATATACGTTTTAGTTAATTTGTTTTCATATATGTAGAAGGTAAATCCCATATCTGTTTCCTTAATGTAAGTACAATATTTAAATGTGTGACGACATATTTTACATTCCTGAGTTATTGTCTATTTCATTATTATGATACGACGAGGAACTGGAAAAAAACACAAATAACTGTAGCTTAAAAAAATAAAATAATTAACATGTTTTTGCATGTACAGGCATCTCACCAACTTGGTAATATTTAAGATATACAGAATAATCTGCTTTTTGTTTTCTTGGATTGAGTGTTGTTGCTTTCTATAATCAAATAGGTACTCAAGATTTTTAAAAACGTCATTGATTCCCCATTCTGATTTGAATATTAATAACATTAAGTACTGGCAGCTTTGCCAAATACCTGTCATTAAAACCAAAATCAGCAACTAAAAACATATTAAATGCTTATACTACTTGTATGATTAAAGTATTGGGATTTATATATTTTTTTTTTTTAACGGAACTGTAATTTAACTTTTAGTAGACTTTGTATGTAATTTGTATTATTTACAGCCTTTTTTGTTCCTGTAGAAATAATAGTAATTGCAGTTATTTTACAATAATATATTCCTGACATATTTACTAGACATATTATATTGATTATTCTGTAAATAAGTGATACTAGTCATGTTACACAACCACATACTAGACCAGCTGATATAAAATCTGCCTAGATACTCGTATTTAAACTAGATTTTAAGATGCCCTAGAATACTTGTATAAAATAATGTAGTACAGACATATTTAATTAATTTGTGTGTTGGGTTTAACTTGCACGTTATTTTCATGTTATTATAAAAGTATATCTCATTCACATATCATAAGTGTAACATTTACTTTTCCTACAGAAATTAAGAGATTTTTTGTTACGCTAAAGTCGGGTCAGAAAAAGATTGCAAAATAAGACACAAATAATAAACAAAGCATGGTCACTAATGCCTACCGTAAAACCGCCCAAATTTGCCCTTGTGGGTTGCCCATTCTCAAAACTTACTTGGTCAGTTAGGCAAATCAACCCGCTAGGGCAATGTTGGCCAGATTCACGGTATATAAGTAGTTAGTTATATTTCTTATCCACAACTCATTTCATTTTTTGTAACGCAGATTACTTCGAAAACGAAGTAGTATTTTTGGGATCGTGTATGCATGGAAATTTGCTTTAACTCTAGGGATATAATATGAAGCCTATTGCCGCGTGTTGTATTAGGATTTCCAATTACAAATTAATTGGTATTGCTACTAACATTTGATAATGGATTAAAAAACCGTTTTCATATAAAAATACGTGTATTTAATAGGTATGCGCAATAAGAAATATGTGTTGGAAAAATTAAGTAAAAATACATTAGATACTGAATATCATTCAATAAAACTGTGGATGTATTTTTTACCAGCGTTGATTACTGACTCGTGTGAACAGGATTCTTACCAAATCTGATATACTTACCACAAAAAAAAAATTTACAAGTCATGTACCTAGTGTTACACTGAATTATTAAACATAAAATATGTAAGGTTTAAAATGAATTTATAATTGTAGACATAGCATAGTAAACTAGATCATCCTAATTCAATAAACGTGTATATATATTTAAATCTACCCTTAAGTATCGCATAAAGACAGTCAGTAGTAATTTATGTGGTCGACTGTATATCCAGCTATTGATATGAATACATTTCATATAAACCTTTGAATCTCAAAAAGGAGGTTCCTAAACCAGCTGTAAGGTACTTTTGATATATTTGTGTGTTACACTTTATTTATGACTATTGTTGGGTACATTTTTGGAGTGGTTTAAGTTTCAAGATAAACAAAGAAACTAATCTTATTAAGAAAAATATGTAATATTAATTTTGTTTCGTTAACAGGTTAAAGTCAGTTGTTATATACTTTTTTAGCTGTTATTACTAATTTTTTCATGGTACTACCTATACATTAAATTAATTATTATTAGACTGAACCCCACGATTTCTGAAATTAGGAATGCATTCTGTATCGGAAGACAATTTATGGGTACTCAAAAACGAAAGCCTTTCTAAACTACCTGTTTAATATAGTTTTTTTAACTAGATATATAGTAGAATGTGTCTGGGCAAAGTTGGAGGCATTTGGCTAAATTGGGCAAAATTTTCTGAAAAATTTGTAAAACGTCTTTTGATATAGTGCGATATATTTGCATTCATACCATTGTAAGGATACATGTTTAGATTGTAGTCATAGTATTACGAAAACATATTTATACAGGAAAATTTAATATATTGATGCAAAAAAGAACTTTGTTTCAATAGCAGTCGTTCTTCAGTTGTTTTTAAAAATAAAGTCAGATTACTAATAATAATAATCTTTGTGAGGAAAAATTTGTCACTTTATAAAAAATCCTTGTTTCCGAAAAAACCCAAGTCATTGGTGTCAAATGCATGCTTCCTTACATTCTACCCATGTCCGATGATCCTGTATCTTATATACATATTAACGAGTCAAAGAAAATTAAAGATATACATAAATATTTTTTTTATTTTGATAATTTGACGAAATGAGTTTCGATATAATGGACCAACGACCAGGTTAGGATTAGGGGCACAAGTTGGAGGAGGGCGGCGCTAGACCGGTCGTTGTGGAGAACTTTGGGGGAGGCCTTTGTCCAGCAGTGGGCTGATATGATGATAGGGCCTTATCACACTGGCGATTTGCGAGCGAGTTTTTTATACAAATGAGCGTGTTCACCTTCATACAAAATTCGCTCGCAAAATTAGAATGTATTGACTTACATTATGACAAATGTATGGATAATTTGAACCAATTTTTTAAAGTGAATAATACTTTTCCGTGACTTCTAGATAGTAGCATTGCTATTTCGTGCTCTCATTGCGTGCAAGACTGCAATATAAGTTGCATAAAAGCAATTTCGAGCATGAATTTTGTCAAATAATGACACAAAGATAAATTAAGAAATAAAAATTGAATGCGATCCACTACAATCTAAGCCTGCTTAGATTAAGCCTGCTTATCTTATTTATCGATTCTATTTTGTTATGTCGACCTATATCTACGACCGAATAACAAAGCCGCCGCCAAAGTTTAGGTGAATATCAATCCGAATTTCCGAACACTGGAGAAAACTATGGTCAAATGTTATGTATAAATCACTATAATCTATTCAATAAAGTGGATACAATACAAATAAGTACAATAAATTGTCATAAAAAAATGTAATTCAGTCGATGTGTGGGAGGGCAGCACCGTCGTCGAATCCCAGCCCTTTCACTAATGGCTTGAACCTGTAACGTGTGCCACGAATGCACACGCTAGTTGCACGTATGTCAAATATTTCAGTCCTCAGGCTGAAGCCGTTTGTATTTTAAATTATTTCCCACTATCACGTATTCTCGTGAATCATCACGTTGGTTCATTATGTTTTGTGTTGTCATAAAAAATACTTTTTGCTCACCTTGAAAGTTTCTAATGAATAAATCGCGAATTTCACAGTAGCGAAACTTGCTTATTAAAATATCGAGCGAGATATCCGGGCTGGTATGTTAACGAGATGATTCTATTCGGATTTCGGACTAGCTTACCCCAGTCAATGACGACGTTTCATTAAAGTATACTTTAATGAAACGTCGTCATTGACTGGGGTAAGAGGTAACTCGTTTTTATTCTTACTTGGACATATTTATGCAAACTGGTAGGTACGTTTAATAACTTGACTGTACTTCGTTCCAGTAAAATAAGTTCATCACTATCTTAAAAGCCGATAGAGGTCACTGCTAGACAAAGGCTGGGGGAGCCACAGTTCTTCACAACGATCGGTCGCAAATAAATAAATAAGAACCACAAAAATCGGCAATATGACGAGGCCGAAAAGCAACTAATGGGGCTTATCGATGACGTGTACTAAGATCATGTGACATAATCACCTTTTTTACTTGTTTATTCCAGTTATCCAAATCCGACATATCAGCAAAATCTGCGATTCCTAATATAATATAATATCCCAAATAAATCAACCGCGACATGATTTAAATATTTATCTAAACAAAGGCCGGTAGGTTTTGAGGAAGGCCAATTAGCGAAAATCTGGAGCCCGTATTGTATGCTTTGACAGTTTTCTGCAACTTAGGAATTTTGATTAAGGATGTTACTGTGTGTAGAGAAGGTCGTAAGTACCTACATTTAAAATATGAAGCTTTAATCCCCTTTTTATTCACTGTGTTATTGTATGGAATATTATATTATTTAATGATGGTGGTAAAATTTTGCACAAATTGTACTTGATTATCTATTTATAACCAATATTATCAAATCATCTATACTTTCGAATGTATAAACTTAGAGCATTTTAATAATGCGGTTGACTTAAGCGCCATCTAGTTAAAATTACTTAAAGCATCTCGTCGTTACTATTTCGTCACGTTCGTTTCAAATTAAAGCTTGCAATACAAAATACAAACTCAGTATCGTATTTATTACGAAGTTAGTTTACTTTTAATATTATTTTGGATTGAAAAGAGCTTGATATGATTATGGCGCCATCTAGTATGACCTGCTTGAACCTCGACGACTTTGAGTATGAGATAGCGTTAGCATTCGCTTTAAGCTCGTAGTATTTACCCCTGTTGAATATACAAATACAAATACTATAATATAGTTTTAATTATTTTTGGTACCTAAGCTTAACAAACGAGAGGTGTCATATTATATTTTTCAGGAGTTTGTTTTTGTATCATTGGACAAAATTGTGACAGAATGGTCTGAAAATCTTTACATACTAAGAGTACTATTTAATGATGATAGGTGGCGCTGAAATAAATCACAGAGACCAAGTAAAGTACATTATAATATTATAATTTTACGAATATAAAAATAAAAACAAAATAATTATTTAGTATTTACAAGACATTGTTGGTACAAGGCTGTTGTATGTAGTTGAGACAAAATCCTCTGTTGCCCATATCTAGAGGTGCCTCTACGTTGTCTGTATGGAACCAGAGCCTAAACGGCTTTACTGTACCTGGAAATATAAATTTAAATGTATTGGAATCAGATAAATATATCACACAGCAAAAGATCTTAGCAGCACCCCTGCGCAGTCGGAAAAATTATCACCTCGTTTAGGTTACCGTATTGATGCCCGGCCAAGGTGGGCAAAAACATTTACATCCTTATTATTATTTTTTACTACAGAAAACTTGTTTGTTTTTGGAATTATAATTTAAGCGTATGTGAGGGTTATACGTGTAAAGATAAAAAAAACATCCAATTCCCATTGTAATAAATAAATTTCAAAATCTATATAGGGGTTTCCTTATCATTAAGTTTGCGGTTTAAATGCACTTATGAGTGGGTAATTAATCATCATCATCATCATTTCAGCCACAGGACGTCCACTGCTGAGCATAGGCCTCCCCCAGTGTGGGTCAATGTCAGTTCAAAAAACAAAAGTTGTCTGTTCGGTGGCCAATAGTTAACAGCGTATGTGCATAGAAGTTATGTTTTTTAACACGCAAGCCCATAGAAAAGGAAACGTCGTTTATGCTTATATAATTTTGATTGGAAAACTAGGCCTAAAGTCCTTAACTTTGTACGTGTCCACCGAAAAGACGCGAACCTAAATCTGACAATGACCCGAGTATGAATTATATAATTGAATGTTAATATCGGCTCCATAGGTCTCTAAAAGTCCTACCGATAGCAGAAGTCCGGTGCCTAGTTATAAGCACAATGGAGTAATAAATAGCCAGTCGTTGGCACAGTTGTTTGGTCCCAAGCCGGAACCAACCATGGAACTCGTTAAATTATCGAATTATCTATATCTACATATACTACCTATTATAAAATTCTAGATTTATATTGAAAATCAGTTTTCTATGAAGAGGGCTCATGGTTTCAGAAAAAAAATTAATAGCTTGATGCAGGATCGTCATTTGTTTTGTATGGGCGCGCGGCGCTATGTCAGCCTGGCGCCATCTGTTTTCATAATTTCATTTGAACTCGCAACACGCCGAAACGGCTGGACAAATGTTAACCAATTTTGGTACAGGGATAGGTGGACATCCAAAGATGGTTATAGGATATCTAAAATTACGCGTACGAAGTTGCATTAGTTATATTATACATTACTTACTCATGACAGTAGACGCCTGCATGGACAATTCAGAGGAGAAGGTCCCGCCACAGATGCGATCAGTGCAGAGCGCCTGCGCGGGTTGGACCCTTCCCACGTTGTACGCACAAGGCACTAGAAGCCAGTCGTTGGCACAGCTGTTCGGACTCACACCAGAGCCCACCATAGCGTTGACTGGGTTGGAGCTTATACCAGAGATCGTGAAGGCACGGGAGCGGTTGTTTACTGAAATCAGATTCAGATTTCCTTATTTTTTATAGTCTAACAGTTTACAAAATCGAAAATATGATAACATATTGAGATCGTCATCAAATGAAACAAAGAAATAGTGTATGAGATCTATCAGGTTACAAAATAGAAAATATGTATTAGATCAGGTTACAAAATAGAAAATAGGTTAACATATTGAGATCGTTATCAAATCAAAAAGAAATAGTACATGAGATCCATCAACACGTACATAACTTTGACACGCGACTCTTTGTCGAGCGACAAATACTACCTGTCACTTTTATTTCAATGACGTGTGAGCGGGACAGGTGTCGCTGAGTCACGTGACAGGGGAAGCCGCGGCAGGATATTTTGGGACCGCTGAATATAGTAAAATGAGACTTTATAATTCAATGGAAAAACTAAAATGAAATTAAAATGAAAAGTGCAGAAAAGTGTAATTTTCCCAACTAATTTTAGTCCTACCTGTATCAGGGCACACTGAGTATTGTATTCCACAGAAATTCCTCTCCATCCTGATGCAGATGCCGTAGTCCTGGTTGCTCAGCTGTAGACCAGAAGCCGGGTCGTAGTTGAACGACTTCAGCTGTCCCGACACCCCGGTGTAGTATTGAAGGCAACCTTCGTCCGCTAAAACAGGGGGGGGTATTCGACCAATTTTAGAGATATAATGGAGATCTCTCCTTTGCATCGCCATCCGTCACTTTTGACGTGTGCCTACATGACAAATGGCGATATCCCTAGAACATCGCAACTTCGTCAATTCAGACGCGCAAAATTTTCGCTTTCTTTGTATGTGACGGCATAAATAACAGGCGCATACTTTAAATTGACCGCGTAGTACGTGAAATTAGTCCGTTACGTTTCGTTCAAAACAGAAATTTATATACATGAATAACATTTTTGACAATATTAAAATACTCAAACGGGTTTACTCACGTCGTAGAAGTCGAATAACGCTCGACATGTTTCGAATCGGTACGCGATTCATCATCAGGAGAGACGATCAGTCGCGGCGGCGGCCAAGCGAACACGAAGTTTGAGTATTTTAATATGTCTGAGACACACGATAGTTTTCTATTTTTGACAATCATTATCGCCTTCGTATTTCCAAGATTGAGATGAGATATGTCATTTTTAAGCTCATCGCATTTAAATGACAGTTCAATGGCAATATAACTGTTATCTAATGGAGATTTGACGTTTGGCGATATCTCAAACGGCATTCTCGAATTGGGCCCCAGTTCAATTATAAACCATTAATACAAATATCAAAACCTTAAGAAAAATTGAAAAAGGAGTCACCTGGTGGAAGAGACGCCATGTTTGAATGAACGGAGTTAGGGGTTATGTTCAGTTTGAGTAGCATTTTCTACACTCATTGAATGAGGGCCTCATGATGACCAGCTATTGGTGATCGGGCGTTTTCAATTTTTAATTTAGGTTATTTTATCGCTTTGCCGATAACCCTACAACTCATTAACTATCAGGTAGTGGACATTAAGAAACTGATCTTTGATACCTTTATAAATAGTGCTGCATGGTATCTGAGTGACTTTGACCTTCCACATCCTGGCGAAGGCAGCGCCGCTGGTGACAAAAGTCAATTTGACAGGATTCGTAGAACCGATACCGGCATCGATGTACACTGAAAGAAAATACAGTTTAAGAAGTACGCAAAACGAAACAGAAGACAATTCGAATTTCAAAACGTTATAGAAGGACGCTGAATACTTAATGTAATTCCATCTTAGGATATATACGCCTAGAACGATAGTCTTCCTTCACACAACAAAATTGGGAAGGATGAAGCCGGTTTTGGTTTTATGTGTGCCTTTCTACGAACCAATCATAAAGACGTTTTGCTTGTGACAGATGCGTACACGGACAAAACAGAGCCTGTGACAGGCCGTGGCTCACTTAAAGCGGCTTCATTTTTATTCAAGCGCTTATACTAGGTTTCTTGGTGTATTTATTTAAGTATAAACTTTTACAACTCACGAAATGTTTGTCTTTATATAAGAGTTAGTAACTGTATAACTCATAGAAAAAAAAAACTGCAGTAGATAAAAAAGATAATGTAGGTACTCAACTGTGACTGCCCTGGTTAACACCACAGATAGCTGGCACAGGATTGCCACCTGACACTATGAATTGATCCTGGTTACACACGTTGTTCACTGGCTCAGGGCCAGCTATTGTGAAACGGTTGAAATCCAATCTGAAAACCATCCGAACAATGAACAAAAGAAGCCAGCCAAAAAGTTCCTCTTTATTTTCTCAAACATGCAATAAAATTTGTTCATAACGTGCGTTAAGTATTTGGGGCATATGGTGACAGCCGATCTCAAAGATGACGCCGATATTGAGCGCGAGCGCAGGGCGCTTTCCGTTAGAGCTAATATGATAGCCCGCAGGTTTGCTCATTGTTCTGTCGAAGAAAAAATTACTCTCTTCAGAGCCTACTGCACCACTTTTTATACAAGCAGCCTGTGGGCTGATTATACTCATAGACGATACATCGCTCTGCGCGTTCAATATAATAACGATTTCAGAGTGTTGACGGGGCTGCCTAGATTTTGTAGTGCGTCGGGGATGTTCGGGGAGGCGCGCGTGGATTGCTTCTAATGCTTCTATACCACTACGCGCAAGCGATCTACGTCCATAGTGCGCAGAGTGAGGAACAGCCCCAACAGCATTCTGAAAATGATAGCGGACAGGCTAGATTTCCTGTAGGTATATAAATAAGTGTTGCATGATTCATGTAATTAGAAATAGATAGATAGGTAATAATTACTAACACTAGTGTTTGTAAATTTTATTGTTACTAACAAAATGATCCATGTTGGTCGAAATAAAGTATATTATTATTATTCCTTTATTTATTTCGTATCTTAGGTTAGGTTCCTACAGTAAATGTATATAAAAAGTAAAATACAATAAAGAAATTACAAAATATATAAACACATTATAAAAAACCTAACCTAGGGTGCCGCCGGCAGCGGGGCAGGGCCCAGGCTACCGGTGGTTAGGGCTGCAGAGAGAGGAACCTCCTGACAATTATTATTATTATTATAACAGGCTTCAAAGTATCACGTTTCGGGCGGAACATGTCGAGAGAACTGTATAGGAATTTCATACAAAAATGAAGGCCCAGGCCGGGAAGTAATTTTTTTTAATATGGCTTCTGTTCGTCGTTCATGAACAGGCTAAACAGCTGAATTGTATTGTTTTTGAGTGGAGCATTAATTTATTTCATTGAATATGTTTGAGAAAAATACATGCCTTATCCGTGAAAAGGGCTTGCCGGCTTCTTATCACTATCCGGCCTCCCGACGGTCAGCCGTCTATACCTACTCACCCGACAAGCCCTTCTTTCCCGGCGTCTGCAGTAATGTACTATTACGGGTGTTCATTTTTCTCCCTCTTATATGAGGTATTTAGAAATTCTATTAGACAGAAATGAAGACCAAATACCAAACTACTTACATTGAGTTTAATTTTTACGGAGATTGCACGAAGAGGAATCACTTGAAAACTCTTTGAAAATAGAGAAATTTGCCGGGTAAACCCTTCTTTAAAGGGTTACCCAGTTATGCATAAGTTAGAAATGACGATGATGACTCTGTACCTTATTTGGCACACATCTGGATGTGACTTGACGACCGTGAGCTCACAGGAGCCTGTGCCGTCGTATGATGAGGGATATCCGCTGTTTACGAAGTAAGTCCCGTTTTCTGATGTGCTGCTCCCACATGAAGTCATGACTGCAACAATAAGGTTGGTTTGAAGCGTGGAATAAGAAAACAAGGTAAACATTCTGGCTAATGACTCTTTCTATTCTATGTCACTAATCAGTTGCCGCTATTATCTATCTATCTATCAGCCACAGAAGACGTCTACTGCTGAGCATAAGCTTCCCCCATGACTCGCCACAAAGTACGATTCCGTGCAGACTGCATCCACTGATTCCCCGCTACCCTCACGAGGTCATCCATCCATCTAGTCGCTTTTCTATACGTGGTCGCCACTATAGGCCTTTGCTGCCCCAACGGCCGTCCTTTCTCCGGGCTACACGGCCTGCCCATTGCCGCTTCAACCGTGCAATACAGTGAACAATGTCAGTTACCTTGGTTCTTTTGCGAATATCCTCATTTCTTCTATCGCGCAAAGAAACTCCGAGCATAGCCCTTTCCACTGCACGTTGCGTGACTCTTAGCCGCATTATGACTCCCATTGTGAACGATCATGTCTCAGTTAAGTAAGTCATCAGTGGCAACACGCACTGTTCGAAGACATTCGTCTTTAGGCACTGGGGAATTTTCGACGAGAATGTGATGGGTGGGTAGTAGTATAAAAATAAAAATAAATTAATAAACTCACATATTACAGCAGCGCAGTACCCGTTTGCCGAGCCGCCGCGCGCGCTACACTCGCGGGCAGCTAAACATGTCCCGTTGTCTTCTGATGCGCCCGCGCATCCACTATATACACTGATATTCGACTTACACAACTAATAGCGTTATTTATGGCCTCATGTGTAGTACATCAGCAGTACAACGCAACGATAAGATTCGAGTTGTATTTGATGGCTTATGTAAGAAATGATGAAAAAAAATTGTGGATGTCAACCGATTCTATTTTTTATTGGGAACTAATGTTTATATGAGACTAACTACATTTAGACTGCTCTAAAAGCACCATCAAAGATTGAACATCAAAGTTCAACATTCCTGCCACCTAATCGTGACATTCGTGACGTCATTATGTATGTTATTCGGTACCTATTTACCATAATATTTGTATGGAGGCAATAAGTAATTTGCCTTTTCACCGTGAAAAATGGTTATTAAGTGGTATTCCCTTGATTTGTCTAATTTTTTTTTATCTAATTTCAGTTTGTCTAACAACTTTTACCATAATGAACATTTTATCTAAAGTCATTATGTATAATATCATTTCTCATAATTATTATTTTGTCGAAACTCGTTTTGCCTAAATGATCATTTTCATAACTCTTGTTTTGTCGAATATTATTTTATCTAAAACTCACTTTGTCGATTCTTATTTTAACTAATCATTACATAGCCGAATAACGTTTTAACTAAAAAGTTTTTGTCTAATTCTGAATTATCATAATATTTACCTTGTCGATTTTTATTATGTATTGATTAGACATAGCTGAAAATTAGGCAAAACGAAATTAGGCAAATTTAGCAGTTAGTTAGGCTAAACACCGAAAACTGTAGGTTAGGTTAGGTTTGTTTTATGACCATGGATAGCGGAGCGAGCGAAGCGAGTGGAGCGTCAGAATGCTTGCTTGCATGGAAGTATATTAAAATTTAGCAGTTAGTAGGTTAGGCTAAACACCGAAAACTGTAGGTTAGGTTAGGTTTGTTTTATGACCATGGATAGCGGAGCGAGCGAAGCGAGCGGAGCGTCAGAAGACGCAATAATTAAATTAGACGAAATAAGATTATGTAAAAAAGTATTATACGAAACGAATATTAGTCTAAACAAAAATTCGGCAAAACGAAATTAGGCCAAAAATTGATAGGCAAAATATGTTTATACGAATTAAAAATTAGGCCAAATAAAATATGACGAAATAAGATTATGTGAAATGAGTATTATACGAAACGACTTTCACTCAAATGAAAATTAGGCAAAGTGAATAGTTATGCTAAATAATATTAGTTTAAATGAAATTAGGCAAACTGAAATTAGGCAAAAAGTTGTTAGGCAAAACAAGGTACAACCTTATTAAGTTTATGGTTGTCATACAATTATTATTTTGTTAAGTTATGAGGATTCTGAACACTAATTCAAATTTCTTTTAGAAACATTTTTTTTTTATATCGTTTATATTTGTTTAATGACATATGGAGCTAATTTTATTATTATTTTATCAATCACATTAGTAAAGTAGCTAACAAATTATGATATAATCTTGATCCATGGATATAATGAATGTGTCACGGTGTTTGGCACAATAAATTATTACTGTTGTCGAAACCATTAAAAAAAAAAACTAATTTTATTATAAACTCACATATACAGCAGAGTCCGAACCCGTTGGCGCAGTACCCGTTCGCCGAGCCGCCGCGCGCGCTACACTCGCGGGCAGCTAAACATGTCCCGTTGTCTCCTGATGCGCCCGCGCAACCGCCGTTTGGGAATGTCACCACCGTAAACACGTTCAGAACTGCCAACATTCGAAATGATTTACGGTGGACGTAAAAAAACTGTCACATAATGAGAGGTCTTAAAACATTAGTGTGGGTTTCATAATAGGATCATACGACTGTTTTAATACGTGATATCACAGAATAGATAATAGTACAAGTACAGAAGGCACACTACTTTGATCTTTACAAAAGCCGCTTTTTTTAGCCGAAAAAATATGATTTATGGCCCTTCTAAAGTCGTCGTCCCCAGCGCAAGCCAAACGGAACGTTAAAGCTGCGTGCCAACGGTGAAAATGAATTGGCTCGCTTGCCGCGTCGCCGAGAGCGAGGGCTGTCAACGACTAAAAATAAAAATGTATTTCCCATTTATTTCTTGCATTCAATATAGAGAGTAATATGTTTATATTCTTCATACATTATACATATTTATTATTTCATTATTTAACTATAAAATAATCAATCACAGAATTTCGACGAATTGAATCCACCACCAGGCCGCAAAACATTTTAGCTTTATTTTTAAACATTTTAATACGTATAATATAATAAAATAATGCAACGAATGCGTTACCTTAACATACAATTAAATTCTTGAGCTTCATTTTGTTTTTGCTTAGTTGTCCGATATTTATTTATTTGTTCATATATATTCATCACTATACCTACACCTAGTATAAAACAAAGTCGTTTCCTGCTGTCTGTCTGTCTGCCCCTATGTAGGTATGCTTAGATCTTTAAAAATACGCACGGACGCACCGTGCGAAGCCGGGACGGGTCGCTAGTTACAAATAAAACATGTATAAAGGCGAACTTATCCCTATTAGGGATCTCTTCCAATACATTTCTTTTAACTCTTTATATATTTTATATACTCACCTATCAAACTATCACTCAATCGTTTATTCATTACTTACAAGTAATTTTACAAACTTGATATCAAATATTATTATAAAAACCTCTATGATTGTTGATTTAGTAGTAGACATACTTATATATTTTACTAGAATTTAAATTGACAAATATCAGCAAATAATCAATTCAAAGTTACATAAGTTACTTAACAATTAAAATTGATCTGAGTAACCAGTGTTAAATATGGAAGTAGATACACCTGCAATATGTTTTTTATTATTATTCAGTAACTACTTATTATATATTATGTTAATTTTCTTACCTATCGGCATCCTTCGGACGTGTTGGGAGAACGAAAAACGCGTGATTCCAATTTCGATCATTGTTCCTACAACCCGCTGCGATACAATATCTTTCCGCTGTCTTTTTACTCATTTAAACACTTTATCTATATATATAAAACTCAAAGGTGACTGACTGACTGACATAGTGATCTATCAACGCACAGCCCAAACCATTGGACGTATCGGGCTGAAATTTGGCATGCAGGTAGATGTTATGACGTAGGCATCCGCTAAGAAAGGATTTTTCAAAACTCACCCCCTAAAGGGGTGAAATGGGGTTCCAAAGTTTGTATGGGGAAACAAGATTAGTTAGACTATTTTATTCGAAACTTCACAGGAGTATTCCTAACAATAAATGAGCAAACACGTGTTTCAGTTTTTTTGAAAATTCAACCCCTAAAAGGGAGAAATGTGGTGACAAAGTCTGAAAATCAGCATGGGTATTGTTTTTATGGTTTATCGGGTCACTGATTACGAAAACCGCAACGATTTTAAAATCCAACGTGGCGAACGTGAGTAACCATCTCCCCTGTTGGGGTGAAATGGGGTTGAAATGTCTAAATACTAAACCGCTGGTTATAGAGAGTTCAAATTTGGCACGTAGGTTCCTCATAAGGTGTAGGGGTGCACTAAGAAAGGATTTTTCAAAATTTACCCCCTAAAGGGGTGAAATGGGGGTCCAAAGTTTGTATGGGGAAACAAGATTAGTTAGACTATTTTATTCGAAACTTTACAGGAGTATTTCTAACGATATATGAGTAAACACGTGTTTAACCCTTCGTATGCCGTGTCCCGTATCCGTCCTATACAGATATAGGTAAAATACGGGGAGGCGGCATACGAAGGGTTAATTTTTTTTGAAAATTCAACCCCTATAAGGGAAAAATGTGGTGAGAAAGTCTGAAAATCAGCATGGGTATTGGTTTTATGGTTTATCGGGTCGCTGATTACGAAAACCACAACGATTTTAAAATCCGACGTGGCGGATTTGACTTACCATCTCCCCTGTTGGGGTGAAATGGGATTGAAATTTCTAAATACTAAACCGCTGGTTCTAGAGAGTTAAAATTTGGCACGTAGTTTCCTTATAAGGTTTAGGGGTGCACTAAGAAAGGATTTTTCAAAACTCACCCCCTAAAGGGGTGAAATGGGGTCCCAGAGTTTGTATAGGGAAACAAGATTAGTTAGGCTATTTTATTCGAAACTTCACAGGAGTATTTCTAACAATAAATGAGTAAACACGTGTTTCAGGTTTTTTTTTAATTCAACCCCTAAAAGGGAGAAATGTGGTGACAAAGTCTGAAAATCCATTGGTAATGCTTTTATGGTTTATCGGGTCGCTAATTACGAAAACCGCAACGATTTTTAAATCCAACGTGGCGGAAGTGAATTAACATCTTCCCTGTTGGGGTGAAATGGGGTTGAAATGTCTAAATTTGAGTATGGGTGTAATTTTTATGGTTTGTTGGGACGTTAGTTACGAAAATGCCACCAATTTTGAAATTTTATTTGTGGTCATGAAAATTCTTGAAAGCATTTGTGCCAAATTGCAGTAGTTTTGCAGAAAATCGGTTGTAACAGACGGACTGACAGACAGCTACACGTGATCCTATAAGGGGGTTCTGTTTTTGCTTTTGAGGTATGGATAGAGACCCGCGTTATCCTAATTGATTAAAAAAATTGTATTTGGTGGCATCTCGATCGTCGTCAATCGGTACCTATAGGCGGGCGGCGCGTTGGGACGGGAGAAGTAATGATCGGGAAACTCCCTGCATCCGTAATAAATACATTCAAGCTTTTCAATAATTATGTTAAGTCATTTCAGAATTCTGAATTACGTTTATCTGGCTCAGAATAATACATTTTTCATTCATCAACGAAGAGAACCTCAATATCTTACAATAGAATATGACGTAACTTAGAACATGGCTTAGAATCATTAAATCAATCTCGAATATCACAAGTCAATAAGCGGAGGCTCGGGACATTATAAAAGCTTTATACAAATAAAATGCACACATATCCCGGTGTCTTAGCTTCACTTCGAGTTATGGATTTTGAAGTGAACTTTATTTGGTACAGTAAAAGCTGAGATCGTTTGATTTGAGTGCTTGAGTTTTCGGTTTGATTTGATAAAGTGGAGTTATGATAAAATAAAAAGTATTTCCCAGTAATGTTAGAAAAGCGAAAGTCTGTGTATGTTTTGTTACTTCTTCACGCTAAAACGGCTGGACGGATATGCATCAGGGAAATGCATATTGCAGATTATAGCCTACTTTTAATTCTGAAAAAAAGCATTGTTCCCGTAGGATGATGTATATTGTATAGGCACGCGAGCGAAGCCGCGGGTTAATGCTAGTATTATAATATAACACTGGTATCAACAGATGAATGAGGAACGTTCACTTGCGACGTACGCGACGGAAGAGCGTGCGCGCGAATTTCGTGTACGTGCGTTCCGAGACAGTGCGTGGCAGCCACTGAATAGGCACCATGCATGAGGCCACCGGCATGTACTTGTAGCGGGAAACGTTAATCGCGGAGTGCGCCCCGCCTGATGATATATGCTTTAGCTATATGATGCTTTTGCACGTACATTATACGTTTACTCGTCCATTAACCCCTTCATATCCATATCACCCATTTTTTAGGGTTCCGTACCCAAAGGGTAAAAAACGGGGCCCTATTACTAAGACTCCGCTGTCCGTCCGTCTGTCTGTCTATCCGTCTGTTACCAGGTTGCATCTCATGCACCGTGATAGTTAGACAGTTACAATTTTCATAGATGATGTATTTCTATTGCCGCTATAACAACAAATACATAAGTACTAAAAATAAACTAAAATAAATATTTAAGGGGGGCTCCCATACAACAAACTAACAGATAATAGTACGGAACCCTTCTTGCGCGAGTCCCATTTTTCGCACTTGGCCGATATTTTTATGACTGACGATAATGAGGTGTTAAACCACACAATCGTATTGTTTTCTTTAAGTATATCTTACACATTGTCAACCGAAGCCAATGACGCCTAGAACGCGAGTCTTCATACGACAGATTAGCGAAAGATGCCGTTTTTGGTTGTATGTGTGCGTGTCTACGAACCAATCATAGAGACGTTTACTTACTTGTGACATTGACGTTATGACAGATGCGCACACGGTCGAAACTTAGCCCGTGGATAACCAAAACTGGCTTCCCTTTCAACCGCTAACTAGCTTTCTAGGTTTGCTAAGGTGTAAAAAACTTTTCAAATAAAACAATGCAAAGATCGACCCACAAAGCATAAGGAAAAATTCGTCAGATCTTCCTGGAGCTAGGGTAGCGAAATGGTGAACGCGCTGGACCGGCAATCCAGAGGTACCTGGTTCGATTCCCGGTCTCTTCCCCCAGGTAGCTCCTTTTTCAATTATTCTTTGAGCTTTGATCTTTGTATTAAAGGCTTAGGTTTCTAGGCTTATTTATTCTTAGACTAACTAACAAAAAATAAAGTAGTTATATTATATTATACCGGGTGGCTCATTTAAATCGGTCAGTATGGGAAAGTCTGAAACTATAAGACATACGAAGATCTGTTCTTAGTAAAGTAACCATGTCATCGATTTGAATAACAAGAAAAACTGCATTCATATATTTAAAAAAAACATGTACTCAACTAGAATCGAACCCGGTTGTTTTTGAAAAAATAAACTTACACTATTTCTATTTAGATATCGATTGTGTAGGTTTTAAGCAGTAAATGTCTACGAAACATGATGTCTTAAATGAATAAAATGCACTGTTTTCACATACTTCAATCAAAACAACCGGGTTCGATTCCCGAGTTGAGTACAGGTTTTTTTTCAAATTTATGAATACCGTTTTTCTTGTTATTTAAATCGATGACATGGATTCTAAAAACAGATCTTCGTATGTCTTATAGTTTCAGACTTTCCCATACCGATCGATTTATATGAGCGATCCTGTATACTCACATCGGTTTTCCCTTTGCGGCCAAAACCTAGCTTTCTCTTCACTGCTCTTAATATTAGATAACCGCCATTTTGGAAACCCGCTCAACTGTTTTATTCCAAATCTTTCATTTGATTCACTGTAACCGAACACAAATACTAGAACTAGTATAACAAACATTTTTATTTACTATATATTAATAGTTTCGCAAGCGGACTTGTGATTTTTATGTCTTATTAGGAAATGGGTTGAGTGAGAGTGTGAATGGAACATTTATAATGTATGTTTGGTGGGGAACAATGCGTTTTCTCTATTGTCGTCGCTACAAAGGGTAATTTGGTGATAATTTTGTCACGCAGCGTAAACGGCGATTAGATGGGTAAGTGGCAGAGATGTACAATCAGCTACGGTTTCCTTCCTTGTTTGTATTAAGCATTTATACAACCATTATACAGCTTAAAGAGCCTTATTCCTTTAAAAAAAAAAAAACTATATTATGACTAACTAGCGACCAGCTTTGAATTCTCACGGGTGCAATGCTGATTAATTATGCCTGTGTATATCTATATCTATATATCTATATATATATATAAAAGAAAGTCGTGTTAGTTACACTATTTATAACTCAAGAACGGCTGATCTGATTTGGCTGAAAATTGGTGTGGAGGTAGCTTAGAACCAGGAGAAGGACATAGGATACTTTTTATCACGTTCCCGTGGGACGTGACATAAAACGTCATAAACGTGACAAAACGCAACTGATATGGAATAACAAAACGCAACTGAAAGCAATCTATCAGTAAAAAAAACAGTCTACCCTACCCGTTCATTTGTTAAATATGGTATAACAAAACAAAACGCAACTGACAGCTAAACGTAATGTAGTCTATGGTTAATTATAGTAGAATTTTGTAGTTGACCGGTTGATGTGTTTGTTTTATTGTGTTAAAAATGGTATAACAAAACAAAACGCTAATTACAGCTAAACGTAATGTAGTCTATAGTTAATTGAAGTTGACCGGTTGATGTGTGTGTTTCGAGTTTCTATTAGCTTATTGTGCCGAGATCTATATCCATAAAAGAAAGTTGAGTTAGTTCCGGCACTCGAGAACGGCTGAACCGATTTGCACGATTTCGGGTTTGTTGTGATCGTCTCGGCCAAAAGTTTAATAATAAGCCAAAAAAAAGGAAAAGATACACAAAAGAGACCCCACAATTGCAATTTTTAAATTACGAGTTAAATAGTCCGCCATGGTCCAATGCGGCCAACATTATGAAATTGAATTGACGCATTCGTAACATTGGCACGACGAGTCTGTTCAAGATCAATAAATAAACGCCGGTAGCCGAGTTTGTAAGTTACCATTTTGAAATAAACCCAAACGTTGTCTGGACTTTTTTTATTTTGTATTTGTGGTGATTGTGTCTATCATAATGGACAACATCATATTTCTAACAGGTGGAAATTAATATAGAAATCTTAAAATTTATTCTGCTGTATTTAAAGAAATATAAGAATATATATATAGCCCTGCAAGGGGTTTTACTACCCACGCCATATTGCGGATTTTCAGTGGTACCTACTGAATTATTTTACTGGCAATGATATTTTTTTGGTAACTGATGTTGAAAGTTGGTGAACGTCACTGATGTAAACAAAAAGGAAACAGGACTAAATATTCCGCGTATTTCAAGTATTTTTTGCATAATAAACCGAAAACAATCCACAGTGATAGAAGTCAAGTTTTTTCAATAGGATTCAGTATTTATTTCGCAAGAAGAACGAGTGATTGAGCAGCATTCCGGTAAACAATGTTTTGAAATTTGATAATGACAAATCCTTGATTGACGTTTAATAATACAAATATGACGTATGCACATTATTGCCATAGGAAAGCTGTTTGTAGAGCCACTATCCCTGGGCGGGACTGACGCTTGCTAGGCTATAAAATTACCGCAATCTAAGAAAATTTAGTGCTGAGAGATTTAAGGGATGTCGTTTTAGACCAAACAGCGAAAACAAAAATATATTTTTTTTATTTGACGTTGTCAGATGACAGATGCATACCGAATTTTACTAACGAGATTTCAAATGAAAATCTAACCGTGTTACTTAATAACTTACGTAAAGCCTGACCAGAAATATATGAGGATTGTCAAGAGGGCGTTATTTATAAGATTTATATGGCAACAATTTTGCAACCAATCGCAATCCGCACTCTAATGACATTAGTTTAAATATCTGTCAGTTCCTATGATCATCATTGCCAGTGTAAGAAATTAGTTCCAGCGAAATTCCGCAATATGGCGCATCCTCATATATTTCTGGTCAGGCTTTATTTGCTGGGATTAATTTACAAAAATGGATAGATTTGCACGTGTGTGGGTTGATGAGGAATATACTCCTCCGAAATACACCAAGTAATGTTTTGGTGCCCGATTGGAAGAACGATTCGACGAAAACCCCCGATAAACATTTCTTTCATGTGCCACATAAGAATAAAGGATATTGGTGTCTAGCAGTGGGGAAATTGGTTGTGCCAAAGATACCATTATTTATCTGCGAAGACCATCTTGATGTAAGTTCAATAATTACTGTTTCCAGAATCAGTAATGGATCAGTAATATGAATCAAACCAAACCGACAATTTTGAATTTTGATAATGTCATGTCAACCTCAACGACATTCCGTTTATTTTATTACTAAATCGGACTAAAGTAACCGCTCCATTGAGTCAGAGTTTTGGCGCAGGGCGGACACTGCCTACTAAAACTGAACTTGAATGTCAGTGTCAATGTGTGCGTGAAAGACGCACAGGGCTGCCTCAGACGTATTGCAACAACTTTAATTGCACATAAATATGACATAAGCTAGAAAATTATCAAAACCACACGACAACGGTAGTGGTGTTGATGGTGATAGTGGTGATGATGATGGTGGTGACGGTGGTGATGGTGGTAGTCCGTGGTGGTCATGCTGGTGGTGATGGTGAATGTGGTGGTGGTGTTGGTGATAGTGGTGATTATGATGGTGGTGATAGTGGTGGTGGTGATGGTGAATGTGGTGGAAGTGATGATGGTGATGGTGGTGGGGATGGTGTCGGTAGTAATAGTGGCGAGAATGATGATGTTGATGATGATTGCGGTGATGATGGTGATTTTGGGGTCATTTATATCATTAGCCATCACCATCGGCACTGTCATTACAATCATCATCGTCATCATCATCACCACCATGACCATCATCATCAGAATCAACACCGCCATCATCATACCTAATCATCATCATCACCAGTCACCACCATATTCATCATCATCACCAGTCACCACCATATTCATCATCATCACCACCAACAGTCGCCACCTTCATCTAGGGTTACCATTTAGGAATTTGAAAAGTCCTGGCAAAAAGCCGGTCGAATCGAAAAAAGTCCGGACTTTAGTCACCAAAATAGGTAGGCATGGTAGTAGGTAGACGCTCGCATTGCGAGATTTGCGAGGGGGTAGGTGCGGGGTGCGTTACTCATTATTCCAACTTATTTGAAAAAAGCCGGATAAATTAAAGGGCCGGACAAAGTCCGGACAAGAGTCGAAAAGTCCGGTCATGTCCGGACAAATCCGGACGTATGGTAACCCTACCTTCATCATCATCACCACCAGTCTCCACCATCATCATTATTACCATCACCAACATCATCACTATTTCACGAGTCAATGCCCACCTATAACCCATATACACAGATACACAACCCTTTCAAAATTTTCTAGGCAGCAAACTCAATTCCAACTCGGTGCCCTTGCGGGGTGAGGTAACTTGAATCGGGGCGGGGGTGTGCGGGTCCATTCTGTATGTATACCTACTATAAAGTATACTGTGGTTTTGGTGTTGCCACATTTTAAAATGAGTAAGTTTTTATAAATTAATAATAAAATAAGTATATGGTTATCTCAGAAAAAATATATAAACTTATAAACTTAATTTCATGCACTGAAATCGCTTATCTTAGCTATAAAAACAGACATTACATCTTTCGATGCAGAATTCAGAAAAGTAATAAAATTATAGTCATAAAAATATGAAATGTTGTACATTATCAGTGGTGGTAGGTGGTAGTCTGAATGTAGCTATCTCTACCCACATTTATCGACTTTCAGGCGGTACGAAGTTCGCCGGGTCAGCTAGTATATAAATAAACTATACATGTGTATACATATAAATAAACCCTCCTCTTGAATCACTCTATCTATTAAAAAAACCCTCATCATAATCTGTTTTAAAGATCTAAGCATACATAGGGACAGACAGACAGACACCAGGAAGCGAGCTTGTTTTATATAATGTGTATAACTAACTTTATCAAGTGAATAACACTATTCCCTAAGTTCTAGAAAGTAACATAGCTACTTGACTGTTTCATGCTTTCATTGCGTGCAGTCGGAAATAAGATCTCGAAAGAAAAGAAAGAAATCGTGTTAAACAAACTAGTTTTCTGCGTGAATTTTGTACATTCAAACTGTAGGTTTCAAATATTTGCCAATAAATCCCAATAGCCCTGTTCTAGGTAGTAATATCAATATAATATGTTAAGAAACTTGTTTGATCATCGAAAAATGTCTAAAACAATCAGCAGTTTAAAAGGAATAAGGCCTCCTAAGTGGCCGTTTGCGGCGGAATTTAAGCCGAAAACAGACGCGTAGTAGGTACAAATCATAACAAGAAGCGCAAAATCGAAACGGTCCAACACGGCACATTCCCTTCCCATGCAGTTCATAACATTTCGTAAAGATTGGTCAAGTTTTGAAAACGAAACCTCTATTTGTATGGAAAAATCGAGACTAAGAAGATAATTGTTTATAATAATTTCTATTGTTTTAGACATTTTTCGATGATAAAACAAGTTTCTTAACATAATTATTGATATTACTACCTAGAACAGGGCTAAGACAATGGTCGTCGAGTCAACATCCCACAATATGGTGGTTAAATCGTGTCCGTGTTTCGTGTACCCGTTGCCAGATCTCCGGACTGTTCAACACGTGTAATTAGGGTCCTTGTGCATACGTAGCTTCGTGTCACACCATGCGATCTATCCGTCATGTTTAGTGAAGAATCTATGTGTGTGTAAAGGCTGGTTATATTACCAATAGTTACTTGAATATAAACATTTAGAATCAATGCAAAAATATCTCAAGTTTGAAAAAAATTAAACTAAACTCGAACATAAGGCCAAAGATTCTTTTAGCGAGGAAACCGCTAGCCCTCCGGTCATCAGTAACATCAATAAACCTCTTCGAGATATCTTTGAAGAGGCTTTATGCGTTCAGTTCAGTCTGAGTCCACCTTAAACTACATACATACAATAAGAGTCGGTTAGACAAGTTTTCTTAAATACCCGAGCGGAGCCGAAATCCGCCGATCCGTAGCCGTACGCAGACACGGCTACGTAGGTATATTTGGCGTGACCGTGTAATACGGGATCTTTTAGGAACGTAGCGCCGGTGCCAAGAACACGGAGCAACGGTTCCGCGTGTAACACGAATATTCTGATACAAACTTGCAAAAATAGATTCAACTGTACGCGCAACCGTAAAATTCATTGTTAATATTTTATTTGTCATCAACGATCCAATATTGTTAAGTCACGCACAATGGAGGCATTAAATTGGATGAAATAGCCATTATATGATTGACATACTCTCACCACATCCGTTTTGTTGGGTATACACCTCTTTATGTGCGTCAAAAAGGCCACACACCACAATTTGTATATCAAACCCCAAAAAAAAAAATAGTTTCCTGGTCGAAGAGACCGGGAATCGAACCCGGTACCTCTGGATTGCCGGTCCAGCGCTTTATCTTTCCGCTACCCTAACTCCTAAGCAACCTTTCAAATTTTTCTTTATGCTTTGTGTGTCGATATTTGCATTGTTTATTTGAAAGGCTTACACCTTAGGCGTATTATCTTACTGTGAAATGCATACAAAGATACGACCTTTTACTGTACTACGGCACACTAGCACTTAGCACTTAATACACGAATAACTCTTGTGGCGCGGAGACATTTACTGGTAGTGAGGGCTAAAAAAACCTTACCAGCCATTATGCTGGGTTTAAATTACCTTATTTTTAGTGCTTGCTTTTTTTGACTTCTCACATATTACGTGTAAATAAAAATTGTTTTATGGAAAAAAATCCTCACAGAAATAACTTTGCCGCAAATTCTATGATAATATTGATAATATGCGCTAAAAAGCTCCTTAAGCGTATTAGGTAAGATGTCAAATAAATGAACCATAGTATTTGAGGTCTCTGTTACTCACAAACAACGCGTTAATAAAGTCCGAAATAAATGATTTGTATTTGTATTTGTATTTGTTACGTTAAATTGTCGAAATTAGGTCTAAGCTAATTAGACATAAAAATTACAAGCAAAGCATTAGTTACGAAGCTCATGTATAAAGACCCAGAATGTAGAAGAGTCAGGCGAGTGAAAGGGTGTATTCTAACTAAAATATACAGGATGATCCATCCAAATGGGTCAGTAGGGAGAAAATTAAAACTATAAGAGATAGGGAAATCTGTGCTTAGGAACCATGGCGTCGATTTTAGATTTAATAGACATTTTTTTCTAAATCTCATACATAACCGGCAATTGAACCTGGTCAAAATTGTGTAAGTAATCGCAACACTCTTTAAACAACACTTTGTAAAGAACGTTACAATGAGACTTATAAAAAAAAAAAACATTTTATATTAAATCTAAAATCGACGCCATGGTCCTTATATTTTCTGACTTCTCCCTACTGACTAGGTATACTGGCCATACAGGGTGACTTTGGAGGTGTTAGGAGATAATATAATGTATTCGGTTATTATTTTTTGTATTAAGTAAAAAATAATAATGTGCTAAATGTGGATTTGTACTATAACAGTTTTCACATTCAATTGTATGTAGGCCATCTGTAATCCCAGTACATTTTAATCGAATTAAGATTAATCACTGTACTAAGATGACAGATGTTCCACGCAAAATCTTATATAAAAACGAATATAAAAGTCATAGGTAAGTAATCTCTAATAATATTGCAAAATAAACGAACTGCTTTTTTGCATATAAAGTGCAATAATACCTGGAAGGAAAATATCCGCATGGACAGTCTTGTATCTTGTAGACAGTCTTTATGTATCTTCAAAATTAGCAGAGTCAAACTATAATATTTAGAACAGCGCCATCTCTCTCGCAGTCTTCACACTTGCTGTAAAGCAATGGGGATTGGGGATTGTGCGTGTAAAACGCACATCCTAGGGTATGGCTAATGCGCATAAGCATTTCAAAAACATATATGACGCAGAGGGCGCTCCAGTAGCGTAAAGAATTAAGGGATGAAAGATTTGGTGTGATTAACGTATAGCTCAGTTGGAAGAGCAATGCGCCGGAATCGCAGGGATCGTGGGTTCAAACCCCGCTTCGATTGTAGTGTAGCATTCAATTTTTCTTTCTTAATTTACCTTTGTGTCATTATTTATAGAGTCAAACTATGTTGACTCTTCCAAGCAAATGAACTGTCAAACCATTCAAAGTGAGCCAGTTTGTATGATTTGACAGTTCATTTGCCTTGAAGAGTACGAGTAAGCGCGGTTGGACTCTAGAAGCATTGTTTTGGATCATTAAAATATAGTAAGGGTGAGGTTTTTATAATAAAACACTGATTCGTAGCTATTTATTTAGTTAAGTATAGACAAAAATATGATTCCCGTACAGCTATTGATATTGAGTTTCGGTTTAAAAATAGAATGATATCGTTAAATACCTATTCATAAAAAAACTACTTCGTAGAATTAAATGACTAGTATCAATCTTTGTTTACCTATGTCTTCGACATGTAATTTGACACTTGCTTTGCAATACAATGTAGTTACAGTACATCTTTTACTTTATATATATAAATATGTAAATAATTTAGCATAACTGTCGTCTATTGACAACTAAAACTCACTACGTGAGCTGGAGATAGTAACAGAAAAGGAGTTGACAGTTTTGTAAATTTTACAACTACGCAAGACGGTCAAATAAAAAAATCGACAGCCAAATATAACTCCGATTTGCGTCAATGTAGTGGGCGGTGTTCACGACAAAAAGCGTAATATACGGTTTTTGATGATCAAAACGTTTCCTTTGGCAGGATGAACTTTCAGAACCCTAGGAACATTTCTAAGAGGACAGTGATCTTAAATTTAAGTGAAAGAACGAGTTATTACGTCATATATTTTTGCCATGCGGGGTATCAAATGAAAAGACTTCATGAGCTGATTCCAAATATATACTGCATTATTACGGTAATGCTATTTATTTGAAAAAAAAAAAACGGAACCAGGTCATCGAAACATACCAAGTTTGGCTTTTAGTATATTTAAGCGAACACCGCCAACTAATGGGTCAACTATCGAAACCAAAACTCGGTTAAATACTAATTCACATTTCTCAAATGATCTTTCAGTACTCAGTGAAAAGTGATCATCAGAAAAAAAATCGCAATATCGGTTCCGAATGATATTTAGCTGACTCATAAGTACTAAATAAATAAATTTAAATGATCTTTGACAGCGTAGCCAGATGGTCCCTAATACTAAAAAAAAAAAACGTACTAGATATATGGCTATTATATACCCATAAACAAAAGCAATACGTTCGTATTGGCACCGTCCCTGTGTCACCGAACCAATATGTTGATTTTTTAAATACAGTTAGCAACCAGTTTAGTTATTCTCTTACATTACTGATAATTTGTTATACATATAATAATTATGTAATTATTTAATGGTATTTAACATTGTCCAATTTATATTTCACTTCGTCAATAGCAAATGAGACTATTGATGCACACTGTATAATTACATATTTAAGCAGATATGCCAAGCACAAGTTAAATTTATTATATGATCCTCCTTTGTACATATAATAGTTAATATGCAAAAAGTCTTTGATATACGGTGAACGCCGCGCTATATAAATACGTTATAAATGATAGAAATTTCTTCATTAAATGAAGTTTCGCTGAGGAGGGGAATTGTACTTTTACAAGAGATTTACAAAACGTCAATATTAACTATGACTAAGCTCTTAATAGAGTACATATATGTGCCTACCTAACTACATTTAGGTACAATACGTCGATATAGCAAAACCATTACAGTTATAAGTATACGGTGTGACTTTATATGACTGGTACAAAAAATAATTCGCTTATATCATCTAGAATACGGACATCGTAAGCGTATTATATGAAAATATGGTTTTATTTTTCAAATCTATATTATTATAAAATTCTAAAATTGTATTACCATATGACGCAGGAAAGGAGAAATTATCTAAGCGACATTTTTGTGGATATTGAGTTATATATACCGTTGGAATCGGAAGATTTTTCTGCATCGAATGGGTCACGTATCCATCTGATGACTTTTGTGTCGCTTATTCCGTCGGTGATTTAGAGTATCACCATTTTTTTCTAAACGACTTCATTTTTGACACTTTTTTGCGAACCTTAGAGCTTTTTATTTATATGTCAGAACATATTAAACTTAACTTGGATAATTTTGCTTTATTGCAACTAACTTATCACTTGTTGGTTAACTGTTTTTAGATGATCGTATAATATAATTACATATTAATGTCGTTCGAGCCATTTTACCTATGCCATTCTGTAAAAATTTAAATGGTTAGAGAAAATTACCTGACGGTTTTATCTAAACTATTGGTTTTTATCCAAATTTACCTGTTTTGAAGTATGAGACCATTGTCGCTTATCCTTTTATACTTGAAATGACTTTGAACTACTACTGTCTCTTATCCCAAATGGTTTGAATGAAAATTGAGTCATATTTGTCGCATATAATGTACTAAAAATACAAATAATTTCGTAAAATTGGTTGTTAGACAACTTTCCCGGTTCTGTTTTATAAAAGATTACACATATAGTAATTTAATATATTTATAAAAGCGATTAGGCCCACATGGGGTTTAAATCTGTGGCGCTAAAGCTTTACTAAAGGACTCGCGTGTTGCACTCAAACAGTGTCTTACGAGACGTCGCCTAGAACGCTTGGAGCCAGCGCATTCGTTCTTCGATGTCGGAAGTAACTTTAACTTTGACATAAATTAGTTAGGTGTTTTACTGAGTTTTTGTATTTATATGTAGTTAAATTTAATTTAGTTGTTTCTAGGTAACGATGCAAAAACAAGGGCGTATTTTGGGCCTCGCCTTTCAGAAATCAGGAATATATTATAACAGAAGATCTGTTTTTTTTTTTACTTTATCGAGGTAAAGATGTGATCTATAACTTAACTAATAAAGTTACAATATCAGATATTCTGTCATCATAAAGGAGAACTCCTTAGTTTTCCATAATTCAGTCACAACTATCGTTTGATGCCATACAATGGTCTGGAAATCTTTATAATTTCTAAAGCAGTTTTTTTCATGTGGTTGGTCCATGCATTTCTTGGTCATAGAGAAATTTAAAAGTCACTCCATTAATTGTGATGTTTGAAAATAAGGGTTTTCCTTTAATAATAATATTAATGATGAGATTTCATTGTACCAGAAATAGCTATCACGTTTGAAATATTCTAGCGTTTTTTTTTTTTTATTAGCCTATATTGGTGTCCCCCTGCAGGGCAAAGGCCTCTCCTTTCGATTTCCACAACTCCCTGTTTGATGCTATTTCTGGCCAATCATTTAGGAACGCGTCCAGATCATTCCGCCATCTCCGTCTTGGCCTGCCACGTCATCGCTCCCCATCATGCGGCACCCACTGCGTTATTTGATTAGCCCATCTGTCTGGGTGCATGCGGCATACGTGGCCTGCCCAGTCCCACTTCAGCCTGGCGGTTTTTTCTCCAACATCAGCAATACGTGTTTTGGAGCGCAACGTAGTGTTTCGGACTCGTTCCATCCTTTTAACACCTAATATGCTGCGCTCTATAGCCCTTTGGCAAACCTTCAGTTTGAACTTCTGACCCTCTGTGAGTGACCATGTCTGAGCACCGTAGGTTAGGATGGGCAGAATACACATGTCAACGAGTTTGCGCTTGAGTGCTAGCGGGAGGGTACCCGTCATAAGGTCCTTCATGGACCAGTAGCTCTTCCTGGCGTTTGCGATTCGTCTTTCGACTTCCTTATCCTGCCTGTTGCTGAAAGAGACTATCTGGCCCAAGTATATGTACTCGTCGACATAGTATATCACGTGCTCATCTACCTCGACCCTACGTTTCGTGCTATTTGTCATGATCTGCGTCTTAGTTCGATTCATTTTTGGTCCAAATTGAAGGCTTGCAACGCTCAGTTCTTGTTTTTTTATAATGATTAATTTCGAAAAGTTCCACGTTTATCCTATTGGTTCTCCTGGAAAGTTAGCTCTGTGTCGCTTGGATAATTTTTCCTTTCCAGTATCGATATAACATTACAAAGATTTACCATGGGTCACTGGACATCCATAATACGTCGAATATTGTATAATAAATAATATCAGTATAATAAATAGGTAACATAAATAAATGATAGAAATCAATAGTATGACTTAGCGCTAGAATTAAATTTTTCGTAGAAAAAACCTAATGAAATACAAAACACTAAGCGTTTCACATTACAAATGCAAAGGTTTTATTACATCTTATATTATTTTATACTTATTACATAAGTATAGACAAATATCATGCAATCGTAGTAAATTTTATATACTATCTCAAAACTGCATTCCAAAAATACATCTCTTCAAGGCACTACCAACCTAGTAGACGAAATTTGTTATTATTATAATAAAAATTGTTGCAACTTCTTTGAGAAGTCACTAGGATGGCATTACCTCTCCTCTTTCTTCAACAATTATCTACGTTTTATATTAGGGCTATTTAGTATTAAATATGTTATCATTTTTAGTCCTGCAATGAATGAAAATAATCACACTTCCAATACCTAAGATAAAAAAAAAGATTTTAAAAATATATACAATGAACAAATACAATGGATAATTTACCATAATTTAATATTATACGTCGATCATGGTTGTTAAAAAGTATGTTCTTCATAATAAAGTAATTTACTTACCTACCAATTTTCATTAACTAAACCTTAAGAAAAAAACGCTACAGAAAATAGACTGTATTTTCTTTTCACGAGCATTTCTTTTAACATGACTAATTTAAAAACTATGTAATGAATTATGTTATGCACATAGTCACCTTACAAAATATTGCAGGTGGTTAAAAACACCTGTATTCTTTTTCGTTATTATTTTATCTGGAAATATGCATAAAAAAAATTAGCACAATATAAATGCTTAGCTACTTTTACTGCTGACTGTTCCTAGTAGTAGCTTAGATAAGGTTGAATTTTTATTAATCAGTAAAGTATAAACCAAAGTGAAAAATTTAAAAATGAATGTAATGACTTTTGGAAAACCGTTGGAGTAATGTAGAGATTACTCCATCGGTTTTCAGGGCCAACATGGGCGCTTTGTCCACTAAGCTACCAAGTCCTTTTTAATTTTTTTCGCGTAATTATACAACCTGCCTATGAAAATAGGGGTTTAAATGTAAAGTTCGATTCTACTTACTTATTTTGGTTTGTGACATTAAAAAAACATCTAATTTACATAATTTATTACACCTCAAAGTTTAATCGTTGAGTCAGTGTATCGTAAATTGCGATTTTGTATTTTGAAAATTTATTTATTTTTTAGAAGAAATGTTTCGGAACAGGGTGAGAAAGGCCAACATAGGTCTCCACAAGGAGGCTGATATATGAACTGCCTTACAAATGATATCTGGGAGTCAGATAATTAGAGCTGTATCAAAATCAACCAAAATCCCTTTCACAACTGTGAGATTGAGTCAAGGTTAAAAATAAATATATTGAGTGTTTTTTTTATTGTTTTAATACATGTTATATACTCATGAAATATACGATGTGGAAGGAAAAAGGGCCCGTGGGAGATCACCAACCCGATGGACCGATGCCGTAAAGGAAGCCTGTCAGGAAAATCTACAGGCGTCGATCCGGAAGGCGGAAAACCGTGTGGAGTGGAGAGCTTTGGTGCAACAGATAACGGCCTCAAATGGTCACGACCCTCAGTCATGAGGAAGCGAGGAAGAAGAAGATACTCATATTTAAGTGAGCCTGATATGATCCATTGTAACAGATAGATGGGTCACAGTGGATCAGCTTACCTTTTTTTTAATAGGGCAGTTTTTAGTCGTTTTTATGGGCTTGAAGCCATTTGTGTCATTGATTATCATAATTAGATAATTGTCCTAGAGTTTTATCGAAAAACTAGCCATTTAGAAGAAAAAATGTGGCCACTATATCACTTACAAAAAAAAAGTGCTCCACTGTACCCCACGTTACCCTACGGCAAAAATCTAATAGAAACGATATGATACTTTTAAAAAGTTGCAAAACAAAAGATGCTCAGTTTGGAGAGCACAATTAAACCTTGCATTTAAAGCCCCATGGTCAGAGACACCCTCTATACATTAGATAAGGTTTATTTCCTTTAAAAAGTTTACGGTTCTAGAAAAGATCCTAATTGGCGAAAAATCTGTGGTGAATTAACTTTTCGGTTCTGGGGTTAGACATTGCATCAAAATACCATAAATCAATGCTGGCTGTATGATTATATATAATATGTTTATATCTACATGACAATATATATATACATATAATTTATATACAGGCAACTATAGTAAGCTTTGATTTTTATTGACATTATATTCTGTTATACTTAATAAAAACATTCTGGTCAAAATATTAATACCATTTATATTTTCTAATACATTATAATAATTTGTCATAATCTAAAAAAGCGATGACTAAACTTAACTTTATTTTATTACTTACACATTTCAATATTTATTATATCATACTTAATAATGCATAAATGTAAATTTAAATACAAATAATCAGAATCACTAAATAAGAAAAAATAACATCATCCTAACATAAACAGATTATATAAAATTTAATAAAGAAATTATAAATCATAAGTACATACATATCTATAGCGTCAATTATTATATAAAACAACTATTACTTAGCTAATGTCAAGGCCCATAAATTGTATAAAGTATTCCCAAGTAGCACATAGGTACGCTGTATAAGCGCTATATAAATAGCCCTTACACCGCTTTAGTAAGCTGAGGAAGGGCTATACAGGGTGGAACAGATCGAAGGACGTTTAAGCAAACAAGGAGTCGTTCAGACTGAGTACTTCATTTTTCACCAGTGAACTATGTCAATATTTCTATCCATTTTTGAGGTACAGTTTGTTAAACATTAGTGTAAAAATCTGCACATACCAACACTAGCATCTTTTGAACATCGCTAAGTTAAGCACAGGCGTCAATTCAAAATGTAAATAAAACCTTTGAATTAGTAGGGTTGTCACTGTTATTAAAATATTTTATTTTGACGACTTTTTTTACTTTTAAATCCAGCTTTACAATTATAATAGGTCGATTGCAGATCACTCAGATGACACTATCCTGTCGGCGTAGTTTTTAGAAATGTTCCACCCTGTATAAGCCCTTAATGCAGCATATGTGCGATGTGGGCCACATGAAATGGGACCTCTGATGAAATAAGGGCATTTTTTTTATAAATATTAGGATATAACAATGTAAGTAAAATAGTCAAGGTGTGCATATTAACATTGTTAATGTGAAGTCTTCCAATGAACTTTCTCAACTATGCAACTGTGATACGTTTTTGTATGAACATTATTAGTAAAATCTTAGTGCGTGAAGAGGAAGGGTAGGCCGAACAATTTATCTATGTTAGAAAGCAATCTAATGATTGGAGTCATTATATAAAAAAAAGTTAGCACGAAAAAAGGAAACAAATATAAAAAAAATAAGTAAGATCCTAACCCAATTGAAAACCACCTAGTACATTTTAAGCGATTTTGGTTTTTGTAAATGTTTTGGATTTTTGTGTTATAACATAAAATATGAAAGTTATTGATTTAAAATAAGCCTTTATTTCATCATCAGTACGAGATGCGAACATTTTTCTTGTTGAAGAATCCTAAAATCGATGCCCCCTTATGCGTGAGGTTTTAGTAACGCGTTACAAGCTCTTGCCGTTAGATGGCGTTAATCGCAAGTTTGCATCAGCTCAACATTCAGTTTTTTGTTACATATTACTGCCGCTAGATGGCATTAAAATCAATACGCATCGACACGGGCACTTATCCTCAACTGTCTCATTATGATGATGTCTGAAGACAGCGACGTTAATTTTATAGTTTTTATTTTTTTTTACCTTGCATATTTTTGTAACTCGAAAGAAGCTGTTCACACAGCGTAGTTAGATTC
The DNA here is from genome assembly GCA_905147355.2 of Apotomis turbidana. Lineage (NCBI taxonomy): Eukaryota > Metazoa > Arthropoda > Insecta > Lepidoptera > Tortricidae > Apotomis > Apotomis turbidana. Next base: position 5,624,783 of record LR990280.1, read on the forward strand.
AATGTCGTTGTAGATTTAAACAAGTGAAACAGGTCGTTGCTGCCAGTTTTGAAGGATGTTTAAGAACTCTTGTTGAAAGAGGGCGCTGTTCGCAATTTCTTCCGGATCCGCGGAGAGCTCCATCGGGGGATGACACGAGTGTCTCCAGGAGACACGCCCTCGTCAACATCGTCTGCCTCAGTTTTGATCTCCATTTTCTGTGACATAATAATCAAGTTTCAACAAAAAAATAACGGAACGAACATCAAATTTCGTGGGTGCTCTGTTGGATTATAGGTTAAGTCCGATTTTTTGTTTCAATCTGTAACTTTTCGCCTTTTCTTTTGACCGAAATCCATTTTATTCTAAAACTGTTCATATTCCAGAATAATTATACTTTAACCCAAACCTAACCTAATGGGTTCTTTAAAGCGATGTTTATAAAATACTAAAAATATTATGGGTTTCAGTAAAAAAAAACTATCGGACTAACAAAAATTTGGCGAAACGATAAGGATGGGAAACAATGCTTTGGAGCTGTGTTGGACACCGCTCTGTTGTCTATCATCAGTTTCACGTAAGAAAATAAATACTTATTTGGACAGTATTACACAAATAAATCGAATCACAAAATACGGCCTGGTACTAGACGAAAAATATATTCGGTATACATACGAATGTCGTAGCTCTAGTGGCGTACAACGTTACAACACGACCTAAAAACATACTGTGGCGTTGATTTGAGCATTTTGTTTGTAGTCTGTTGAAAACATCCTTTAATTCTGGTAACCGTGGATATTGTAGTCTGGTAAGGAATCACACACTTAGACTTTACCAGAGCCACAAGACGTAAGAGAAGACTCTCTGAAGAGCGGAAGACTCTTCTGCTTGTCCAATTTATGGCTGATGTACAAGGTCTAGACATTGTATTGTGGTATAAGATGTATGGTATTATGTGATCTTCCACATAGCTTCTCTCTTACCTGTACCACGAGCCTGATGAGTGTGTGCTGTTGTTCTAGAAGTTGCGCCATCTCACGTAATCTTCTCTTCTGCTTGTCCAGTTCAGCGCTGATGTAGTCTTCGCTACTCTCCAGTACAAGGTCTAGACTAGCTGAAATTGAAAAGTAAAACCATGAAATGGATGCCATTAATTGTGATAGAGGTAGATATATTCTATCTTGAATCCTAACGTCTCAACGTTGATTCGGACTTTCATAGCCTTCTCCCTTTCTATTCCTTTTCACACTACACATTGGTCAAATATTCAATAATTGTACGAGGGGAGGTCCAAAGGTTCGCGGAATGGAGGGGATGGGAGTGGGGATGACCATCATTTTTAATACAGCACTAATTGCAAACTCATTAAGAGTAAATATACCATATTTCAGACTAATTAGGTCATTACTTTAAAAGTTATCATCGAGCAAGCAAGTCAATCCGGAAGAATTCTGCAAGTATGGAGCAAAATGAGTATCGAGCCGTCATCAAGTTCCTGACCAAGCAAGGAAAATCTCCTCAGACCACCCTGATTGAGATGTCAGCAGTTTGCGGTGATCATTGGCCTGGAAAAACAATGGTTTACAAATGGCATAGTCTCTTTAAATTTAGTAGAGAGTCAATTGAAGACGACCCTAGCTCGGGGCGGCCCGCTGAGGCCACCACATCAAACATTATCGAAAAGGTTGAGAAATTACTATTGGAAGATTCCCGGCTGAAGAAGAACCAGCTTTCTACATTAGTTGGAGTATCAGAAACCACCATTTTGAGGATCCTACATGAACATCTCGGCGTGACTAAAGTTAGTGCAAGATGGGTGCCGAGAATGCTTACGCCGCATCAGCGACAACAACGAATCGACGCGTCAAGCAGCTTTTTGGAACGGTGTGGCGAAGAAACTACGTCGGTTTTGAAACGGATTGTTACTGGAGATGAGATTTGGGTTCATCATTTTGAACTTGAGTCTAAACAGGAGTCAATGCAATGGCACAATAAGGGTACCCCACCACCTAAGACATTCAAGGTGTCAGAATCGGCTGGAAAGATAATGGCTACGATATTCTGGGATTGTCAAGGTGTATTAATGATTGACTACAAAAGCAAGGGCGTCACTATAACAGAAGAGTACTACGCAACATTATTGGAGCAATTGCGGCAATGTATTAAAGAAAAAAGGTGAGGAAAGTCAACCAAGGGTGTGCTGTTGCTTCATGACAATTCTCCAGTTCACAAGAGCTGTATTGCGACAGCTGCCCTGGGAAAATGTGGCTTCTAAGAATGAGACCCTCCCCCCTACAGCCCGATCCTGGCCCCCAGTGATTATTATTATTTATTCCCAAATTTGAAGACAGAGTTGCGAGGAAAGAAATTTCACACCGATGATAAGGTAAAGGACGCATAATTGGCTCATTTCGACATCTAAAACAAAAAATATTATTTTGTAGGTTTAGAAAAATTACTTTCCCGATCGAACAAATGTATTAACGTCTTTGTATTCGATTAATAAGTCCGCCATTCCGCGAACTTTTGGACCTCCCCTCGTAAATGGGGTCTGTAAACTATTTCAATAACCTTCTGAATTCTATTTGTCTTGTTTGCTCTGGAGACTGGTTTTACATGGGTTTCTTGAATTTATACTAACCGTCGTCAGTGAAAGGATTGCAGAACCATTTCCGGAGTATGAGATCAAGGAATCCGAGCTTGCACTTCTTGTTGTTGGGGTATTCAATCAGCTCGTTCTTGTCTACCCTCTCCAGAAGAACCGTCGGAAGTTTTCGCTCTAATTCAGTATGTAACACCACCTGGTTACAACATTTGAGTTAGAAACTTTCAAAACTCCGCAAAGGAGAGAAACGGCAATGCATCCTCATTATCCTCTTTTATTTAGGATTCTAGCGTAAAATTATTACATAGATAGAAATTCGTTCAGCTGTTTTGCCCGGATCTGGCCACAAAGACACTAACAAACAGTCTTAGAATTTCTTCTGGTACACTGACAAATATCCGACAATTCGCATCTTCCATAACATGGTGAACGCGTTAAGATTTTAACAAAAAATAAAAAGGGCTCCATTAAATAGTGTATTGCGATGGCTTCATGTGAATAGATTCTAGTCAATATTACCTGCATGGCTAGCCGTTTCAGTTGCGCGTTCCTCCTCACGCTCTCTATATCCCCGACAGCCAAACCAATCAGCAAGTTCATCAGAAGAATCGGCATAAGAACCATGAACGTCCCAAGTATAACGAAAGTAGGCATAGGGAAAGGTAGGATCCTGTCTGTTTCCGATTCGTAGTAGGGCTGAACATAGGTGCCGACGAAGTCGATTTCTCCCAGCATCATAGCGAAGGTTCTCATCAGAGACATGGGAATGCTGTTGAAGGATAAGTGGTGACCCTGAAAAGATTTAGGATTTAATTCGCAATGCATCATTTCGCTTGGCCGACAGAAATTTACTTTTTGATAAAACTAATCATGATATCAGTTAAAATACATTAGAGAGTAGTAGCAGATGGTTCTTCTTTTTTAGCTAACAGCCTGGTTGCAGTAAAGAGGTCTTGGACGTGAAAATGGTGACATGTTAGATAACTATTGACGTGATGTTTCTTTAAACCGTCAATAGAAAGGTGCTGAAAATACTATACGGGTCAAACTCAATCAAAGCAAGAAAGAATCGGCAAGGGAAGATATTGCAGTAAGAAGTACAAAAGTAAGAAAAAGACCAAAAAAGAATTTCGTGTGCTCAAATGTCTTGCTTGACCTAAAATTTGATGTTCTGTTTCTACATACACTGTGTCTAGATTTTGTCTTAGAATATTCCCAAGCCGTGATTCCAAGTTTCTATGCTAATGTAATTCAATTGGAATACGTTACTTTCTTATTACTGTCACCCTCATTGAATGCCTAAAGTTTTCGCTCTTTACGACATTTCGTAACTTTTCATTCAATAAGTTTTTTTTCTCATGTAATAGAAAGGATATAAAATATATTTGCGTAAACCAGTAAAAAATCTAAGTCAACATCAATTTTCTTACATTTCCTCTACTACTATTCCTCTTTATCAAAAAACAATCAATAAAATAGTAATTAGAAATTACAATACGTAAAATAAGATATCTTTTTTCATGACGTCATGAACGCAAGCAATTCTTTTTATAAACAAGCCCATAGAGTTCGTATATTAGGGATTTTTATTTCGTCGAAACGAAAATTGAATTGAAAATTGACTTTAAAAATGTCTATTGCGACAGGTTCAAACTTTCTGACAAAATCAGTCTCGCTTTTTAAAACTAAAAAATAAATGAGTGTCGATTCTCTGCCAACAAGCTGAACATTTTTAAAAACAAGAGGGCATAACTTTTGTGTACGCAATTTTATGGACTTGCTTATCTGTTAAACGTTGGGAGTACCGTTTTGCGACCATTTCTGATCAGTACTCCAAGAACAAGATCGTGTCATATTGATTTTTTTGTAAGATATTTTAATAGTAAGGTTAAAAAAGAGGTGAAAAAGTGCTAAGTTAAGAAAAAGAAAGTACGCCGATAGAAGAATCACGAACTACTAAACTTGACGTAGCTACAAGAACTCACCATATGTTTGCTTCTTTTAACTGGATACTTAATTAATATAAAATGATTAAACAGTGTTAAAAATGCAGATTGAATCTTCCATGTTTCAATATGGTACGAGCGTGCTCCGAATAGTGCTATATGAAATATCATATAAGGTGAGTTTCAATTAAACCAGAAAGATAATTATAACGTAACGAATATAGACTCTATAATGACATCCTGTCATCTGAGACTAAGTAGTTCCCACAGATATTTACCAAGGCGAATGACGACTGAATGTCTAGTTCAGTATATTATGTGACACTACTAGCATCTTTATACCCATAACCTGTCAACGCGCTCGGAATAGGACCTTTTTCTGTTCTGTGCTAGTAGTGTACTATTCAGTAAATGTGGCATTCAGTACAGTTACCATGATTTAACGTGACCGTACTCGCTAGTGACTGCGTATACGATTTGTGTGGAGAATGGCGCAGTGCGCCTAGTGGTTACTTTGAGATAAACTAATAATTTAAAGTAATCCTGGCCACACTGGTTCCATTATTTATTTATTTCTTCACCACAAGTGATTGAACTTGTTGTCTTAATTTTGGACAGAAATGGATTTAATTAATTAACACCTGTTTAATAAAAGTTCTCCCTTAGAATAAAAAAAAAAACAAATAAATCTCTTCACCTGTGGCCTAGACGGTCATTTGAGTGAAACAAGGTCAAAATCATTATAAATAAATATATAGTCCGATTTTCTTAAAAACCATGGAACTTTTAATAACGCACGGAAAGAACCCTATCTTCTGGTCTGGTCTATTGTCTGGACCATTCTGTGCTCTATCAGGGGTTAGAAAACTGTCCATTAAACACAGGACACCGTGTATAATGACGTGTGTATAACTATCGAAATATCTAACTTTTGACAGAAGGATGTAGAAAGCGAGTCCGAACGCGATGATCAGTATGGAGAACACCATCAGCACTTTGATGAGGGTCTGCAGGATCTCCAGGAACATCACCACGTAGATCCCGACGGTATCGAACCGCTGCAGGAGGAGGAGGAGCTCGAACCAGGACAGGAATACTGTTATTGAAGCCGCTGAGAACTGTGGAATAATTACATCAATGTTTAACAGTTCATTACATGCCTAGGGCGGAAAATTCGTGAATATTCCAGGCCGCATGTGCCTTGTGTCGCCATTAATATGCGATCTGAGGTTTTACGAATTATCGCCCGTGGGTTGTCTAAAGTTTTACGCTTTGAGGGCCAGAAAGTGAGATTTTTTTTCTTAAATTCAGCGAAATATTTAATGAATAAGTATTTAAAATAAGTTTATTTTAGTGACCGAATTCTAGAACTAAAGTAATGCATACCGGGTTTAATGAAGTATTTTATTTTATATTTTATATGAGCAATCAAATCACCTGTGTTTCGACTAATTTGCAAAACTTTTCGCATATAATAAAGCATCGTTCCATCAACCTATCAGATGGAGTTCAGAAAATAATGTAAAAAGCACTTGTGTGGAAAAGTCGTACTTTACGAACTGGCAGTTAAGAAAACGCTATTTTAGAGCACATTTTGTAACGATGTATACAAACCTGAATCTCATAGTAGAACCCAAACACCGTAGGCAGCACCATGATGGTGGAACAGACGTACAGCATCCACGAGACGAGGTTCGACGGGTCGACCATGTAGTGCCACTTTTGCTCTTTCATCTTATATATCCCTAGTACCAAGCAGAGCCCGTTGTGGAACAATATGGCGACCGTACTTGTATACATGGCTACTAGATCTTGAAAATCTGGTGGAAGAAGTTGGTTACAAATTAAAAATCTGTAAAAATTGTGAGATTCGCGGCAAAGTCAAAGGATGTAAACTGGAATACCACCTGATCCCACACAAAACTGGTCGCGACTTTACAGGCTCATGTCTTGACAAGTTGGACCATATTTTGAAGATACTGAGGTCGTCTTCTTCTTCTTGCCACCGCAAGTCGAAGGGTTTTAACAGCGGAGCCACTGCTCCTCGCTGGATTTCAATCTAAATATCTAAATCACGCTGTCTAGGAAGTCAAGAATAGATCCAAGTGGTCGAATACCACCAGGAACGGGCCGCAACGATAATGAAGAAAACGACTTCAAATCGAGGATCACCTGTGATTCCCAACTCTTGACATCTCTTGACTTTGCCACGTGTTGATAATAAAGGTGCGTTCCCATTGACACAGAGCTGAGATGAACGAAGAGAAACGGATCTTGAGTTGACGTATCACAGTGCTCGATATCTCTACTCCGTGTTCTTAAAATCAGGAAAAGAGGAGTAGTAGAGAGGAGCGAATCGTGAATTTACTAATGACCATAGGCTCACAATTTTCACCCTGCATCAGTGGAAACAATGTAAGCGGAGCACAGCAGGGCGGAGTATATTTGAGCGATTTCCAAAAAAATACTACCCGCTACGCCACAATCAACGACATACGTCGGGCCCTAAGCAAGCACGGGAGCACCGTCGGTACTTGAATCGGTCGGCTTAACCCGGGACGACGGGAAGAGGCCCGACGGAATGACCTTGATGCCGATGAAATTGATACAACTTGTGTCGATTCACTTGCGCTGTCCCATCTTCCATCGACTGGCATTGCTGCAGACTCAGCGGAGTGCCTCAAGCGGCGCAAATATGCAGCCACAAGCAGTGGCTACATAATTGAGCCGTTTGGGGCAGAGAACCGGGGCAGCCTCCCGTATAGGATGGACGTGTACAAGGTATGCGGTTTGAATGTACAGAATCTGACTAACATCAGCCCAAAAAAAATATTGAAAAGAAAACGTGATGTATTTTTTTTTAGAAAACGCCCTCTTTCAAATGATAGCGTTGTCTTATTCAGTAACAAGGTACTCTTTTCCAGCTGCTGTGCTCCGGTCTGCGTCATCAAAAACGCTCACCGAGTCAGATATTATTGTAACAATGTAAATGTAACTTACTCGCATGAAAATCAGCTCTCTGCTTGCACGTCACCTCCTGAGTCTTATTTTCTCCATTGGTCACATTCTTCGTCTCGCATTTATCTCCATCGATCGTGTTTGTATTGATCATGAGAAGATAGGAGTAAACGGTCACAAAAGTAAGGAATATGCTGTAGAAAAGCAGGTTAGCTAGATGGAAGTATTTTCCGTATGAGTGCCATTTCATTTGAAGGTACTTCTGGCTTAGAGGGTGGGCTAGAAGCTCCACTCGCCCGTGTGCTACCATTGCCTGGAATCATCGTTAATATTGAAACGAATGCGATTATATCAATCGGTATTAGGGTTGTTTTATGTTATACACAGTGTAATATAGTTTGGAAAAAACACGTTATGAAAAACGTAGGAAAAAAAGATTCAACATAATATATGAGACTTATTTAGAGGAATGTTTATGGTAAACTTGGAAAAAAGGATACACTATAAAAAAAGAAAAATTATTCACACCATAAAAATCTTACAGGGATATTAAGACTACTTAGATTTTTTCCGGCTTGCTGACTTCGGTGGTCAAATCGAGTTTACATTTGCAAAATTGCCACGGAGACTTACCTTTTTGGACAACAGTGAACACCAAAGTTATGCCCTATACCCTTATACCCTATTTTTACTGTTTGTCAACGACTTACCGTCGAATGTTGTTTCTGGGTTGTCTGTGTTATTTGCTGATGACACTACGGTTCTGGTTGGTGCTAAGACTTATGATCAGTTAAGTGCCAAGATTAACGAAGCCTGTGAACAACTACAGGCTTGGTTTTCGGCAAACGGGCTTTTATTAAATGTTGCAAAGTCAAACATTATGCTTTTCTCTGGCCGTAAGATCCCAATACCCCCGTGTATCTCTTGTTGTCCGATGCCTATATGTCAGGCAAGTAGATTCCTTGGGTTCATGATTGATGCGAACCTAAACTGGAAGTGCCATGTTGACGGACTTTGTAACAGGTTGGGTAGTGCTGTCTTTGCGCTGCGGAAATTAAAGCCTCTTATCTCAGACGAGGCACTTAAACAAGTTTACTTCGCCCACATTCACTCCCTACTAGCATATGGCACGCTCATCTGGGGCAATTCAACTGACGCAACAAGGATCCTAATTTTGCAAAAACGTGCTATCCGTGTACTTGTTGGAGCCAAGCCTAGGGATCCATGTCGTGGTTTTTTCTTGTCGCAGCGAATAATGACACACTACTCTCAATACTTGTATGAAGTGTTGTTATTTGTAAAGACAAATATTGCACAGTTTGCACGAGTAAACGTCAAAGGCAAACAGCTTCGTTCTACTGGGCGCCTTAGAACGGTGCCTCGCCGCATGGCACTTTCAGCAAAGAACCCGCGCGTAATAGGTCTGACTTACTTCGAGCACTTACCTGCCGATTTAAGGAACGAACCATGTGACAACACATTCAAGCGCCGGCTGAGAAACCTTTTGTTGGAAAACCCTCTGTACTCGGTCAACGAGTACATGGAACTCAAACTATAATAAAAATATGCTTGTATTCTGCAAACTGACATTTTGTTTATTGTTATTTTTATATTTCTTGTGTTTTTATTTTATTTTATTTTTGTATTGGAAATCTGGTATATTTTGACATTGTGTAAATTATTTTTGTTTATTTTTTTATTTTATTCTTAGTGTTATTTTATTATTAATTTGATTTCATTGTTATGCTAAGTTTGTGATGACGATCCTTATTGGGAGATACTAGATTCATTTATTTATATTTTATTTACCTGTTGACTTTCCCTTTTATTTTAAACTTATTTTGACATTGTAAACATTTTCTCGTATTATTAATCTTGCCTTATTTTTGACGATCATGATATTAATTCGTATAATTTTGACATTAAGCAAATTTGTAATGTAATTTTTATCGTGAAATAAATAATCTAATCTATGCCCATGGAAATATTCCAATGCTCATTTACAGTGTAGCCAGTGTAGGACATATATTATATTAAATTAGTGAGTCATTCCTTAGGTTTGTGTTTGTGCACCAATACAATCATGAATGTACAAAGTTAAAATTCTTAAAACACTAATTTAATTATTACTACACAAAAAATTTAGCAGGACATGTTTAATGAATTTTAATGTGTATCTTTGTACACGTGGATAACACAAATACATGAAACCTATAACCTGTGCTTGTAAGCTTTGACGGTGTGTTGCCATGAACTTAATAGTAGAAGAGTATTACCCACTAATATTCTAATAACGAAAGTTTGTACGTGTGTATATGTACGTATGTATGTTTTATGCAGAAGAATAACCTAATCTGAAATCCAGTAAGAAATTCTGAATTTGTATCTTATGTTACTATTAACTAATATTCTGAATATAACAAAACAATAGCGTTTGGAAATATTCGATATTAAGTTATGGTCACTAGAATACAAAATACAGCAAGTGAATAGATACTCAACAAAGCCACACAAATCTATCAAAGAAATATTTGTATGAGTTATAAATAGTAGGTAACTAAAAAAATTCGACCCAATAAGCCAAAATAATTATGATGTTGATGTTCCTTGTACATTCCCAGTTCATGGCAACTGACATATACACAAACATAAGGGTTACGAATAACACTAATGTAATCGCCAAATCGCTAAGTCTAAAATAGCCCTTCTGGTTGTCTAGGTTATGCCTCCAAGACAGCAAGAATCTCAAGCAATGTAACCTATACCTCATTGTATTTGCGGTATTATGACATTACTGAAATTACAACTGTTTTATTTTCACACTCGCATTGTTATTTCCGTTCTATTTTTTTCGTCTTATTGTATGCGTAACATAATTTTTTCTAAACCTCATCTCAAAGGTCACGATTTTGAAAACCAATAGCGAATATAGCCTCATCTATTAGCACCGCGGCGATAAAAAAAATCAAAAAGAAATTATCTTTTGCTTGCTCTCATGAGTAATTTAACCGTCAGGCAAACCAGCTTAAAGTTCCAGCGTTTACATTAGTTCGTAAACCTCATGTCCAAGCGTCAAAGTGCAGACTCACGTTGACCACTGACAACGGTTCGGGCCTATACTTCGGATCATTCAGCGTGACCCTCAGCGCTTGTACCTCTCCCTTCGAGTGTTGGTAGTTGTCAAAAGAATACTTAATCTGTGAGGAGAACATTATCATTAATAACTTACGTTCAACGCTGGTAGCGGTACGGTCTGGGATTTAGGCACAGCTTCCTGTTTCTTCGTTTCGTCGTCTGTTAGTACAGGGCAAAGAGCCTCGAAGTTGTACTTGATCTACAGTGGAAAATTTTCTTAGTGTTCGTCAGATAGCTATGCATGCATGTCACTAGTAAGCTCTATTCTACACCATTACTTTAAATAGCACTACGGAAAAAAATAAACCCGGCACGAAAATATTCCTAGGAATTTTGGTTGCTCAGAAAACTACGAGTAGTGAATGCTGCCTATGTTGGTTGGTCACATTATGTACAACAAAAACGATCCCGTAAATAGGTTGGAAGATAATAAAAAAAAAATAGGTCTGACTTATTTGGTTTTGTAGTAAAGAACTTTAAAGAAGAGAAAACGTCCAATCAATGACGTTGGAAATGTTATCATGGCTGATAGAAAAGGGACAGAGAAAACAAATGATAGTTTGACAAAAAAGATCTCATGCATTGAAAATGATATAGATTTTGAGATCGTAATGGAGCGACGGGGAGGTAGTAACTTTGGGTAAAAAAAGTATGTTAACTAAAAGACATATTTGTAGGAATTTTATAGAATTCAGAAATGAATCCAAATTTAAGACCTTAGAATAATGTGGCCATATATAACTGTATACAAATTATTGGAAAATATTTGGGACATTTATCCTACACAAAATTAAGATGTCCAATTGCTCACGATGTCCACAAGCGTTATTGTCTTCATAATATAGTCGCGTATAGAACATCTGAGAGCTTTGTGTTACAGAACAGAATCCTACTGGAATCAGACTCACGTAAAAGCTCTTCGAGTCCTTTTTGCAGTTAGCCTTGGTGATGCACTTATCCTGCACAGCTTCGAAGACGCGTGGCATGTAGGCGATCAGGGCGAGGGTCACGCAGGGGTGCCGGTCGGAGCGCAGTGACATCACCTCATGGGCTCTGGTTTTCGATAGAACTATTAGTTTGACGGGGTGGCATACTCAGGGGTCTAAGTCGTGAAATACTTTTAACAACACACCTTTATTAGATTCACTTGTGACTTAGGTGGTACGATTTGGTGCTCCCGATTTTTTTAGTAGGGCAATCTCGGGAGCTTAAGGCAAACACAATGTAATCAAATTTTGGAAGTCAATTTTAACCTACTTCTCATTGTCGTATCGAACTTTGTTCAACACAGTTCGTTCTTCCTCGTTCGACGATGTTTTTGGGCAATGTGGCCAAAGTAACTTAGGGACAGAGATCGGACGGGTGGGCTTCCTTGTACACGGTGTCCTGCATTTAATGAACAACCTTCTAATCCCCGATCGTTCTTTATTACAATTACAGGTGAATGCTCATAGTGAGCGAGCATAATTTAAGTGAAATAAGCTCCCAATCTTTAAAAGAAAAACGATTATCTCAAAAACCGGTATCCCAAAGTTGCATCTTGAAATGGTCCAGAAAATTGGTCTCTTTATTACTTTTAAATTAATAGTCTCACAGTTTTTGAGATAATCGGACTGACTAATTTTTTTTTATTGGTTAAAATGTTGGCCATTTAATACAGGACACCGTGTATAATAACGCCCATCCATCTGATTTCTGCTTAAGGACTCACGAAGTGTCTCGATAGTTTTAATTTTTAGTGGGTGGAGCACTTACTGTCATTCATTGGTAACGCCTCGGTCGGGCGGTGAGGGGTGGCCATAGGTGGGAGCGAAAGATCCCGAGCGCTTTGTATCGCTCACTCGTCGTTGCAAGTCCGTAAGTTTTACCCACCTACTTTTAATCAAAGAGCAACTACTTACCTCTGTTCATGTGTGACCATAGCCAACGCAGCCTCCGGAAACTTGTAATAGATGGCGTAGTCTATGGCGCTCATATCCATGTTATTGTAGATGAGCCGGCAACCCATAGACAACAACAGCGCGATGGAGTTAGGCTTGTTCTCCATGGTCGCAAGATGGAGGGGCGTGTTCTAAAAAAAAATGTTTGAAATAAACTTCCGTATAGAAGTAGAAGTAGTGTATAAATTCGGCGGCATTAATCCACCAATTTTATTTGTCTTTTAATTGACAAATAGAACAATTTCATAGGGTGAAGGCACCTATTGATAAACAAGAACCAATAGACCATGTCGACTGATGTCGAATTCAACAGCGTACTGTAGTTGTATGAATAAAAATAGCTAAATATATCACGAAACAAAGAAAATAAATCCAAAAAACAATCTTTTTATAATATGTGACTTCAGATGTACGCAAATTTTATGATACTTTTTTTATCCAAAGCAATTTTGAAAATGTTTTCAGAATCCTCGTAATTTTACACAACAATAATTGTATCACAACCATGAACAACACACTTTTCACGGTGAAAATGTCAAATTTCTTAATTTCTCCATACAATTATTGGTACCTATACCGGCCGGTGACGTCACTAGCCTGGACGCCATTCGTATGGAGCGTTTTTAGCGCTACGTAGGAGTGTTGAACTTTGACGGTCATTTCTGACTTTTAGAGCAGTTTAGGTGTAGTCAGTTCCATATAGACATTTGATCACAATAAAAAATAGAATCGATTGACATCCTCGAAAAAAATTTGTCAAAGTCTATTAAGGACATTTTTTTCCCCGAGAACTCAAATTTTAAGAAGATATTCTTTAAGTAATAACACTATGTTCAGATAACTGATGGTCATGTCATAACTAGTACAGGCAATAAGGCGTTGCACCTTTGCTGTCCATTACTGAGTACTAAGGTTTAACATGTCCGTATAATTGCTGCCGTCACCCTAAAAAGATTTTCTCAAACATGCAATGAAATATCGTCAGTAACGTGCGTTATAACAGGCTTCGAAGTATCACGTTTCGGGCGGAACAACTCGAGAGAACTGTAAAGGGATTTCATACAAAATTGAAGGCTAAACAGCAGAATTTTGAATTTTTTGAGTGGTGAATTTTTATTGCTTTGTAGGTGTATATGTTTGAGCAAAGAACTATACATGCCTAGCCGTAAAAAGAGCTTAACGGCTTCGTATCACTATCCTATACTCACCCGGCAAGCCATTCTTTCCCGGTGTCGGCAGAAATGTACTATTGATTGAAACTTTGTTATCTGGTGTGAGCCCTAGTTTCCCAATAGCCATATTGTATGCATTATATAGTGAATCATCTATATACTCTTACCCCGTCCTTGTCGACTTGATCCAGCAAATGCGAGTGAACAGAATGCAGCAGCTCGATGGTCTGCGTGTAGCCACTCATGGCCGCCAGGTGGAGGGGGTTCCGTCCATTGTGGTCCCTGATTAAAGGCAAATAAAGTAGTTAACGGTGTAAACGTGGTGACGACTTTCACCCTTCGAGAAAAGAGCGTACTCCCACTGGTGTTGTAGTTTGTAGGTGTCTATGGGCGGAGGTAATCGCTTTCCATCAGGCGATCCGTTTGCTCCCTATGACATAAAAAGGAAATTAAAAAAATACTGATTTCCATTTCCTATTCCTGAGCGGCGGGCGGCGATAACACGTGAAGCAAAAGAGTGGTTTCTCGCTTCCACCTATCTATGTCCATTGCTTCGCCACCACTTTTCCCATGTAGCGTTTGGCTCTTTACTCGTGACGTAATTTGTGATCCTACCTGTGCACTCGGGCGCCTCGGTTAAGCAGCAACCGAACTCTGGTATGCCTCTCCCTAGACACGATGCGTAGCTGGGTGAGACCTCTGTCACTATCATTGATTCGAGGACGAAAGCTGCAAATGCGGATGTTCAGAGCAGACTTTACGCCGTATTGTCTTGGAATGCCCACTAACTAGATTCGCAGGCCAAATGGAAGATCTCAAAGCCCTGACCAGGAAAGCTGTTGACTTTCTCATACCTATATTGTAAATTTAGATCATAAGTAAGCACGCAGTGTGAATTTTTAAATTTTTTTATAAATTTATAACGAGCGTCCCTTTTTTGAGTCCAGGATCAGGCAGTGTAGTACATATTATCCGTATGGTCTTCTTAGATGTACTACACTATTGTCAGAGTGGTCGTGGCTGTTTGGATGCGGTACATTGATCTTTATACCGCAATTATTTCTTCGTTTGAGCATTGAATGCTTTGTTTTACAATGGTTCTACACCTCTGGCGATTGCTCAATTACCAAACAGGCTGTATAAGAAGCCTATACAGCCATTAAGTGCTTTTGCAGCCTGTGTGCTATTTAGTAAAGCATCCTAACACTCGACTACGGATGATTGGGTCGTATCTAGTTGATGTCTCATCATTCCTTTGCCCTTATCCCATTTTATCAGCATCGATAGTCCGTGTCTATAGAAGGATCCCTAAATGAAAGAATCTCTCCCTACCTGTGGAGAAGAGCGCCTCTATTCAGTAGTAACTGGACGACCCTGGTGTGTCCCTCCCTGGACGCGATGTGCAGCGGGGTGAGACCTTCTCCGTCGCTCTCGTTGATGATGAATGTCCCCTTGTCAGAATCCAGGAGTTGGCAGGCCGTGTGGTAGCGCCCGTATCTGAGAGCAGGATAACGATAGTAAATACATATAACATGTCTTTTGAGAGACAAGGAGAGCGTGCTATGAGAGTTAGAGAGCAACGTTGCAATGATAGTTACGGGTGATTTGAGCGTAAGAATTTCAGAAAATCCCAGATTTACAACAATAACCAAAATTTATAAATTAATAAACTATAAAAAAAATAGCATTAGTTTTGCTATACTAGTTTTTATTTTTAGGATTTAATTTTTACTTTAAGGTTTATTTTTAATGAATAAATAATGAAATTTATATAACTATTTCTTCAGGGCAAAGCGGCAAGTCACGAATATTTAACGTAGCATTTCGTTTTAGCTTTAAACTTATTGCACCTACTCGTAAGTCACAGTTTACTGTCCTTTTATTGTTTCTTCATCTCGGTTTATTATAAAATTTGGCCGCTGTTTCATAGTAGAGTTGCTAAGCCGCGAAATTGTGCGCATCGGGTTACAAGCATGAAATTTCTACCACACATAGAACGTTCCACGGTGATTATTTTCAGATGTGGAGGGAAGTCAGATTCGTCCCCTGTGTGGTGGGAGAGCGGGGTGAAGAGGAGCTTTTTCATTTTTTTATTACTGATCAGTTAAGGCTATTAGGGCTTGTGCGACATCGTTTTCGTGTAAAATAGATATCAGCTATTAATTTTTCATGTTATTTAAGAATAGTTTCATATAAAAAATTGGGTTTATTGCCGAAAAGGTAAAAATCACAACAAGTTTTTTTTATTCAGAACGATAAATTAGTTATCTATTCTGAATATTTACAATTTAAAAAAATATAACTAAACAGCAAATTTAATGTTGTTTTTAAAAATTTATACATATTGGGCACATCTGATACAAAAAGTACCTTGAAAAAAATGTTGATGTTAAGCCTAGCCTGCGTGTTCTAGTACATTTTGCTAAGTCGCGAAATTGTGTACATCGGGATACAACCACCAAATTTCTACCACAGATAGAGTATTCTGCGGTGATTATTTTCAGATGTAGAAGGAAGTCAGATTCGTCCCCTGTGCGGCGGGAAAGCGGGGTGAATAGGACAAAGGAGTCCTATTTTTCTTTTTATATTACTGATCAGGTAACGCTAGTAGGACTTGTATCGTATCGTTTTCGTGTAAAACAGATATCAAGAATTTATTTTTCATGTTATTTATTCATAGTACCATATAAAAATATGGTTGTATTTCCGAAATTGTAAAAATCACAACAAGTTTTTTTTATTCAGGGAGATAAATTAGTTATATTTCCTGAACATATACAACTAAAAAAAATATTGCAAAATAGCAAATTTAATCTTGTTTCTAAAAATATATAAATATTGGGCACTCTTCATACAAACAGTAACTTAAATAAATTGTTGATGTTGAGATTAGCCCGCGTGCTCGTGATACATTAGCAAAAAAAAAATTGTTTTAATTACATTAATTTGTTTTTCTAGGACGTATATAGTAAATATTATATGTAAAAGCATGTTAATAATCATTATTTAATGTATTTAATGAAGCGACATAGGATGCGTTCGGAGATTTACGTTGGTTACGCCGACGTAAGGATATATTTTCAGCTACTGTTTGTATGAGAAGTGCCCAACATTAATATATTTTTAGAAACCAGATTAAATGATTTTTTTGAAATAATAATAATAATAATAATTTGAAAATGTTCACGAAATTGAACTAATTTACCTCACTGAATAAAAAACCTTGTTGTGATTTTTACCTTTTCGGCCATTACACCCATATTTTTATATAGAACTATACGAAAATAGCATAAAAAATGAATTTCTGATATTTGTTTTACACGGAAACGATACCAAACACGTCCTGGTAGACTTAACTGACCAGCAATAAAGAAAGAAAAGAGGGATACTTGGCCGTATTCACTCCGCTCTCCCGCCTCACAGGGGACGAATCTGACTTCCCTCCACATCTGAAAATAATCACCAAGGAACACTCTATCTGTGGTAGAAATTTCATGCTTGTAACCCGATGCGCACAATTATGTTAGAAAACAGCGGACTAACAACTCTACTATCATTGTTATACGTTTACGAGGCATTAAAAACCTTTTTGGGAGGATCAGCTATGTTTTTTTAAGTCCAGAGTTCAGAGTTATCGTGTTTTGGTAATGATAATAATAGGTATGTATATCGTCGTCTAGTGCCCAAACCCAAGCCTACTAGAGCTTACGTAAAACTAGAATACTAGATTAATTTGTGTGACGATCATAGTAGTAGGCATTTAAATCAATAATGATTTAGGAAACATTATTATAAAGGTCATATATCGGAGTTCTGAGGCAAAAGAAACATTAATCCACATAGCATTGACTCAACAAACTCCCCGGATTGAAGTTGATTGAAACCTAACCAAACATTTAACCAAGCAATAATAACTATCACTGTTACAATAGGCTAGTTGACTCATGTCAAATTGTAATAAACTAATGTTTATTCCGTATAGTATTTAGCAAAGGAAACCTAAATATATATTTTCAATTCATAAAAGTGAAAGATGGCTGAAATAATTGAATTTGAAAATATGGTTTTTAATCTGTATATTGAAATGCTTAAAACGCTGTCCGCCATTTTCGCTTATGATAGTGACGTCATTGATCATGTAAACAAAACTGAAAGTCTACTTTGACGACTTCGAATAGTGCCGTCCCTCTCGATCTCCTGTCGAATTTCGAATATTTACAGGTAATTCTACGTCACGCCACAGATTAGCGAAAGGGAAAAATGGCGGACGGCGTGTTTGACTGTTTATGAAATTTCTAATTTTCAATTGATACAATTCAGCTTTATAGCTTTCAGAAAAATACAAGACATTTTTTTTAGAGCTAGTAACATATATTACAATATTGATATGAATAACTCTCCTATGTAATTACTTATATGAATAAGTACCTATTGTCGCGAAAGGCCGAGAAACCCACGACTACACCTGGTGGCACGAAAGTATAATTATGTTTTATGGTCACGTCACGGATGTATTTCTTACTTTGAACGCTCTTGAAAATAAAGAAACCTTACCTGGCAGCGAAATGCAAAGGGCTTACGTTGCTATTGTTCTTCAAGTTGATGCACGCGCCGAGCCTGATAAGGTCCTCCAGAAACCTGATGTGGCCCTCGCGGCTGTCTTTCCTTCGCGTTCAGGAGTTCAGCTAGATTCCTTTCATATCGGTCAATAAGCGCTTACACATAGGATCGACTTGACAAACTCTCCCGATTGTAGTTGATTACAACTTACCTAACATATTATAACAGTTATATTTGGTTAATATTGCTTGGCATGATATTATCATGAATTACGCTCCTGAAAAGAAAGAAACCTGGTAGCTGACTTACCTGGCAGCGAAATGCAAAGGGCTTTCGTTGTTATTGTTCTTCAAGTTGATGCACGCGCCGAGTTTGATCAGGTTTTCCAGAGACCTTATGTGGCCCTCGCGGCTCGCGTAGTGGAGGGGTGAGCAGCCGGTCATGTCCTTCTCGTTCAGGAGTTCGGCTAAACTCTTCTCACAGCGGTCCTTGAGAAAAAACAGTAAAACATATTACTTAAATTAAAACTCTTTAGAACACAATACGGGGTTACAATGGATTACTAATGTTTGGCAAAAAACGTTCCCCAAAGTATCACATCGCAAACTTTGTTTCCCAAATTTTCATTTGGCAAAAAGTGCAATTAGCAAAACTACGTATCGCAAATTTACAGTTTGCAAACATTTTGTTTAGCAAGTGGTTGCTTACCAAATAATTACTTGTCAAGTTTTACTTTCCCAATTTTTTTTTGCAAATATATCGTTTGGCATTACATTCTTATCCCAAAATATTGCATGGCATACGATTTATATCCCAGTACCTATAAGGTGAAATAAGTAATACTATGATGTTTGGCCCACTCACTATAGGGCCGCGTGGCTCGCTCGCTACGCTCGCTCGTTAAGGTCGCAACTCAACCTAACACTCCTCCTCGCTACGCTCGTCGTCGTACCTAACCTGAGCCAAGTCGGATTTCCCTTAAGGTGAAATAAGTGATATTATGATGTTTCGCCCACTCGCTATCACTATAGGGCCGCGTGGCTCGCTCGCTACGCTCGCTCGTTAGGGTCGCAACTCAACCTAACACTCCTCCTCGCTACGCTCGTCGTCGTACCTAACCTAAGCCAAGTCGGACCTGCCTTACGTACTACTATTAGGTAATATTTAGGAATACTTAGGGCTTACAATTTACCAGACTTTTGCTATAAGTTCAGCTTGCAAAGTGACTAATTTGGGAAAATTTTGTTTGGAAAATAATTTATGACAAAATCAAACATTTGCTTTATAAGCATTTGCTAAATAAAATCTTGACAAAGTGAAATTTTGGGAAAAGATGATTTGACCAAATGAATACAATGGGAAATGTAACTTTGCTAGAGATGCATTTGGGAAATAAAACTGTTGCGATAAGTTATTTGGGAAGTCATATTTGGGAAACATTATTTGCCAAACGGCAGTACACCGGTTACAATGAACCATTGATACAAAAATCAAATAACAGTGAAAAATGATAATGGGTCAAATATCATGCAGAAGTTTACTGACAATACTAACTTTACAGTTGGCGGCGAAATCTTCCAGCCGTCCCCCGTTCATGACAACCAGATGAAGCACGTTACGGGAGTTGATGTCCTTTAGACGAATGTCAGCTCCCAGACGGATCTGTCATATAATAACATATTTCAATAAATTAACAAAATACATTATTGTATCAAATTGTTTTAACTGTGTTTAATTTATAAACTTTTTATTTTTGTGTGCATAAATAATTTTGTATTGTATTGTAATACATAACATAACAATATATCGCATGTATGATTGACGGTGGTTGACACTAAACCAGTCATTGTACTTTCGTCGCCAAGTTAATACATACGTATAAACGTGGCGCAGTTGGTAGGATACGAATCCACGCTCCTATCTAACATCTATCTGATTATCACTTTATTCGAAAAATTGTAGGATCTTACCAACGTATGAACCGTCCTCCAACCAGCTCTAGACGCAGCCAGAAGCAGTGGTGACCGTCTCTCCTTATCCAAAGGGTTAATATCCGAACCCTCTCGCACCAGGTAGTCCACGATATCGGGGTGATCAAACATGGCCGCGCAATGAAGAGGCGTCATCCGCTGAACGTCGCAGGAGGTGAGACAGGCCAGTTTCTCTTTAGGCTGCATTGTGAACATCAGTTTGACAATTTCTAGTGCACCCTTAAAAAAAATCGTTTCTTTAGCATCCATAGATAGTCACGGTCTACTTCAATAATAGAGAGGGTCTGGTTTCAAATTACGTGGACCCAGACTGACTCTAGTCAAGGATTTGGAGTGTGGGGAAAAGTCCCCTTCAAGAAAATATCTATAGCTAAATATGTGAGTGCTCTCACCATAAAATATCCCTTCACCTTCCCTTCCCATCTCCTTTCACCTTATAGTGTAACAATACATGAAAGTAAATACCTGGGCACACGCCAAGTGCACTGGCGTGGACAGATCATGTTGTTGTGTCGATATCTTGGCTCCGGAGCTTAAGCACAACTCCACCGCCTTGATGTCTCCCCCGTGGACTGCCGAGTGTAGAGGCACATTGCCCTCATTATCGTACAGCGAGATCATTTGCTCTCGAGTGCATCCGAGGGACTCTCCCCATTGGAGGAAGACTTCCATGGTGCGGGACGATGCGTTCTTGGCAGCCTCGTGGATGGGGTAGTAGCCGTTGTTGCAGGGCCGTTTGCAGATCGCGCCGAGATCCGTGATCTGTGGTGTTTTACAGTATGTATCAAAAGGTAGCTGGGGCGTGAAATAAAACTATTAATTCAAGGTTCAACTACACCGCCGCTGCTCATAAATCAGTGACGGCGCGTTTACACAGTGACGTGTCGTATGCGTGCTTTTAATGCATGCTTACATGACAACGCATACACTAGCAAAGAGAGCGTGCACTAAAAACGGTAAGGGCCCTATCACACTAGCGATTCGCGAGCGTGTTTTCTAACAAACAAGCGTCGCGGTGAAGTCGCTGCGCCTTCGTACTAAATTCGTTCGCAAATCGCAAGTGTGATAAGGCTGTAAGGGTGCAACGCATCACTATGTCACAGTCAGCGTATTTTGAACAGCGGTTTGGTCGCTCCTTAACACTGTTAATTTTGATACGGTACTAACAACTTCATATAAATACCTCTGCTTCCAATTAAAATTCTTGTGTAAGTTCTTTTAAAATATACTTGTTTGTGAACTTGTACACAAGATACAGGGTTGGCCTTGTTACCACGAGTACCGATTAAGTCTATATTTGAACGGTTAGTTGAATAATAAGCAGATTCGTGAAGAAACACATTGAGGTGCCAAGTTTAATTTTACATGACGAAACATAACAAGAATCTCAGTACGATGACTCCTTATTCAACTAGTTTCAAGGCCTGATGGTCATAGTCACAGAATTGGTCTTTTAACTATTGCCGTAATAAATATTGTATATTGATACCAGTCAGGTCTCTTCGATATTCGAAAACCAAAAATGTATCTTTATAGTAGGCAAAAGAGCAGGCTTATCATTATCACCGGACGGTAAGCGATTACAGTCTGACCAAAATGAGTAGAAATTAAAAAGTGGAAATACCTACTGTAGTGTCGTCCCTTTCTAATCAATCTAATAAAGCGGGGACGGCACTACAGTAATGCCACTTTTTAATTTCTACTCTTTTTGGTCAGACTGTACTACCACCGTAACAACACCCGATGGTTATACGTGTGTTGCCGGCCTTTCTGATGGCAGTATGCTGTTTTTGAAAGTTATATCAGTCCGGATATTCTACGAGCATTAATTCATTCCAGAGTTTAGCCTTTGCCTTTAACTATTTTTTCTTTTAAAAAATGTATTGCTGCCAGTGATGGCGCTCAGATGTTCTTAATTCAAATGTTTGACAAATGAAGCTCAAATTTAGAAATTCGAAGCGGGACTTGTATTCGGTTAATATTATTTCTGGAATTGGTCTTTAACTACAGACATTCTGCGGTTTTTACTTTGTTGTCTAAATCTGAGCATTTCTCAAAAAGTTTGTACAAAATTAAGACTTCAATTAAAGTTCAATATAATCTTCGTATTTCGTTAAAAATTATTTTGGTAATTTGATATCAATGTTACGGCTGTTATGCTTGTACTTTTCTAATTATATATCAATGTATTGGAAATAATTGGTAACAAAATAACAAGAATATATTATTAAATATTATTTGTCGCCCTAATTTTCTACGAACTTATTGATAAATGCTCATATGCGAAATAAAAGTCTTAAAACACAAAAATATCGACGTTAACTAGGAGTAACTGGAATTTATAACTGGTTATAATATGGATAAAGGTTAACGGTTAGAGTTAAACCACGTTAACTCTTCCAAGCAAATGAACTGTCAAACCAAAAAAACTGACTCACTTTGTGATTCTATGAAATGAATCATTCTGTGAAATGTTCCTTTTGTATAAAATATGAGGATACATACCAGCACTCTCGCGCACTGGTCGTGGTCGTGTATGGCAGCGAAATGCAGCGCTGTCCGGCCGTGTTCACCGCCAAGGTCCACGTTGAACTGGCTCTTGTACTTGGCGAAGGTCTGGAGCACCGTCACCTGGAGATAACAGAGGAGTTAGCACACTTTTGAATTTCGTGACAGTTCAAATGGATGAGCCTTTTCCGAAAATCTCCGGAAACTTTCCTCATTATGTATATGTAAAAGGAAAATTGCCGGTTTTTTTTTTCAGATATGGCACAGGCGTGACAGTTGCCTATCGGTGTAACTCGGGCGTCGGTGACCTTGTAATGCCGAATCCTTCGACAAGGCATTCACGTGAATGCCTTTCCCCATCTCGCGCGTCCCGCGCTCACCCGCGCTCGCCCCTCGACACGCACACATAGCCGCGAGTTTTGTTACTGCACACAAGTGTCGCTGTCGTTTCTTTTTATGTTAGTATATAAATTCTTTGGATATGGGACATTTCTAGTTCAAAGCGAGGCGAGCGTGTAGATGATATGCGCGTCAGCAGCAGCGGCAGCGGTATCTCGCTCACTCGTATGGCGATCGCGCTGGGATCTCTCGCTCAACCGCTTGCCGCCGAAGTCGTAGCATGTCCATGAAAATGTTGCTAGTTTTGATCCACACACACACGCACACACACTATTATTATTATTATAAACCTATTGTGTCCAGCTCAACAAAGGCCTCCCCCTTTTTCCACAGTTGTCTATTTTGTGATTTATCTGGCCAGTCCTTGAGGATAATGTCCAAGTCATCCCGCCATCGCCGACGATCTGCCGCCTCCCCGTCTTGAGTTGTGTGGCTCCCACTCTGTGTTTTTTTTTTGCCCTCAAGTTGGCCGACATGCGGCAAACGTGGCCGACAACACACACACACACTAATAAATAAAATTTAACAGCCTAACACAAAGAATATCTCATTCGAGTGCACACTGTCCAACTCCGTATTCTCAAATGAGGGGGCTTACACTATCAAATTCAGTCCTACCTCCTCTATGAGCTATAAGCACGGAGTTTCCATACAACCTTTTTAATAAGCTGCCTTAGGCTTCGCTCACACTGACACATGTGAACCAAGTCTTCTCTTATAATTATAACGAACTATTTTATACTTCGTTGGATCTTATGTAGGCAATTAAATGTGAGTAGATTTTTTAATATAAAAAATGGTAATAAAAGGGTATGTCTAGAAGCAAAAAGAGTCTAAACAAGTCTGACTTAAAAAAGAAACCTATTTTCGGAAATTTTTGGGATGCCCACAACAGTATATGGTTCTTTTTTTTGTTATACACACATACAGTGTACCTTTAAATAAACGTTCAGTATCATTTACGAAACAATAACTGTTATAGTAATATTACATACCCAGGGCGGTGTATTCGTGAACGGTCTAGATCGCAGGAGTGTGTGGCCCGAACCGAAGGCGAGGGCCATAAATATGCGGTCTGGTGCTTTGCGTGCGGTGTAATTACCGACCGTGGTTTGTCTAAAGTTTTACGTTTTGCCTTGTCCAAGAAATCCTACTTACGGCCTAGGGTAAAGTAAATCTTTTTCAGCGTTCTACACAACAGCAGTCTCATTTTGGAAAATGCCCTTATGACCTACTTGTATTTCTAAAAATATGAGATAAAAAACAGACGTTTGATTGATTGCGATTCTGTGATTTAAAACTAACCTACTATAAATAAATACTATATTTTTTGTGTATGTTAAATGTGTAGTTAATCAGACTTTTCTCTATACTTGTTGTATAAAACGGTATTACGTGCCGAATTTCATAGTTCTAGATCAACGGAAAAAGCCTTACCCTTAATTTTTTTATTCCCAGACGTCTTTTGCGGAATAAACGGCCGTATTTATTTTTACGTTAACTTGAAAAAAATAGAAACGTAAAATGGAAAATGATTTTTAAGGCTTCAAGGGACTGTAGACTTGAGTATATGGTTTTAATTTCAACCCGATACATTCACACTTTACTGAGACAAAACGTCTTAGTCTTGATGGAGAGACGTACGCGAACTTATAGTTGTCCAACAAAGTGATCCTATAAGAGTTCCGTATTTCCTTTTGAGGTTCGGAACTTTTAAACTAAAGTTGTAATTTGATGGTGATTATACCTGAAAATAAAGGAATAAGGTCAGGCTGCTCATTTAACAAACCGTACTTAAGGTTGAACAAAAACTCCAAATGACGCCGTTATGACCGCAAATCTCCAGTTTCGAAATAAAGGTGTTAATTAAAACCCGCATCTTTCCACAGGAACGTTCATTGTGGGTGATATAATCTAAATAAAACACGGCCAAGTGTGAGTCGGACTCGCGTACCGCGGGTTCCGTGCAAACACTTATCCCATCTTAACTGGCCGGGTTAAGTTGGGTTTTCACCTGGTATACGTATGGCGCTGGATACAAATTATGTGCAAAATTAACGCAATCGATAACGTTTGCTGTATGGGAGCCCTCTTAAATATTTATTTAATTCTGTTTTTTAGTATTTGTTGTAATAGCGGGAACTGAGATACATCATATGTGAAATTTCTGCTGTCTAACTATTACGGTTCATGAGATAGACAGTTCAAATTTACATTCAATACAGTCTGGTGACAGACGGACAGCGGAGTCTAGTAATAGGGTCCCGTTTTTTACCCTTTGGGTACGGAACGCTAAAAAATAGGACTAATACAGTTTCTTACATAGCATATAAATAGAGGTAATTAAACGCGCCATGTCACTTACTATGACATCCGTGAGTGGACCTTAGTTGGGTTGGTTGGATGATTGAATCGGTAGTTTTACGGAACCCGCTTCGGGTTACATTATTCATTTATTACTTATTATACAGATGACAATACTTAGTAACTTTTTTAGTTATTTCGCCTATCTTCTTTGACATACATATTTACTTTATTTTTCATTTGAACAATCGTTAAATAGAGGACGGGCGAAAAACGGCAGTGGTTGTGTTTTTGTATCGTTTTCTTTCAAGTTTTAAGAGCAATAAAGTGTTTACTTACTATCTCGAACGATAAAAAAATTACACTAGTGTGAGCAAAGCCTTATTCTGATGCAAACCTTGACCTTAGAATATAATCTCGCATTGTAATCCTAGCCTTATATTATCCTGCTTCCAAACCGTCACATATTACTAGAAATATCTCGTCGCTTACGTCGTAAGTCAATACATCATCTTTGGAAGCGTGGATGAAATAAGGTGTATGTGCAATTCACGGGTGAGGTTTTTATGACGTTTTGGAGTTATTGTACTTGCCTTATTCAACTCGGTAGCCAGGTGGATAGGGGCCTGGCTTTTCACGTTTCTGATGCCTGTGTCAACGCGTCTGTGGGCATTTAGGAGATATGTGAGAAAAAAAGGAAAATCGGTGAGTCGTTGCAAATTTGGCTAGCTGGTGATGTTATATGGGGATGTGAAATCATTAGTAAACTCACACAAATTAATCTAGTCCCACAGTGAGCTCTAGTAGGCTTGTGTTATGGACACTAGACGACAATAAACATACTTATATTCGAGTTCATCACACAAACATTTACCCTGGCCGGGATTTGAACCCAGAACGGCCGGCTCAGTAGACAGCTGTTCTACCACCGCGCCAATTGCGTCGTCGAAACATAAACCGAACCAAAAGTCAAAACTCACTAACATTTCTATCACTACTCTTCAAAATCTCGTATCTAATTTGTAGGTTGATACCGAGATACGAGCTTTGTTTGTTACTTAGTGAGTTATGGTTGTCAACAAGAAATTATAGTCTTTACTTTTAGGTATAAAAAAAAATATAAACAAACATTAAAAGGGTTGTTTATAAGGTAACGTTTGGTTCCAGTTATTTTTTTTATATTATAAAATAATTAACCTCACTACTGCAATCCGTTCCATTTAAATAACATGTGTTATCGCTTAATTTTACCGAATTCAAATTCACGAATACAAACATATTTTTATCATATTAAATAAATATACCTACATATATATTTTTCTCCGAAAATCGACAGTAAAAAGTACCCAAATTTGCAGAGGTTTAACACAACAGGCCGCATTATACTAGAAGTAACACCTACATTAGGTAGGTAGTAGCAACACCTACCTTACGTGATTTTTAACTTTCTCTGTTTGACATTCGCCATTGCTTGCTGTCAATTTGACAGCTCCGGTTTGTTTACATTTTTTTAAATACCTAAAAGTACAGACTATAGGGTACGAACATTTTGTGACATCCAAAGTGTGAAATACTTACTGCTGCAACAAGAAGTCGATAGCTTCCAACGCTTCATTTTCTACTGCGACATGGAGAGGAGTGTTCCCGTTATTATCTTGGGCGTTCAGCTCTGTAACATAATGACTTGCATGTAGGGCTGCCACTCTAAATTCACTGAATCCGGACGAAGATATAAAAAACCGGACATTTGGCGTGCATCGCATTTTTCCCCCGGACGTGTCCGAAAATAATATTATCAAAAGAACAATCGCTTTACTTTTCATTCACATAAAAAGTGTCCATGCATGAAAAGGTTTTTCCCCGGACACTTTTTGAAAACCCCTCCGGACGGCCCCCGGACTGCCTCCAAACTAGGACAATCCGGGGAAACCCAGGCTTATGCATGTGTATTGTGTTATATTAGGGTCACAGTTATATTTTTTTTATGAAATATAGTATGTAGGTATCAAATAGAAATTAAAAAACGTTTAGGTATTTCAATGTTTTCTTTTTAATTCAATAGATTAAGGTATGCATATTTTAGTTATATGGGTGCTGTCATGTGTCAACATATGTGTTGAAAAAATCCAACAGTAGTCGGTACCTATAATGAAATAAATGTTGTCAATAGACATGTTGACTAATTTTTTTTGAGGATGTCAATCGATTCTATTTTTAATTGTGATCAAATGTCTATATCGGACTGACTACACTTAAACTGCTCTAAAAGTCAGAAATGACCGTCAAAGTTCAACATTCCTACGTAGCGCTAAAAACGCTCGATACAAAAGGTGTCCAGGCTAGTGACGTCACAGGCTGGTATAGGTACCAATAATTGTATGGAGAAATTAAGAAATAATTGTTTTATACATATGTATTTCTTCTGCGTTGCTATTTAGTTTAAGTTATCTCTGTTACTTTATAAAGCGTATAATAAAAATAAAAAAATAAATTTGCCATTTTCACCGTGAAAAAGTGCGTTTAAGTTCATGGTTGCCATACAATTATTGTTTTGTAAAATTATGAGGATTCTGAAAACATTTCAAAATATCTTTTGGATAAAAAAAAAATATCATAAAATTTGCGTACCTTTGAAGTCACATATTTCCAAAAAAGATTTAAGTTTCTGGATTTTTCTCTTTGTTTCGTGAAATATTTAGCTAATTTTATTCATATAACTACAGTACGCTGTAGAATTCAACATCAGTCAACATGTCTATTGTATTTATTTGTATAGAATCTTTTTATCGATTCATATTTTTATGTGGAAATACCACAAATTTATTTTTATTAATAATGACACAAAGGTAAATTAAGAAAGAAAAATTGAATGCAATCCACTACAATCTAAACAGGACTCGAACCTGCGACCTCTGCGTTTCCGGCGCATTGCTCTTCCAACTGAGCTATCAGATCGCTACGTCAATCACACCAAATCTTTCATCCCATAATTCGTTACGCCACTGGAGTGCCCTCTGCCTATTGTCTATTGTATTATTAACACTTTTTTTTGTCAAGGGGCAAACGAGCAAACGGATCGCCTGGTGGTGCGCGATTACCGTTCGCCCATACACATTACACACCTGCAACACCAGAGGAGTCGCAAGTGCGTTGCCAACCACTCAGGGAGGCCTTAATTCTTTAAAAAAAAAAAAATCGTATTATGACAAATATACTGATAGTTTCAACCAACTTTTTGAAGTGAATAATACATTTCCCGGAGTTCTAGGTAGTAACATAGCTATTCCTAGCAATTTCGCGTGATTTTTGTCAATTTCGAGTTGTTTTTAAAACTAAAATTATCAATGAATAATTCAAACTGTAGGTTTCAAATATATACCAATAGCCCTGTTCTAGGTAGTAACATCAATAATATGTTAATAAACATGTTTGCAATCAGCATCTTAAAATGAATAAGGCCCCTTAAGTCTATATATAAATAACCTCACCTCCGCCATAGTTGTTAATGATGTGCAGTATATTGGTAGTATTGCGGGCTGCCGCTTGATGTGCCACGGTGCGTCCACGGACGTCCCTCACCGCTAGCCGAGAAGGTTCACTCAGGTACAGGCGCATAAAGTCTTCCGCATTTCCGCTTTCTGCTGCCTGTTGAAGAAACAACTCTTTAAGTATTTGTTAAAAATGTAATCTCCTCAAACCATCCTTCTATGTAGGCTATGGCAGCACACTTATACATGTCTATGATTGTTTTGTGCGCATGGACTGCGTTGTGAATAGACTGAATCGAATCAGTCTGACTTAGGGCGGGAGAAGGGGGAAATAGTGACGTGCTCTGATGCAGAGAAAAGCACAAACTATATAAGGTCTCCGCCGGCGGGGGTTACGCTGAGGCACCTTTCGAAGAGTCAATAATGCGGTTATTACACTTTCCTAAATTAATCAGTTTAATTTCTGACGGGAGAGATGCAGCAATATTTGAGACACGTATGGAGATAACTTTCCATTTCACTCCTTTATTACACATTCCAAAATTAGTCACGGACGAGAGGGATGTATCGATACGAGGGATGTATCTAGTCATATTTCGTTTATATGGTCTCCTTGGCGTCCTTTTATGCAGACCTAACAACATATTATACTTGCACGAAGAAAATTAAATTACAGTATGTAAGACTTACCGGAGGAAGACTAACTAACTAACTATTATGGCTCAGTGACCAAAACAGGATCTGAGCCTCTGAAACGAGAGCACGCCTACAGATATGCCGTGGTGTTGCCGTTTGACCAAAAGTCATTTCGCAAAATTACACTTGACAAACAACGTTTTGCAAAAAAATATTTCGCCAATTGATCATTTTACTACAAGTCATTTTACAAATGACTTACTTTTCCAAATGATCAACAGTTAAATTTACATTCGACGAAATTATCATTTCGCGACTGAGTTATCAGACAAAACTACTCTTGGTCTAAAAACGTTTGGTACAATGTATTATTTGACAAGTGTTTCGTTTATAAATAGATCTAATAATAGATATGTTACGGGTCATATTAATACCTACACATTATTTGGAAAATAATTATTTATTATTAGGTTAAGTTCGGGTTTGAACTACGTCCCCCAACAAAAACGAACTGCTGGCAGAAAAATTTGGTTGTTAGGTTAGGTTAGGTTAGGGTTTAAACTGCGTCCCCCAACAAAAACGAACTGATGCAAAGAAGTACTTTGTATGAAATAACTTGTTAAATGACATTTGGACCAATGCTTAATTTGCGAAACACATTAAATGGTGAAATGAAAAATGGTCAATTGACATTTTATTATTTAGGTAACACATTTAGCAAGTGTAGTGTTTGCTAATTAATCATTTGCTAAGTGAGTTTTTGTAAGATGATACTTTTGTCAAATGTCTCGTTTGCCAAATGGTTATTTGGCGAAACGTTGTTTGTCAAATAACCATTTGTCAATATTTTTTTGGTGAAACATTAGTGAACCATGTGCCGTTGTTAAGAACGTTCTTTCCCCGTATACAAATCAGAAAACGTACCCAAGAACGACCCATCTCTAAGCACACCACTTGTCCCGATCCTGCGCAGTTTATCGCCAGTTTTCGACTGAAGAAGACTGTCACAGTTCAATAAGTAACTAACTGTTTGTCTTACCCCATTAGACAATAAACTTTGTTGGTATTACCCCACTTTACTTATATAAGTTTGTGGTCTCATTGCAGTAACTCCCTACCCGTTGGACAACTATAAAAGTCTTCTAAATGGGTCTCGAGAGCTATCTCATTTGGTTCAGAGTAATTAAATGCAACATCTGCTGCGCTGGGTGTTTACTAGCTTCAATGCTTTGCGACATATGTGAGCTATAAGAAAGAGCAATGTTTGTAGTTTTGTACGGTTCCGTACCTACACTAAAAAAAAAGATTTCTTAACAGTAGCCGAAATGTTAGCTGGTATTTAGATAAATCGGAGGACTGAAAAACTGAGGGCTACTAGTAACCAAAATAAGTTTTGTAAAAGTAGTAGCGTAATCTTGGTTACTCCTAACTCGTAAGCACAATTTGGCTATTTCTCAAGTATATAAATTGCTATTTTATTTTCAGTGTTAAGAGGCCTTATTCCTTTTAAAATGCTGATTGTTCAGGCATTTTTCGCTATGATCAAACATATTTCTTAACTTATTATTGATGTTACTACCTAGAACAAGGCTATTCGGATTTATTCGGACTTAATGCCATGACGCATTCTCTACCAGTCAACCACAAGGCTAAACAGAGACATATTGAAGCGGGAGGGTGTACAACAATACGTGTATGGTATGCACACGATGCAAATGTCGAAACAAAATACACTAGTTATGTTGATGAATATATATTATATTTATGTATGTTTAAGTTGATATTTATGCATGTGTATATCTATCGATATGTTTACTTGCTTGTCTGTTGATAATTATTTTGTTCTCCCTTCCCCTTCTGCATCACTTACTCATTGTGTGCTCTATACTGATAAACTCCACTACCCGAAGGTTGTCTGGAAGAGATCGCTCTTTAGCGATAAAACCACCTGTTGTCTACCGCTATTAAATTATTGTTTCTGTGTTTAATTTGTAAAGTTTTTTTGGTGTGCAATAAAGCATTTTGTGTTGTATTTTATTGTATTTACCTCGTGCCGCTCATTATACAAAACGAAGTCTTAGACACCAAACACTTAGACAACACTGCTCGAAAATGTGGTCATAGATGGTCTAAATCCAGTACCCAAAACTGCGTATAGTGGTACATAATTAAAAACTGTCCATCTAATGAGTCTACCACACACGACACCAGATGACAGATGAATTCATGTTGCTGAGGGCCTCAATTACGTCTCGGCTTACTTCTCCTTCGTTCACGATCACGGCGAACTTACTCGTCCATCTATCGTTGATTTTCCAGTCTCTTCAACAATATACCAGTAGAAATGACTTCAGAAGTCAGGCCAACAATTTTTTATAGGAGGCTGAGGGGTCGGGTTTTAATAGCGTCGCGCCCATCAACGGTGGTCGGTGCAGATACAATATTTCGCACGTTTCGTGAATAATAAAAACCGGCCAAGTGCGAGTCGGACTCGCGCACCGAGGGTTCCGTACAAACACTCCATCCCTAGGTGGTTAAGTTAAGTTTGCACCTGGTATGTATAGCGCCCCACATAAATTAGGTGCAAAGTTAGGTATTAATAGGTATTAAAAAAAACTACTCCCTAGATCTCGTTCAAAACAATTTTCTTTGGTAGTTTTTATAGTAATGTACATCATATGTTTTTTTTAGATTTTTCATTTTCTTATTTTAGAAGTTAGAGGGGGGGGGGACCAACTTTTTTCCACTTTGGAAGCGTCTGTCACGCAAACTATTCGGTTTAGAAAAAAAATGTTTTAGAAACCTCGATATCATTTTTGAAGACCTATCCATAGATAACAACACGTATGTGTTTGATGAAAAAACTTTTTTTGAGTTTCTGTTCTAAGTATGGGGAGCCCCCAATATTTATTATTTTTTTATTTTTGCATCAAAATCTTAATGCGGTTTACAGAATACATCTACCTACCAAGTTTCAACAGTATAGCTCTTATAGTTTCGGAAAAAAATGGCTGTGACATACGGACGGACAGACGGACAGACAGACGGACAGACAGACAGACATGACGAATCTATAAGGGTTCCGTTTTTTGCCATTTGGCTACGGAACCCTAATAAAAAGCAAAAAGCTCCCGCTGCATTTACTCATTAATCATATCTTGTGTATTTAAGGCTCCTTATCCGTTCAAAAATGCTGATTGTTTTAGATTTTTTTTTGCTATGATCAAATGTGTTTCTTAATTTTTTATCACTTATATTACAAAAGGGCTATTGCGTTGTATTGGTACATATTTAAAATCTATAGTTTGAATTTTTCATTGATAATTTTTGCTTCAAAAACTACTCGAAATTGGCAATATTAACACAGAAAACTGTTTTTTTCAACTTATTTTAGACTGCATGCAATGAAAGCATGAAATAGGTATGCTATCTAAAACCCAGGAAAAAGTTTTATTCACTTTTAAATTGGTTGAAACTATCATAAATATCATAATTATTATCAATAAGATGAAAGAA
Source organism: Apotomis turbidana (assembly GCA_905147355.2). Taxonomy (NCBI): domain Eukaryota; kingdom Metazoa; phylum Arthropoda; class Insecta; order Lepidoptera; family Tortricidae; genus Apotomis; species Apotomis turbidana. The sequence continues at coordinate 5,657,920 of LR990280.1, forward strand.
TACGTAAGTATTACAATGTATAAAGCTCTTAACAAAATATAAAAGAAGCTTTCCATAAGAATATCTGCGACCCCATAGCACTTCACAGAATTCTATTCTGAACACAACAAGGGGTCAAAAGCGATGCCTATATTCAAATTCCTTTTACGATCATATTTAAGAGAGTTGAGACGAAATAACACTCACTTAAAAGCTATTTTCGCTATTACCCCTCTATAGCGTGAACTCTTCAGTACAGTGGAAAAAGGTATCAAGTGAGTATAGCATCTTTGTGTATTTAGGCTGTTTTTCGACTGCTGTTGACGTAACGAGCAAAATGGAAGGTTCAGTCTAATTGGACTGGCAAGGACACGAAATTGCTCTATTCTGTAGATATTTAGTGATATGCATCAAATTTCAACGAACGTTCTGGCTTTTGGTACATTTTCTGAATTAAACAAGCTACATTTTATTATTAATTAGTGGCTCTCTGAGGCAGTAGACCTCCCTAGTTTGTTACGAAAAGGATGAAATATTATGAGTTGTTTTTATAACTTTATAAGTTTTGACACACGTAAATACAAATACAAATTCTTTATTTGGTTACACCAAGTTACATGTCAAAGATTGACAATATTTCAAATAGTGCAAGTTTAGGCCTTATTTCTTTTCAAATGCTGTTTGTTTTACCTAGACATTTTTCTCTATGACCAAACATGTTTCTTAACATATTATTGCTGTTACTACCTAGTACAAGGCTTAATTAAAACTTAAAACTTATTGAACCCGATTCAATAAGTTTTAATTATGTGTTCAAACCGAAGGCTATTGAAATTTACTGGTATATATTTGAAACCCCTAGTTTGAATTTTTAATTGATAATTTTTGTTTCAAAAACTACTCGAAATTGACAAAATTAACGCGGATAGTTAGTTTTTTCAACTTATTTTCGACTGCACGCAATGAAAGCATAAAATAGCTATGTTACTACCTAGAACTCGGGGAAAAGTATTGTTCACTTCAAAATGTTGGTTGAAATTAAGTACTATCAATATATTTTTCATAATATGAAAAAAAAAATGTTAAAAGGAATAAGGTATCTTAAACTCATTTCATTACTTTATTATGACAGAACCCAAAACTATTATTTTTATTTGATTATACAGACTAGTTTTGAAAACATTAAAACAAAAGAAAAGCGGCGTCCTTTAAGAATCGGCTCTCTTATTGACGTCCCTTTGTGGAAAATTTGACAGTTACAACACAAAAAAACAGTGGTACAATTTCCATACTAAATCCGCCTTACTAGTAGTCCGACTGCATGATTTTCGGCGCTTTCAGATTTTACCCTATACCTACTTGTATAAGACGGTATTACAGGCTGACCAAAAAGAGTAGAAATTAAAAACTGGCAATACTGTAGTGTCGTCTCTGTTTTCTTCTTTCTCTGTATTCAGGAATTTTATTCATCATCATCATCATCAGCCTGTTTCAGTCCACTACTGGACATAGGCCTCTCCCATGGCACGCCACTGAGCTCGATTTTCAGCTCTCGTCCTCCAGTTACTACCCGCTGTCCTACGAATGTCGTCGCTCCACCTTGTTGGAATTTTATTATCATTCACGTATTCCCAGCCATTGATACGTGTATTTTAAGCTGGTTTTTAATTTCTACTCTTTTTGGTCAGACTGTATTTGCCAAATTTCATAGTTCTAGGTCAACGGAAAATACCCTATACATTTTGATTACCTGGCCTTGTGAGTGTCGAAATATACGTTTTTTTGCGGCATAAACGGCCGAATCTTTTATTTACGTTTACTTAGAAATTTGATTTACAGCTTGGAGGGACCGTAGAGTTAAGTATATGGTTTTAATTTCAACTTGATACCTCCATGCGTTCCCGAGATAAAAGGGTCTTGACAGGCAGATGGACGGACATACGGACAACAGAGCGATTCTATGGGTTCCGTTTTTTCCTTTTGAGGTACGAAGCCCAAAAAATAGCAAATCTCCAGGTGTAATAAGTAAAAATAATAATAACACAAAAAGTTTTACAATACAATGGTGAACAACTTTTTTCCAGAGAAAATTCGTAAAGATTAAGGTTTCTAAGAAAATAAAACTTCATGCAGAACGAACACGTGCTTATGAATTTATAATTCTGTTCAACATTTGAGAGTAAACATTGGTTCGTGATTTATAACTTTCGAGTGTAATGTTTTATTCGTTTAGGTTCACTTCTTCCACATTCTCATTTCGTTCACATTCCTACTTCGTCCAAAATCCCACTTAGTCAACATTGCCATTTCGTCCATATTCCCACTTCGTCCTCTTCCCACTTCGTCCACATTCCCATTTCGTCCATACCCACTTCGTCAATATTTCTACCCGATGCGGTTTTGTGTCCATAATAAAAAAAACTGTATTTTATAATGATAGGTGGACGAATTGGGAATTGGTTGCGGACGAAATGGGATTTTGGAAGAAGTAGGAATGTGAACGAAATGGGAATGTGGACGAAGTGAACCTTAACGTTTCATTAATATCGAGTTAAACTTTGACCAATTTCATACATTTTAATACATTTCAAAGACGAGGAAACTGAAGATCAACTGAGGGTCAAAGAAAAGTTTGAAACAGCATAAGAAATAATAACACAAATCAAAAATTTAAAACACCCCCGACACAAATAGCTGGTCATCATGAGACCCTCATTTAATGAGTGATATAGAAAATGCTACTAGAACTGAACATAACTACAAAATTTGGAATTCTTAGCTTCAATATTGGCTGAGATCTTGTCACTTGTTCCAATTAAGGCTGTATATCTTGAAAAGTACCGGTCCTATTTCCGCCAAACATAGAGAACCATCTCGACGGACGAGACTTTCGATTAAAAAAAAAGCACTCAAATTGGTCCATCGGTTTGGGAGTTGAGATGCCACAGACACACAAGTTAAACTTATAACACCCGTCTTTTTTCGTCGGGGGTTGGAAAAGTAACTTATCGCATTCGCTACCACGTAGCGCTACGAGCTACGCTCGTTGTCGATAACATGGGAAAACTTACTACGAGCAGAGCGCCCGGCTACCGGGTTGTTGGTGTCGAAAGTGTTAAGAGCGCTATTCCGTATTATAATATACAAAAACCGGCCAAGTGCGAGTCGGACTCGCGCACGAAGGGTTCCGTACCTTACCATCGGGGTACTTTGACACTACAAGGTTACTTTATCCACCCATGAAAACCCATTTTATTTCATTAATAAATACAGAGACAGTTGAATCACGTGATGTTGTTTAAAAAAAATATTGATGCGATACAATGGTTTTTTTCTGGTGGACAAAGTTACCTTGTAGGGTCAAAGTACCCCGATGTTACGGTACCAATATTGAACAAAAAACACGTTCTTTGTATGAGGACCTTCTTTAATTTTTATTTTATTTTTATTTTTATTATTTGTTGTTATGGCTTCAACAAAAATAAACATTTTGTGAAAATTTCAACTGTCTAGCTATCACCGTTCTTGAGATACAGCCTGGTGACAGACGGACGGACAGCGAAGTTTCAGTAATAGGGTCCCGTTTTTACCCTTTGGGTACGGAACCCTAAAAATGGTTGTCATTAAAATTAAGGACTTTTTAATGGAAGCAAATGCCAATGACAAAATACTCGACATTGCTTGAATTTAATTTAAAATAGTTGTCAATCATTTAACTGAGGGCAATTCCAATCCAAGGTTTGATTTGAGTTTGGATCAGATTTGTCTTTGTACTTTAAAGCTGGCAATTTGTGGTAACGATTCATAGCAAATTAAATTCTGGTTTAACTCTATTTAATTTCAATTATTTAGCCATAAATTGTAATACAATTTTACCCATAAGGAGTAGACATATGTACCTACTTATTATGTATCTAACAATAGGGGTGTAGACTGATGTTGAATCATACAAGATACTGTAGTTATACCAGGTGGACCCTGTAACAGGAGCAATAATTTAAAACATAGATTCCACCCCTCAAACTGAACAAAATTTATTAAACAACTTTTAAAAATAACTCATTTATAATTTTATTAAAACTTTCGTGAGACATATTAAATTATTGTATTAAGCGGTTTACACTCACGTCAAATTGTCAGGGCTCCATACGAGTTCGAAACATGTCGGGCCGTTCCTGACAATTTGACGTGAGTGTAAACCGCTTAATACAATAATTAAACTCATTTATAATGTAAACCTGTAAAATAAAGTTTATTCAAAGAAGCAATGTATTGCGAAACATTTGATATTTAGTAAAGTGACAGCTATGTCAATGCTAAGGCAATGTCAATGTTGGACGGCGTACTTTGAAAATGCTATTTACTTTGTTTGAAATAATGAATAGGTAAAACAGTATTTAAAAAAGTTTCTGAACAGATGTTGTTCAGTTTGTCGAGTAAAATCCATGTTTTAATTTTTTGCTCCTGTTACAGAACCCACCTGGTATGAATACAAAAAAATACCAAAAATATATATCTTTTTAAATAGGTGACATAATTTTTTATGTTTATTTTTTTTATTTGGAAATTGTGTCAGATTTTTAAATTTAACAAAACAATAATCGTACGACAACCATGAACATAAACGAACTTTTACCGTTTGTATGTTTGTGAATGAGTTTGTATGTTAGTTACTTCTTCGCACTCAAACGGCGGGAGCAATAATAATAATTTGGTATGGTGGTAGCTGACACATTTATCTCGAAAAATTTAGTGTTATGGGAACACTGGATGAGCGGGTAATACTGCGAACGAAGCAAGTATTTTCATAAATTTATTACAGATCGGGAGAAGGAATGCACTTAACTATGACATGACTGGCATACATACGTTAAGAAATGTTAATTACATTCCACTTAGTTACTATTTCTAAGACACTAATATGAAAAATTAGCAACAAATTGGACAGAATAAACAGAATTCAATTGGTTTTTTTTTTTACGACATAAGTTTATTATTAGCCTAACAATATTTCACTTTGTTAAATACTTAACATGAAAATGTTGGTTACAAAATGAAACATATCTATAGTTTGTTGTATGGAGAGGGGTCATGATTTCAGGAAAAATCTTGATATCAAGATGCAGGATCGTCATTTGTTTTGTACGCAACTGTACAGTTGGCGGTGTGCCAACCTGGCGCCATTTTTTTTTAATTTCCTTTATCCTCGCATCACGCCGAAACAGCTGAATAAAGGGTCTAGCAGGCTAAGCGAACAAGAAGTGCCTCCAATGTCATCGTCGATGCATTATAAATAGGTTTATTAGAAGAGATTATGTACCTACATACTAATTCAAATTCAAAATTCAAATTCAAAATTGTTTATTGTTTGAATGTGAGTGGTTATAAATGGTGGTAGGGTTAATATTTGGTTACATCACAATCAGCCAGAATTTGGCGTACAATACTTTGACTCTCAATATGCATGTCATTAAAACCAATGGAAAATAATCAAATTATAGCAAATAACAATGTCGGATTAAAAATATGTATTGAAAAGATTAAAAATTTATAAATAATAAATGAATGTCATGCATACAGTAAATAGCCAATTACAATAATTAATAATTCTAAAATGTCTAGACGATACCAAAACAAAAAAAAAGAACACGTAAAACAATGATAATAATTATAATAAAATAGAATAAATTCATAGGGCGTCAATTGGTGGTTGCAAAGTGTTCATTGACAGAGCAGAACATTTTTTGTAGACACCACTTGAATAATTTGGTTTTGAAACCTTGGCAATCCAAGGATTTCAAGTAATTTGGCAAATGGTTAAATATTTTGATTGACATGAAAATTATACTTTTTTCAAAATGAGCAGAGCTATGACATGGATAACATATATTGATTCCATGGTGTTTAGAAGTTGACCTATGGTTAAATTTCATAATATTGTACTGGTTAATATCAAAAAGACACATTTCGTAAATGTACAATGTGGGTAACGGAAGGATTTTTAATTTTTCGAACAACGGTCTGCATGAATCTGTCGGTTTGGCGCCACAGATCGCTCTGATGCATTTTTTTTGGAGTAGAAACGCTTGTTGGGCCAGTGTGGAATTTCCCCATAAAATAAGACCGTAGCGAAGATTTGACATAATGTGGCCATGAAACGCCAAAAGAGCAGATTCTTGAGATACCACCTGTGATATCCTGCGCAGAGCAAACACAAATCTGTTTAGCTTGCCGACCAGGTACTCAATATGCGCTCGCCAGTTACAATGGCAATCAAGCATCACTCCGAGAAATTTAATTGTTTGCACGCTTTCAATGGCTTCTTGATTATGTTCAATTAACAGATTTTCAGCGCTGCTTTAGGGAGCGTAAAACTCCATGTATTTTGTTTTACTAATGTTGGCTTTCAGTTTGTTTCTCAGCAGCCAGGAGTTGATATTGTTGAAGGCTAAATTTGCCTCTGATTGGTAAGTTGCGGGGTTTTTACCGGGAATAATCACGGAGCAATCATCAGCGAAAAGAAGGACCTTGTTGTGCGTAACATTGGGGAGGTCGTTAATGTAAACTAAGAATAATAACGGTCCGAGTATGCTCCCCTGAGGTACCCCCATTTTCACATAAGATTGGTCTGAACGTATTTTTGATAACGATTTCGTCTTCGCACAGTATGATGTAATTTCAGTTCTCTGTTTCCTATCAGATAGATATGTTCGTAGCCAATCGTGGCAGTTCCCTCGTATGCCGTAGTGATAAAGTTTGCTTAAGAGTATGCTATGCGAGACGCAATCGAAAGCCTTGGACATATCCATGAAGATCGTTGTTACAGGTACTCTTTTGTCTCTATATATCGTAAGATCTTTAATTAGCTCATAGATAGCCAGGTGGTTGATTTCCGTTTTCGAAATCCAAATTGGTTGGTATTCAAAATTTCATATCTGTCAAGGAAGTTAAGCAATCGACTACATAAGACTTTTTCATATATTTTAGACAATATTGGTATAATGGCAATAGGTCGATAATTGTCACATATTTCCATATCCCCTTTTTTAAATAATGGCTTAATGATACTGACTTTTAACCGATCTGGGAAGATGCCCTCAATCATTGATAAATTTATGACGTGGCTCAGCGGTCCTGCAAGTACAGTGATATTGTCCCTTATTGTTGATGTGGTCAGGTCATCATAGCCTACCGATTTTGTGTTCCTAAGGGTTTTTATAACTTTAATTATTTCAACATAATCGGTCGGGTTTAAGTATATCGAGGAACAGTTAGAACTACCTAATGTTTTCAATAACTCAGGATCATGAGTGGAGTTACAGTCAGTGGGGTCTACAGCTCGAGTAAAGATGTTATTAAAAATATTGGCAATCTCTTTACCCTTCATGACGACATTACCATTTATATTGATTCGATCAATCGTTTGTTTTTGAAAAGGTTTGCCAGTATTTTCATTGATGATTTTCCATGTAGCAGTCGCTACATTATCTGAATTAGTTATTATTTTAGTATTTGTGATTTTTCTAGCTTCTCTTAAACATTTTTTTAATAATTTAGAATATGTATTATGTTTATTTTTTAGATATATTCTAGTGGATTTATTTCTTTCACGAGTACTTTGTAAGAAAATTTGCCTTTTAGCATTAGAAGATATTCTAATGCCTCGCGTAATCCATCTTATCTTTTTATTTGCTTGTATTCTCACTTTCATAACAGGAAAGCACAAGTTAAAGAATAGTTGAAGGTAATCATGTAGTATGTTAAGTGCTTCGTTTGCATTGTTACATGAAAACACGTCGTTGAATGACAAGCTGGCTAACGCTTCCCGATATTTTTTGCGGTTAGATTCCGAAAAGTCACGTTTTTCGATGTACCAATACGTGGGGCAATATTTTGTTACTACAGGTATACTGATCGTCTGAGCCGAATGATCGGATAGGTTTAGATGATGAACTACTGCTTTAACCGAATCTCTAAAGTTTATACCAATATTGTCTATGCAGGTTTTTGAAAGGGTTGTTATCCGTGTTGGTTCCGTAATTTGCAAGCTAAAATTATAATTCTCCAAAACACGCTCAAATTCCTTAGTTATTTCTAATTGTGGCTTTAGGCGATCTATATTAAAATCACCGCAGATAACAATTCGCCTTTTAGGAAACTTCTTTATCAAATAACTTAGTAATTCGTGCAGCCTGCAAAAGAAAACCTCCAAGTCTGCGCGCGGTATTCTGTATATACATATTACTGATACGTTCTGCTCAGGGATGTCTACACCACAACATTCAAAAATATTTTCTATACAATATTTACTCAGCCAGTGGAATGGATTACACTCGAAATTATTTGCCTTGGCTAGAACACAGACTCCGCCCCTCCTAGTTAAGGGTCTACTATAGTGACTAATTAGGTTATAGTTTGTCAGGGATATATTTGACTCCTCTCCTAATTTAATAAAAGTTTCAGAAAGACAAATTATGTCCACGGAGTTGTCCCAGTCCTCTAGTTGATTTATGGCTATTTCAAGGGCATCCTGTTTATGCAAAAGACCTGCAATATTTTGATAAAGGACAGTAACGTGTCTATTGGGGACGAAAAAACTTTTCCTCCGACTCCATTCCTGACAAATCTCCGGGACTGGACTTGTGCTCCATCGAGCTTTCATCAACGCTTTTTTGATTAGTTGCGCTACTGTTGAAGGGCATTTGATTGTTGTTAGGTGGCTGCACCTCTTTTATTGTTAAGAATTCATTACAGTCAAGAAATGAATTAATATTAACACATAACTTATTCAAGTAAGCCGGTTTAGACTTAGTATTGGCCTCACATTGAATAAACTGGCAATTTGCATAATTATTAACGAGTTCAAAAATACTAGCGTTTAGTTTTCTTATATCTAAATATGGGTTTCGTCTGACTGGAAGAATCAGTACTTTTAAATTAGCAGTTGATAACTTATATAGAGCCACACTAATATTAATTAACACAGAGAAGGGGTTCGCGCGTCGTTACTTCCCGTACTCAATATCACAACATCGCTCCCTAAGCTGACTTTTGTATGTGGCTGCAATAGTCAAGGACGTAATTGGACGTAGCATTTCTTTTGATCATAGCCGTTGAAAGATACTTGTCGTTCCGCTTACCTGCGCGTGACATTTGGATCGATTTTGATAACCCGGACACCTGCTCATCCCCTAATATAAATATTGTGCTTTTTCTGTTGAAGTCCATCGTCATTGGTTCTATGGCTGTCTGGGTACACTGATTTATGTAAGGGGTGGCGTTTGGGAGCCAACTTCTGTCCGTGGTTTCGTTATCTGGCGGGGCTTTAACGCTTGATTCCGGCGATATGGATAAGCTCCTTTGCGTGGCGTCGAATCTTTCAGGTTGTCCACTAGTATTAGTATGCGTTTTAGAGTTACGTTGACTTCTTTGTTTCGTTATGAGTTTATTTATTTTAGGTGTCGAGTTATTAATATTGTTGATAGTTATGTCATCAATTCCTACGGTCTTGTAGATTTTTATTTTATTTTCAAGGTGAAGCAATTGTTTTTTCAGATCTCTGATTACCATGCTTAAGTTTTCAATTTCTTCGTGGGCGATATGTAGTTCCGTCTCTAGCCGGCTAATTCTTTCCTCCAACTCGGCGTTCTGCGTCGAAATACCGTATGACGATAAATCAGGTGGTAAGCTAAGTAAGGTTTTGCTTGGAGAATCTTCTGTTGTACATGATATATTAATGTTTGTCAACGAACAATTCCCAAGCGATAGATTATTTGAAAACATGCTGGGTAGATCTGTGCATTTACGACGTGTTGTAATGTTGTTGACTTCGTTGTGGTGCTCCAAGGATAGAGTGGATTTTTATCTAAATGACGGGCTGCTCTGCTTCGTAGAGACGTGCAGGGGGGTTTCAGGCTCTGTCGTCGCATGGGGGCTATCGTGGTGCATTATAGATTTTTTTTAAATTATCTATACTCTGCACTAGTACTTTATTTATATATGCTCGTAACTACTTGTTCGATAATGTTTTTTTTGACATGACGCACGAAGATTTATGCAAATATTTTTATATGTGTATGTAGCGGGTACTAGTGGCTACTCATGCATATTTTTTCTGAAGGTGTACCTCCGCGAGAAGTAAAAAAAAAACGAATATTAAAATTATTTTTTACATACTGAAGTATAAGGACATGATGCGGGTTAAAAATATGCATTTTGTAGCCTATTTTATTATTATTATCGTCAAATATAATTTTGTCCCGTAATCTAACTTGAATAGTTTACAAAATATGCCACTTTCACATGCATGCATACACACAATGATACGCTGATTATTTTACATTATCTTGAATAACTCGAAAACAAAAGAAGATCGAGGACTGATATTAAGCATAGAGTGTTCGACTTGCCAGTATATATAATATAGGTACACCACGTTTTTTTTTTTTATGTTGGGGAAATGCGTTAATGTATCCCGTCTAATTGGGGGACTAGAGCGGATATGACGGACTAACCGAGACTCATGTTATGAGCCGAGACCATGCGGGGTGACACTTCCACGGGTGCCTGCCCCCAGTTCTGTGGTATTCCGAAACAGGTCCGCTTATTGATCGCTCGCACGATCAATGGAAAATGAATTTCGCAAGGTGTTGCGTCTGCGCTCCGTGAATCGATATGGAAGGTCCATGGTCATTTTCAATATCACTATCCTCTATTACGTCACTGCTGTTGCTGAGTGATGAAGAAACTTGCTTGCTTTGTGCATTTGTCGTAATTACTGTTTTAGTCCCCCGACTCCCTGCACGGGTCCACTACGGCGGAGTCAGTACACCACCTGAAAGAATGACCAAGTCCGTCGTTGGGGGCACTTCTTGTTCGCTTAGCCTGCTAGACCCTTTAAACCAATTTTGGCACAGGGATAGCTGGACAGTGGACATCCAAAGATGGTAATAGGATACCTATTATCCGTCTACGGTAAAGAAAAAATACGCGGACAAAGTTGCAGGCACCTCGTAGTCATTAATATTTCTTAATTATATCATAACTTAGGGCATCCCTTGACGAAATTATCAAACACCTGTTTTCGTATTGATTTCTAAAAATAAAAAAAAAACTTATTTGTCCCTTCAGTAACTTCAGTTGAATAATCCATTAAAACGGATTATCGAATCTAATTTGATTTGAAATTGGATTTGGCGAAGCAACCATAGTATTTCAAAACCTCAAAAGATTAAATTTAGGTACATTTTTATATATTATAACTCTAGAAACTTATCTCAACTTGTCATGTTACGAGCGAATTTTAGTTCATGACTAGGTCCCAAATAGTTGAGTTCAAACGTTAATTGGGATGACAACTGATGTTAAGTTCTATATACCGCAGTTATATGAATAAAATTATAAATTAATAAATTAGCTCAATACTTTTATGTCATGAAACAAAGAAACTAAAAAATGTTTTGGTTTTATCTGACTTCAAAGGTACGAAATTTTATCTTTCTTTTTTAGATCCAATACACATTTTAAAATTGTATTCAGATTCAGAACCTACATAATTCAAAAAACAGTAAGTAATATGACAAACATGAATTAAACGCACTTTTACAGGTTAAAATGGCAAATTGCTTATTGTTTCCATACAAACATACGTTAATATGTAGGTATACATCACGATTAGGTGGCCATTTGTATGTAGTGTTTTTAGCGCTCCGTAGGAATGTTGAACTTTGACTATATTTGGTGAAAATAGAACCAGTAGCTTCCAAGATATTCAGCTTTAATTGGAACAAGTGACAAGATCTCAGCCAATATAAGAGCTACGTAAGTATTAAAAATTTTATAGTTTTGTTCAGTTTTAGTAGCATTTTTTATATCACTCGTGGTGACCAGATACATGTATCGGAGGTGTTTTAAATTGTTGTTGTTTTTTTTTTCTTTAATATATGAAATTCACCGTTTCGTGGTCTTTGGTTCGGTAAACGTGCATAACAATTGCACCTCGAATCAGCATTTCTTGAAAACTAGTTTGGGGTTATGCAAGACGAAATTCATTCCGTACCTTACCTAGCATTCCGTAATTCAATATCCCCGAAGCTAACTTGTAAGCAAATGAAAATTTTATTCAAACTACGATTCCAGAGTTTACATATTGGATCTCCGCTTTGAAGTTTGGATCTCCCAGATTTGTAGCAGCGGTAAAATGGGTATGGTCCAGAATTAACATATTTAAATGATTTGAATCTGAGGATTATGTAAGTGAATATTCGAGAAAGTACAATCAGGGTGCTAATTAAAGTCTGCTTTGACATATATAAATAAATATAAGTATGTATATCGTCGTCTAGTACCCATAACACAAGCCTTCTTGAGCTTAATTTGGGACTAGATCGATTTGTGTGAGGTTGTCTGATATTTATTTATTTAAGGGAGTGGGCGTAGGATCCAGAACTTAAAAAAAAATTGACTCCATGGATTTTAGAACCACAGTATCAACCACATGTCTTACCCTTAAATCAAACATCGAAAGCCGCAATCGGAGCCGTGGGCACAGCCAGTATCTGATAATTCTTTGACAGTGCGCGCCATATATTATGATTATGATAGAAAAAGTACCGATTTTCATATGTTTTTTTTAACGTGGATAAATTAACACTACATTTTTCTTTGCGTTTTCATCTTTGTAACTATCTATACCTATATCCCTCCCCTCCGCCCGCCGCGCTATCTGCGCGTGCGCAGAGGGCGGCGAGGAGAGCGATTAAAAGTGCAGTGGATCGCGGATGAAGAGCTCCAAATGAGTTCGAAACAAATGTCGGGCCATTTCTGTCAATTTTTACGTGAGTCTCACGATAGTTTTAATAATATTATACCTATATCAGCCAGAATATTTGTCTAGTAAATGAGAGTACGGTGTATACTCGTAGACGCAAGGATACACGTGTAATAAGACGTCAATTATGGCGGTCGCAGGGGTCGACCGCTGGGATAGGATATCTATTGTGTGGTCCTAAGTTACATCTCCGATTTAGTATCCAATTTAGGATACATATCTTTGTGATTGAATTATGTGTTACGCCATTAGGTTTGCGATAATAGTAAATGCCATTGTTCCTATAAATTCCTTTGTATTGTAGAGAATCTATGTTGATCCTATTTTAGTAGTGATACCGTATTTATACAAGGTGTTGCCTGTAATAGGAGCATGAAATTAAATCATAGATTCTTCCCTTGAAACTGAACAACGTTTGTTAAGCAACTTCTGAAAATAACGTTTATTAAATGATATCTCGTAGAATAATATTTAGACAAAGAAGCAATGTTTTGCGAAATGTGCAATATTCTTAGAGTAACAGTTATGTCAATGCTCAGGTAATGTAAATGCTGGACGACGTACATTGAAAATACTATTTAGTTTGTTTGAAAAAATGAAATTCTCAAAACTTCTTTTTTAAAGTTGCTGAACAAATGCGGTTCAGTTTGAAGAATAATAACCTTTTTTTTTATTTATTGCTCCTGTTAGAGGCAACACCCGGTATAATACCCGATCCCGACTTGAAAAAACATAAATTTTGAGAATCTTTAAAATCACATATAAAAAAAATGTTTTTTTTTCTTTGTTCCATGACATATTTTACATATTTTATTCGTATAACTATTGTATGTTGTACAATTCAACATAAGTCTACACCCCTATTGTACTGGAAAATTTGTATGTTTTCAACATAAGTCTACACCCCTATTGTACTAGAAAATAACGAATAAGCAGATTCAATACTATTTTGGAGTATTGACTTAATTCAATTATAAAAGTTCCCTAGAATACGCAGTTACGCATACCGGAAAAACGAGGTTCCCCCGTCTTCTAGCGTTACTACCAAAAGATCGTACCTGCTCCCTGATTTCACACATTTTACGCCGTTCTTCAATACAACAGTGTCGTTCCTAAGGTGTCAGTATCAAGGAAGTTTTTATTACACTTTCAAAGAACGTGCGCCGTTTATTGATACCAGGAATATCTTTCAAGGAAATATAAGAAATATTCCGACGCAGCGAACTACACGTGCCTTAGAAATTAAATTCCTTGGAATGTTATGCAGATGTTCCGCACTTTTATCCGCGTGCATTTTTACCTTACATCTAATGTTTCTTTACTTGCGGTTCGGCTACGACAACGGCGGAAAGCGGTTGAAGCTTTTTTATGACTTGAACTGTATCACGGCTGGTTAGCCCTCACTAATCAGTAGACCGACTTTGTGTGGGAGTATAACCCGCTCTGCCGTCTGCCGTGAAATAGAGTTATTACTACCACCATAATGAGAAAAATAGCATATAATGACGCCACAAACCAATAGGAAAAAGGACTACATATTCCGCAAATTTCAAGTACTTTCTGCATAATAAAGCCAAAACTATCCACAGTGATTAAAATCTAGTTTTTTTCAATAGGATTCAGTATTTGTTTTGAATTTAATAAAATAAAATAAAAATAAAAAAGCCATTTATTCTACTACATTAAATCATGACAATAAGTTTATTATACATTTATTAATTATGCAGTAGTCGCCTCTTTGGCGTAGGCCTCCCCCAATTCCTTCCACAGCTCCCTGTCTCTACCTTTTACCATCCAGTGTGGCCCCAACCTTTCCGTAAATATGTCTGCCCACCTCTTCTTTTGGCGGCCTCGCTTCCTTGATCCGTCTCTCGGGGTCCATTCTGTGACCTGTTTTGTCCATCTGTTGTGACTCATTCTGCATATGTGACCTGCCCAATTCCATTTAAGGATCCTCACTCTTTCAATAATGTCGGTCACTTTAGTAATTTTCCTAATGTTTTGGTTACTGACTCTATCAGATATTTTAATTCCCAGCATGCTCCTTTCCATCTTACGCTGACATACTGCCAGTTTACTTTCTTCACGTTTCCTTAGAGACCAAACCTGACAGCCGTACGTTAAACATGGAAGGATCGCTACCTCGAAGAGCTTTTTCTTAATACTGATATGGACGGATTTGTTTTTCATGACCTCTTTAAGTCCCCAATATTTTTTCCACGCAATAGCGATCCTTCTATGAACCTCTTCTTCAGTGTGGTTAGCAAAGGAGACAGACTGACCCAAATAAACGTATTCGTCCACAACTTCAATCCTTTGGCCTTCCACTACTATGTTATGCTGGTCGGTGCTATTCGTGATTATTTTCGTTTTTGACGTATTAATGGCCAGGCCAACTTTTTTACTTTCTGCTGTCAACTCTTTTAGCATCTCCGTCAACTCCTTCGGGTTTCCTGCGAAGACGACTATGTCATCCGCAAAACGTAAATGACTTAAGTAGCTACCGTCAATGTTTAATCCTTTCGCCGTCCAGTCCAGATTTCGGAAAACTGTCTCTAGCACTGTTTTGAATTTATTTGATGACAAATCCTTGACAGATCGCTACTGACGTTTAATAATGCAAATATGTGAAGTATGCACATTATCGCCATATGAACGCTGTTTGTAGCGCCACTATCCCTGGGTCGGATCGCCACTTGGGGCTTGTGCACAAATCACGTGAGGTTTTTTCGGCTACTTTTTGACCCCCCCGCCCCCCTGGTGATATTTGGTGAGGTTTTTTGCTAACCCCCCCCCTCCCCCTTACTACCTCACGTGTATTTTTTTTCCGCCAAAATTTCGTCGTTTTAACAAGTGAAGATTTTTTTAACGAAACCGAGAAAAGAAATCGTTTTTTTTCTTAGTTTGTTCACTTTAGAAAAATACACGTGAGGTCTCCTTACCCCTCCCTCCCCCAACGTGATAGATCGTTTTTTCGTGACCCCCCCCCCCCCCCCTATTGAACCTCACGTGATTTGTGCACAAGCCCTTGTTAGGCTATACATTTGAATTAGCACCCGGTCTTGACCAGTCTTGACTGAACAGACGTATAATATCACTAGTATTAAAGCAAAGCTCTACGATTTTCGTCACCCACTTCTAAAAAAACAAAAACGTTTAAAAACGTGTTCGCAGCAAAGTTACATAAGTACACAACCCACGATATATCCATATTGGCTCTGCCAGGTTGGAAAGTTGCCCAATGCTCAACGCAAAAACTGGGTCCACAAAAACCCGCAGGCTAGATACAGAGAATAATATATCAAATAGGTTACCATTAGTCCGGTACGGAATATTTCAAAGCCTTTTTATCAATACCCTCCTAAATTAAAAATTCATAACATCCTTGTCATCGTGAGATCCTTATTCGATTAGTGATATAGAAAATGCTACTGAAATTGAACAAAACTACAAAATTTGGAATTCTTAGCTTCTTTCTTGAGATTTTGTCACTTATTTCAATTAAAGCTGAATAATAGCATCTCTCAAAACCCATCTAAAGAATTTACGGATTTCCAATGACTTGTGAATTGGATCAACACTGTATTATATTTATGTATAATTATTTATTATTTTTAATACCTTTTTGTACACGGTGTTAGTTTTTCTATCTTCTTCTCGTACTCACACAATTGCTCAAACATTAACGGGAAGAGATCCCTTATAGGGATAAGTTCGCCTTTGTACCTATATGTTATTTGTAATAGATGTATTTTTATCGGTTTTTGTGTACAATTAAGTGTTTACTTACTTACTTTATATAATAATCTTGAAACTACTGGTCCTCAACAAAAAACGACGACAAGTCTTTCGATTAAGTACGTGTTAAATGGGTGTTAAACGTGGGGACAGTTGAAAAGTAGTAGTCTCTTCAGTACCAGAAAGTCCATAGCTGGAATGGTGCTTGTAAGTTTTGTCTTTACCATAGAAGAATATAGAACAAGGGCCACCGTTTATGCAGATAATTAATCATAAAAATTAGGATCAAATCCTTTACTTTACATAAAATTATGCAAAAGTAAAGGGCCAATCGTCTCGTGCGGCACGAGGCAATGTCGCATCTTGACGTGCCACGATGCGACGTCATGACATTGAAAACTGCGTTTTTATTTTGTATAGATATTCATGTAGCTGGATGAAGTTACTCTTCTCTGGAGACTGCCCCGGGGGTTACTCAAAATTGGAAAGAAGGTGTTTTACATTTTGAGTAACGACAGAGACAGTCAAAAGTGTCAGTCAGACAGTTGATTCAACTAATTATTTAAAATATTGTATTCATTAACACTAATGATGACAGCGATATTTCGTATGTCCCTTCATTATTCAACCTTTCGAGAATTGTAGTTTAATTAAGTGTACAAATTATGAGACTATAAAGTTTTTTAGTTTATAATAATACCGGGTGGTATCTGTAATAGGAGCAATAAATTAAAACATAGGTTCTACCCTTCAAACTGAACAGCATTTGTTAAGCAACTTCTTAAAAAAACTTGTATTAAATGATAATTTGTATAATAATGTTTAGACAAAGAAGCAATGTATTGCGAAATGTCCAATATTAGTCGAGCGACAGCTACGTCAATGCTCAGGGAATGTTAATGTAGGAAGACGTACATTGAAATTACTATTTATGTTTTATGTTATTTATGTTTTGAATTTGGGTAATGACAAATCCTTGACAAATACCTGTGGACGTTTAATAAAACAAATATATGACGTGTACTCATTATTGCCATATGAAAGCTGTTTGTAGCGATGGCGCCACTATCCTTGGGTCGGATCGACGCTTGCTATACTGTACGTGTACAGCTAACAATAGAAAACTTAGGAAAACAAAAGTGCACAACCACTGCACAACCCTATTGCAAACTTGGTCAATACAATCACTCAAATTGATGGTGCCGCCGCGTTATCAACTCGTCATAACTGCCCTTAATTTGACACTAGCACGAACCACTCCGTTTGACCGATTACGACGCTAGTCCAAGGACCTACCTTTTTTAGAACAGTCTTTTTTAACAAAGAAATAATTTTCAATCGGACTTTTATACTGTATTTTGGACACTGTAACGGCTCGCAACCGATTGTAGTTGACATAATAATACATAATACGGCGACCTTTAAATAAAAACAAAATAACAACAAAAATGTCAGGGTAATCGTTCTGAACCCTAAGAATATTTTAATACAAGCTATTGTAAAAAGCTAAATTTCATTAAGAAATCTATTTTCTGTGGAGATGATGCAGAGAATGCAGTATGTGTAAAGGTCTTTGCACATTATAACAACTCAACGGCGACTCGATTCTATGCCAAATATTGAAATTTAAGCCCTATGTCATATTTACTAGGTTTAATTTCGACGATGCACCGACGGGTCGTCCACTACTAATATCATTTTTTGAAATTAAACCTAGTAAGTATGACATAGGGCTTAAATTTTAATATTTGGCATAGAATCGAGTCGCCGTTGAGTTGTTATAATGTGCGAAGACCTTAATGAGTTCCCCGCCGAGGTTTTTTCTGGGGGCTAGAATACGGTTCTTCAAGAGGGTAGTAAATAGGTTCTTCACGGATCGGCAAGGCGCGTGTGATGCTCCTGGCATCGCAAGCCATAGGCGGTAAATGCTTAGCATCAGGCGGGCCGCAAGTTTGTTTGCCACCGTCGTAGTATTAAAAAAATGCATTTGTTTCGGAGCACTACGCCAGCCGTACGGCGTCATATGTTGGTGAGTAAATAAAATATATGTCTCATAATGCTGAAACGGGTTTTAACCAATTTAGGTACAGTGTACAGTGATAGCTGGACATCAAAATATGGTTAAAGGATACTTAATCCCCGATACGGGGAATAAATAAGCGGACAAAGTTGCGAGTACTTTTTAGTATCAAACAAAAAGGCTCGCAATATTACTTTCATATGAAAAAAAGTTGAACATGTTTGGACTCTTGCAGGTAAGAAACCACTAAATGAATTTTTATAAAAAGTTTGCCTTACATTGAAAAACTTTAAGAAAGCATATTTTTTATCGACGCCGAGAACAAAGGTTGTCGATTCGTTGGAGATTTTTTTTTGTATTTTTTATTATTTTAGGGTTCCGTACCCAAAAGGTAAAACGGGACCCTATTACTAAGCCTCCGCTGTCCGTCTGTCTGTCTGTCTGTCCGTCTGTCACCAGAGAGAGTTGACATTTTCACAGATGATGTATTTCTGTAGCCGCTATAACAAAAAATACAAAAAAAAACAAAGTAAAATAAATATTTAAGGGGTCTCTTATACAACAAACGTGATCGGTTGCGTTAACTCTGCACCACATTTGTATCCGGCGCTATAATATATAATAATAATAAACTTTATTTATTCAGACAACGAGATCCACATTTTGTCATTATTTTACTACTATGTACATACCAGGTGAAAAAGTAACGTAACCCGGCTAGTTACAATGGAATAAGTATTTGTACGGAACCCTCGGTGCGTGAGTGAGACTCGCACTTGGCCGGTTTTTTTTTAAATGTATGTTCCCCGTTCGTTCGTTAAGTGTGTTCAAAGAGCATACTTTCTAGCTGGTCCCATTATAAGATAAGATTTTTATTGAATAATGAACTTATGGTACATTAATAATAACTATAGCCAAAGACATCCTATTTGAGAAAACATAACTTCGTTGATATCAGTTATTTTTTTCTTAAAAGGATGGATTAACTTTTTGTCGTTGTTATTCTGTCCCGTCACCCAGGGGACAATGGTGATTCAACTTCTCAGAATGGTGTTGATAATTTATAATATGGGTATGTTCAAGAGAAAGTCTAAATAAGAATGGACCTCAGCTGAGCTACCAATCCCCCCCACGCCTAACAACGACTGTATCACCGTCACCGAAGACGCGGTGCAGCAAGCCCTGTGGTCGTTCCCTAACGGCTCTGCCGGTGGGTTAGACAGTCTGTCCCCGCAACATCTTAAAGACTTGATTTCAGTGCCTACAGGGGATGCAGGAACGGCGTTGCTGAAATCTCTAACCAAGCTTTTAAACCTCATGCTTGCAGGCCGTGTAAACACTGAAATCATTCCTCTACTCTACGGTGCCAATCTGGTAGCTCTGGCCAAGAAGGATGGTGGTATTCGCCCGATTGCCGTTGGAAGCACTTTAAGGCGCTTGGCTTCGAAGCTTTGCTGTCGTAATTTCCACCAGAAGCTGACAAACACTTTCTAGCCTCGACAGCTGGGCTTCGGAGTCAAGGGCGGTTGTGAGGCAGCGGTACACGCAGCGCGCACGTTTTTAAACCGTCCGGACTACGAGGTTTTTATTAAAATTGACGTGAAAAATGATTTTAATTCGGTTGATCGTGGTGCCCTTCTAGCAGAAGTCCAAAATGTACTCCCAGAGTCTTTCCGGTATTTATGGCAATGTTATGGGGCACCTTCAAAATTACTTTTTGGCGATAAAATAATCCTTTCAAGCGTGGGCTGTCAACAGGGAGACCCGCTTGGTCCCGCTATTTTTAGTTTGGCAATGCATCCAATAATTACAAAACTAAATTCAAAATTTAATCAGTGGTATCTCGACGACGGCTCATAAGGCGGACACGCTTTGACCGTCCTCGAGGATTTGCAGTTGATAATCAATAAATTCTCAAATATCGGTCTTTCACAAAATTTTACCAAATGTGAAATATTTTTACCCGAACACCTTTCTCCTAAAAAGAAGATTGAAATTCTCACGAACTTTCATGCAGTTGTTCCAAATATTTCATACAAAATCATCTCTGACATTTTTAGGTTCACCAATTTTCGACGACGCAATCAGTCCCATTATCAACTGCAAATTAAGCCTTTTCAAAAGTATTTCTGACCTCCTTTTCGAAATTAACCCCCACATGGCTCTCTTTGTCATCCGTTTTTGTCTTTTCACACCGAAATTTATGTATTTGCTCCGTAGCAGTCCTGTTTGGAAATTACCGCCCATTTTGTCATCTATAGACGACTGTCTACAAACAACACTTTCAAAAAATTTGAATATAAATTTTTACAGCAGATAATGGGATCAAGCGGCTCTCCCCATAAGACTCGGTGGTCTGGGTGTTCGCTCCTCGTCTAGCGTGGCACTAGCGGCGTTTCTTTCCTCTGCCTATAGCTCGTTATCTCTCGTCAGTGTAATTCTTAACTCCCCTCAGCTACCTGACGTTGAGATGGCGAGTTTGGTGGAGGCCGGGGACGCTTGGTGTGCCTCGTGCCCTGGTGCGGACATCCCGATTACAAGAGCTGCCCAAAAGGCATGGGACAACCCTAGGCTTAAGGCAACCCACGCTTCCCTATTAGAAAATAGTCCGAACGATTTGGAGCGTGCTCGTGTCTTGGCCGTTTCCGCGAGCGAGTCTGGCCACTGGTTGCACAACCCTTCCCTCGCGTAATATCGGTACTGTTCTAGATCCCAATTGCTTAAGGATAGCAACTTGTTAAGACTTGGAGCTAGAATATGTGTTAATCATACGTGCGCCTGTGGTAAGAGCGTAGATCAGCTGGGACGTCATGGGCTTTCTTGCGCAAGAAGTGCCGGCCGCTTGTACCGCCATGGCACATTAAACGATCTGTTCCGCCGTTCACTTGCCACTGCCCCTGTGCCTGCCATCCTAGAACCCATTGGGATGGCGAGAGACGACGGCAAGCGTCCGGATGGAGCAACGTTGGTGCCATGGAAGCTTGGAAAGACACGTTTGCCGCATCAAACATCCAGGTAACTCGCACACAGGCTGGTGCGGCGGCTGACCAGGCCCAGATCCTGAAGTGCCGAAAATATTCATGCCTTTTAAAGGATCATGTGTGCAAACAGTAGAGACGCTGGCAGTAGAGACTTTAGGACCTTGGTCAGCCGACATGAAAAGCTTCTTGAAGGCCCTGTCGTCGCGGTTGGTCGACGCCACGGGGGATCCAAAAGCTGGCGCTTACCTCTCGCAAAGGATCAGCCTTGCAGCACAGAGAGGTAACGCCGCCAGTGTAATGGGGACCATGCCACAGGCAGAGCTGCTGGAGGGGGTGTTCTTTTTATAATACTATTATTTTTAATTTAGCATTAGTAGTTTATTTAGTATTTATCAACTCTTTTACCAATTATCATTTGTATATTGTAAATATGTTTTTTTTTGTTTATTTGAAAATAAACTGTTAAACACATTACAAAGTTTTTGTTCAATATTGCCGCCGAAAATCGTAGTTTTAAAGTCACCCAGGAGACATCACTATGGCAACAAGCAACAGAAATAAAATTATAGACTCAAAAAGCGATTATAGAATTTTCTTTCCAGTAGGGCACCGAACCAGGTAAATAAAAGAAAACAAAAGAAAAAATATATACTCGCCAGTAAATAAGCTTTGCCCTAGTTTAGCTACAGGAATGCTATTTGCATAAATTAGGAATAAAATAAATCAGCTATGTAGTTCTTAGTTGCGAGTGTTTGAGATTTGTTACATAATAGGGGCGTAGACTGATGTTGAGTCGTACAACATATTATAATTCAATAAATAAAAAAACTCAATATGTCATGATAGAAAAATAAAAGGGCATTGAAACATGTGACACAAACTTGAAGATTTTTTTAAGACCACAAGCTATTTCAACAAATCAATGTATGTAACATATATACATTGGAGATGCTTTCAATTTAAAAGTTAATTAAAATTATAATAATTAAAGTATTATTATTCATATCAATAAAATAATAAGGCTTGAATATAGCTTACAGAAAAAGTCTTTATATAAAGTACCTTTTAACTTAGATCTTATTATAATTTACTTACATCAAATAACACTTTAAATAATTCGTTCTATTATTTTTTAAGCATATTCAATAACATTTTATTTTTTCAAAAACGAATGCGCACAACTTTCCGATTATTAGTAACAACATTAAAATTAATGTCTTCTACTTTACGTATCCAAAAAATAATATAAAAATTGTATATATTTTTTTATAACTCAGCGTAATATTTACCTTTTTGTTCAGATTGAAATATCCGGCCTAGAACACTTGGAAAATTTCCATCTCCCTTTTCACTTTCATCGCCTCAATTTAATTTTCCACGTGCGAGTTCCACGTTTCCATGTTTACGGTCATGTGCCGTTTTCACGGTCGTCCCCTACACTATGTCAATAAGTGCATAATCAACATGCACCATCGACTAATGCATATGGAAATTGGCTGAAAATTAATTACTTTACCGACGGGAGAGATGGGAGGCGTAACATAAACGTCCAAGTCAGGTTTCTATTAAAACATTGATGGTACACATTACTGCAAGGCTAGCATATCTTAACGCGACTTCGCATCTGACGTGACTTAGCGTCACCTGTCTTGCTCGCACGGTATTGAAGGGAAAGTGACAGACAGTACTTGTCGCGTGTCACAGTTATGCTAGACGTGACGACGCTTGTCGCGCGACATAACGCTACCCGTCACCCTCTTACATTACTGCACAGAAAGAGACAGGTAATTATCTCGCGCGAGAAATAGTCGCTTGTGACAGTTGTGCTAGAAGGTGCTGATGTGCTAAGGTAAAAGGCGACTTTTTGCTATGGAGCTCCATACAAAAAGGTCGCTTTTTACCTTAGCACGGCAGATTAGGGTGTCAGTCCACTGGAGAGGAGCGGAGCGAAGTGAATATGTGTAAAATGTATCAATCACGTTCCTTACATTTAAATGTATTTTTGAAAATAAGCTCAATTTCTCGCTCACTTTTGTGTTTGTCAAACGACTAGAATGGAACCTTTGGCTTTAACACGCTCAGTGACGGTATACTGCTATAGCCGTATTGCACCTCTAGCACAACTGTTTCACGCGACTTGTTCTGACGCGAAAAAAGCTATCTCTTTCTTTGCAATACTGTGAGAGAGTGACGGTCGATGCTATGTCGCGCGACAAAAGTCGCCACGCCTAGTTGTGCTACACGGGCTGGTTTATTTATTTAACACCAGAGTTCAAGACGCAGTGGTAAATCAGCTGTCTACTGAGCAGGTGATCCCGGGTTCGAATCCCGGCAAGGGTAAATATTTATGTGATGAACTCGAATATTCGTGCCTGCGTCATGGATGTTATTTGTATTTAAGTATGTATTTACAGTACGACCAAAAAGAGTAGAAATTAAAAAGTGGCAATACTGTAGTGACGTCCCCGTTTTCTTATATTAGACACTACAGTATTGCCACTTTATCTTAATCCCTACCACAGAATAGATAATAGTACAAGTACAGAAGGCACACTACTTTGATCTTTACAAAAGCCGCTTTTTTTAGCCGAAAAAATATGATTTATGGCCCTTCTAAAGTCGTCGTCCCCAGCGCAAGCCAAACGGAACGTTAAAGCTGCGTGCCAACGGTAAAAATGAATTGGCTCGCTTACCGCGTCGCCGAGAGCGAGGGCTGTCAACGACTAAAAATAAAAATGTATTTCCCATTTATTTCTTGCATATAGAGAGTAATATGTTTATATTCTTCATACATTATACATATTTATTATTTCATTATTTAACTATAAAATAATCAATCACAGAATTTCGACGAATTGAATCCACCACCAGGCCGCAAAACATTTTAGCTTTATTTTTCAACATTTTAATACGTATAATATAATAAAATAATGCAACGAATGCGTTACCTTAACATGCAATTAAATTCTTGAGCTTCATTTTGTTTTTGCTTAGTTGTCCGATATTTATTTATTTGTTCATATATATTCATCACTATACACCTAGTATAAAACAAAGTCGTTTCCTGCTGTCTGTCTGTCTGCCCCTATGTAGGTATGCTTAGATCTTTAAAAATACGCACGGACGCACCGTGCGAAGCCGGGACGGGTCGCTAGTTACAAACAAAACATGTATAAAGGCGAACTTATCCCTATTAGGGATCTCTTCCAATACATTTCTTTTAACTCTTTATTTATATATTTTATATACTCACCTATCAAACTATCACTCAATCGTTTATTCATTACTTACAAGTAATTTTACAAACTTGATATCAAATATTATTATAAAAACCTCTATGATTGTTGATTTAGTAGTAGACATACTTATATATTTTAATAGAATTTAAATTGACAAATATCAGCAAATAATCAATTCAAAGTTACATAAGTACTTAACAATTAAAATTTGGTCTGAGTAACCAGTGTTAAATATGGAAGTAGATACACCTGCAATATGTTTTTTATTATTATTCAGTAACTACTTATTATATATTATGTTAATTTTCTTACCTATCGGCATCCTTCGGACGTGTTGGGAGAACGAAAAACGCGTGATTCCAATTTCGATCATTGTTCCTACAACCCGCTGCGATACAATATCTTTTCGCTGTCTTTTTACTCATTTAAACACTTTATATTATAATATAACACTGGTATCAACAGATGAATGAGGAACGTACACTTGCGACGTACATAAATCGGAAGAGCGTGCGCGCGAATTTCGTGTACGTGCGTTCCGAGACAGTGCGTGGCAGCCACTGAATAGGCACCATGCATGAGGCCACCGGCATGTACTTGTAGCGGGAAACGTTAATCGCGGAGTGCGCCCCGCCTGTCCCTACTCTTTTTGGTCGGACTGTATCTATATAAGTATATCGTCATCTAGTATGCATAAGACAAGTCTATTAGAGCCTACTGTGGGACTAGTTAGATTTGTGTGAGGTTGTCCAATATTTATTTATATTTATTGATTGGCAAAAACATATGGTTTCGATATACGTGATTGACCGAGCGAATGAAACATCTTCGTTTCAGCTTAACTAAAAAAGTGAATTTCATTGAATTATGGTGTGTGCTGCTTTAGTTTTCTTGAAATCCTCTTTTTCTATCTCATGCTTTTTCTTTTTCTCACTCTATAGGGACTCTACAAAAGCAGCTATAGAGTCAATTGCTATCGTAAGTAATGTAAAGTTTATCTAAATTTTCTATAGTCGGTTTTTTTATGTAGGTACATCTCTGTTTTCAGAATTAGCATAAATCAAACCTACGTACATCAAACATTACGGAGGTTTCATTAATTATAAACCTAATTATAAGTTCTGCTGGGTATCCATTTCAAAAGTCCTGTAAAGTTATTAATTATAGAATCCCGACATTATTGGCTTTAATAACGACTTTAAAACTGATACATCACGTCTCCACGTGTAAAACCACGTGCCTAGTTTCACGGCCTTACCCCGCACTACGTTGCCAAGCCAAATGCATAATCAACTCGCTCGTCAAGTGCATCTGGGAATTGAGGGAAATAAATTACTTTACCATAGGTGTGAATGTATCTTTATGTCGTTTCTAGAATTATTTTGTCACTAACTACACTTTTAGGTGTCTTTAGAGGGTCCATATTAGCTCACATAAAATTGATCCTCTGAATTTTTCCTCTACTAACGATTTGTATGCATGCAAGCAAGCACGCAAGCAATTTGACGCTCCGCTCACTTCGCTCGCTCTGCTATACGTGGTCATAATAAAAACCTAACCTAACCTACAGTTTTCGGTTTTTGACCCATGTTTCATTTTGTTGCAGTTCTTCTAAGTACTCTTACTACCAGATTTTGCACCATTGCTTAATTGTCTATGGTTTATGGGTACAAATAAGTCTGCTTATAAAATATAGGTATGATTGTGGAGTTTATAAGTACAAACCAGTCTGCTTAAAAAATGAATGACAGTGATATACAGGATCACAAACAGTTATGATGAATAAATGTATGAATATAAAAAGTAGTATTAGAGCTATTATGATAATTGACATTATGATTTTAAGTGGTTCGGAGTCATGATCGGTAGTAATAGTGACAATGTATAAATAGTGACTATTATGATGAAAAATTCTATGAGAAACATTTTCGGAGTTCCAATAATCGGGGTTGAAAACTTATGTGAACTTTGGCGCACCCGTCTTCAGCACAACGTTACGGTAATCTTTACGGTAGTTTACCCTTGTTTCATAGACACACATTTTATCGAATTTTCATTTCGTAGAAATTTAATTTCATCGAAAGATTTTATTTCCGAAACCGTTTAGTATTTTGAAATGTTATAACATAAATCTAACCTAACCCTATAGGTTGATATTTACAAGATTTCTGAAAAACATATGACTTCAGGGAAAAAAATGTCTATGAAATGAGATCATGGTAGATAAAACGGAAAGACCAGTTACTTGGTGACACTACCGACATAGGGATGTCCAAATTGGTTCCATTAAATACATTTTTGGTGAAGATCTGACAACGAGATATTTCGGGAATCAGACGAAGGTCTCAAATATTATAGACATACACATTTAAGTAAAACGATTTAGGGCCCATTTTTATTTTGTGGTCGATTTCTTTCTTTTCTCAGATTTTAATAAAATTTGGTGAGTTGGTAAAGTGGCTTCTTCTGATCATGGTAAGCTCAATTTCACGATAGGTATGTCCTACAAATTTTTATCCATTCAGTTAACCCTTTACAACCGAAGAAAATAATTTACTCAGACTTCTTTAAATTTCACATGACTTTTTCATGGGTGCCTAAGTATCGTGTTAAAAATAAATAAAAAAATCCTGAAGTCCCTGGTTTCCTGAAAACTTACCCTCACGAGCGTGGGGCTTAGGAGATAGCTCGAGATGTGAGTTTTGTCTAGTTTGGAGATATGGTTTGATATTAAATGAAAATTTAATTAATTAAACAGTCTTTATGATCATCAGTAATTTTTTAACGATATTAATAAAAAAATTCTAAGCATTTAGCTGTGGCCTGTCCGCTTCCTCTAGCCTGTCCTCTTCCCCGCCCTCTACCTCTTGCTCTTGACGTTTCCCTGCCTGATCTGCCTCTAGTGGATCCCCTGCCACTGGATGTTGTTGGGATAGGTGGTGGTGCCTCGTCTACTTCGGAGGATTCATCGCCAGAACCAGATCCACTCTCTTCTAGGTGATCTCAGACTCTCGCAACAATAACTTCATCATCATCAGCAGAGTCCTCAATTTCAGAGTCATTCCCATCTGCTAATAATTGTGCAACTTGCTAATCCGTGAGAGGCTTTCCTAAAATTAAAGAAAAACCCTAATTAAACGATTATACGTACAGGATAATCATGTTTAGGTACAAAAAAAAACGAACATCTATTTAGTACGTATCACCTAACCTACACGATCGTGCGTCCTTGATATTGAGTCACAATATACCCATATTAGTACGTACTACCTAACCTACACGATCGTGCGTCCTTGATTTTGAGTCACAATATACCCAAAAGTAAGCATGCTAGGTTCAAATTACATACATTATGTACAAACCAATAACTAAGGTAAGTAAATTACACAAAAAAAAAGATAGAAATTGCATTTATTAAATGAATACTTACCCGGTCGAGTTTGCGCGCCAAAAAACGCAGATGCTTCACAGCGGTCACGGGCGACTGACAGGTTCAAACTCCCTAGCAAGAGCCCGTGCGTGTTTTTTTCCAAGAAAAAGATAGATTCACGATCGATCGAGATCGGTTGCGTCTCGAAAAGTTGATTTGGGTTCGCGCGAGAATTTTTGAAAATCAAGTGTCACTATCGTATCAAGTCGGTTGTAAAGGGTTAAACACAAAATGTATTACAGAAATTGGCCCATGCGCCAATTTTCATATCGTTGTCGAATTTTTTTTTTCATTTCGAGCTCCTCTTTTTGTACTAAACTTATGTCCAAATTTTTTTTATTAAAAAATTCCCATGCATTTTTTGTCACTCAATGGAAAATTTTGTAGGACATAACGTGAAATTGGGCTTATCTCGTTCAGAATAAGCAACTTTACCAACTCACCACATTTGATTAAAATCTGAGAAAAAAATTAATCGATAATAAAATGAAAATTCGCCCTTTTTATTGTTAGTAGAGTAGTACGAGATTCCTTTTTATTGATGGCGGTTACTAAACCCCGACGAAAAAAGAGGGGTGTTATAAGTTTAACATGTGTGTCTGTCTGTGGCATCGTAGTTCCCAAACGGATGGGCTCAATATGACTGTATTTTTTATCGAAAGACTTTTGGAAATAGGACCAGTAGTTTCCAAGATATTCAGCTTTAATTGGAACAAATGACTATAAATCACTAACCAACGTTTACTTTCAACTGTTAAACAAAATTATACATTCAAAAGCACGTGTTCGCTCAAATTGAAGTTTGATTTTCGTAGAACCTTTATCTTTGCGTATATTCAATGCAAAAACTAATGTTTGACATTGTTTTGTAAACGTTCGACCACAAGGAAATTACGTTTTTCGTCTGTATAATGACTCAAATAACTAAAGGGTAAAAAACCACAATCGTATTGATATAATTGAACTAAAACTGAGAACTGGGGCGAAACTGAAACAATCAACACACCATATGCGAAATTACTAAAGTTCTGCCTGTAGTTACTATTTACTTATTTACATTCGCGGTTGTGACAAGAGTAGACATAACTCAAGAGCTGAATGCACCGAAAACAATAATGTATCATTATTATAATTTCCCTATTTGATAGCCTAAAAGTATACTTTTTTATCTAAATAGGACGGTATTCTTTAATTCAATTACTTAAGTATTTGTTTTATGTTATCGAAACCAGACCAGGGTATTCTTGTTTTAACATGTTATCCTGATCGAATACTTACAGTGCCCCGGTTTATGAAATAGTGAAATAAGCCTGTAGTTTCGCAGATATGAGTGGTACACAAATGTGCTATATGTCAAAATGTGCGTCTGCCGACGCTGCTTCAAAGTGCAATTTAAATTCTCAAAATTGGTCTGTAACCTATTGAGAATTAAAAAAAAAAACGCCGACGAACAAGAATTTCCTAATAACATTTTTTTTGAGCCCGCTATCCAAGAAAAAGAAAATTAATGAATCTCGGGACTGAAAGAACCTACAGTTTGAGCCATCTTAGGAGGCCCTTAGGCGCGAGGTTAGTCTGTGCTGCGTTCACTTTATCGTCAGTACCATAAATAATGAATTCCTATTAACTATGTATGGAGCCTATGCGGCATTGATAACAGCGCTGTGGATATGATTGGGGATGCGACTGATGTTGAATTATATATACAACATAGTGCAGTAACATATATTAAAATAAAAAAACATATTTTTTGAATTATGTTATGATTTTTTTTTAACCAAAAGTAATTTTGAAATTGGTTTCAGAATACTCATAATTTAACAAAACAATAATTGTATGACAACTATGAACTTAATGAACTTTTTCACGGTGAATGGTTTATTCTCTCCATACAAATATTGGTTCCCAGCCCACAAATGACGTCATATGTAGGTAGGCGAAATGTATGGAGCGTTGTAGTGCCCTGTAGGAATGTTGGACTTTGACGCTCATTTGATTTCTGACTTTTAGAGCAGTCTAAGTGTAAGTAGTCCCACATAAACATTGGAACCAATAAAAAATTGATTCGATTGACATCCTAAAAAGAAATTATCCGCACGCAGATTTAGGTATTTCTTTATTACATTTTCAATGCCTCTGATAGTTGCGCGTACCTAACGTAAGATCTTAAGATTTTTTTATTTCTAATCTTCCTTAATAACACTAAGGGCCGATTCAATCCCCAGATAAATTTATCTGCCAGTTAAAATTATTGCTATCTTTTTCTCCCGTCTTATAAAAGAAAAGTGACAGCCAACATTTATCTGACAGATAAGTTTTATCTAGTGATTGAAAAATCGGCCCTAAGATTCTTAATATATACATATAAATATATTTTTTATTTACTAATCATAAAAAAAAATACGTGGTATGTGATATAATAATATACCGCCAAACTGAGGACCGCCAAACGGATATGTTCGAAAAGCAAATAAGAAATAACAATACTACTCTCTTAATTAATTCGAGTGATTCCACTGTACTAACAGGCCTTTTAATATATTATTCCTTTTAAATTTGTTTTGTATATTATGACAAATGTATTGATAGTTTCTACCAAAATTTTAAATGAATAATATTTTTCCCTGAGTTCTAAAAAGTAACATAGCTATTTCATGCTTTCATTACGTGCAGTCGAAAAAATAATAATACACGTTTTCTGCGTGGATTTTGTCAAACGAGTAGATTTTGAAACAAAAACGAACAAAAAAAAACAAACTGGGTTTCAAATACATACCAATAAATCGCAATGGCCCTGTTTGTACATTGAGAATAATGTCTAAAACAATCAACATTTTTGAACGGATCAGGAGCCTTAACATGTATGCAAATAAAAATGTTTGCCTATTCGTTAAGAAGTCATGCACCTCTGAGCACCGCACTAGGATTCAGGTTAAAATTTATTGCAAACATCGTGTCGACGACCCTTTACTGCTGGAAAATCTTACCGTCTAGTTTTTAGTGTACGGTTGAATGTGTGCGATAAAAATAACTGTTAGTTCTTAAGGTTGTGTAGCTTGTACAGCCAAGGAATCTTATTACTAGTGTCTCTGTGAATTGTAGACTGCGCGAGTTTCTTCTGAAATTGCTGGAATATTAAACCATTGGTAGAAAGATCTCGAGTCGTTTGTTCGTTTGAACTTGTAATGACATGTTAAGTCGATCCTGTCTTCGAAGCAACACGGTTCCCTCCCTCAACGGTTTACCACAACAAATCTCATTGAGTACGTAAACGATATAGCCACAGCAATTGACAATAAATAAGAACTACACTTAAAATATAGAGATTTTAGCAAGGCGTTTGATCTTGTTAATCATAGCATATTTCTAGATAAGCTTGGACGTTCTGGAATACATAGTTCTTTGCTGAGATGGTGCGAATCATAATTACGAAATAGGTCGTAGCTCGTTGTCCTAAAGGGTTTTCCATCTGGTGTTCCTCAGGGTTCCCACTTAGGACCTTTATTTTACTTAATATTTAATAAATGATGCTACAATGCCAATATCAGCTTTTTGCTGATGATTTAAATTTATACAAAGTTATTAATGATCATACAGACGTTGCTAGTCTTCAAAATGACATAGCCGTGGTCCATAACTGGTGTTCGCGCAATGGCATGGTCTTGAATGCTGGGAAATGCTTTCATATCAGGTTCATCAGAAAGCTGAAATCTGCTTCAGTATTATATTCCATTGACGGCACTAAACTCGTGAAGGATGTCGAGAAGGACACCATATGCGATCTTGGAGTGATTTTGGATGGGAAACCGACGTTTCAGTAGCACTTAAAAAATGCCATATGCAAGGCAATGAAACAGTCTCGGTTTATAGTTCGGCAAATGAAATTTTTCATTAGTACTACTACTGTTGCCTTGCTTTTATACTATAGCTTAGTTCATAGTACGTTAGAGTACTGTATTCCAGTGTGGAATCTCACTTACGCTGTTCACATTAAAACGTTAGAGTCCATCAAGAAACGGTTTCTACCATCTAGATGACCCGGTGAACTTCGTATCACTTAACTTTTAATATAAACCATATATGTATTTTCAGAGCCGGTAACTTTATAAAGGCATCATCAGTAGTCTAAGTATCGGCTCCATAGTGTGCGGAAAGAGTGAGCAAATCACGCACACATTATCCAGCATAATGTTCATAATTATTTTGCATGTCATATTATATTAGATTATAGACACTTATGATAACAAATAAGTTACCAGCCTAGGAACGAACAAATCGAGTGAAACTACAACTGTTATTAAAACTGAAGTTCGTCTCAACAATGCCATCATCATCATCATCTGAATAAGTACAGTGACAACAATTGTCGTGAATTACCAAGCTATTCCGAAAGATTACGTCACGTGACTCGAGACTCGAAGGGCGATGAGTGAAACCATATTCTTGTTTAAGCTGTTGCACGAGATGTTGGAGTCTCCTGATTTCATAAATAACATTACCATTAGTCTCGCCAGGGCAGCCGACTATATAATCCCAAGATATTTGCCTCACCTCTCAGAAGAACGATAGCTGGTAGTAACTCGAATGTAGTAACGCAAGGTAGTAACGTGAATGTAACTCGCTGCTGGCCAGAATTTGTTCCCGATGCAATGATATTAGGACTGAGTTTGATATTTTCATGATTATGTGGTCTTAGCGAAGCCACGTTTGCAGACTTTGCATAAATTTTGAATTATTGATGTATTCATCATGTATTTATTCCTCTTCTATTATTATATGTATTTATGTGAAAGCTAGAAACATAAATTTTATTAATTAAAAATAGAAATTTCACGAACAGACAACAACGCCGCGCACTTTAATATACTTTGACTTTGAGATCGCTAGGGACGACATTATTCGGCGGTCGAATTTCGAACATCTGAGTAGCCCTTCTGTTTGTTTACTCGGTATTCTAAGTCACCCCAAAGATAACATAAAAACAAAAATGGCGGACGGCGTTTTTATTTGTTCATGTAATTTCTAGTTTCAATTAATAAAAATTATCTTTCTAGCTGTCACAAAAATGCAATATTTTTTTAGAGCTTGTACGAACATTAGTAAACATTTCAAATACATTTCAAACACGGGTCAACTAGCCTATTATAATGATTATATTGTACAATAATTGGGTAACAAACGACAAGTCCACCGTTTCTTTTAACCCTGCCGGGGTATTTCAATTAGAATTCCAGAGCGCTTGGGGCGCCATTATTAAAAACACAGTTACCCGTGAAACAGGTGAAGATATCCAAATGGGAGCTTCCAGGTATTTACGGCGTAAAGGATTTAAAACATATTATTCCGAAAGTATTTGCAATAGCAACGCCTAATTTAGGAACCTTATGACCAGGCGCTAATTCAAGTGTGCTTTGTGATATCGCCAAATAAGCGATATCTCAGGTATATACATACCAGGTATATCATTAAACGCTTTGTTCGCGATTCGAGCTCCATGAAGTGATGTTTCACGTTATTAACCGGTTAAGTTAAGATTTTGGCTGATACCTATGACTTGGCATATAAACGAGGCGCAAACTTAACGTGACCTCACCAAATATCTCCAGGGGGGGGGGCTCAAAAAGTAGCCGAAAAAAACATCACGTGATTTGTGCACAAGCCCTTAGGTATGTTTTTTCATAACACGGTAGGACATTACAGAGCCGACATCGACATTAACAATTTTATTTACATTTTCTTCTTGTTAATATCGTTTTTTTTGTGAACATTTGATGGTTTGCTTATTATCAAATAATTTCATTCTAACCTAACTTCGTGATTATGAAGATTCATAGATAATTCATTGTGCAATTTTCGAATCGCACATCCCTAGTATCCCTACACGTGTATTCCCAATTATACAAGTACTATGTAAAGTTTTACGCTTATAGTAGTAGAAGGTATAGAGTTAAACATACGCATTTAATTAAATCTTAATTAAACAACCACACAATGGCATTGTCGTATGGCACTCATGCGGCAACGCCGCAAACTCCGAAACTTGCCAGAAATGCCCGAAAAACGCCGTGAGCAATTAAGAAAATGTTCTGATTACTTTTTTAAATATTATGTTTTCGTCAATTAAAAAGTTTCCTACCCTTCCGGCTGTCACGTTTCATCAAAAGACTCTGCGAAGCGTGGTCGAGAGTTTGCAAATTAATTATTTTTTTGTACTAATGATGGCATTTTCGGATTGGTATTGTTTGTTTGAACATTTGTTTTGGTAACAACCAGGACGCCAATTCGAGTGTTCATTGAGATATCGCCAAACAAGCGAAGTCTCAGGTATATCTCAGCAGGGCTAACTGCGCGACTCAGCATCACACCTCTTGCTCGCACGGTATTAAAAGGAAAGTGACGGGTGTTTGTCACGCGTCATAGAGTCACGTTTCACAGTTATGCTCAACGTACAATACCGCTTAAATATAGCTGTCTTGTAAACGCGATGTTTGCGATCCGTGCTGCATATGGTGAAATTTCATTTTACGTTACTACCCGGCCTAATTAAGTATCCGTCGGATATCTATGAGATCAAATATAAATGAAGCGTACACTTAATACGCTAGGGTTGGTGAAGTGACGATATACTTGGTATATGTAATAAAAATAGCGTCATACCTACGTATTTCACGCTTAGGCGGAAAGCAGAACTATCTGTCTTAGGTCATGTTTTTCTGTACAAAAGAAATAGGTATCATTTCCTATACAAAAGATAACGATTGAGCGGGTGACTACACGCCCGACTGACTATGGGAAACCTGGCATTATTTATGACTTAGTTTATTGCCGATAATATAAAATAATACTCCTTTTCCTTTCTTTTGTTTACTTGTAAAATTCGTATGTGACTTATTTATGTCATAGGGGCAAACGAGCAAACGAATCGCCTGATGGAAAGCGATTACCGTCACCCATGGACACCTGCAACACCAGAGGAGTCACTAGGGCGCTGTCGGCCTTTCAGGTGGGAGTACCATGGGAGTACACTATTTTCTTGAAGGTTTGAAGTATGTAAGTTACATTCGAAATTAACTATTATAATGTTATTAATTGAATGTTATAATGTTATGAATTCATTCTCTACAAAGATATGGGACAAAGGCTAGGAGGATGATGATGAATGTTATTAATTGAAATTCGACATCAGAGAATTTAAATCAAATTATATATAAAGTAAGTAAATTATGTCATATCATTGTGTATCATCAAAATATAATTATAATTTGTCAAGAGTATAATTAAATCAATAGTACACAGAATTTCTAAAGTTGTAAGTTGTGTTATCATACAATTATTGAAGCACATGTGTTGCTTAATGTATAAGTATGACTATAGACTCACATTGATGGACAGTTTTGAAATGTACAACTATACACGGT
Organism: Apotomis turbidana; assembly: GCA_905147355.2. Classification (NCBI taxonomy): domain Eukaryota; kingdom Metazoa; phylum Arthropoda; class Insecta; order Lepidoptera; family Tortricidae; genus Apotomis; species Apotomis turbidana. Next base: position 5,693,554 of record LR990280.1, read on the forward strand.
TTTATGTAGGTACTAAATTTAGGTAGTCTATGACCACAAGTTTTTTCTTTCAACATTTTTTTCTCGACAGTTCTATGAAAATATGCTGCTATATAGTTTGTACCGCGCGTGCCAAGTTTTAAAATTACCTACGTTTACCCATCTCAATATACTTTATGTCAGAAAAGTAGACTTTCCTTTCTCGTGCGCAAAATGCGTCATAGTCTCACTTTAGGCGTTATATATGCCTATAAAATATGATATTCATAAGCAGAGTCAAGGTTTCTTTTTAATATTCTAAACGCGTTTTGTACTAGGTTAGCGAGATTTTCTACTTTCCATACTTTAATAACAAAATGCATTAAGTAAAGTTTTAGCCATTTCGAACCATAATGTTATGGTAGATTTTGTTATATAATTGTATATTGGACTCGCTTAAAATTTGTTGATTAGAAATTTGATTTATGGGCCCGATTTAAATTGATATCTATTATAATATTCTGAAATCGTATTGGAAACCATTATTTTATGGAGAGCGCTGATTTAAAAGGTCCTAGCCCGTTTATCATAAACATACATATCTGTGACACACGATTTTTTGTCGCGCTACATATACTACCTGTCACTTTCCTGTCAATACCGTGCGAGCAAGACAGGTGACGCTAAGTCGCACGACAGGCGAACGCGTCAAGATACTCTAGCCTCGCAGGTGTAGACGATTATTTGTCCAGTCATCACGCAGAAACGACTGCACGGATTCCAACCAATGAATACAAGGATAGACATCCAAAGATAGTTAAAATATTTGATATAATATTATTGAGATCTTGTAATTTTTAGGAAAGAAAGAGTTAATGTCTGATCGGAACGTATCTTGGCAACCTATCACTGAGAATGAGATTCCGATTATAAATAGAAACTTCGTATAACGACTTTGACACGCGAAAGCTATACTGCTGTCCCGTTTTCATAATAACTGACAAAACATTAAAAACTTCCCGTAAACCGTGACTTTTAGTCATACTTATGACTACAAGTCAAATTGAAATTAAGTAATCCAACCAAATATCAATATAGTACCATAACTTAAGGTTTACTTTACAATGGTAAGTACTTATGGCTCAGTTTCATTGGTCGATAACTCGGTCGATATAAGGCATGCGGGGACTCTCCGCAGGCATAACGACCGGTAAAACTCACAAGTCGATAACTCGGTCGACATATGGCATGTGGGACTCCCCGCACGCGGTATAACGACCAGTGACTCATAATGGCATGCGTTCTGGAAATCTACCGCACCCCGCATGCGGGCCCTATCGATCAATGAAAACAATTCCCCGCATGCGGGCCCTGTGGCATGCGTTCTGGAAATCTACCGCACCCCGCATGCGGGCCCTATCAACCAATGAAACCGAGCCATTGCGCAGTTGGCGCAGAGCATGGCAGGAATGTTTTTGAGATTCTGTTCCTAATAAAAAACTCTGCATTCTAAACATGAGATGAAAGTATTTCAAATTAGAATATTCCAGTTGTAAGGAAATTTTTCAATTTAAAGTAAATCTGTGTTTGTTTTAAATTCACAGACGGTAAATATTATTTTCTCAATCATGCAATGAATTGTCTTTACGTTCCTTATAATAAGCTCGGAAGTATCGCTTTTTGGGCGCAACAACTCGAGAGGACTGTAAAGGGATTTCATACTGCTTTTCAGGCCTAGGCATGGAAAGTAACTTTTTTTTGGTTTCAACAACAAGGTCATTCACACAGCTGGCTGGTTTGACAAAAAGCAGGTTTTGTTTTTAAAGGTTGGTTGTTAGACTAAAATGTCCTATTTGTCAATTAATAAAATGTTGTTCTTTGAAGTATATTTTTTAAGTAAACTAACTTCGGCGTTTTTGAAAATTCGTCCCCTAAGGTGGCAAAAAGGGGTTGAAATTTTGTATGGAGATCAAATATTTTTTTGAGTGTGGGACTTGAATCTTTGTGTTAAGGCATACCTACTATTAGAATGTAAGAAAAGTGATTTCAGCGTTTTCAAAAATTCCTCCCCTAAAAGGGTTAAGAAGGGGTTGAAAGTTTGAATTCATTACAAATTCTTAGAAACTTCTTATAAAGGCATATATAAAATAAAAAAATAACATTAATTGAACGTTATTGAAAATTCAACCTCTAAGGGGATTAAAAGGGGGATGAAAGTTTGTCTTGAGGTTCAAATTTAATTTTAAGCTAGGAACTTGAAACTTTTTAAAAAGGTATAAAAATAAAATAGATGAAAACAATTTTCAGCGTTTTTTTAAATTCATCCCTAAAAGTGGTAAAAAAGGGGTTGAAAGGTTGTATGGAGATCAAACCTTTTTCTGAGCGCCGGACTTAAAACTATGTATAAAGGTATATAATTTGAATACAAGAAAAGTGAATACAGCGTTTTTGAAAATTCAATTCCTAAGGGGGTTAAAAAGAGGAGGTTAAGTTGTATCGGGTATAGGTTTTATTTTAAGTTAGGAATAAGAAACTTTGTAAAAAGTATTTTATTAAAAAATAAGAAGACTAATTTCAGAGTTTTTGAAAATTCTTCCCCGGAAGTGGTACCTAAAAAAGGGGTTGAAAGTTTGTATCGAGATCAAACCTTTTTTGAGCGCGGGACTTGAAACTTTGTATAAAGGCATATTATTCGAATCCAAGAATTTATAAACATATGCAGTTATCATACGCGTTTTATTATAAAACTCATCGAATTTAGTAAAGCTATTCGTTCCTAGATGGCACTAGCTGTACCTGATATCCTTAATGATTATTCACGTTATTAGGACAATTTAGCCGAAAAAGAAACTAAATACGGACTTCTTATCATACTTACTTCTATCAAAGATATGTTTGGTCCTTTTGTCCTTATTTCCATGGACGTTTGACTTTTTAACAGCATTAACTATTAACATATTAAAGACATATATGTTTTCCTTGGACAACGCCATTAAATTTAAGTCTACCAGAAATCCCCAGTTAAAGGTTAAAATTTTCACCAAAGCATCGCCCAAACAATGAGTTATTTAGATCTGATCTGTGTGATTTGTGGCTCTCCCATAGATTGACAGCTGTCTCCTTTTGTTCATCTAAATCAACTGCTATTTTTTATTGTATGGATTAAAATAATGTTCATGTTGAACCATGGACCTAGTAAATAGTGTTGAACCAATCAACCAACATCAAAATCCACTTGAATTAAATCTTATACAACTTACAAACATTGCCTAGATTTGAAAATAATAAAGATGTAAATTTATAAAAAAAGATGTAAAATGTTCATAATAATATTCCATGCGGAAGAAGTCGCCGGCAACAGCTAGTAGTTTATACAGCCTGCCTCTGACTTTAAAAGTAAAGTTCGATTCTACTCATTTAACTGATTTAATATTGTTTTGCGACATTAAAATGTATGAGACCTAAAAGTTTAATCGTAACGATTAAACTTCTTGTTTCGTAAATTGCGGTTATTCATTTGACGTCTCTTAAAGATAAACACTTAATATCTGTATGCTGTTAATTTAGCATGGGATTACGTAGCTACATTGAAAATAACTTATAACTTGTATGAAAAAAAAAAACAATTAAGACTGGAGATATTTATAAAAAGTAGCAGCCAAAAGATGCTCAGTTTAGAGAGCACAATTAAACCTTGCATTTAAAGCCCCATGGTCAGAGATACCCTGTATATGTAATAAATTGTAATTATTGTAAATACTTCTAGTTTTATTATATTTACTACCTTTTTGTTAACAGTGTTAATATGTCTATCTTCTTCTCGTACTGCTACTCACCCAATTGCTCAAAGATCAACTGGAAGAAATCCCTTATAAGGCTAAGTTCGCCTTTGCATCCATGTTACTTGTAATTGATGTATTTTTAACTGTTTTTGTGTACAATAAAATGTTTACTTACCTACTTTTATTTTTCCAAGCAGGTATCCATTTAATGAAGCACACTGTGTTAATCCATTTTTATTTTTGTAAAATCAATTTTACTGTATTTTTGGTATATGCCATAATTAAAAAAAACCCAAACCTCAGAAATTTTAATTTTTAATTTTAAGTCCTAATAACTACGCCGCACAAGAAATCCTTTAATTTGAGCACTCGTAAATTTTACAAGCTTACATTTTCGTAATTACTTACTTGTAATATTTCTTCAGCCGACACTCTGTCCAAATTCCCCAACCCCAGCATTTTCGACCAATGCCGGGGCAATCTCATGGCGCCACTTTTCAAATTTTGCAAATTTCTCAATCGTTTCGACTGATTAAACGAGCCCATGACAAATTTTAAATTTGATAAATTTATTTAAAATTAAAGTCCGTTTTATTAGTAATTAAACTTTAAATTCAGTGAACGCGCGCGATGGATACGCGTAGCTTACGCGGCTACATGACGTCTACTAGTGCTACGAATTTCGCTACGAACGCTGAGCGCTACGCTTCCGTAGCTCATTCGTTGACAATCCTTCGAAATTAAGCTCAATATTCATTGCTCAAAGTACGTTGTTCAATGGCAGTTCCTTTTAGAGAAAACTTTCGTTCAAATTTGGACTTTCTCTTTCATTTACTAAGATGTATTTTAAAAGGAAATATTGTTATTTTCTATTTTGTTTACACGAGTGATTCGAAGTTTAACGGTAGCGGAATGGAAAAAATGAACACGTGAAATATGTTTTTCTTAATGTGAATATTATTTGAATAGTGAATGAGAACAAATACTAGAGGGGTAATGTGTTTTGTTTCTACATGATGTCCTTAAAAGGGTGCGGAGATGTGGGAAGCATGTACACATACCCCTTGTCAATGTATCCTACTTACAATAGGTGTGTAGACTTATGTTGAATAGGGGTGGAGACTGATGTGGAATTATACAACATACTGTCATTATACGAATAAAAATAGCTGAACATGTCAAGAAGAAAAGATTTTTTTTATGTTTTTTTTAATCCTAAAGAAATTTTGACATCCTTTTCATAAACCTCATAAAGTAACAAAACAATAATTGTACAACAAAATAGCCAATTGACATCTTCCAAAGAAATGTCTATACGCCTTTTATACAACATTAGTGTAATAAGAACGTTCATTAAAGCTCAAAAATAACCTTACGTGTATTGTACCTAAAACGAATCGATTGTTCCAAGGCATGTACTTACAAAAGGGGGCTGTATGTGGTCTACATTTGGCGGCCGTTACAAAGTAGCCTAACATCTTTATACTACAAAAAAAATACAAAATATCAAAACGTATATTATTATATAATTGATTTTATGTAAAAAGAGAATTTAATCAAAAACCCGAGACGGAGGAATCGAGACAATTTGCATCGAAAAATTTACAGTGGCGATTGAATTTCTAGTGAGGGAAGTAGTGTCACAACGTGCAAATTTTGGTATCGGATGAATTCACTTGGCACAGATGTAGTATACGTAAAACTAAGCTAATTTAGCCCGGTAGCCATCCACCACCCCCTGGCGGGTAGGAAGGGGGGGCAGTCAAAGTTACACGGCAGCATATCAGCTTCTATTTACCCAATATCACAAGTGTGGTGTCATTTTCTGATAAATCGGGCATGAGGAATTCATTTTAGAGACATTTAATGTACAGTTAAATAGAAAAAAATGAAAATTTTGACAAACATATCCAAATTGGTTTACAATTTTTTTTACTCTACTATCAGTATCTATGAAAATTCTGAATTTTAAGTTAAATATCTAAATATATAAAAGAAGAAACTGACTGACTGACTGACTGACATAATATATCAACGCACAGCCTAAATCGCTGGTTCTAGAGAGTTCAAATTTGGCACGTAGGTTCCTTATAAGGTGTAGGGGTACACTAAGATAGGATTTTTCAAAATTCACCCCCTACAGGGGAGAAATGTGGGTCCAAAGTTTGTATGGGGAAACAAGATTAGTTAAACTATTTTATTCGAAACTTCACAGGAGTATTTCTAACGATAAATAAGACAACACTGGTTTCAGGTTTTTGAGACTTCAACCCCTAAAAGGGAGAAATGTGGTGACAAAGTCTGAAAATCAACATGGGTATTGATTTTGTGGTTTATCGGATCGCCGATTATGAGAAACGCAACGATTTTTCACTCGATTGGCCTGGTTTTTGTACCAGTATTTTAACAATGCAATACATTCCCTCGGCAATCCGGTGTTGCCCCTCTTTATTCTTGTCCGTCTTGGCACCATTTCAGCTTGGACTTAAAAATCCTTCTGCTTTCACACATATCATAAACCGACCCTTGACGAGGTCTATTCACTACCTATAGCTAGTGAGGGCTATACAGCCCTCACACAGTTCAAGTCTTGTTTAAAAAAAAAGTGCACGGTGACGTGCGGTGTTAGGTGCAACTGTCTAAAAAAAATTAAAATGTACCAAATTATGTTACTGTTGTGGAAAAGTAATTAAAAAATAAACGGATAAAAATATATAAATACCTACTATTACTGATGCATTAATGATTAAACCATAAGCGACAGTCAATAACTAAAATAAGTATGCATTCTATATATATTGCATAAGAAAACAACTTAATACCCACTTTCTCCCCTTCGGAGGGTGAATTTTGAAAAATTCTCTCTTCGTGCACCCCTACACCTTATAAGGAAGGTTCCTTATAAGGTGCCAAATTTAGACTCTCTAGAACCAGCGTTTTAGTATTTAGATATTTCACCCCAACAGGGGAGATGGTAATTCACGTCCACCACGTTGGATTTTAAAATCGTTGCGTTTTTCATAATCGGCGATCCGATAAACCACAAAATCAATACCCATGTTGATTTTCAGACTTTGACACCACATTTCTCCTTTTTAGGGGTTGAAGTCTCAAAAACCTGAAACCAGTGTTGTCTTATTTATCGTTAGAAATACTCCTGTGAAGTTTCGAATAAAATAGTTTAACTAATCTTGTTTCCCCATACAAACTTTGGACCCACATTTCTCCCCTGTAGGGGGTGAATTTTGAAAAATCCTATCTTAGTGTACCCCTACACCTTATAAGGAACCTACGTGCCAGTCAGTCAGTCAGTCAGTTTCTTCCTTTATATATTTAGATATTTAACTTAAAATTCAGAATTTTCAAAGATACTGATAGTAGAGTAAAAAAAATTGTAAACCAATTTTGATATGTTTCTCAAAATTTTCCTTTTTTTCTATTAAACTGTACATTAAATGTCTCTAAAATGAATTCCTCATGCCCGATTTATCAGAAAATGACACCACACTTGTGGTATTGGGTAAATAGAAGCTGATATGCTGCCTTGTAACTTTGACTGCCCCCCCTTCCTACCCGCCAGGGGGTGGTGGATGGCTACCGGGCTAAATTAGCTTAGTTTTACGTATACTACATCTGTGTCAAGTGAATTCATCCGATACCAAAATTTGCACGTTCCATACATTGGGTGACACTACTTCCCTCACTATTCCTCTTAAATTACTATATTTCGTTATTCAGACAAACTCGCTATGGTTACTTGGAAAAGAACATATCGCTAAACTAGACTGACGAGATGTAGAGTTCGAGTCTATCTTGAGGCACACTCGAGGCCAGAGATGGGCGAAATGTAATCGATTAACGATTATGATTAACCTACTTAATCGCGATTAACGAATTAAAATGACGATTAATTAATCGTAATTTCACGAGTTCTGTTAATTTTATCCTGATTAAATTAATTGGTGATTAATATCCAGTGACCAGTGTGTATTTGTTTAATTAATTTTCTATCTATTAATATTAGTAAGCAATAAGATATTTTTTGGAAGTCTTCTCTCGCCCTTTCCTAAGAGAAACGAGAGTACTATACTTTAAAAACCACCTTAAGTTTAGTTCACACAACCTACACTACATCACATCACACTATATAGAATGATTTTCCAAGTGTACACATGACCAGACAAATTGAATTTTAATCGAGAATTGACAACATTTCATATTTTTAAGACTATCATTTTATTACTTTTCTGAATTCTGCTTAAAAAGATGAAGTAATCTCTGTTTTTATTTATGTTCTGAGTTGATTATTTATTTTATTATTAATTTATAAAAACATACTCATTTTAAAATGTGGCAACACCAAAACCTTCTTAATGGAACGGTTATTTTAGTCGGTTTTCTTATTAAAAAAAAACTTAATAAAACTCGGTATGCATCTGTCATCTGTCAACGTCAAATAAAAAAATATACATTTTCTCGCTCTTTGGTTTAGACAACAACCCCATTCAGCCCGTATGGTCTTAGATTGCAGTTATTTGATGTATTTTCTTATATTTCTTTAAATACAGAAGAATAAATTCAAAGATTTTTTTTTAAGGCACACGACATAAAGCCCTGTCGATCTCTATATTAATTTCCACCTGTTATAAATATGAAATGTTGTCAATTAATCATAAACTTTGATAGATTAAAATTACGATTTATTAATCTTTAAAAGAATACCCTATCGGTTAATTTAGGGAGCACTCGAAAATTCCAGTTTTATTTATCCGAAAACATCAAAATTTCAAAATTACGAGTGAAATAACGCAAAATTATCATTGTCGCTATGGATCATGTTATATTTATACTATAATAAATTCGGTTAGGTTAAGGTTATATGATATCCCAAAAAAAAATCTAAATACTTTATCAAAACATGGTTTTCGAAATGATGAAAATTCGGAATGATGATGCATTTGGACAAATAAAACTTCGGAGAATTTTAGTGTTCCCGTTAATTTAATCGCGGTTAATCCATTGACGACTAATTGTTTGGTCGATTAATTAACTGTCGATTAATGCCCGTCTCTGCTCGACGCTCAATCTTCGAGTTAAAGAACCTTAAAAACGTTTGATTCCAATTTAGTATCCAGACATGTTTGGTCGTTAACTCTAATGAATTAAAACCACTCTAACTGGAACTTTTCATTTCATCTTAAATACAAGCAGTTAAATCAACGGTAGAAACTTTCATATCTTTTATATTGACTGATCTTTCCGAATCTCCTATCTTTTTCCGAACTTGTATTATAAAGTGAACTTTATGAGAGATAAGATCAGGGCTGTTTTCAGAACGATGCTACCAAATAAGGTATGACGTCTGATACGGGAGGACGATCGTTGTGTCAGCGTTTTGTGGAAAAATGGAACGTTGGATGATTTATTTTCTTTCAAAGTGTATGTGAACTCAAAAAAGTTTAATTTGCTGAATGTACCCGCATCTTTAAAGGATCACCTTTATTGTTTTATACGATTTTACAGAAGCAGGGCTTTTTAAAAAAACCTGAAGCCCTGTATCTTCCAGAACTCGACGTTTTTGAGTTTTTACGACGTTTTTACACGGATTCGATAACATTTTAGATGTGATAACAAAAAAGTGTCCTAAATTTGCCCGTTCCATTACGTCACGTTTGAATATGAACTTTTTTTAAGAGGACAAATAATTAATATACGCGATTTAATCCGTTTAAATCGATTGATGGTGAAAAAAAGCGTCCCAAAATTTTGCAAAGGAGTTTTAGTTTCCACAACGTAACGCTCGTACAAATAAAAAAAGTTCGTATTCAAAGATGACGTAATGGAATGGATAAATTTAGTATCGATAAAACGGTCGTTTCTGAAGAGGTTGAGTTTGAACCTTAAATCGTAAAGTTCTGGAAGATACGGGAAAGCATTTTTTTTGTACGAGATGCGACGACTTTGCGCGACAGCGACAGCGGAACCGCTCGCCGCCCGCTATCGTGGCATCACCATAGCCTAACAAGCCCAAAGCATAACGTAAGCGTAAAATCCCCAAGGATCATACACTCTAATTACTACACTACGAGCACTAATTTATGACCAGGAGCTCACATTGCATATGTGTAGGTATAGATGTTACGTATGAGAAAGTATGATGTAATAATAATTAAAAAGAAAATCGACAAAATATCAGGTGGGTCCTGTAACAGGAGCAATATTATTATTTTGAACTGTGATTACCTATTATACTGCTAACATAGATTAAGTACCATTGTTACTAACAATTGTATGGGTCTATGACCTGAAATAAATGATTATTATTATTATTATAACATAGTTAGATTCTACCCCTCAAACTGAACAACATTTATTAAAGAACTTAAATATAACTCATTTAATAATGTAGACCTGTAAAATAAAGTTCATTCAAAGAAGCAATATATTGCGAAACATTTGATATTTAGTAAAGTAACAGCTATGTCAATGCTAAGGCGATGTCAATGTTGGACGGCGTACATTGAAAACGCTATTTACTGTGTTTGAAATAGTGAACATATTGAACAGTATTTAAAAAAAAAGTCTCTGAACATATGTTGTGCAGCTTGACCAGTAAAATCTATGTTTTAATTTTTTGCTCCTGTTAAAGGACCTACCTGGTATATGCATATTGATAGCAACAATTGAGAAATTATTGATCCAAAGATCAAAGCACAAATAAGAATTTAAATGTGTAACATGGCGGGAGGGACCTGTTATCGAACCAGTGGGCCTTATATATAATTTATCGCTTGATAAATAAGTGACAAAGCATCCGTCACGTTTTAACATAAATGCGAGTGTTTGTCAATAGGCTAGTTGACTCATGTCAAATTGTAATAAACTTATGTTTATTCCGTATAGTATTTAACATAGGAAACCTAAATATATATTTTGCAATATATAAATGTGAAAGATGACTGAAAAAACTTAATTTGAAAATATGATTTTTAGTCTGTATTTTGAAATGCTTATAACGCTGTCCGCCATTTTCGCTTATGAAAGTGACGTCATCGGTCCTGTAAAGAAAACTGAAAGTCTACTTTGACGACTTCGAATAGTGCCGTCCCTCTTCATCTCCTGTCAAAGTATATAGGAGTGAGCGGTATGGCACTATACGACGGTCGAATTTCGAATATTTACAGGTAATTCTACGTCACGCCACAGATTAGCAAACGGAAAAAATAGCGGACGGCGTTTTTGACTGTTCATGAAATTCCTAATTTACAATTGATAAAATTTAGCTTTCTAGCTTTCACAAAAATACAAGACTCTTTTTAGAGCTAGTAAGATCATTAATAACCATTTCAAATATATTTCAAAACTGGGTCTACTAGCCTATTGTGTATCACGTGATAAACGACACCATCATAGGCCCGTTGGTCCAAAGTTTCAATTACTTCACCACCCGTTTATGAGTTCATTTTTGCATTGTTTGACGACGCGGTTGGCTCAGTTTGTAAGCACCTGCCTACTGAGTCGTCAAGTACCCATAAAATAAGCCTTCTTGAGCTTAATTTTGGACTAGACTAGTCCCAAATTAAGATCGAATGTGATATTTATATTTATTTATTTGCTTATTGTTTACCTACACTAAAAAAACACGTGTTAACAGTAGCCCAAATGTTAGGTGCTAGTTAATAAATCGGAAGACTGAGAAACTGACGGCTACTAGTAACCAAAATAAGTATTGTCAAATTAGCTTAATATTGGTAACTTCTAAGCACAATAGATATGTTGACTGATGTTGAATTCTACAGCGTAATGTACTTATATAAATAAAATTAGCTAAATATATCACGAAGCAAAGAAAAAAAATCCAGAACATTTTTTTTTTTGGAAATATGTGACTTCAAAGGTACGCAAATTTTATGATATATTGTTTTTAATCCAAAAGATTTTTTTTAAATGTCTTCTGAATCCTCATAATTTTACAGAACAATAATTGTGAACCATGAACTTGAACGCACTTTTTCACGGTGAAAATGGCAAATTTCTTAATATCTCCATACAATTATTGGTACCTATTGACGCCCTGTGACGTCACTAGCCTGGACGCCAATTGTATGGAGCGTTTTTAGCGCTACGTAATAGGAATGTTGAACTTTGACGGTCATTTCTGAATTTTAGAGCAGTTTAAGTATAGTCAGTCCCATATAGACATTTGATCACAATAAAAAATCGATTCGATTGACATCCTCAAAAAAAAATAGTTAACATGTCTATTTGGCTATTTCTCATGTAGTTAAACTCGTTGAACTATTCTTATTTTCAGTGTAAACACCTTAGTAAATATAATTAAATGTTTCACTGATATTCACGAATCGATTCTGAACAATCTTGCAGTTACGACGTAATAACAAATAAACGTATGAGTCGACTTGAATACCTCTACATAAAACTAATTACAGTTAAGTATATTAGTGTCATTAACCATTAATTCCATTGCGAAAAGCTATTAACCCTAAATACCTACGGCCATAAACTTAACGCTTGAAGTAAATATTAATTTTACGCCTTTAAAATATTCATAAAGCCACGGTAAACAATTGGCTCCGTCCGGATTGAAAACCACCAATATCGGTAACCACACAAAGTTTCATTTTTTTTCCCAACGATAAAAGTGGGGTGTTATAAGTGGTGGTGTTATAACATGTGTTTCTGTGTGAATGTCTGTGGCGTAGTAGCTGCCTAACAGATAAACCAATTTCAGTGCCTTTTTTTAATCGAAAGCCTTGTTTGTCAACATGGTTCTTAGCTATGTTTGGTGGAAATAGGACCAGCAGTTTCCAAGATATTCAGCTTTCAGCCAGATTTCAGACTCGCTACTTGTGTTGGGGTGTTTTAATTTTTTTATTGTGGTTATTATTAGCCTGTTTGAGTTGGGTGTCGCACTGCTGGGCAAAGGTTCCTTTGATTTTTGTTTTATACTACGACGGTGGCAAACAAGCATGCGGTCCGCCTGACGTTTAGCAATTACGGCCGCCTATAGACGCTGTAATTTCCACGATTTCCGCTTAGATGCATTTTCTGGCTAGCTATGTTTACTCCAACATCGGAGATTCATCTTATATAAAGGTTATATCATATTTTTAAAATTAATATCATTCGACCATGTTTTTCGTACAGATCGGAATTCAAAATACTATTGCGCAAGTAGGACCTCCTCTTTTCTTTCCGACGGACCTCTCGGACCGTTGTTTTTTTTTAAGGAAAGTGATGTTAAAAAGAAACAATTATATTACATTTTGCTATAATTGATAATTTATCATCGAAGCATATTAATGTTTATTTTATTTTATCTTTATTGCATTTTTAGTTAAAAAGCATTTTTTTTTTACTTTTGTCAACTTAACTATAAATAAATAAAATAAATAAATATCGGACAACCTCACACAAATCGATGCATTCCCAAATTAAGCTCAAGAAGGCTTGTGTTATGTGCGACGATATACGTACTTATATAAATTAATATATACTTAAATACATAGAACAACCATGACCCAAGCACAAATATTCGAGTTCATCACACAAATATTTGCCCCGGCCGGGATTCGAACCCGGGACCGCAGGCTCAGTAGGCAGGTGTGTACAAACTGCGCCAAACGCATCGTCATTGTTATAGAAAAAAAGAATAAAAGATTGAACTAGTAAGTTGTAAAGTCAAGGAAATGGAAACACGTACCTTTTTTCGCTTTTGTCAAAAAGGTCCGCATTACAGCTTCCTTTACTATACAACCCCGGTACCTAGAATTTAATAGTATCAAAATAACATTTTTAACTTTTGGATTTTGTTAACTTAATGAAGATATTATCCATTATCAAAACTTCTGATCCTTCATAACTTAAATAATGTTAATTTTACTAATAGGTCAACACAGGTTAAATTACCTGTAAACTACTAATGAAAGATTATTCAAAAACTCCGCCTTTATGTTTCTATGGTAACCGGCATCCGCCATTAAAACTCTTTTCCTAACAAGAAAAGTTTAAACAAAATGATTTCAATTACACCCTCCGTTGAGCTAGTTACCAACACTAACTACCATCCATGAAACGTCGTAAGTGACAGGTATTTTTCGATAAAATACTACCATTTGTGTATGAGCTTTCGAAACAAAATTATTTGTCGGATTTGGTCTTACTCGTATAATGCGAGAGATCCTGATTGTTACTTCAATCGTTTCAATCATTTAAAATATATCCTATGTAAAATATACCCCGTGTATGAATTTGCAATGCTTTCAGCCCCGTACGTAACCAACTGTCCGTAACCAGTTGCAACCGAATAGTTACTTTTTCGGCCTTGTACAAAACCAGTTGCGAACGAAAACCGTTTCGCTCTCATACGAAACTAGTTCTGATCGTAAACTTAGTCCTTGAAATTCTGTATCTTCATCCCTTCTTCCGCGGACCGCGTAGTAATTTTTACGTAATTAGAAAATTTACGCCATTTTGAAAAGTTTCGAGAAATTGAATTGACTATAATCTATTCAATTAACAATCTACTCACAAAATGTCATTAGAATCGTTTGAGAAATGCGACTTCTAGGTGAGAACAGCAGGCGATACGGACAACCACATTAAATCTCTATCTATCTATCAGCCACAGACGTCCACTGCTGAACATAGGCCTCCCCCATGACTCGCCACAAAGTGCGATCCTGTGCAGACCGCATCCAATGATTCCCCGCTATCCTCACGAGGTCATCCGTCCATCTAGTCGGGGGCCGACCCACGCTGCGCTTTCCTATACGTGGTCGCCACTCTAGGACTTTGCTGCCCCAACGGCCATCCGTTCTCCGGGCTACATGGCCTGCCCATTGCCACTTCAACCGGGCATATCTGTGCACTATGTCGGTTACCTTGGTTCTTCTGCGGATATCCTCATTTCTGATTCTGTCGCGCAAAGAAACTCCGAGCATTGCCCTTTCCATTGCACGTTGCGTGACTCTTAGCCGCCTCATGAGTCCCATTGTGAACGACCATGTCTCAGTTCCGTAAGTCATCACTGGCAACACGCACTGTTCGAAGACTTTCGTCTTCAGGCACTGGGGAATTTTCGACGAGAAGATATGACGTAGCTTCCCGAACGCTGCCCAGCCGAGTTGAATTCGTCGATTAACCTCCTTCTCGAAGTTGGACTTACCTAGCTGGACAATTTGTCCCAGGTACACATACTCGTCGACAACTTCGAGGGCAGTGTTTGTATTCGACATGATTTTCATTTTGTCCATGTTCATTTTCAGACCTACCTGTTGGGAGACTCTGTCGAGGTCTTCGAGCATAGCGCTTAATCTCTCCAACGACTCCGCCATGACCACGATATCATCTGCAAATCGAAGGTGAGTGAGGTGCTCGCCGTTGATGTTGATGCCAAGTCCGTTCCAATCCAGTAGTTTAAAGGCATCTTCCAGTGCAACAGTGTGTAAACAGTTTTGGAGAAATTACGTCTCCTTGTCTTACTCCTCGCTGCAGTTGGAAAGGATCTGAGCTCTGGTCTTGGATTCGGACTGACATGGTGGCGTTTCTGTACAAACACTTCAGCGTGCTGAAGTGTTTGTACCACATTAAATAGGTCCTCTAAATTATTATTCACAGTACTTTCTCGTTGTTTTGATCAAAGCTTTAGGGCGCAATAATCTAAATTTGTCTTTCAAAACCCTCACTACATTTGCAATTTAAAAACTATTAAAAACTAACCAATAGAAACTGTAAAGTCAAAAACTAATTAAAGCCGGGCGAGCTCCGTCCAAGTTTTAACTGAGAACTTGATAATCCGTTCAAATGCGATTATGGTGAAGTTTACGCTCAACCCTTGATTGCGAATCTGTGCTTGAGTCAAGTAGCAAAGGTGAAAGAAGCGAAAGAAAAAAATTGGGCAAGTGCGAGTCCGACTCGCGCATGAAGGGCGGTTCCGTACCATAATCTATAACAAGTTTGTTGTATGGGAGCTCCCTTAAATATTTATTTTATTTTATCTTTAGTATTTGTTGTTATAGCGGCATTAGAAATACATCATCTGTGAAAATTTCAACTGTCTAGCTATTACCGTTCTTGAGATACAGCCTGGTGACAGACGGACGGATGGACAGCAAAGTCTCAGTAATAGGGTCCCGTTTTTACCCTTTGGGTACGGAACCCTAAAAAGACTTTGCGAATATATGCTCGAGTCAAGTAGTTCAATAGCAAAGGTGAAAGCAGAGAAAAAAATACTGCAAATCTATGGTCGAGTCAAGCAAAGGTGAAAGAAGAGAAAAATGGACTGCGTATCTATGATCGAGTCAAGTAGCAAAAGGTGAAAGAAGAGAAAAAGACTTTGCGAATCTATGCTCGTGTCAAGTAGCAAAGGTGAAAGAAAACAAAAGAAACTGGTAGAACGACAGCACCCCTGAGCGTTTTCCAAAAGAAACCCGAATCCCTGTTTCTTCTAGAACTTGACGTTTTCGGGTTCATCCCACTCAGAATCGATAGCATTTTCAATCAGAAGAATAATAAAAAGTGTCCCAGTGTGAATAGGAATTTTAGTTTTCACTACGTAACGCTCGTGCAAATTAAAAAAGTTCATTTTCAAACGTGACGTAATGGAACGGACAAGTCCAAGTCGAAAGATATCACTACGGGTTAGGTTTCCGTACACGGGGAGAAAAACTTTTTTAGGGTTCCGTACCTTAAAAGGAAAAAACTGAACCCTTAGAAGATCGCTTTGTTGTCCATCCGTCCGTCCGTCTGTCAAGTCAAGACCCTGTATCTCGGGAACGCGTGGTTTCGAGTTGAAATTAAAACTATATATTCAAATCGACAATCCCTTGAAGCTTAAACAATCAAACTTCTAGATATATGGTATTTTCCGTTGACCTAGAACTATGAAATTTGGCACGTAGCACCGTCTTATGCTATAAATATAGAATACATCAGTAAACTACACATTTGTCATTTAAATTAACTCTCAGTGCGTGAGTCAGAATCTCACTTGGCCAGTTTTTACGGATTAATAGGTCCCTGAGATCTTTTTGGACATCATCACCCTAGCCGTGGTCGTCCCAAATAAGCGGTTTTTTCGGCACAATCCTCACCCATTCTCTCAACGTGCCCGTAACCGGTGTAGTGAATGCAATCGGTTATTTTTAGTATGAAAATAACCGGTTATTAACCGAAACCGCGGTTATTTTCATACATTTTCGGTTAACCGTTGCATTCCCTAAACCGGTGAGACCTGGCAGGGTCGTGATCGTGAAGCGTGGCATGATCTGAAGTCGGAAGCCAAGATCCTTTTGGGACGTTCCGCTCAGTTAGTTAGCATTAGGTTTTTTTTTAGCTACGGATGAATCTGTAATTTTTTCCAGGAATGCGTTGTAACCTACTTAGAAACTAGACACAAAAGATTAAGATTTTTGGACAAAATCATCCATTTCTCATTTGAAACCGGAAAGTGGATTAATTTTTTATACTTCGATTAGACCTTCAGCGAAAAACCTAATTCAACGAACGCTTTGCTATAATTATAGTAGTCCGTAGGTTTTGTCACGGAACTAGAGCACTTCTAGGTAGACACCCCAATCCAATCAGATAGAAACCCATCAATGTAATAGAGTACCCAAGTGACGCCATCTAGTACACTGTCCAGTACACATGTCGTGGTCAGTTGCACGTAGCGTGTTGGCACCACCGTCTGTCCCTTAGTGACCAGTGTCCACCCCGCGACGCTAGGTGGCGTTTCAAACTAGTTTCAACGCTGAAACGATTATCTACCAATGGCTCACTCAGCCATAGACCTCGTGAGTTGGTTTATTTCGAAATGGTTGATGTTTGTAATGTTTCACATTTTTAAACCCAATCTTCGCCATTTTGAAAAAAATCGTAAAACCGAATCAATAAGAAATGACACTAATAATAAAAATGCGAAAGTTTGTGAGTGTGTTTATGTGTATGTTTGTTACTTCTTCACGCTTAAAAGGCTGGGCCACTTTTGATGAAATTTGGTATGGAGGTAGTTGAGGACCTGGATTACCATATAAGCTACTTTTAGTTCCGAAAAAAAATAGTGTTCCCGTGGGATGAGCGGGCGCAGCTAGTTATACTTGTATAATTATCGAACCTACTCATAAAATTTCATGAGAATCGATTGGGAATTGCGAGAATCACGGAAAGCCAGACAAACGGACGTCCGAATATCAAGTCTGAAACGGAATTCCTTCGCTCGTTTGTCAATAACGTAACGAAAGGGTGAAACTAATAAAATAATGCTCTCGCTGTTCTAAGAACCAAAAAACTAGGGTACCTAATAATAATTTTGTAGTATAACTTAATGTCACCAACTCACCAAAGCAATGTGGCGAGAATGGTGAGATGCTTAAAAAATCTTATGAAACCAGTACGACTAGCACAACTAATATTAGTGCCCCAAATAATTGAAATTCGCCCGCCGTTTTGCCGTAATGGAGACACAATAACAAATTGTACAAATGAAAATAAAAGTTTTTGACTCGACATAATTACTCGTAAATACAACACCCTTCAATGTACAGTCGCCATCAGATATATCGCAGCATGTAAGGCGTTCATAAATATCTGAACATGACTCTTATTGACTGGGCGTTACAGTACATGTTCAGATATTTATGAACGCCTTATATGCTGCGATATATCTGATAGCGACTGTAGAAACATTCAATTTTTTTGCGCGTTCAACTTATTTTGGGCGCTGAAACGTGTCTTCACACATAGAGCAAATGCAGGGAAATTTCACACGATTGTCATGCATGTTGTAGTTCCTAATTTCGCAGTCTCACTGATAAGGTGGCCGCACTGTGAAATTTAATTCACTATAGTATCAACCATTATATATATAAGTATAGTGAGTACCTTTTTTTCTAAAATTGGCGATTTTAGTAAAATCATCCGGCTACGCATTACCAGCATATTTCAGTGCAAGAATTAAACGCAGTTAAAGATAACCAATAAAATCTTTGTTGTAGTGAAGGTACTCAGTTGAAAGTAGTTGTGCAATGATGTACATTCAACATTAAAAGTACCTAACAATTTTAGTATGAAATTCGACATAAGCCAGTAATGAATTTTCATACAACATCTTGGGATATCTTTTTCTTGTAAGTACAAGGTTCGATTGTATAGGCCGACAGGGTGTTTCTCAGCCCACGTCAAAATTGCGGAATTTTAGTGATTCTATTTTATTTTACTGGTAAAGACAAAATTTTGGTAACTGATGTTAAAAGTCGGTGAATGTCACTGATGTTAGAGTAAACTATTCAACATATTTCAAGTAATTTTTGCATAATAAAGCCAAAACTATCCACAGGGGTGAAAGTCAATTTTTTTTTCAATAGGATTCAGTGTTTCGCAAGAAGAATGAAGGATTGAGCAGCTTTCCGGTAAACAATGTTTTGAATTTGGTTAATGACAAATCCATGACAAATCCCTACTGGCTTTTAATAGTGCAAATATATGACGTATGCTCATTATTGCCATATGAATACTGTTTGTATCGCCACTGTTCCTGGGCCAGACCAACACTTGTTAGGCTATAGGTACGACTGAGTAAAATTTTATGAGCCAACCTAAAAAAAAAGATTTCTGAAAAAAACGTTCACGTACACTTTTTGAAACGGCCCAAAACTAAAGTATTTACCTCTGTCCACTTGCAATGAGGTACCGGCAAAGATGGCAAGGTCTGGGCCCGTCTGAATATCCACATGGTCACAGTCACGTGCGACCACCAGTTATATCATTATTAAACTGACATCGCCGGTAAAAGCTATTTATCTATTGACATGGGAAGCCGATAATCATAACATTGGTGATAAGTAATCAATGGTGAGTAAAGTGCGTGGAAAGACATTTGCATACACAATTTGTTGATTAGGTGGTGATGGTCACATCCATGGTTTTTTTTATACTACGACGGTGGCAAACAAGCACGCGGCTCGCCTGATTTTAAGCAGTTACCGCCGCCTATGGACGCTTGCGACGCTAGGAGCATCACATGCGCGTCGACCCTTCAAGAACCTATTTACTCCCCACTCTTGAAAAACCGCATTGTATCCCCGGGAAAAACCTCGATAGGCTCATTCCGCATGCGGAGCGTTCGCGGTAGGAAATTCCTCTGGAACCGCACAGTTCTCGACCATTTAGGCTCCGGTGTGAGGATAAACACCCTGCCGTTGGCGAGCAGTACGATGGTAGGAAGTTAGCCGTGGGCATCATGTCAAACAATTCCTCACTTTAGTACAGTCTAGTCTAGGGAATAGGCATGTTTCTTGAAGATGTTAAACGATCCTGTTTTTAACCCTCGCGAAAAAAGAGGGGTGTTATAAGTCTTACGGCATCCTAGGCCCTCAAACTTTAGACAAACCACGGGTGGTAATTCGTAAAGCCCAAGTTTGCATATTTATGGCACAAACACCTGCGACCTGGGAAGTTCACAAATTCACCGCTCTAGGTATGTAATGTACTACGAGTATAACACATGTATCTGTGTGTCTGTCTGTGGCACCGTAGCTCTCAAACGGAGGGAACAATTTGAGTGTGTTTTTATTAAATCGAAATACTTATCCGTCGAGATGGTTCTTGGCTATGTTTGGTGGAAATAGGACCAGTAGTTTCCAAGACATTCAGCTTTCATTGGAACAAGTGACAAGATCAACCAATACTGAAGCTAAGAATTCCAGATTCGCCCAGCTCACTCTCTCTCGCTCGCTCTTATGCGATTCAGATAAGAAACTCTCAGTTTTCGGTCAAATCCGAATCGAAATCTGAGAGCTCATAGAAAATGCTCCGTACAAATGGCTACGATACCGTTACGTCATCGACTACTAAAGGCAACATGTATATGGAAATTTCACCGTGAAGGAGTGCACTTAAATACATGGTTGTCTTAAAATTATTGTTTTGGTGAACTATGGGGATTCTGAAAATAATTTCGAAATTGCTTTCGCATTAAAAAAAATTGGGCAAGTGCGAGTCCGACTCGCGCATGATGGGTTCCGTACCATAATCTATAACAAGTTTGTTGTATGGGAGCCCCCCTTAAATATTTATTTTATTTTATTTTTAGTATTTGTTGTTAAAGCGGCAATAGAAATACATCATTTGTGAAAATTTCAACTGTCTAGCTATCACCGTTCTTGAGATACGGCCTGGTGACAGACGGACGGACGGACGGACAGCGAAGTCTCAGTAATAGGGTCCCGTTTTTATTACCCTTTGGGTACGGAACCCTAAAAACCGGCCAAGTGCGAGTCGGACTTGTGCACCGAGGGTTCCGTACAGACAGTTATCCCATCTTAACGGGCCTGGTTAATAAGTTTGCACCTGGCATGTATGGCGGCGGATACAAATGAGGCGCAATATTAACGCAACCGATAACGTTTGTTGTATGGGAGGCCCCATTTTAAGTTCCTATTATGGCCACCTTCCGTCTTCCTCATCACATCAGCTCCAAGATACCAAGAGTTTCCAAAATCTTAGATTGGAACAAGTGACAAGTTTTCAGCCTTCATTGATGCTCTGAAGAACTCTAGATTTGGTGGTCATGTTAAATTTTAGTAGCATTTTGTGTGTATTTCCAAAAAAATATAAATCAGGTATCTTCAAGATAAAAGTGAATAGGCTATTACTGAACCGGCGAGCTACATCCTCGTCCCCGTAGTCACTTTCCATCAGGTGATACTGAGGTCAATCGCCGGTCAGTCTGTGAATAAAAAAAAATAAAAAAAAATCTATATCACTCAATGAATTATATCCAGCTATTTGTGTTGGGGGTGTTTTAATTTTTTTCTTAAACTTGCAATGCAATGTCATTATAACGTGCGTTATAACAGGCTTCGAAGTATTTCGGGTGGAATAACTCGAGAGAAATGTAAAGGAAATTCATACAAAATTTAACGCCTAGGCCGGGAAGTATTTTTTTTTAAACTTGCGTCTCTGTTCGGCATGCTAAACAGCTGAATTATATTTTTATGGATGGAATATGTTTTTATTTCATTGCATAGGCTTGAGAAAAGTACTTTTCTCAAAAATTGCATGTAATGTTGCCTTACCATCGTTAGATAGACTACAGTAAGTGGAACATACCGAAGACTTTTTAGAAGTGTCCAGTAAACAGCGAGATTTTAAATTTGGAATCAATATTTGTCCAGTAAGTAAGTATGTAATTCCTATTACGTATCAAGATATTTGAATATCGAAACACGATGTACATCGTCACCGACCTATAAAAAAACTAAGGATTTGAAGGCGATGAGGTCGTATACAAATGTAAAAAGGATGCATTCCACAAATTGTTTTAATTATAAGTACAGTGCGACAGCAAATTGTAGAAATTAAAAAGTGGCGTCCCTTTTTCATAGATTAAATAGAAAGAGACGACATTGCGGTATACACTAGCAATTTACACTAAGAGCAAATGTAAAATAAAAAGAGGTTAGCACTATTGGCAGTATAAACGTAACTCAAGATGCATATTAAAAAAAAAAAGTAGCGACAAGGTTTAGTGCGGAAGTTTGTATGCAGCGTTTAGTTCATAATTGTGCTGTGTAAAATGACAATGATATTTCGGAATTCCTTCCTTTTTTGTGTCGTTTAGAAAAAACCTCGGAGTTAAAATTGAAGGTAAGCTTTATGATATGAAAATTAGTTAGAAAATACAACAATGTATAACAATAATTAAATTTTATCTTTAAGACTTGGATTTGTAAGACAGTGCAAATAATTAAACGCAGTATTTATAAAAAAAGAAATTCAGGCGGGATTTAAATTAAAAGACAAAAATCTATTAAAGTAATTCAACAAAAATGAGTTCATACGAGTCTGCTTCCGAATAGACGGCACTCCTCCATACTTAAAAGCGGAGGCAGAGTTAGCTAAAATAATTTACTTCCGACTAAATCCAAGGGGATATAAAAAAATACAAGAGATTCATTAAATGGAAGGAAGAAAATCAAGTTAATAGTTGGTCAGATAATGTGTGATAAGGTCAGAATATTTCAACAATCTTTCTGAGACAATCGGATGGCTACAAAGGAAAGAAATCACAAATATTCAGCAGCAAAATATAGAAAAGTTCTTAAATCAAGCTCTAGATGATAACCATTTTGGCGATGAAGGTAAATAAATGCTGCCACTATTTGATAACGATATAGCTATATCTTTTATCCAAGTATAAACTCATAATTATTTTTGTTATAGGTTGTTATCATGAGAGTTAATGGTGCCTGCGACGACGAATATCACAATGTGTAATAATAAAAATGGGATATAACAAAAATATTCATTGGAAAATTGCCGAATATGAATGTCACCTACAAAATATAATTTTAATCTAATTTTCTTGTTTAATTTTTGAGAAAAGCACTATACTTGCTTCGACCGTAAGAGCCATCCTGGCCTCGTATTATATCCGGACCTCGCCTACCGCTCGGTCCGTCTAATTCCTACTCGGCCAGTATGGCTTACTTACTGGTCTCTGCCGTAATGTACTAATACATGCCATAACCGTGAAAACGGGTTGCCGGTTTCGTGTCATAAGTCGTAACTAATGCC
Organism: Apotomis turbidana; assembly: GCA_905147355.2. NCBI lineage: Eukaryota > Metazoa > Arthropoda > Insecta > Lepidoptera > Tortricidae > Apotomis > Apotomis turbidana. The sequence continues at coordinate 5,716,893 of LR990280.1, forward strand.
GTCTATACTTACTCACCCGGCAAGATCATCTTTCCCGGCGTTTGCAGTAATCAACTATTAATTTAGGATATAAGATAAGGAGCACACTATTCTCTAAGCTGTGTAAAGCCCCCGCGATATGTAGACGACCTTTTATCATAGCACGACAGTATAGTCCTTATTTCGAAGACAATTTTTTTCGACTTATCAAAGATGGCGACCAAGTTGAAGTGGGACTGGGCTGGTTGTGTCAGTCCCGCCAGGCCCGTTCGAAGGCCCATCTTTTAGATTTTTAACCCCTTAACTTTAACATGTGTATCTGTGACTCTGTGTATCTGTGTATCAGAGTATCTGTCTGTGGCATCGTAGCTGGGTGAATCAACTTTTTGTGTTGTTTACTCTGTCCCCGTTGTCCAAGTGACATCTTCATACAGTTTCATAGCAAAATGCTATGGTTGTCCTAGGGACAAATTTTGCGTAACCATAACAACAAGGTGTACTTAAAAGTTGATTCACCCAGCTCCAAAACGGATGGACCAATTTGAATGCGGTTTTTTTTTTATCGAAAGGCTTTTTCGTCGCGATGGTTCTTAGCTACCTATATGTTCGGTGGAAATAGGACCGGTAGTTTCCAAGATGTTCAGCTTTTTTCCGAATACCTTATACCATTACGGCGCAAATGAGATTTGAACTCTAACTTCCACAGTCGAGGGGTTGTACAAACGTGTGAAAAAGACGACGCTCTATGAAGCTTGACCGATTCTCTTTTGTGCATTTACCTCCACAGTAAAAAGATTTTTCGTCAATACAGTACCCCAAATATACATTAGAGCTTTTTATCACCGGATTAGAGGTAATTCAGCGAATCAAGTGATAAACTCGTTATCTCGAGTACCCGTGCTCCATTAACATGTACAAGTAATAGCTGGAAAATGTACTTTTTCAAGCAAAACAATCATGGCGACATTACTTTTGGATTTATAATCACTATTTACGCTATGTTGAATCATTATTATGATTTCAAGCCAATTTATTTCCCATGGCTGGACAAAGGCAACTAATATTACAGGCAAAATCCCATATCACACAAAAATAAAATAAAATCAGTAAAAAATAAGTTAAACCGTTGCAATAGCACACATTAAAACAATAATTAAAATGAAAATACAATGAAATTAAAATTTTAATTACTTTCGGTTCGCATCCCGATGCAGAGACAGCCAGAACCTGGAAATTGGGCTGTTCATGTCGTCATATTAATATTACATATGTCTCTGTTCCGTTCGACTCTTCCCGATTTTGAGCTACATGAAGAAATACAGTACTTATTAAGGGTAATTCTTACACAAGTAATTCTTACACAATTCTAGTACCCATAGTAGTAGGGACTAGATCGACTAGTCCCTACTACTATGGGTACTAGACGACGATATACATAATATATAAATGCATATATAGATAACATCCATGAGCCAGAAACAAATATTCGAGTTCATCATCATCACACAAATATTTGCCCTGGCCGGGATTCGAACCCAGGACCGCGGGCTCAGTAGGCAGGTTCACTACAAACTGCGTCAACTGCGCCGTCAAACATCTGGGGTCCTTAAGAAAAAGTTCGAATCGTCCCGCCATCGCCTACGAGGTCTACCGCGTTTTCGTTTGAGGTTATAGAGCTTCCACTCGGTAGTATTCTTGGCCCACAAGTCGGGCATGCGACCGACACAACCAGCCCATTCCCACTTCAACTTGGTCGCCATCTTTGATATGTCGAAAAAAATACTACCGTGCTGTGCTATGACAAAAGATCGTTTCTATATATGGATTTCATAGTAAGATACGACTTTTACATAATCAATTTTTTTAACAAGGCTTTTTACCGATATTTTGAAAAAGGATAAGAAAATAAATATTACTTACCACATTTTTACATTTTTGAGGATATCCCAATTTATGATTGAAAAATTCATTCGAAACGTTCCTCATTCTAAGCGTAGGCGACCAGTCATTGGTCACAGCGCAAAAGAACTTACAGTCGAACTATTACTAAGGCGGATTTAGTATGGAAATTGTACCACTGTTATATTTGTGTGTTGTGAGTGTCAAATTTTCCACAAGGCGACGTCATGTATAGGACCGATTCAATGACGCTGCTTTCACTTTTTTATATTTATTTATACTTATTTTATAAACTAGTCGGTAAAATCAAATAAAAAATCATTATTTTAGGGTTCTGTGACAATAAATTAATGAAATTAGTTTGTAATGAACACTGTTTGAAAATTGTCTTTTTAGGTTCACTTACATTACGTTATCTTAATCGGCAATATAGACGCAAACTTTATTTTTTTCCACTTTATTATCCATCTCATCAGCTTACAGAGTAATAGATTAATCAGACTAATACATTACGGTACATGATAAACTAAAGCCCACAGCTTACTCATACTACAAATATTGCAATGAGATTGTAACCCTTGTGTAATATGACTATCATTTTCATTTGACGTCCTTGTGGACCCCGCTGTTGTTTACACTTACGTGGATTCGCTCCCTACATTGGCTATGTGTATGTTTGCAGTATAGTATTTGTTAAATGAAATGTTAAAATTAGCTAAGAGTTAACATGCTACGAGCGTAGCACCTTTGGGGTTCTGGAGAATTGATCTAGAGACCAAGTCTCCACAGACACCAAAAATGGCATATCCCTGATATGAGTCTCTATAACACGGCTTGTATCTCTCTGACTTGTGTGGTGTATGCTTCGGAGGTATAACGTGGCTGCATTAACCTTTTGACCTAGTCCACGGACGGGAAGCAGGCAGCAGATAGACATGGTATAGCGGCAAATGACGTCGTGGCGTCTAGGGAATAGCTATCCGTCGACGTGACTTGCCGTCTTTAGTAATCAAGGGGCCAATAGCATCTACTCACCCGTAATATCCTGAAGGGGCTCTCAGCTAGTAGGCAGACGTCTCCTGAAGCGCTTCTCTCCAGCGGTGCAGGCAGCATGACTTGTAGCTCCCCTCCGGGGTCCACGACCTTCGTCTGCCGATCACGACCGGTCAAGATCATCACCCATTCCTGTTAACAAACACTGGCTATTATAAACTTGAAAATACTTCGGGCGCATTATTGGAAACTCCATGGAACGAATCGTCCAAGGACGAAGGGAAGGCAAGTGGTCACGCGGTCAGTCGGTCACCTGCGCAGTACACAAACACCACAAACCACCATTTTTTTTTTTTTTTTTTTTTTTTTTTTTTATGTCAAAGGGGGCAAACGAGCAAACGTATCGCCTGATGGAAAGCGATTACCGTCGCCCATAAACACCTGCAACACCAGAGGAGTCACAAGTGCTTGCCTACCCGGAGGACGAAGATAGAATGCCTCTATGCTAGTAATTTCACCGGCTATCTTACCCCCACACCGGAACACAACAATGCGAACATTGCTGTTTGGCGGTGGGTTAGCAGGCAAGACGGTAGTAACAATCCGGACGGACCCTGCACGAGGCCCTACTACTCCAAAAAATTACAATGTTCCCGTAACGCTGAAGACCATGGCTACAGGAGGCACATGGCGAGAGGTATCATTATCTACAATAGATACGTCACAAAATACAACCACGACTCTGTCATGAGTGAACGACTGAGGAGATTATAACTTGATTACGCTCCTTGATGTCACATTGACGAATGGGTATCATAAATGATTACACGCTAGATAGCTTGGTGACGTGTAATTCAAACGGGAGCGACGACCTTCGTCTACCGGTCATGATCTGCGAGAACGTTCACCCTTTTCTGTTGGCAATACTGGCTATTATTACTTGATAACCCTGTGGCAACCCTGACTTAACCTGACTGGCTCACGTAGATATTTGATACTAATTACAGCATAGGGTTTGTAGTTCCCACTATAGTTCATCATGGGGTGTGTAACAAGGATTAAAGATAAGCCGATAAGAAGTAAGGATACGATATGTTTTATTATTATTGACTGTTAAATAAGTATTACAGTAGACCTCTAATTTGAGTGTATTTTGAGATATCGCCTAATAAACGTTGCCTATTCAAGATGATATAGAGTATTAGATATCAGAGAGATGTATACTGTAATTATGAACAAAGAGTCGTAGAAATGAATCCCAGATGTAGAGATCCGATTTGTCCCACTAACAGAGGTAATTCAGTGGTAAAATGTCGGGACATCATCATGAGTTCCAGCTATGGCGGTTTGTCACTTATCCAGGTTCCAGAGGTTTTACTGTTTATAGAAATTAGGACCCTGAAGTCTGACTTACACTTGGCTATTTCCTAAGATGTCTCGATCACCCACGGATCCCAAAAAGTACTTGTTACGACAGGCGATGCTCTTACTTCCATTAATACTAACGAATTTTCCTCTTAGAGCTCGTCAAAGCGTTTAAGACGAAAATCTCGCATTATTCAATTACCCCGTAATATAGAAAACACAAGAAAACTTGATAAAAGCCGGCTTTTACTGAAAAGTGCGTAATTTCGTTATTGTGAATAGTTGATACGTTTTTGTGTACTCTAATTTGGTGAATTATTTAGAACCGTTGAGTAGGCTGTTAGATTATAAGTAGAAGATTAAATTATAGACAAGGAATGTACTTAGGAAAGGGTTGTATAAAACAAACATTATAAAATAGAGGTTGAAACTTATAAGGCAGTAACAGCAAATAGCCAGCCTCATTTTATAAGGTTCTGTTTCAGTTTTTACCAATTGAATTTTGAATTTGTTAGGGACGCAAAGTCAACATTTTAAGGCTAACACACTATAGACATTGTCTCAGCGTTCCCGTTCTAAATTAGGCGTAGTGTGGGGTATAATGATGTTTCCGAGAATTTCCGAAAAATTTCGTAATTTTGTGTCGGAAATTTTCTTGAAAAACGTTCTCTGTCCATACAAATAGGGAAACATTCTCGAGAATTTGCGTTCTTTTATATTAGATACAAGCGACCCGCCCCGGCTTCACACAGGTGCAATGCTGATAAATTATGCATGTATTATACATGTGAACCTTCCTCTTGAATCACTCTATCTATTACACAAACCGCATCAAAATCCGTTGCGTAGTTTCAAATATCTAAGCATACATAGAGACAGACAGACAGACTGCAGGAAGCCACTTTGTTTTATACTATGTAGTGGTAGTGATAGTGATGATAGCCCACTGGGATATTGTCAAATATAATATAATCCTTTCACTGAACAGTCAAAGTCACTGTTATCAAGTTTTTATTCTTCTTTGTCAGTTCCTTCAGCTGGGACTCTGCGGTTAGTTACTTAACCTCAGCAAAATACTGACTAAATAGTCATGTCTCATCACGCCGTTAGGATACATTTTAACTATTTTTGGTACATATTTTAACTATTTTAGGTACCTGGGCATTTTATAGGATATTTTTTTCCAAGTATTCGAAGGTACAATAACGGTAGTTATGACTCTTCTGCGTGGATGAAGTTGACGTGCACCTTTAGCTTCAAATAAAATACGCCAGGCTTCTTTCGTCGTCGTCTATCGTATTCTAAGAATACCTCAGTTCAAGCTGTTTTTTTCAACAATTCTGTTTTAATGTGGATATATACCACATTTTTATCTTCATAAATAGGGACACAAACGTAAATTATGAATGAAAAATTTTATGTGATCCACTGCAATGTCAGCAGGACACATATGTCGCAGAGGGCGCTCAAGTAGCGTAAAATTATGGAATCAAAGATTTGTTGTGTTTTTATGTAATGGGGGGCAAATGAACAAATGGAACGCCTGGTAAAAAGTGATTACCGTCATCCATGGACTTCTGCAACACCAGAGGAGTCACGAGTGCGTTGCCGGCCTTTCAGGTGGGAGTACGCTCTTTTATTGACCTTCAAGGTCGTATCGGTCCGGGAATACCGCAAGCGACAATTCATTGACGATTACGATGTCATAGCTCAGTTCGGAGTGCACTACGCAGGCGACGTAGGGTCGCAGGTTTGACTCCTGCCCCTCTATCGCAACTGTGACACGTGACTCTTTCTCACGCAACAAATATTACCTCTCTTTCTTCGCAGTACCTACTGTGAGTGACGGGCGATGCTATATCGCGCGACTAGAGTCGGACGGCGTAGTTGTGCTATGTACTCTGCTTACATTGCAGTGCATTTTAGGGTTCCGTACATCAATCGGAAAAAACTGAACCCTTATAGGATCACTTTGTTGTCCGTCCGTCCGTCTGTCTGCCTGTCAAGACTCTTTATATCAAGTACGCGTGGAGGTGTCAAGTTGAAATTAAAAAAATATACTCAAGTCTACGGTCCCTTGAAGCTGTGATCAAACTTCTACGTTAACGTGAAAAAAAAATACGGCCGTTCATGTCGCAAAAAACGTAGTACATTTTGACACTCTCGAGGGAATCAAAATGATAGGGTACTTCCCCATGACCTAGAACTATGAAATTTGGCAAGTAATATCGTCACATACTACAAATACCTTTAAAAATCTGAAAACTATACATTTGTTATAAAATCATAAAACATATAGTCCTTTTCAAAGATCATATTTGGAGAACCCGGTTGCGTTAAGTTTGCACCTCGTTTGTATGCGGCGCGATAAATTTCAGGTGCAAACTTAACTCAACCAGGTCAATAAAGATGGGATAAGTGAAAGTTGTTCGGAACCCTCGTTGCGCGAGTCAGACTCGCACTTGGCCGGTATGTTTACCTTTTTGTCAATTATTTACTATTGACTTGTTCACAGCATGGCATGTAAACAAATTCATGCTTCACAATATGTTTACAGTGACCTTATACGTGCGTCACGTCCTTTTCGAGTAAAACGTAAGAGGGTTATAACTCAACATTGTTACTTTCAGCGAGCGCTGTCTTGCATATGGAAGCGGGTGTAGCATGGACCGTACAATACGCAATATAAAACAATATTTCTTTCTTTTTTTATTCAAAATAGCCATGCATTTAACCTTGATTGCACCTGATGTTAAGTGACAATAAGGCCTAAGATTGAGCATGCTTGGCTAGAAGATGCCTATTCACTCTCGACTTAAAGAGATCCAAGTTAGAGAGGAAGAGAGTTCCATTCCTTACTTAAATAATAGTAGTTTAATGTGACTGTACATAAATGAAGGGTATTAAACACGAGTGTGGGTTTATGAAACGAGCCGAAGGCAAGTTTCATAATAATATCATACGCGTGTTTTAATGCCTAATTATGTACAGTTACATACACTACTTTATCTAGCCACATATCATAAGCCTCCATGATGCTTTCAGGAGACGCACATTATGACAAATAATATTACCCGGTAATGGCGGTAACGACGTTTTCTGGCAGCTGTCATAGTTATTTTTTATTCAGAGACAAACTAGAGTCGGCCCCATCTATCATATCCTTCGATATCTTACTTACGTGCGACAACGTCATCTCGACTGATATTAGAATAGAGGTCAAATCAAATTTCTTTGTTTTTCAGAGATGTTCGAAATTTGAATAAATAATATTATCGAAATCGATGTTATTATTTAACAATAATAAAAAAAATTACAGATGCGATTTTTTTTCTAACAAAACAGTCTATTTTTATGGTGATCATAATGTGCGGTTCTTGAACGCATCATGGAGGGTTTATGATCTTTGGATAGATAAATAAATATTAGTCCCAAACTAAGCAAAGCTTGTACTATGGCTACTAGACGACGATACACATAATATATAGATAACATCCATGACCCAGGAACAAATATTCGAGTTCATCACACAAATATTTGTCCCGGCCGGGATTCGAACCCAGGACCGCTGGCTCAGTAGGCAGGTGTCTACAAACTGCGCCAACCGCGTCGTCAAGATAATACAATACAATACAACAGTTCTATTGCACACCAACAAGAAAAATGAGCGTCACTTTCAGACAACCTTTGGTACCGTAGACAACCGTAGGGGAGATAAAAAAAATCAGCAATATAAATAACAAGTCATACACATAAATAAATAGAGATAAACACACATAAACATACATATACTACCATCTAATTGACAACATTTGAAAATTTTATATATATATTATAGTGTTTAGTTTAAACAAATTTCATTAATTTATTATCACAGAGCCCAAAACTATTGTTTTTGTTTGATTATACCGACTAGTTTTTGAAATCTAATAAAAAAAAAGTGAAAGCAGCGTCATCTGAGGATCGTCAATTTAACGTGACGTCACCTTGTGGAAAATTTGATAGTCACAAGTTCACAACACACAAAAATAACAGTGGTACAATTTCCATACTAAATCCGCCTTAGCTCGACTGTAAGATTAGCTGTGACTAATTACTGGTCGCCTACGCTCTTTTAGTATGAGGAATTACTCAAATTATTTTTACTGATACTATACCCTCACCACTCACCAGGATCTCATGAACCTTGATAGCTATTAGACAGTTGAAATTTTCACAGATGATGCATTTCTGTTGCCGCTATAACAACAAACACAGAAAAAAATCATTTAATTGTACTGAACCCTCAGTGCGCGAGTCCGTCTCGGCCGGTTTTTAATCATGCTAGCCCTCGCGCGCTGGGATCGCGGCACGTACAACACTTGTTGCGGGGACTTCTTGCAAAATTACCCACTTCCAAACTTATTGCTCGGGGCCGTTTAGCGATATCTTATACATTGGCGCGTGTGGTTTCATGGACAACTAGTCTACCTACTTATTGCCTACCTACACAGCTCAATGGACAACGTTTTATTTTTTGATTTGAATTTGTCGAGTTACCTACGTAAGTCATTTTCAAAAAAACATGTGCATAGTTAAAGGCTTAATAAATCACTCATTTGTAGTATGAAGGTATTGTGAAATGTAGGTATATTCGTTAAATGACCATATTGTGATATGAAGTCTGCGTGAAATGACATGTTTGTGAACCGCTATTTTAAAATACTAATCAACCTCTACGTATATACAGCGTGGGTATTTAATACGGACATACCTATATTGAAATGACGATGAGTATCGGACCTAGGGATCCTATTTATATTAATTTCTTTAGAAAATTAGATTTATTTTTAGTACGAAATAATTGAACACGTAATGTATTTGCATCCACATTAATTAATGTACCTAAACGTCATGACATACCATGTCAGCGTTCATTTGTTGGGCTACGTACATTACTGCTTGGTTGGACTTTAAAAAATGATTAAGGGCCGATTGTTCAATCACCAGATAAAACATATCTGTCAGATAAATGTTGGCTGTCACTTTTCTTTTATATGGCGGGATAAAAGGATAGCAATAATTTTAACTGGCAGATAAATTTATCTGGTGATTGAACAATCGGCCCTAAGTACACCTAATTAAAAACACTATTTAACAAAATAATTATGCCGTACGATTCCTATGATCAGATACCATAACTGACTGAATACATTATATGCCCGTATTAAATACCCACGCTGTATACGTAGGTACATGTATTAAGAAATCCCATTCGAAATACGGCACAATAGATACTCGTACCTACACTTGCGAATAGAAAACTGATACCGAATCGTTGAACAAAGGTCCCCAAGAGACTTAAGTCAAAGAGTTTCTCGGGTCACTTATATTACTTTGGTAACAACTTAAGTATTTGTGGTAACTTGTTTTAGCTTAGAGCTTCAGTTCAGTACTAGATAAACACTGCAGATACATTATTATTTAACCCTCGACGAAAAAAGAGTAGTTTTATAAGTTTAACATGTGTATCTGTGTATTTGTGTATCTTTGCGTCTGTCTGTGGTATCATAGTTCGCAAACGGATTGACCAATTTGAGTGCATTTTTTTTATCGAAAGACTTGTCTTAGTTATGTTTGGTGGAAATGGGAGCAGTAGTTTCCAAGATATTCAGATTTAATTGGAACAAGCGACAAGATCTTAGCCAATATTGAAGCTATGAATTCCAAATTTTATACTAATGTTCACTTTTAGTAGCATTTTCCATATCGCACATTGTATGAGGGTCTCATGACGATCCGCTACTTGTGTTGGGGGTGTCTTAAATTTTTTATTTAGGTTATTCTGTCTTTTGTACTCCCACACCGTTCTACTTAAAAGCAAAACTAGTATAGTAGGAATTCTTTTTCGAGGCCAAATTCACTTCGCTTTGTTCTAAAAAACAATGGGATCTAATGAGTATAGTGTGTATCATGAAGTGCGGCTACAAACTGCACGTACGATACTGACCTGTAAGGACCTTATTGGTCGGTGACAGCAGAGATGGCATACTAGATTTAATATAAAAGTATGTTTGAATATTCGAATTATGACCGTTTGCTGTCACACACCAAAAGAGCCGTGCATTCAGGAGTTGGATATGATACTAAGCAGTTCTATTAAAGTCCCAATATAATATATAAAAAATCAATGTCCTTTATTTAATCTCCACGTATAAGCTACGCCCGCTACAATTGGTGGAGGTGCGGGCTTTCATTTCAAAACAATTCTATCAATTTTAACAGAATTTCTATTGTAATTAACATTTACTGCCCCCTTTTCAACCCCTTTAGCTTCCATCGTGATAAAAACTATCTCATAGTATAGTGGCATCAACAGCAATACATTTCAAAGAACATCAATAAAAACTACAACAAAAGCAAATAGGGGCGAGTTATTTAGGTAGCGTCCCTACTCTCTAGAGGTGTAAAGTAAGGTATACACAAATTCCTCATACTCACAGCCAGCCGATTCTTCCTTAAGGGGGCTGGAGTGGGTGCCCGCTCAGCCGGGGGGTCGGAGAGTGTCTGCAAGCGGGCGGCGCACGGCCACATGCTCAGCACAAGGTATACTAAAAAAAAGAGGATTTTAATACAATATAATACCACAATACTTAATTGCACACCAACAAAAAACATATTACATGAGAAATCTTAAATTAAACAATGGTAGACAATAGGCGGTCTTATCGCTAAAGAGCGATCTCTTCCAGACGCCTTTGAGTAGCGGAGAAAACAAAATTAAACAGAAAATAGTAGGATTCATATAGAGCTTCCAAAAATATTATTAAGACTATCGTGAGACACTTTAATAATTATAAAAATGGTTTAAACTCACGTAAAAATTGTCAGGAACGGCCCGACATGTTTCAAACTCATATGTCAGGGGCAGTCTTTTATCAGGGGCAGCTATCCGTGCTTGCTACGCGACTCACGGCCCACTGTCAACAGGCCGTTCCTGACAATTTTTACGTGAGTATAAACCGTTTTTGTAATTATTAGAGCTTCCAAATGTAGGTACGATTTTCGGAACTTTTTACGGTTTCGTACCTAAAAAGGAAAAACGGAGACCTCAATCACTTTGTTGTCCGTCCGTACGTCTGTCTGTCAAGACCCTTTATCTCGTGAATGCGTGGAGGTATCGAGTTGAAATTAAAACCATATTATTAAGTGCGGCCAAGTGCGAGTTGGACTCGCGCACTAGGCCCCACATAAATACTTATTGTATTATGTTTTTAGTTTTCATTGTTATAGCGGCAACAGATATACATAATTTGTGAAAATTTCAACTGTCTAACTATCGCGCTTCATGAGATAGGTACAGCCTGGTGACAGATGGACAGACGGACAGAGGCGGCCCCCGTCTTTTATCCTTTGGGTACGGAACCCTAAAAATATCATCATGCCTATTATCAAAAGACACACTTGCCTCCTAAACGCCATTATCCCATCTGACCTTCCGTGAGCACACCGAATCCCCTTCGCCAAATTGGTTACAGTCAATTCCAACTATTCAGCCTAAAGTAATTTAGAGTCCTTTAGCTAATTTAAACAAGGACAATGGCGTGGGTGTCCAATACCAAGCCCATGGAGTGCAAAAGGAAAGGGGCCGCATCTTTAATTGAAGAATATTTTGGAAAAGTGTCCAGCGATAAGCAGTACAGTACGACTGTTTAATAAAACTGAAAATACTGTAGACTCGTCCCTTTTTTTTTTAAGATTGATTAGAAAAGGACGACACTACAGTATTGCCACTTTTTCATTTCCACTCTTTTGTGTCGTGTTAGAAATAATAGTCCCAATGCCGTCCGCAATAGCGCTAGACAATGTATGTATGTAAAGTATTTATTGTACTTAAAAAAACACATAACAAAGACATAAAACAAGGCTTTATCCCGGTAAGGCTTTCTTCCAGTAAATTTAATCGAGCAAATGAGAGAGAACAGAAAACATTCAAGAAGATAGGCAACGATATTAATATTAATATGCACAGAGACACTTCAGAGTATGAAAAAGTTACAAATTTTAAACGAATTGGTTGAATTGAAAATTTTAATATTTTAGGTGACCAGAGTAATTTCGTACATAGTAAAAAAATCGAATGTCAGTCTGTTGGTCATAATTTCCATCTTGTTGGTCATAATTTCCATCTTGTTGGTCATAATTTCCATCTTGTTGGTCATAATTTCCATTGCCCACTCATCACGCCGAAACGGATACTTTTTACCCGTCTAAGATTTGACGACGGTTGGCTCAGTTTGTAGAGACCTGCCTACTGAGCCGGTGGTGGTCCCGGGTTCGAATCCCGGCCAGGGCAAATATTTGAGTGCGACGCCCGTACAGGCGCGCAACGACCTGACCCGCAACTCGCACCGCTGGGCGTCAACGGGCGCCGCGCGCGCGGGGTGCAGCCAGCCGCCGGAGCGCGTCATCGCCGCCCGCGCACCGACGAAATAAAAGCCGCGGCTCACCAGACCGGTCGGCATTCGGAGGTTAGCGTCGGTGCCGTACGGAGCTCTAAGAGGTTTCCGAATAGCAAGACTCTGATCTCTGAATGCCCCTGAGGTAGAAGCGGTGCGCTGTTTCAGCATCTGCGCTCCTCAGGACTCCGGGCCACGTCTGAGTGCGGTACGAGCCTGTATCATAACAGCACCGGACGGGCACCTTAGGGCAAGTCTAGGCGCGGTGCGTTCAGCATCGCACTGACTTGAATCCAGGGTTCTAGTATCTCGGAAGCGGTACGACTCTGTATCGCGCCAGTTACTAAAGCTCACCCGCTACCGTTACCGCGAATCCGAAATCCTACGGGAACCGCCGTTAGTATATTTTAAAGGCCCGCGAGCCTATAGCCAGTCGCGAGTGATCATTAGGTTTTAATTGTAAATAAATAGTATCTATTAAGGTACTCCGTTTGTATTACTTACTCACCTCTAACTAAAGCCCTCTGTTTGAAAGTCCCACCACTGAAAGCTAGCTAGGAAACCCTCTACGGTCTAGACTTGTCTAGGTCGTCACGGGATATATGGTGTGGTCTAAACCATCACATCACATGAGTGATGAACTCGAATATTTGTGCTTGGGTCATGGTTTTTCTATGTATTTAAGTATATATTTATCTATACAGCCTGTTACCGTGATGCGGGCATTTATTAAAACTGATATTAATATGATCCATTATTAATTGTTTGCATATATTAGCTAATCATAATTATGTAAATTAACTGCACAATTAAATTTCTTAAATCCGCACATTGAATGTAGTGGGTGTAGGTACAGCGTAAATGTCGTTACTCATATCACGCTGCCATTTAACACTCACTTGTCAATTTACTTTGCTGTACATTACTGGCAATTAAAACTTTGTTAGAAATTTAATAAAGCCTGGATTTAAGTTAAATAATTAAATTAAGGTCATGGATACGTTATAGATCTATGTTACTTTACTCTACTTTAAGAAAAGCCTACTTGGCGGTTACACACTGTATAAGTATGTATATCGTCATCTAGTACCCATAACACAAGCCTTCTTGAGCTTAATTTGGGACTAGATCGAATTGTGTGAGGTAGTCTGTTAAAAAAAATACGCGGTCGAACTTGCGGGCGCCTCCTATTCCTCATCCCTCTTTTAGCAGCTATATGATTCGAAGCTGTTGCCTGTCTGACCTCGCCCTTGCCTACAAGGACAGCTCTTGAAACCCTCCGGGCTATATCGCGATAGTTACCGATATCAATAACAAGCGACTTCAGAATATTAATTGAAAATAGGGGAGGCTGAGGGGTTGTGAAACAGAGGTGAGTTGAAGCAACCTCAATTTTTTGCTATTTAAATCGTTATCAGCTGAGACACGTACGGTGGTGGCAAAAATATATCATATTTGGCCGTTTAGATGGGCAGCTCTCAGCGTACGCTGAGCCTGAGCCTGTAGCCACGTACAGGGTGATCAATCCAAATGGGTCAGCAGGCAGCTCTTATAGTTTGTGACTTCTCCCTACTGACCCATTTGGATTGATCATCCTGTTAACATAATGTATACCTACTGTACATTGACTGCTGTTGTTTTCTAGTTTTTAGTTTCAATTTTGGAAATAATGGCATTCCGACAAATGAAAATTTGGCGGAACATTACAGATGGGAAACAAAATATATATATTTTTTTAATTAAAGCAGTAACGTCTGCTAACGTAAACCAAATGTTTACAATGAAGCGAAAAATTGAAAAAAATAATGGTTCGGACAGGATTCGAACCTGTGTTTCCAACGGCTTTCCGGACCACCACGGGCATCCTACCAACTGTACCACCGAACCAGATGTCAGAGCCATTGAATCTTTCAACCAGTTGCTTCAACATGCCTTAGGGTGGCATCGTAGCACCATCTACCGTATAGATTTGGCCCGTGTTGGCCCGGACAGCCGTTGGAAACGCAGGTTCGAATCCTGTCTGAACCATTAAATTTTTAAATTTTTCATTTCATTGTAAAATAAAAGAATGTGTGTTTCAGATAGTGACCGACCAAAACATGAAACCGAAACCGAAGGTTCGGCTTTGATTATAGTTTCGGCCGAAACCGAAACCGAAACCGAACCTTTTATAATCGCGATTAAACGGTGCATAAAATATCAGTGGGCCTTTTTTTTCAAATATAAAATAAAAATATCTCGCTGGTCTAATATTACAGGGTTTTAGGTTTCACTTTTATTGAATTGAAATTTGAACATTCTTATATAGTGACTAGGTTGTTCCATACTTCCAAAAGTTAGATTTTTATGTGACACGTACCTTGAACGCACTTACCTACCCAAAAGGCCGCTGTGCCAAATTATATTGAGGTTGCGCAACATTGTCGAATTTAAAGAAATACGTTAATTCTTGAGCATTATTCAAAATATTCATATACGGATTTCACCTTTCGTGGGATGTTAAATATTAAAACAAAAACTTGTTAGACGTAAACAGAAATCACTTACGCGAAATTTTGCTTTAAGGAAAGCTTCTACTAAAGAATTTCTAGAAACTTATATACATACACTATAACACAAAAAAAACTATCGATTATTATGTCAACATTTGCTATAAATATAAAAGTAAGGAAAACATGCAACGGTATAGGTACATTAGATTAATTACCTATAGCTAAACTTCTCTACAGCTAACACTATTTATGTCCAGGAAAAGATTCTTATGACTAACAGCTTATAAAATCTAAAATCAGTACGTGAGCACTATTACGAATTTTATGATTTTTGTAAATGTGGTTAAATTGCGCAACCTCTAACTCTAAACGTCATCAAATTTGAAGCCAAAACTTTTATTACAGTGAGTCGGACTCGATCCGCAAGCGCATTGGAAAATTTACAATTTATTTTTTAATATTTGCGTACCGTTTTTAATGTGGGTAAAATACTAAAACATCATCACATTTTTTTTTAATTTCTTTATAGATTCAAAGATCGTTGATCGTCTTAAGAAGTTGCCCGGTAATCCAAATATACGTAACAATGTGGACCACGTATGAGCGCAATATTTTTTTTTTGCGTGTTGATATTTGTGTCTATAGGAGCAACTTTCCCAAATAGAGCAGTAAATTGTAGATGGACGCCATATTGGCAACCGTGCTGAGCGGAACCGCCGTTAGCCGACGCGACTATCAAGTACAACGTAATAAGTTTCGGCGCGGCCGAAAGGTTCGGCTTTTTTTGGCCGAAACCGAACCTTAGGCCGAAACATGATTTTTAGGCCGAAACTGGCCGAAACCGATACCGAAACTTCGGTCGGACACTTTTCAGATAAGTACTCGTAACCTTCTTAGAGTCAAAGGGCTCTTATTCTGATACCCATGATATTCTCAGTAGTTATTAAAAGAATGAGCCTTCTGTATCATCTATTCTGTGACACGGGTGTGGCGCCACTTTACTCGACGAGTGACCTGACGTCACTATTATTTGATTACATTGGCATAACGTACTGTTGATATGATAATATTAATGGGCAGTCCATTAATATTCTTTGAGCCCTTAATTTGACAAAAAAAAAACGAAGTTCGCTAGTTCAAGCCTCGTTAAGGTTGAATAGAGCAAACAATTCTCGTTCGAAATTAAAGTATCACGACACGGTACGACAACTCCCGTAGGTATAATCAAACAATTATTATATCAAATAACTGGCAAGTTCGTCTATATATGATCCATGAACATGAAACTTTATTAGCCAACGGCAATTGACGGCATTTAATTGTTTAACCAGGCTTTTATATAAAAACTATTACATAAAAACAAAAATTATAAAAAAGAACAGAAAAAAAACTGAAAACGGGTACCAAAGCTTTAATGATTACCATTTGGTATTTACGAGTATTTTTGTTCGATAAACAAGTTTACGTGAGGTTTGGCACCGACTTCAAAAGGTGGTTCAAATGTAATCTGTACATGATCAAGTTATTTTTGGCTTTTCAGTTTTTTTAAAGTTGGTTCTCATATGTTTTTTTTAATTCAAATAAAATATATATAGCGGGGGGTGATCGGGGAGGTCTTATTTGCATGCATCTCGTTTGAATTATCCTCTAACTCCTAACCGTTAGGGAGTTATACCTTCCATCATCAGCTCAGCATAGGAAGATGATGACTATCAGACGCAAATTAAAAAGTTGTTCAGGATTAGGATGTGCAAACAAGAATACGTCTTCAAAAAAACTGAAAAACTAATATCTCGGACAAACATACATATATACGGGTCAAGCTCGGAGAACCTCTTTCTTTTGAAGTCGGAAATTGGTTCAGTACATAAAAGTCGCAATAAACTTGCTATGTCTAGAAAATAATACAGACTCAAGGTCAAATTAATTGAACCTATACTAGTTAATTGAGGTAACTAACTGTTCAATTACGAGAAATAACGGGTAAACCAATCTATTAAGTTACTGCAAAGATTATGAATGAAATAGAGAGTCACTTTCTTGGAAAGTTTTCTGAGGAGTACCTGTCTACGATATTAATCTAATTGGCTAGATATATGAGTTTACTATTGTGTGATACCCTCCATACCCTGCTGCTTTAGGGTTCAGTACTAAAGAAAAACGGTATCTGGGTCGATTGCAAAAAAATTGTAGGGGCAAGTGCTGTACCTGTGGACACTTTCCAGAATTTGACCTTTAATCAGTTGTTAGACCAAAACTAAACCAATAAATTATTTATTTTGTTTTAATCACAGTTAAACAATCTTTAAAGTCCACATACATTTTCTACGCTAGCTATCCGGAGATGGCTGATAAAAAATAAAATAAGAAAATACTCATTTTGTCCATAGGTACATCTCCTGTTTGTACCTATGGACACTAACAACGTACCTGTGGACGGTAACGTACCTATGGACAATAATCAACAACATTCTTTGAAACAGAATAAACTTCTAAAATAACGTAATTAACAACATACAATTAATCAACATGTAATTATAAGTTGTTCTGCATATCATAATTACTTTTTTTTCTTCTTGAAATGTATTATTTTTAGCAGAATCTCAAGTATAATTATGGGACTTTAAAAAGCCTCCATAGTCAGCAGATTTAGCATAATCATCGTTTGACACTTTACATTCTTAAGGAAAACCTCATTTTCTTTATGAAAAATAATCAACAATCAATAACAACATAATGTTAAGTAATAATACAGCTGTTGCTCCTCAGTATTGCTAAAGATCCTCCTGATATCATTTTTGAGGAGTTCTAAGCCTTCTTCACCAATATGTCGACAGTAATGATTTTTTTGTATTTAAAAATTATCGAATTTGGGATTTTAAACGTCTCTATGGCTTTCCTTACTGAAGTCAGAATGTCCAGGCATATCTTGTCTCTTTTTTCCCAGTTTTACTACGAGGCACTAAATAAAACAAAAATATTAATTTTACTGTCCACAGGAACATTCAGTATAATTGTACCTATGGACAGTCCACAGGTACATTTACGGAGGTGTCCACAGGTACAATTTCGGCGGTTTTTATTTTGAATTCATACCGGTCACTATTAATGCTACCTACGACTGACGAAATCTTGTAGAAATAACGTTTACACCTCATAAATTGATATGCCACTGCAAAGACACCCGTAACATTTGCAGATTTTGCATTAAACATACTTAAAAAGAAGGAAAAAAACTTACTTTTTGTCACAAAAACTTTCGGCAGCCATAAAACACTCAGTTTCTGCCATCCTTAAAGATGGCGACTAGCTAGTGTTGCCATATGAAAAAAAAGCTTTTCAAATAAGTGATTGCTATTGGTCTATGGTTATTCGTTTTCTTGGTATGAGTAGTGTCCACAGGTAAAACCGTCCACAGGTACAGCACTTGCCCCTACATAGTTAATGGCTTTAATTAAGACAAAACTTAATTGATTCCTTTGTGTGACGAAAGTTACCCATACATGTTGTATGACTTTCGTCACACAAAGGAAGCGATCGTGATTTTTTGTTAACTAAGCTTTTAACTATTTAAAAAAAATATAAATTGCAATCGAACCATCTGTCTACCACGAGGATCGATATATTGATCTGTAATATAATGATATAGTGTGTATTGTAAAACGAGCTTAACAACTGCATGCTGAAATGAAACAGCTGTCACTTTACACATATTTTGACGTTTGTATATTGGACTCACTGTCAGATTCAATCCCGTAATCATCATGGTCGTATAGCGTGCCAAAAATGACGTAAGATATATATGAAATTGAGGCAATACGTCTTTGAAAATATATATACAAAAATAGTATCATATACTCCCTCTCTGATTGAGAATAGCCCCCAAAAGTAGTAATAATAAACCTTTATCGTAACCAACCAACCGTGATGGTGAAAGGCAATGAGGTTTCTAGATACGAAGATGACATAAATAAAGCTTTAGCTGACATATGCTTATGGACAGATAGAAATAACCTTAATATTAATCTCAGCAAGACTCATTATATGCAATTTCAATCATATAATACTCAAACTAGGCAATTGAGTGTTAATTTTAATAATACTGAAATAGCTAGTTGTGATGAACTTAAATTTGTAGGTATAGGCGTCTGAAAAGTTCTAAGCCTAAGGTATTTCGAGGTTATATATGCGTTTATGATACTGGCCACTAGAAAGGCCATTTAAAAACAAATTATTAAAAAATAACATGTCACGTTTTTATTATTCTGTTTCGAGATATTCAACGGAAAAGTACATCATGTGTGAATTACCAACGAATATTACGAAAATTGAGCACCGTGCTGTAATTAAATTCCTTACAAAAAGTGACAAATCACCGCAGTGTATTTTTGAGGAAATGGCTATTATTTACGGTGATTCTGGGCCTTCTTATGCCACAGTCAAAAAGTGGAGTCGCTTATTTAAACTCGGACGGGAATCGATCGAAGACGACCCCCGCTCAGGGCGGCCAATATCGGTAGTGACCGAAGAAAACGTAGCAAAAGTCAAAAAGCTGGTATTAGAAGATAGAAGAATTAAGGTTTGGCAAATGGCTGAGGTCTTAGGTATTAGTAAAGAAAGAGTCGGAGAAATTTTACATGAACATTTGTACATGAGTAAAGTCAGTGCTCGTTGGGTACCGAAAATGCTAACGGCCTTCGATAAAGTACGTCGTGTGGAAACTTCTCGGGCGTTTTTAGAATTGTGCGAAGATGATTTAGATGAAGTTTGTTCCCGAATAGTAACTGTTGATGAAACATGGATCAGACAGTATGATCCGGAGTGTAAGTCATGCAGTGGATTGAAAAGGGTGAAAGGCCGCCGAAGAAATTTAAAGTGCAAAAGTCGGCCTCTAAGTTAATGGCTACGGTATTTTGGGATTGTGATGGCATTCTTTTAATCGATTATTTAGAAAAAGGCTCTACGATAAACGGAACTTATTATGCAAATCTAATAAGACAGGTGCGACAAGCCATAGTTGAGAAAAGGCGGGGTAAACTAAGGAAAGGCATTTTGTTTTTGCAAGACAACGCACCCGTTCACACCGCTAATGTTGCGAGGCGTGCTCTGAAGGAAGTTGGTTTTGACGAAATTGACCACCCACCCTACAGCCCAGATCTAGCCCCAAGCGATTATTTTCAATTCAATAATTTGAAGAAAGAGTTGAGGGGAAAGCGATTTAGAAGTGACGAAGAGATGAAGGCGGCTGTACAGGAGCATTTTGAAGGGTAAAATGAAGATTATTTTTTTAATGGCCTAAAAGCACTGTATAAAAAATGTAAAAAATGCATTGATTTAGGAGGAGACTATATTGAAAAATAAACACGAGTTCATTTGTGTAAATTGTTTTTTCTATCTTAGGCTTAGAACTTTTCAGACGCCCCTCGTACATATCGATAAACATCTGAATTGGAAACAACATGTTGATTTTATTTGTATCAAGTTGGACAGTTTTGTGTTTGCCATAAGAAAACTTAGAATGACCGTCTTAGCTGAAGCTGCCATCACGGCGTACCATGGGTATGCATCCTCACTGCTGAACTATGGACTCTTGCTGTGGGGTAATTCAGTTGACATAGTCAGGGCTTTTGTAAGACAAAAAAAATGTATTCGAGCAATAGCTAATATCTCGCACACTGATAGCTGCAGGCCAATCTTTAAACAACTGAAGATTCTGCTACTACCTTGCATGTACATTAAGAAAGTATATGCTTATTTGTCAAGGAACATCCAGATTTCTTTAAAAATAGATCGGATGTTTTTGTAGGCAAACAGAGATCGCAGTACAAGAGTTTACTGTATCAACCTCCGTGTCGTTCTGCTATTTATAGTAAAAATGCTTATAACATGTGCATAATCATATACAACAATATCCCAGAATATATCAGGCAAATGGAGTATAATAAATATATTTAAGAGAAATTAAAAGATGGCTCGCAGAACATTGTATCTATAGCTTAAAAGAATTTTTAGAATATAGACTGAATGATTGACTTTATTTATTAATTAATTTAATGATTATATTAGCCCTAAAATGATTAACTTTTAGTGTATAAATAATAATATAATAATCTTTTTGCATGCTGTTCCCATGACTGTGCCTACTTATGTTGTATAAACACAATTTTGCATGTCGTTCAACGACAGAATACTTTACTAACCTATGTACCATTAGATCTTGTACCACATGTGTTATAGTATTCTAGCAAATAAAACATTTCTATTATATTCTATTCTATTCCAAATACTTAAGGCTAGGTACAAGGACAGTCAGGGCGTAGCAAATATTTAGTTAACATTTTCTGGATTGGCTTACTAGACCTTATAGGTAGAAAAAACTTACAAGGTAGTGGCACCATCTTAGTAGCCGCTTTACGTAGTAATTTATTCGTGATGGCAGATATTCGATGTGATGTTGACAGTCTATTCTTCTCCCTATTCTCTGGTAAATTTAAAAGATTCGCGTACGAATGCAACTCCCCGTCGCAATAACATGATTTTATCGCTCGAGTTTGAGTGACATTATAGTTTTCACTGTATGGTGCGGCCAATTTTTCTGTGAACTGAAGGGTGTCGCCACTATCTTCACACACAGAGCACTCGCCCACTGCCACTTAAGTTTGGCGTACCTATGTACACCTCGTACTTACCCACCCACCCATAATTATAGTTTATTTTTAACCCCCACAAAAAAAGAGGGGTGTTATAAGTTTAAGATGAAAACGGATGAAAAATTTGAGTGCAGTTTTTTTTTTAATCGAAAGACTTTTCCGTCGAGATGGTTCTTAGCTATGTTTGGTGGAAATATGACCAGTAGTTTCCAAGATATTTAGCTTTAATTGGAACAAGTTACAAAATCTCAGCCAATATTGAAACCAATCATTCTACATTTTGGCTATATTATGTTAAGTTTTACTAGCATTTTCTATATCACTAACTAAATGAAGGTCTCATGATGACCAGCTAGTGAATGGATCTCAGCCAATATTGAAGCTAAGAATTCAAAACTTTGGTTAAATGCTAATTTTTATTAGCATTTTCCATATCACTCACTAAATGAAGATCTCATGATAACCATCTAGTTGTAAAAGGATCTCATTCCAAATGTTGGTTAAATGTTAAGTTTCATTCATTATCATTCACTAACTGAGGGTCTCGTGATGACCCGCTACTTATGTAATAATGTGTGAGGATCATGTAAGTTTAAATTAACAGTATATCATTCGCGTGGCATCGTCACTATGTACACGAAGTTTCTTTCTAGAACCCGAATCTCATTCACAGTAATCTGGGACTGTACGGTGAGCATCAAAAGTAGCTAAAAAATTTACTACTGGCATATGTCAAATGGCATACTAAAATTGACAGCTCTTTTTGATGTGGACTGTACGTGAAAGTGAAAAATATGATTATACCTTTTTCCTCCGGGAACGAATCTGAAGTACAATTCTTTTATATACCTATACAGGAAATTGACTCGTTAAAAGTTTTTTTTATAAATAATTGGGTTCGTTTGTTGACTTTTCCTTTCTCAAAGATTTTTTACGCATTATTTTTATTTACTTGTAATTGGTTTATTATTATTCATAATAGTTATATGACAGTGACACCAACTAGAAAGTAGGCTCTTTAAAACAAAAAATATATCTATAAGGTGATTCAGCCGTTTTTGAGTATCGACTGAAAAAAAAAAGATCTGTTAACAGATTTTATATTATTTCTAAATAAGCATTAAGATAATAAGGAAAAATAACAACCCCTTGTTTTTAATTTAGCCTTTGCTGTTTTTATAATTATATCAATGAGATTTTATGCATGATGTATTTTTTTAAGTTTTGATTGTCCTTTTTTTGACCTTTGTTGTCTCAGATAGAGGTAATTATTAGTTACCGTAAAACTACCCAACTATAGTCCAATTATCCAATTATGGTCCAAGACAAAACTCGTTTATTTTTATTAAAATCCATATTCTATTAGTGATTTTATATGTTTTTATTTAAGTTTGTTTAATTATGTTGTTCACCTTAGAGTTTTTTCGTAATAATTGTCATAATACGCTTAATTTTCGGATTAAATTGGACCATAAATGTGTAGACTGGACCACAGTTGGGTAGTTTTACGGTAAGTATAAAAAGTTTATAAGGACTGACAAACTGAGGACTATTACAAAATAATATATGTAAAATAAGCTTAATTTTCGTTACTACTCAGCAAGCTACTAATTTGGCAATTTCTCAAGTAAGTAGTTCAACTAGTTAACTTTATTTATTTTTATATTGCGGCGATAACATACAAAAAAAATTGGGCAAGTGCGAGTCCGACTCGCGCATGAAGGGTTCCGTACCACAATCTATAACAAGTTTGTTGTATGGGAGCCCCCCTTAAATATTTGTTTATTTTATTTTTAGTATTTTTTGTTATAGCGGCAACAGAAATACAACATCTGTGAAAATTTCAACTGTCTAACTATCACTGTTCATGAGATACAGCCTGGTGACAGACGGGCGGACAGCGAAGTCTCCGTAATAGGGTCCCGTTTTTACCCTTTGGGTACGGAACCCTAAAAACAAATAACAAAACACCAGAAGATTTTTTTTTGTTCCTCGTGTTAGTACAAAAATAGTGTAGTAAATATAATAGCACGACCTTTGGTGTAATTACTTAGAGTTGCCCGGATGGGGCTTCGCTGATGATTAAGTGGAGGCCGTGAAACGGCAAAAGATCGGATGCGGTATTATTTACTTCATCATGGGCCTGTGCAAAGATTGGAGCCATATCGTTAGCACATAACCTATTGGGCGACGTATGTTCCACTTTAAGGAGCGCAAAGCGTGGCTTATCATCCTACATGATCCAAGACCGGGAGGATATGTCTGAATACCGTGGGATATGGAAATTATGGAAGATGGTGTGATGAAACATGATGTCTTTTCCACAAGCCCAACCTGGGACTCTATTTTTTTTTTATAACGGCACAACATACTGGCTCCACTTCACCTGATGGTAGGCAAAAAGGGGAGCCCAAGTCGCAATGGCAACTGACGAGAAACCAACGGTGCCAAGTCAGTTGACACTGCCATGCTGGCCCGAGAGATGCTTCTTCACGCTTCACTAGTGCTCAGCTCAGCACAGCCCCCCCCTACCCCCCTGTTAATATGAATGAAGCTTCTATGATGATATAGGCATGTGACGTCATAAAAATCAGTAGGTAGTCAAAACACGTTATTGTACAATTAAAAATAGTATAATGTCCAAAAGTTAATGATAGTTTATTTGGTTCCGTATTTTTTAATGTGTGTTTAGTGGTTTCAATGCCACAATTTATATTCACTTTAGTCAAATACCTTATTGGAAATGTTTTCAATTGTATAATATAGTACTTATATAAAAAAAAAAAAAACATTCAGTATGTTCTTCGGACCACAGAGCCGCCTCATTCCTCGGCCAAAGGATTAGCTTGGCTATTCAACGGGGGAATGTAGCCGGCATCATGCCGCAGGGCCATGATCTGGGGGACGTCGGTTTTAGTTAGTTAATTTTATTTAGGTTAAGTTGATTTCTATAATATATTCTCCTAAACTAAGACTACTTAAATGCCTCATCCAAATTGTCACACCTCCAAAGCCAAACGTGTTCACCCCCGTGTCTTTTTCATTTCTTGTAGTCGCAATAGTTCACGTGATCTTTACCACATGAACGATACGGCTCAAATTACGATACCTAACGGTTAAATAAATCAATTTACTGTGAGATTCCGTTGATAGAAGTCACGAGGAGCGCCAAGTGGATGAAATGAAATCATTCGCAGTTTCAAAATGTTTATGTAACAAATTAATTATGATATTATGGTAAAAGGAAAATATTGTTTACTTACTCCTGTTTTATTGATAAACGTTTCATCAAGTTTTCATTTCATAGAAATATCATTTATATTCATAAAATATTGACATTTTTAATATTTCTGAAAAATTTACGATTTCTGGGGAAAATTTTGTCTATGAAATGAAAATTCGATGTAATTAAGCATTCGGAGAAGTATTTGTCTATTGTTATTGTTATCGTATGGCTTTATTTCGGTCAAAGTATGTACAAGTAAACATAAACATAAAAAACAAAGAAAGCGTGCACTCTACAATTAAATGTCTAGGTTTGATAGCCATTGTTTGTCTAAAAAGAAAAGGATTTCGAAAATTATAGGAAGGTACACACAATTAAAACTAATCATAACAATTGCAGTATTTTTTATTTGCTTTTTAACACTTCAATTTGCACTATTAATGAAAGAATACGTAATGAAATGTTAAATTGCGCAACACTTTCGTGGAATTCTCCAGTGGTATTGCGACGCTTAAGAATCAATATTGACTATGTCACAAAAAAAATCAGGTGATTATGGCATTCTATTCTTTTTTTTCTGAACCTAAAAGCATAAAAAGTGAAAAACGTCAAAAATGTTGCTTAGACGGTATTGACTTCTTAATCGTCGATTTGTGTCATGGTCGCGCAAATATTGCTGTAGATCGGTTACTCGTACATATTGGTATTAAAAGCGAAAAATTTAAAAAGTATATTCTTTGAGCGGCTTTCCGGGGCAGACCGGTGCATTACCAATAATGCTATCAAAGCCACTAGCTGACGTATATAATTTTTCAACTAGTTGCTTCATTTCTATTGCTTTAGGGCGGCATCGTAGCGCCATCTACCGTAAAGATTATGTTTTGATGTTCGTACGTTATTTAGCGTACAGTCAACCAATTTGATTTCTAGGCCACTATAGAACCTGGTCACAATGACAATGATATGAGATTTCAAACGGCTTTCATATTGACGTTAACTGTGACAAGGTACGAAATGGTCTAGGAATTAAATTGGTTGACTGTACACTGGCAGACGTTACTGCCTCCATTTTAAATTGATAAATACAATACAATACAACAATAGGTACTTATTGCACACCAAATTGAAAAGTATTACATGGGAATTCTCAAATTAAGCAATGGTAGACAATTGGCGGCCTTATCGCTAAAGAGCGATCTCTTCCAGACAACCTTTGGGTAGCGGAGAATACAAAATAAAACATAAAAAGTAGGTGGTGAGATAAGAACTTAAATAATATGAGAAGTAAGAAATTAATGTCATACAACATATTAAAGATTATGTAGATAGGTCATGCAAATACACAAATAAGTAACTATTTACATATAAACATACATAAACGTACATACATACAAAAAGGAAGAGTGAAAAGATCACAACTCACGACTTAATAATGAAAAAACTACGGTACAGACAAAATATAGGGACCTTTCAGTTTTATATTTAAATTTGATAAATTGGTTTTAATTATAATTAAAAATTTAAAAAACCCCCGACATGACAACCTATAAAAAGAAAGAAATAAAGTCTACGAAATGTGCCTTTACAATGAACAGTAGAAAAAGAATCCAAGCTTCGTTGCGTTCGGGGGACCGCTAAAAGTTTTTCGGAGACTCGGTTTTATTATCGACTGTACAAACGTTAATTGTTCATCAAGAACAGTCAGACGAGCCCAAACGCCATGGGTTTATCATGTGCTGTTTAGGAGTTCTTACGGCCATCTTCAGCTCCAAGGTACCCAATTATTGCACTGACAAAATTTTATTAAATTGTTGATTGTAACGTTAATAAAACTTAACATTTAACCAACAATTGAAATTCTTGGCTTAGATCCTTTCACAACTAGATGGTTATCATGAGATCTTCATTCAGTGAGTAATATGGAAAATGCTAATAAAACTTAACATTTATCCAACATGTGGAATTGTTGGCTTCAATATTGGCTGACATCCATTAACAACTAGCTGGTCATCACGAGACCTTCATTTATTGAGTGACATAGAAAATGCTAATAGTACTTAACATTTAACCAAAATTTTGAATCCTTAGCTTCAATATTGGCTGAGATCCATTAACAACTACCTGGTCATCATGAGACCTTCATTTAGTAAGTGATATAGAAAATGCTAATAGTACTTAACATTTAACCAAAATTTTGAATCCTTAGCTTCAATATTGGCTGAGATCCATTAACAACTACCTGGTCATCATGTAAGGATGGGCGTTGATGCAAACAAGTGTCAAAAGCGCATAATTATTTTTTCTTTCTCATTTATATTATTTTTTTATTTAATTCATTAATTCTCTTTTACAACATTTTATTAACTAAGTGTGCGACTGTGGCATCACTTTACTCGCATTGCAAGGTACACAACACTTTATTTTGTGGTCGGCCGACCTTGTACATATTTTACAAGAAATTTATTTATTACGTGCGCGCACAAAATATTATAACTTTTATTCAACATAGGTACATTCAGGCAGTTCTTTTAACACGTCTTTCACTCAAACTTACCATGTGTCCAAGGACCTTCACGATTGATGCTCGATCGAATCATGATCAGATTACAAGGATATCCCTACCTGTCTTGTACCCTGGTGTACCTTGCTAAATACACTTACCTATTCGTTCAACGGCGCCTCTCGGGTCACCACTGATCACGAAAGGTGTGTCGTCATTATTATAAAAGTAACCTTGTCTTATTAAACCCATTCATAATATCTTTCAAATTCTCGTACACCATGAAAACTTCAGTAAATAAGGAATTTCAACAACATTTAGGTGATCAAGCTATCTGCTTTCCTTATTTACTTTATTTCTTTAAAAACTTATTTACTTCAGCTTTCCCAAACAACATGCTTAAAGCACCATCCAAAAACAAGCTGTTTCCTACTTCTGCATAAAACAATACTACCCATATTTCCCTATTCATCCGTTTAAATTTTCAATTAATTAAAAAACATGTCAAATCCTTTAAAAAAAAACATTCCGGTATTTCCTACTTCCCATCATTCCAAATCAATTATTAAAATAACAACTTTAATTGTTGATGAGCGATGGACTGTATAATGTTAAGATGGAAGAATATGATGGAAACACTGTACTTTAGTTTAGATATTAGTTTAATAAATTAAAAGATAGGAAAACAACGATTATTAGGCAAACGACACTGACACACTGAATACAAAACAAATTGATGTCAAATAATTTAAAAACTGTCAAAGATAAAATATGTATAAAAAGAGGTGGCATCTCTGCCAGTCGCCAACATACCGGACCCCCAGTGGAACACTAACAACTGGTGGTCACTGGCTGAGATGCGGTTTCCAATAAAACGAGCTTGCGGGCCGGTCGGCGTAGTATGCCGCCTCTAGTTCGGACGTCTACCACGCGAACCGCTCCGTCGGGCCCTGGGTAGACTGAGACTACCCTTCCTAGCGGCCATAAGCCACGAGGAAGAGTAGGATCAGCGATCACCACCACATCTCCCTCACTGAAATTATAAGCATTGGTGGAGGGTCCCCTTGGTCTAAGCGTAGGCAGGTACTCACGGAGCCACCGTGCCCAGAACTGGTCTGCAAGCCGTAAACTTCGTCGCCAGTCACATCTTCTGGACAAATCTGCGTCTGTTAGCGAGCTGGTCCATGGTACAACAGAAGAGGAACCCAGGATGAAATGGAATGGTGTTAATGCTTCTAGTGAGTCCGGGGAAGATGGTACGTAAGTGAGAGGTCTGGAGTTGATTATGACCTCTGCCTCAAGGAGTAGTGTGGTCAGCACATCTTCTTTAATTATTCTGTCGGTGAGGCAGGCTCTCAAAGCGGTCTTCACAGTTCTCACCAATCTCTCCCATGCTCCACCCATGAATGGGGATGCTGGTGGAATAAAGTTCCATTTGATTTTGTGGTTAGTAGCGTATTCCTGGACTGAATCGTTATGTAATGAACGCAGTTCACGAGAAGCTCCAACAAAATTGGTGCCATTGTCTGAATATATTGTTGACGCTGATCCTCGACGAGCAATAAAACGTCTCAGACTCATAATCGCGGCATCAGATGAAAGTGAGGTCACTAATTCCAAGTGAATGGCTCTCGTTACTAGGCAGGTGTACAGTGCAACGTAGCGCTTCTCATGGCGTCGAAATATTGTAATGGTAATCGGACCGAAATAATCTAGACCCACGTGAGTGAATGGCCTTTTGTGATGGTCGAGTCGCTCTTCCGGTAGGTCGCCAATTTGAGGATGAACAGGTTGGCATTTCCACCTTTTACATTGCAAACAGGCGTTGGCTACACTGCGAATGCTGTCTCTTGCTTTAATTATCCAAAACTTTTGCCTGAGCTCATTAAGGACCAGTTCGTTGAAACAATGCTTGGCGTGCATATGCTCGTGAAGTATCAAGAGTCGCGTAACATGATGGCGACCGTCAAGAATTATAGGCGATTTCACTACCTCGCTTACTCCTGGCGCATACTTTATCCGTGAGTTCAGTCGCAACAAGCCATCCTGGCTGAGGGTCGGTGCGAGTTTTGCAATTCGACTATTCTTGGACACGGGCTGTGAAAATTCGACTGCTTTCAGCTCGTCGGGGAAGCTTTCTCTCTGAGCTTGTTGGAGTATCATCTTCTCAGCTGCTATGATGTCCAGCGCGTGAAGTTGTGAGAGGGATGTGGTGCTGTCGATATACAATTTCGAATTTATTGTTATTGGCCGAGACAGTTTAAGCCGGAACAATCGCGCGCCCTGGAGAACACGGGCGGTAGCGCGTAAAAGGCGCAACCAAGAACTAAAACGCGTCGCGTCAGGTACCAGACTCGAGAACGGGACGTCGAGGAGCAACCCCACAAGCTCCGATTTCAACTCGAGGTCTGGTAAAGTCTCCTCGACGTCAGCAACTCGCTCGGTTGGCCAAGCGTATGGCGGCAGTAAAAGAAATGGTGGACCGGTAAACCATCGATAAGATTGTGTAAGATTTAATTTTTTAGGCTTTGTGGCATCGTCGGCGACGTTGAGAGAGGTAGGGATCCACCTCCAGTTGGACGGGTTGGTGGTTTCCAGTATCTCTCCCAATCTGTGCGCCACGAATGGTTTAAACGCCCGAGCATCACTCCGAATCCACTTAAGAACAGTGGTTGAGTCTGTCCAAAAAGTGATCTCGGAGGGCTTGATACGATGAGCTTGCAAGATAGTATGTGCAAAACGAGTGGCTATAAGAGCAGCTTGTAATTCAATGCGTGGAATTGAAACCGGTCTTAAGGGCGTAACACGTGCCTTGCTACCAATTAGAGTCGTAGACACGCAGCCGTCGCCGTAACTAAAACGCCAGTAGGCAACACAAGCGTATGCTTGTTCACCACCGTCGGCAACAACATGCAGTTGAACATCAACCATATTTGCCCTACTCATATACCAACGAGGTATTTTTATGTTAGATGCGACTTGTAGTTGGGAAAACCAGTCTTCGCATTCGCCCACGTACGTATCGGGGAGCGGTGAGTCCCAGCCGACCCCTGCCCGCCAAAGTCTCTGTATCAAAATGCGACCCCAAATAATGACAGGCATTAATAAGCCGAGCGGGTCATAGACCTTCATGACGTTTGATAAGAGACTCCGCTTGGTTAAGGTGTCGGCCGGTAATTGGGAGAATGCGCGGAAACCCAATGAATCCTGGCGTGGGTTCCACTTAACACCCAATACGCCAACCTCGCTACTAGGCGGTAAATAGACATCGGAGGTCGCGTCGCTTCGAAGTTCTTTTGGGATAAGAGAAAGCGCCTCCGGGTCGTTTGACGTCCATGCGCGCATCTCGAAGCCACAAGCTTTGTGAACGGTGACTACGTCGGCGGCTAGTTGCGCTGCGTCGGCGACGCTGGAGTGGCTGCCTAAGTAGTCGTCCATATAGTGGTCTTCGATTATTGCGTTACAGGCGGCGGGGTAGTCGGCTTGAAAAGCCCTTGCGTTTTTATTTTTAATGTAGAGTGCCATGAACGGACTTGACACCACACCGAAAATCATAGAAGACATGCGATACTCTTTTAGCTTGCCGTCTTTGTTACGCCATAGGAAGCGCTGGGCGTCTCTGTCTCTTGGGGTAATTTTAATCTGTGGAAACATCTCTTTGATGTCGGCGTTTAGGGCTACAGGGCCTTCTCTAAAACGGAACAAGATGTCCAACAGAGAAGAAAGTAAGTCCGGACCTTGTAGGAGTAGGCTGTTCAAACTTACACCCTTTGTTGCTGCGGCAGCATCGTGGACTGCTCTAAGCTTCTTTTTCTGTGGATGAAAAACACCGAAAATAGGCAGATACCAACGAATGCGTCCGTCAGCATTGACGCAGGACTCATTTGGCAGTTTTCGTTGGTGATAAGTTATCGGCTCGCACTCTTCAGCGTAGCCTTTACTGATAACATCGTCTATAAATTTGTGAAAGGCTGTGGCAAACGCTTCATCTTTTGACATCTGACGTTCAAGGGCGTTGAACCGCGATAGCGCCTGCGGGTAACTGTCAGGAATAATTTTCGGCAGCTCTTTCTTCCAGGGTAGGCCAACTTCAAAATTTCCATCGTCGAATTGACGAGCTGATGATTTGATGATGTCTACGGCTCGCTTATCGTCGTCGTTTGGGCGAGGGGCGCTTTTCGTTATGCCTAAGGCATCGATGTCATATTGACTTTTAATAAGAATATCTAAATCATCTGATACGTGATTCACGAATTCGAGTGGCTTAGACGAAACAGAAAACGCGCCATGGATTACCCAACCTAACAAAGTCCGCGAAGCAACAGGATCGCTCTTCTTTCCACACCGCACTTCACGGCTTAAAGACAGGTGCCAATCAGGCGCACCGATGAGGACAGTAGGGGGGACGTCAGTGTACGAAAGTTCGTTGGATAAGTCTATCAAGTGATCATAATCTGAGAAATTAATTTTTCCTGGGTGTTGCGCGCGCAACCCCAGAGGTTTAATTGCACGCGCGTTTTGTACTAAATAACGATCAGATAGATTTCGTCCGCGAATGTAAAAGTCTACGTAACTTACGTCAACTTCTTTTGTCATACCACTGACGCCTTCGATGCGCAGCCGCTCCTGACAGGTGGGTTTCGCACCGATGCGTGCAGCAACCTCGCCGTCAATGAGCGTCGCAGTACTGCCCTCATCGAGTAACGCAGTCGTGTGGAACTCGCCGTCGGGACCCTCGAGCACGATCGGGACTACCTTCAGCAGGCTGCGAGGACGGTCAGTTGGCCCCAAAGTTCCTGTGACATTAATAAAAGTATCAGACGTATTTCCAACTTTGACGGATGATTCAAATTCGTTGCCTATATTTTCTACGTTGACAGGAGTAGCCGGTCTTGCAAACAACGTTTGAGTGTTATTGCATTGGCTGCTGGGTGCTACACTGGGTTTGGCATTCGCTGTCGCTGTGCCGTGGAGGAGCGCGTTGTGACGTCTCGGACATCCATCTACTCCACAACGTTTGGCGCGACAATTATTCCACGTATGTGGATTGGACTTCAAACACCGGTAGCATACTTTTGACTGTCGGACCCAACGCCATCTGTCGTCTATTGAGAGACCTAAAAAAACTTTACAGCTTTTTATGTTATGTGGCCCTTGTTTACAATAGGTACAACGCTCGGACACTTTGTCATTAGATACGGTGGCGTGAATTGTTTCCTTTTTCAATTGAAATCTAGTAGGATGCGTTGTGTTCTGTACCTTAAACGTACTGTCAACGACAAAGTTGTACTTTAATTGTTTATCAGCCTCTACTAGAAGAAAGCGTGACAAGATTTCCAATTTTGTTAAATGTGGTTGATCGGGTACATAAACAGAAGCAAAGTCTGTGAAGCGAGCCCGCGTGTGCTCGCTCAACTTAATCAAAATGCACCGAAACAGCTCTGGTGACGATAAATACTCGTTCTGGTTAAGTAGCTTCAGTGTTGTCACGAAGTTGCGTAATTTATTCGCTAAAGAATTTAATTCTTCGGGAGAACTTAGCTTAGGGCTGTTGCGCAGCTCGGCGACCTCGCGGACGACGAGAAGTTCCGGGCGCGCGTATGTCTGCTCCAAGGCCTTCACGATGTCGTCGGGCTCGCCAGAAGTCCACAGGAGAGACGCCACGGATTGGTACGCCGGACCGCGCACCGCGTTGTTTAAGCGATCTAAATTATCTGACGGAGAAAAGTTAGATTTAGTTCTTTCGTAACTACTTTTGAATGCCATCCATTGACCAACTTCACCCGAGAACGTGACGAGATCGGGTCTCTTTGGTCGGTTAGACAGAGCATTGATGGCTTGGGTGAGCTGCGTTACAGGGTCTGACATAGGGCGTTCAGACATTCTAGATTGTTGGGCTGCAGTGTCATAGCAATTGTTTCCGGTGACACGTGTACCTTTCGACGGGGCTACATGGTTGACATTCGGTACGTAGAACGATACCGTGTTGGTAGGAGCGGCCGGCTGTGAATGTTGTCCTTGGGGGTCGCCCAAGGTGACAGTCGGTGCTTCACCAGGCATGTTCGCGGTAGTTATCGTGGTCATATTCTGCCCATAAACCCACGTCGCGGTGCGTTTTGCAGAGTCGCAATTAGATAAACGTGAACTACGGGATTTGGATGACTTATCTGTTGCTTCCAAAGCGGCTAGTCTAGCCTGGAGTTCCGTCTCTTCCGCCTCAGCCTCGAGACGGGAAAGCTCGCGCTCGCGCTCCGCCTGCTGGCGTTCGCGTTCGCGCTCGCGCTCTGCTTGTTGTCGCGCAAGCTCACGTTCGCGTTCCACTCGGCGCCGCATTGCGTCAGCTTCAATGGCCAACTTCTGAGCGCGCACAGTCGCCGAAGACCGCGAGGAGTGGGTGCGTTCACTGCACGACTGTTTACTGTGAACACTATGTGCGCTGCGTGAAGGTGCTTTGGCATTTGCACCTAATTCCGAACTAGATCGACCGCTTGGGTGATTTGCGTGACTAGGTTGAGCCATGTCGCAAGAGTCGGTACCCATGGGCTGTGCGGTCGAGCTAATTGGCAATGCCGAAACACCCTCCGTTGCCGTGGCCGAAGCCGGTCGGACGCCGCCCGGTGAACGTTCGCGACGTTCGAGCTGCGTCCGCTCGACTTCCGTGGCCGTTGCGTCCGTGTTTGCCTTGCGTTGTTTACTACGTGTTTCCACCATGATGACAAAATGACGAAATGAATCACTAAGCGAAATGAAAAACTTACGTCAAAATGAAAATTTTGAAAATGGTTTGTTTTTAAGGCGAGAATGGACCAAAAATGTTGATGAGCGATGGACTGTATAATGTTAAGATGGAAGAATATGATGGAAACACTGTACTTTAGTTTAGATATTAGTTTAATAAATTAAAAGATAGGAAAACAACGATTATTAGGCAAACGACACTGACACACTGAATACAAAACAAATTGATGTCAAATAATTTAAAAACTGTCAAAGATAAAATATGTATAAAAAGAGGTGGCATCTCTGCCAGTCGCCAACATTAATATTATTTAATAAGTAATTACGCTCACTGTTGAAGTTCATCAAAACAGTGCAAGAAGCTGACACTATTTGTCCCGCAACTTGAAGCGTAATTTCAGACGCCTGCATTCCAATCCATATTAGGATACATTTGTGGGCTAGACCACCCGCAATCTTCAGCGCGCAGCCTCCCTGATGATAATGTAATAAATGTAGATTTGTTGTTACATTAACAAATCTGTATAATGACGATGTTATTCTTTTTAAACGCCGTCTTAAAACCCTACTTCAATTAATTAAAAATATTAAGTAATGCTTACAATAAGACATTTTTAGATTAAGTTGGACCCATTAAACTAATGATACAATAATCAACCCGAATTATCGATATCTTAATACTATAAACGTACTCGTATTTAATCACTTTGTAAAATAGTTTTAGAAAAAAACGTTAAAACACTCCTAACCGCACTGTTGTCTGTTTTCACTGACACTTACACTTGTGTCTTCATCGCATCGCTAAGCCTGGAACCATCACTGCACCAAGGCTGTTCAGTCTCTTGGGGTTGGCTTGTTGTCAGTGCGGTTATATAGGAAATATCCTATAAAATTTCCCGATTCTTGGTAGTATACCTAGTTACTTCTACTTATAGGTAAGGGCGCGCAACTCGCGAGTCTCGACCGCTTCTTTTGTCTAGCTCGCTAATTTCCATTGTAGTCCGTAATTAAAAACACTAGCTTCTCAATTAAGCTGTTTAAAACGCCACATCACAATCACCATAATATAAAATATCCCGGCTAAAGGCTCTTACACTGGTGGGCAATTCGATGCCCGCCAGTGCCCCCATATAAGAAGCACTGGCAGGGTCGCCATGTAAGGATGGGCGTTGATGCAAACAAGTGTTTGGTTCTAAGTATGATTTATTACTAATAACTTACACTAAGATACATGGTTATATAGGAAAGGAGACATTTTACCAAAATTTTGATTTTTTGGCTTTAATATTGGCTGAGATCCATTCACAACTACCTGGTCATCATGAGACCTTCATTTAGCAAGTGATATAGAAAATGCTAGTAATACTTAACATTTTACCCAAATTTGGAATCCTTGGCTTCAATATTGGCTGTGATCCATTATCAACTACCTGGTCATCATGAGACCCTAAATTAGGTAGTAAGTCATATAGAAAATGCTAATAAAACTTAACATTAAGGCAATATTTCGAAGTATTGACTTCAATATTGGCTGAGATATCGTCACTTGTTCCAATTAAAGCTGAATATCTTGGAAACTACTGGTCCTATTTCCACCAAACATAGCTAAGAACCATCTCGACGGAAAAGTCTTTCGATTAAAAACAAACGCACTTAAATTGGTCCATCCGCTTGGGCGCTACGATGTCGCAGACAGATACACATGCTAAACTTATAACACCCCTCTTTTTTCGTCGGGGGTTAATAAAAACACGCGAAAGTAAAATCATCTAAACTATTATAAAATTCTGATAACGTATTAAAAATTAGCGCGATGCATCAGCGTCAGCGTAAGCACAGCGCCATCTGATGGTGAAATTCTCTTTGCCCGTAAACAAAACTACAAATCACGACCAAGTACAAACCCTGTAACTACGCTACGGACTGGAAAAATTTGACAACCCTTGACAAAACCTTTTCGGCTACACGTAATTAACTTAATAAAATAATATATGACCCAAGATATACAATTATACATGCGTCACGCACTTACTTATGTGTTTAATCAGCTAAAACGATAGGCAGTTTAATAGTTTTACTTAATTACTTCGTGGGCGAGTTGTGTAAATTTGGGCGGATACAAAATATTCGTTGTCATCTGACCAAGGTAGTGTGCCCGCCAAGTACGTGAAGCAAAATGGCTACACCGGCCGTGGGTAACACAGGAACCATGTGGCAATTACAGCCCGACCAGCTCAGTGGAAGTGCAGAACAAAGGATAGGACTTGGTTTTATATTTATATATTTGGACTTCTGTTCATTTACGAGGTTTAAACACGAATGCCCGGCTCCCTTGCTCACGGCCATAATTCGAATATTTAAATACATTTTTAATATAAAATCTAGTTGCCAGTTCTACTATCAACATCCAACGAGATCCTTACAGTAGGTACTGAGCCGGCGGTCCTGGGTTCGAATCTCGGCAAGGGCAAATATTTGTGTGAACTCGAATATTCGTGACTGGGTGACTGGGTCTAGTGTCCATAACACAAGCCCACTAGAGCTCACTGTGTGGTACACGATCGATGTTAGGTTATCCGTTATTTATTTATTTATATTTATTAGATAACATCGTCGAGTATTCGCTAGTAAAGACCAATTTCACCGTACAAATTTTTGGTAACTGACGTTGAAAGTCGATGAATGACACTGATGTAATCAAAGAGGAAACAGGTCATAATATTCCGCAAATTTCAAGTATTTTTGGGTAATGAAGCTAAAACTATTCACAGTCATGAAAGTCCAATTTGTTTTTAGTATTCAGTAAGTATTTATTTTGCAAGAAGAACGAAGGATTGAGCAGCATTTCAGTAAACAATGTTTTGAATTTGGTTAAATCCTTGACAAATAGCTATTGGCGTCTAAAAATGAAACATATGACGTTGCACATTATGAATTATCCCGAAAAAATAAAGTGTTCCTGTGGGATGAGCGGGTAGCACCGCGCAGCGCAGGTAGTCTAAATATAATACATAGCAACTACGAATTGCAATGGACAAAGCTATATTACAAATCGGTCACCTGCTAATATGCAAAGCCATATGAAAGCTTTTTGCAGCGCCACTATCCCTGGGCCGGACCGACGCTTATTAGGCTATAAATCATATTGATCAATTATTTAAATTTATGACTGATTTAGGTTTAAATTTATTTTGCAATAACCAAAAATATATTTGATTTACATATTTGCAATCGAAGAAGCTGTGATCTAGAGAGTTTTGAAAGAACTTAAATCTAACTTCTTTTACTAGCGAAATCGTATACAAACTTGGCATTTTTTTCACATTTGAGTTTTTGATAGACGTTTTACTTGATAATTCATTTTTATTTAACGACTTGTGTGCCCGGAGGGATTACCACTCATCTATATATAACGACTCACGAAATCGGTGCGCGTTCATAGCCAACAAGCGGTGGTCGATCATGTCGCTATGTCTTATGACCAATGAACGCTATCGCGCTTGAATTGACCGCTACGGGAGCTAGAACCTGAAATAATTGTCAAGTGTAAAAATACTACTGATATCAATGGACTTAAATGGCGATTTTCACTAAAATACTCATGATAAATTATTAGTTAGTTGCGCTGGGCGTTTTCCGCAAGTCGACATCCAACGTGCCTATTTTGCGTGAAAAGGGGGTAGCGCTCCAACGACCCCAACTCCTCCACGAACCTCAGCAAACCTTTATGTTGCTTGTGGTTTCGTGTACGGTACTTGGATATCCTAGGTATTTCCATCCTGTATGCTTCTACTTACCTGTTTGCAATCTAGTAGAATATGTCTGGTGGTTTCTCCTGCTTACATGCATGCTCTGCACAGAGGGCTGTTTGTTATACCTAAATTGAATTGAAAACATGCGTTTTAGCGTTTAAAAAGTCCGTGTGCAGCTTCTTTGCTGGCAGAAATGAAGTCGTAGTGTATCTAATATTTTCTTCGGTTTCCGCGACTGTCACACGGTGTCAAAGGTTGACACCGGTGTCTGTAAAGGTACTGAAACGTCAGGGAGGCTCAAATAATTAATATACGCGATATACCTAATCCGTTTAAATTGTTTTATTTAAATCGTAGTGTATCTGCTTAGTAAGTTTCGTCGCTGTATATATTTATTTGTATTATATATGTATATATTATATTAGATGTATGTATACTATATTTACATGAATAGTAAAAATTATGTTTAAGTATTATAATTATGTTTTGTTACTATGTGTAAGTTAGTTGCACCGCCTAATTTTTTTTCCGCTTTGCCCTAAGGTTTATTGGTAGAGAATGCCTCATGGCATTAAATCCGCCTTTTGTACGATATATTATTAAATAAATAAATTAATTGTCCCGTTATTATTCCTACTATTTTGCGCGTTGGTTCAGGAATCCACAGGACTGTGGATTCTAAGGAAATTGGTGGTGTTTTGTGGGTTCTATTCGGTAATATTTATTTTGTCTGTCCACACGTTCCTATTATGTCTTCCCAGTATTTCTGGTGTTGCTACATGTTGGTTCGTTCATTGTGTTCATATGTTAAATATTCAGTCTTATTAAAAAATATATAGATGCTAACACATTTCACGTGTCCTAAAAAAACAATTACTTTTCGAGTATCTGCATTGTTTTGATCTGTACTGACCTCCATCGACAGTGGCGCCAACTGTGAGCACAAAAACCATCCATGTCGCATTTAACACAAACAACAGCTTTTGAAATGATCAAAGAACTTGGGTATACCTACGCCATAAATTTGCCACAAAACAGTAATGTTTTACATTTCGTATAGTGTTTCGACTTAGTCCAGTAAAATTAGACTGAAATTTTGTCAATTCTTGCAATTTCAATTGACGGAGACTTTACGTTCCACTATTGCGCAAAAACTTCACAACAGATTTGCGTAAAATTCTGCAGTAATGTAGCTTAGATATCAGAATAGGACATAGGCTACAAATTTTGAGGGCATTCATTCATAAAAGGGTTTTTTTAACAATAAATGGAAAACCATACAAAACACTACTTTTGGGTTCATTGTGACATTTTAATTTCTAAATAATGTATAAACAATTGGTAACCTAGCAACCGTGTCTGTTTCAAAGAAAGGGGGCCTTCGAACAACAAAATGTTGTAAGTGACAGATGGTGAAGCGTAATCATAAACTTACATCAGTAAGAAATACAGATTAAAATAGAAATTAAGTGTCAGTGAGATAGAATAAAATCAGATGTATGGCCGCCCATCTGCGGTAGCGGTGCGGCTCGGGATGCTGCGCGGTGCGACTTTGGACCTTAGTAACTATTACTAGGGTGCGACTCGTGCAGCGTGGTGCCGCGGGGCGCGGCGTTGTTGATGATGGGTAGCAGTAAAATTAGTGCAGTTAATAAGTAATCATTTATGTAAGCAATTTATAAGTGGTAGCACACGAAAATGTTTGTGAGCGCTTTATCCGCCAACAAACTGTCCTCAGTTTGGCGGAATATATATGTTATACATACCACATAAGTTTTTTTTATGATAAATAAATTAAAATTAAAAAAAGATAGTTCAAACGCACACAAGGCGGACTTAATGCCATTGGGCATCAATACCAGTCAACCTTTGAGCAAATCAGATAAGTTGTAGGCGCTGAAAAAAACAGGTTTTAATTATTTTTATAAATAATGACACAAAGGTAAATTAAGAAAGTATTTGTAATATGTTTATACTTTACTAGCTTTTGCCCGCGACTACGTCCTCGTGGAACTTGGAGGTATGGAAGCAACCTCGTACAACACGATTAGATATCCACCTAATCACCTTAATTAATAAAAGGGATTATTAAAAGCGCCTAAGCAAATGTAAGAGCAATGGTGCTTTTGGTCTAATCATTACATTTCCCACAGGATCATCAATGTCATCATGAATTACTTACTCACTTTTCAATCTTTTTAGGGATAATTTCCAGAATGAAAACTATCCTATGTCCTTCCTCGGATGTTAAACTATCTCCATGTCAAATTTCATCAAAATCGATTCAGCGGTTTAAGCGTGAAGAGGTAACAGACAGACAGACACACTTTCGCATTTATAATATTAGTGTGGATAGCGTTAACCTATATACCGTGACCGTAAATAAATAACCCGAAAGATTTCAGCTAACGATAGTAGAGCCTAATTAGAGTATATAAACGTATGTAACATATAGTCCAAAAACTCATAATCAAGGAGATATAAATTATTTAAAACAAATCAAAAGTTAAAAAATCTCCAGTCTAACACACCCTTATTCATGTCATTATGCCAATGTTAAAATTTGAACTCGTCAAAAGTGAAACATAGAACCCTGTAATATTGAGACAGCGATAAGTTGACACTTCTTGTCATAGAACAGAAGTCACGGCATTCGTCGTCCGTCGTATGATTTCGGAGCGATTCGTGAAGTGTTATGCTCGCTCACTCTTCTTCAACTAAAGACTTGTTCACAATGAAGTGGGCAATTAATATGATTTAATTTGTACTGAAATGGTAAT
Source organism: Apotomis turbidana (assembly GCA_905147355.2). NCBI lineage: Eukaryota > Metazoa > Arthropoda > Insecta > Lepidoptera > Tortricidae > Apotomis > Apotomis turbidana. The sequence continues at coordinate 5,757,705 of LR990280.1, forward strand.
TTAATGAAGACACATAATTAGACCCACATGTTGATATAACATTATTTACTTGTTTTGTCGTCAAAAATACGTGGTTTAAATCTTTCGGGTTATTAACGGCCACGGTGTATATACGCGCGACAAATTTTAGCGACATATTTGAGGGAAATCGTTTCTTTTTAAAATAATGCTCGCGTGAATTTTTGGTTCTTGATATTAGGAGTATCAAATGTGATACTGACCACATTGGCATATCCAGTGCTTTGCTAATCGAGTTGTAAAAAATACCGGCCAAGTGCGAGTCGGACTCGCGCACCGAGGGTTCCGTACAAACACTTTCCATCCCTAAGTGGTTAAGCTAAGTTTGCACCTGGTATGTACAGCGCCCCATATAAATTAAGTGCAAAGTTAGGTATTAAAAAAAACTACTTACTAGATCTCGTTCAAAACAATTTTCGTTGGTAGTTTTTATAGTAATGTACATCATATGTTTTTTAGATCTTTAGTTTTCTTATTTTAGAAGTTAGAGGGGGGGGACCAACTTTTTTCCACTTTGGAAGCGTCTGTCACGCAAACTATTCGGTTTAGAAAAAAACTATTTTAGAAAACTCGATATAATTTTTGAAGACCTATCCATTGATACCCCACACGTATGTGTTTGATGAAAAAAAAAATTTTTGAGTTTCATTTCTAAGTATGGGGAGCCCCCAATATTTATTATTATTTTTTTATTTTTGCATCAAAATCTTTATGCGGTTCACAGAATAAATAAATAAATAAATATTAAGGGACAATCTTTTATAATCGGACAGACGGACAGACAGACCTGACGAATCTATAAGGGTTCCGTTTTTTGCCATTTGGCTACGGAACCCTAAAAACGTGTATTAGGGGAGCGTGGGGGAATTAGAGCCTAATAAGGATGATTGATAACAAAACTCATAATTTGCGTAGTAAAAATAATCTTTAACTATAGACTTAAGGGTTAGTTATCTGGCAACCAATAATAACATAAAATATTCGAAAATAATATCATCATTAATAATGACGAACAAAAAACAAAAAAATGGCATTCGCTTCCATTACCCCCCACTTCGGGTAGTGAGAGCTACTTAACGCCCCATATGTCAAATGGTAGCCATAGTATAAGTAATATATTTTAATCAAGTCTTTTCTTTGCTTACAATCAGTCTCAACAACATATTATTTTAATTAGCTACGTAACTATTAATCAACTACAACATAATCAACATCAAACAATAATAATACTGCTAACAAAAGATAGTTAAGGATCTTAACAAAACAAACGTATATAGTCAACCGGGCTGTTACTGCCAGAACATTCCGCAAGTGCTCATTTGCCTTAACTCCTGCAGCGATTCCAAAGTTCTTTTCCTTTACCTGTGTCGAGGCGTACGTTACACAGATTTTCTTCTTCTGAGTATACAGATTTATCATCGCGTACTGTAAGGTATCCCTGTGTTTTTTACTACTTTGAATACTGATGTGCCACAGTTCAGAAGGGTTTGAATAGCATTTTATAAAGTATCTACCATCCATGAGGCTTTTGATTTGGTGTGGTCTCTTTTTCGTGGCATCTGGAAGGGAAATATAAAGGCAAATATTTCAGTATAAAAATTACTGTCTAACTGCATTTAATTAAGTGAATGAAGGATTTTGACCTTACAAACGGTCCGGTAGTTTTGAATTTTTGATATGTTGTCTAGGATGGTTAGTCAGTGCTTAAAATGCAAAATGCACAATTCCCCCCCCTCCGCGCCCGCCGCCATATTGAAAAAACCGGCACTCCCTTCATATTTTTGCTCATATCTTCCTTTAGGAGCATTTTAGCTAGAAGAAAGCTTCGACAATATTATAGAGAGTAAAATTTACTACATTTTCCATTTTATATTTTGCTTCTAGGACAGATAGTTACGGAGATATGCACATTTAAAAAAGCTTAAGAAATTGCAATTTCCAACTCAAAAACAAACTTCTGGATTATATCTTCGTTTAGGCGCATTTTAGCTAGAACAGTGCTTGGGCAATTTTGTAGAGAATTTAATTTACTATAATTTACATTTCAAATTTTGTTTCTATTAATTAGGGTAATGGGAGCTAAAATCAAGCGATACGGGTAGTGGGAGCCATGCATAGCTCCTACTACCCGCATGCATAGCAATACACGAAAATATTTTTATAAAAAAAAATTGATTATCAATCGCGATTTGAGATGCAGCTACGTAAATTAAATATATTAACGTAACGTATATGGGTAAATACAATCACGATATAGATAATTTAACGATTACCGGGAACGAGGAATTTTTTCATTTTTTTATAACGCCGGAGGCAAAAACACACATCCGTCTCGTGCAACTAATCACGAGCCACTGAGGGGTCGTCCGCGGGGGCAGAACGCTAGGAGAGTCTACTTTGACACCGCTCTTATTACCCGCCCGCTCTGATTACCCCACGCTCCCCTACGTATTAAAATCATAAAAAATACGATACCAAACAAATAATTTCAAATGAAAATAAATGAAATAAAATAATAATAAATTAATCTTCGTTTTTCAGAAAAACAAAAGGAAAAAAAAGAAATAAAATAGCAGAACGAAATACAAAACTATTATTGAAGCGATCTTTATAAGACATATAAATAGATTCGAATCAAAATTGTTCGTTTCTTACTTTAGCTACATAAACCTATTATATCAGTTTTAGAGATTGGCGATGATGATGCTGGTAAGGATGGTGGTGAAAGATTCGTTGAAATTATGGATGAAAGTTGATTTTTCTGAGAAATAAACTTTTTGATGTAAAATAAAATAATTATAATAGTTGTGTAGTCGTAATTTTTTTTTTATGTAAAATAAATTGTCATGTTTGTCTAAGATAGCGCAATAAATGAATATTGTATTTTACCACATACATGATAGTACTTTTATACTGATAAATAAAACAATTTGTGCGAAATTATTCCCTAACCATTCCAAAATATTCAAAAATGCACAACGTTGATGTTTAAGTTTTCACTTCTGCCGGCACTCCCGGAGTGCAACCCGTCCTTTTATCATTAGGATTCCGTACCCAAAGGGTAAAAACGGGACCATATTACTGAGACTTCGCTGTCCTTCGGTCCGTACGTCCGTCCGTCCGTCTGTCACCAGGCTGTATCTCAAGAACGGTGATAGCTACACAGTTGAAATTTTCACAGATGATGTATTTCTATTGCCGCTTTAACAACAAATACTAAAAATAAAATAAAATAAATATTTAAGGGGAGCTCCCATACAACAAACTTACAGATAATGTGCGACTTCGTGCGCGAGTCCCACTCGCACTTGGCCGGTAATTTTTAGAAAATCTATGCTTATGCATTTTGTAAAATTGAAAATATTCTTAAAATTATGCGAAGTCACGTAGGCACTTCTATACGGCAATAGTTTATCGAAATATGATTAATAGCAATTTAGAAATTTTCAGATGTGTGAAACATTGAAAAAAAAAGGTAAAAAAATATATATAACTAAATCAATTAATACAATGCATGTTGCTATATTTTTGGAAGGATTTAAACTAGAAACTGTTGACTACCGTTTAATACGACGCGGCGCGGTAGGGGAAAAAGTAGGTAATAAATTAGCTCCCAATTTATAGGTACACGTTAAGGGGCTTCTTCCTTTTAATTTTTTTTTTCATATTATGACAAATATATTGATAGTTTCAACCAACTTTTTGAAGTGAATAATACTTTTCCCCATAATCTATTAACATATTATATTAGTTTTTGTAAAATAAAAATTATCAATGAAAAATTCAAATTGTAGGTTTCAAATATATACCAATAAATTCCAATAGCCCTGTTCCAGGTAGTGACGTCAATAATTTATATTCAGAAACATGTTTGATCATCGAGAAAAAAATCTAAAACAATCAGCATTTTAAAAGGAATAAGGCCTCTTAATAATGCACACAAACAAAAAATCAAAGACTTTACAATCAAAGGTTAAAACTCTATTTTTACTGGACTAGAAAAGTAGCCGGCAAAAGTGTAATTACAGACTCGTAAACCTAAAACATTACGGCCTTTGTGTTTGAGGCGACAAGCGTTTACAGTACGTAAGATGTCAGAATGCGATTTGCGTTTTATGCCTGTCCCACTCGCTCTTACGCGATCCCGATAAGAACCTCTCAGTTTTCTACCAAACCCGAATAAAATAGGAACGAGGAGCGTGGAGCATCATGATACGCGCAGGCGCTTTGGCTAAAGCAACACTTTCATACAGATTTAGTGCAGAAGACAATAAAACATTAAATAAACTATCGATTTGTCGACAACGTCGATAAACAGTGGTTCTCACTTCTCTCCCTACAACTTGGCAAAAGCCGCAGTTCTCTCGAGTTGTTGTCGAAACGTGATACTGTTATAAAGCGCGTAATGACGATATTTCAATGCATGTTTGGGAAAAGATATACATACATCCGTATTGATTGTACCATCTGAGAATTTAGCCATAAGCATTCAATTAGTTCGCTCTGTTTCCTATTCTGAATGCGTTTCTTGTATTAAATTAATGACGTTCGCGCCATTTAACAACAAAATGAAGTCCTTGGTCAGTACCCTTACCATGAGTGAATCTTAAAATAAATACACCTAAGAAACCTAGTCAGCGCTTGAAAATGAAGCCAATCTAGTCAGCGCTTGAAAATGAAGCCAGTTTTGGTAAGCCACGGCCAGTCTCGGGCTTAGCTTCGTCCGTGTGCGCATCTGTCATAACGTCAATGTCACAAGCAAAAACGTCTCTATGATTGGTTCGTAGACACGCACACATAAAACCAAAACAGGCTTCATCTTTTGCAAATCTGTTGTATAAACCCCTTCAATTACGTAGGGACATTGGGTCGCTGAGCGTTTTCTATCGCCTATACCATGGCGAGTGTTCTGAGTTATTCTCTCTTATCCCACGCTCCCCTTTCCATCATAGAACCACACGTGCCAGCTTGCGATGTCATCGCCTCACCGTGGAGAATATTCCCACACGTACCAAGAAGTTTGGCAATTCCTTCATCTGCCGAACTATTAAAGTATGGAACTCCTTGCCGGCTCATGTGTTTCCTCCTTCTTATAACTTGGGACCCTTCAAACGAAGCGTGAAGAAGCATCTCTCGGGCCAGCATGGCAGTGTCAACTGACTTGGCACCGTTGGTTTCTCGTCAGTTGCCATTGCGACTTGGGCTCCCCTTTTTGCTTACTATCAGGCGAAGTGGAGCCACTATGTTGTGCCGTTATAAAAAAAAATAAAGACTCTCGTTCTAGGCGTATTATATTTATTTTAAGGAGTTAACGTGACAGTGACCGTTCTCACTAGCGACAGTGGACTGTCGATGCACTTCGAATGCTGCGCTGTTGAATGCATTGGCTTAGATCTTATTATAGTGTGTGTATACAGACCCCCGGGCTGTGATGTGTCATTGTATTTATCTAGATTGGATCAATTGTTAAATCTGCAAGCTATAAAACATTACAATGTCATACTGCTGGGTGATATCAACATAGATTTACTTACAAAATGCAGCAATGTAACGCGTTTATTAACTACGCTAAAACAATCTGGTTTCAGGGCACTCATAAACACCCCTACAAGAATATCAAATTCGTCAGAAACTTGTATTGACCATGCCTATACAAACATGCCTAAACAAAATATAAAAGACGTAGGTTGTCTAAATCTGCATATCTCTGACCATCTATGTATAAACGTGGCCATATGTGTACAGAAATCCGAGTGTAAAAATCAACACATATTGAAACGAGTGTTTACGGCTCAAACTATATATAATTTCACTTCTAGCCTCGACTTTCACGACTGGGATAATCTATTAAGTAAAAGTAAGTGTCCCGGCGAAACAATTGAACTGGTACTAAATGTTATTAAATACTATTTTGAGGTACACTTTCCTGTAAAGAAACTGCCCTTAAAGAGCAAGATAGACACTTGGGTCAATGACACATTAAAAAAATTACGTAAGGACATCAGATCGACAAAGAACAAATTAGCACGAAACCCTGACGACCTTGAATTGCGCACTGATCTGTTACATATCGAGCGTTCCTACTGGGAGATGCTGGCAGATGCACGCAGGTGTTACGTGAATAGTATGATTGAAAACGGAGGCGATAACATATGTCGCAATGTTTGGCGCGTAATATCGTCTGAGACCGGTAAAAATAATAAAAATAAAAATGGAGCGCTAAACATGCTCGCCGGCAAGTCACCGGGCAACTGTGAGGCAGATCGCGCGGCGTCCGCCGCTGCACTGCTAAACCGGTACTACATTGACACAAATGTGAACAACAACCCAAAACCATGCATCCGCGCCGCGCTAGAATATCTTGATAAATACCTACAGACATCACCTCCCGTTTGCCAATCCAGACCCTTTACCCTCGGTGAAATGATAAATGCGCTAAAAAGTATTAAACGTAAAGACTCTAAGGATATAAATGATATGTCGACTCGCGTTCTCGACTATCTTCCTCCTATCGTTATCTCACTTCTGTTAATGTTATTTAATAAATGTGTAGCCGCAGGGATCTACCCCGATGCACTAAAGTTAGTTAAAGTTCAGCCTGTTTATAAAGGCAAGGGTGATATGCACTTGCCCAAACACTATAGACCAATTTCGTTGATCCCTATTATATCAAAAGTTTTCGAATGCCTGATGAGCGCTAGAATTATAAAACATGTCACCTCAAACAATTTGTTCAATGAACATCAATACGCATACCAACGAGGTCGGTCGACGACGGACGCGGTGCGTGAAGTGGTGCGGCGGGTGTTGACGCAACTCGAAGACGGGCGACAGGTCGCCGCCGTTTTTTGCGATCTGTCGCGTGCCTTTGAGATGATCGACCATTCCCTTCTTCTTAAAAAACTAACGTGCTACGGTTTTAACGGTGACTTTCATAAAGCTATAGCCTCATTCCTAGAAAACCGAAAACAGAGTACCTATGTTCTTAACGCCAGATCGGACCTAGAAGTGATAGGTACCAGCGCGGTGCCCCAGGGATCTAGCATGGGAAATAACCTTTTTCTTATGCTCGTAAACGACATCACCGTCGCATGTCCGGGATCAGAGTATATAGTCTACGCTGACGACACCTGCATCATCGTCCATGCCGATAATTTTAGTGCCCTTAAAATGAAACTGAGTCAGGTGATGTGCCAAATAAATAAGTGGTTTTCCGCAAACGGGATGCTCCTGAATGTGGAGAAAACTAACATTATTCACTTTCAGTTGAAGAATTCACATACAAGCGTACTCAATGTCACGATGAACGATGAACCTGTACCACAAGTAAAAGAGACAAAATACCTGGGTTTCACAATAGACTCTGGGCTAACGTGGTCCCCGCATATTGATTCTTTGTGTGACTCCCTCTCTTCGGCGTGTTTTGCACTGTCAAGACTGGCACCTAGCCTCTCTATTGTTAATTTAAAAAAGGCATATTACGGGTACTTTCATTCCATTCTTACCCAAGGTGTTGATCTCTGGGGCACTGCCGCCAACCGCGAAAGGGCATTTAAAATGCAAAAACGGGCAATAAGAATAATTGACCGGAAGCCACTTGATCACCCAGCAAAAAACTTGTTTAGAAAATATAAGATACTCACACTGCCGGCGGTGTATATACAGATCGCTTGTCAATATGTAAGATCCAACATTGGAAACTATAAAGCGAGTAACTGTAAAAATAATAACCGAAGACAGCCCTTGTTGTTAGCTCCAAAACGACGACTTGCGAAGGTTCAAAGGTCACTTGAAGTTATCGGGCCTAAAATTTACAATAAGGTACCAAGCCATATAAAACTTTCTGCAAGCGACAATATGTTTGAAACCAAGCTCAAATCGTGGCTTGTTGATCTAGCTTGTTACAGTGTGGACGAGTTTATACAAGGAAATTGTTGACCTTTGCCATGTTATTATAATTATTTTGCAATAATAATGTAATTATGCGATATTTTGATGGTAAATTAAATTAAATGTAGACCTAAGGCTAAAATGTTTAAAATTTTAATAATTAAATTGACCTGTAAAATTGTAAAATTGTAATTGAATTAATTGACCTGTAAAATGACTATTTTATTAATAAATAAATCTAATCTAATCTAATCTACAGCGTTAAACGATTTGTATGTAATGCATGACACTAGCGGTCACTGTAGAACTACAATTCTCCATACAAATCTTACGCAGAGTCGCTAGTGAGTAGTCGCTGTAAACTTATGGTAAGGGTAGAGAAAGATCGTGGATTTACGACATTTCTGCTCTAGACGTCAGTAATGTGTTGCGCAGATGGTGAGAAGATTAAAACACATACTCGCTTGACTTACCTATTTTAATTTTTTTGTCACCTCACTCGCTTGGAAAAACTTCGTTTATAGCGCGACATCTGCGTGCATAAATCTATTTAATCCGCTAGCGTGCAAAAGTCAACTGAATTTCGAACACGATGATTGTGATGTACGTAATATTTTGCAATTTTTAATGTGTGTGCTCACTGCTCTTGTTTATTTGGTTTGGATTAGAATGTGTTATGTTTTAAATTTGATATTATCAATATATGTTATATAAGTAGGGGGCATAATTAAATATAATTATTTTTATATTTTAATTGTCTTTCTTGCATCTCGCATTTCCTCGCCGTAGTGAGGTGAAAAGTTTTGTGTTCCGCACGGCTGGAAAATTATTTGGCTTCTCATGTCTTGAAAGATTCGCTACGCCCAGGAATCTTAGATACCTTCGCTCGCTTAGCTTTCAATTTGAACACTCGCGCTAAATAAGAACTTTGCAGCCTGATGTCAATCGATCCTATTTCTTATGGGGATCAAAATGTGTACCTATATGGGACAAAATACATAGGTAAAGAGCTCTAAAAAGAAGTTCGACATTCCTTTGGAGTGCTAAAAGCGCTCCATTCACCTCTGGAGGGCCGAGACATCATCACACGTAAGGTAATATAACAGATATAGGATCCCATTATCAGACCCTGATCTTAACAATGTCAATGGTCCTTACCAATAAAAAAAATATCGGTCCAGCCGTCTTTGAATAATCGGGGAACGTAGAACACAGTGACCCGTATTATTTGACCGCGAGTGTACTTTACAGGGATTTAATTGACAATACGTACTTATAAAATATTAAAAGTCCAGTACTACAATAGGAATAGGACCAAAAAGAGTAGAATTTAAAAAGTGGCAAAACTGTAGTGTCGTCCTCGTTTTCTTATATTGATTAGAAAGGGAGAACACTATATCAGGGTTTAAAAATGCGAGCAAATTTCATTTAAAGCGCTAAGGTCGTCACGTACGTCATACGTCATTACAATCGTCAATACATTTTGCTCGCATTTTACGATCCCAGATAATGATAATGCACTGAGGCATATATTCCCCAAGAGTTCTGTTACAATGTATTATCACTGGATTTAAAGTAGAACAAGTTGACATATCATCACGCGAATAGGGGTTGACGTAGACCGGACTGCATTCTCGCTGCAAAAGATAGATAACTAGCCTTATAACTGCGTCCAAACTGCACTTTTCAGCCAGAATGCAGCGCAAATACAATCGGTTATATCGTTATTTAGGTACACTACTTTCCTACTATTTCCATACACGACTTAATAATGGACATGGTATTAAGTCGTGTACGGATGATCGAACAAAAACGTGCAACGAACATTTTGTTCACATGTACGTACTGCGTACCACTAACGAGCACCAGGCTCAACAGGGCGGTTCATAAGCTGTGAGTAAGGAACAAATATTTATATGGCTCAGATCTCGATCAACGAACACGAAATCGTATAAAACGTCCCTGTATTTGATGTTCGTTAACGGTAAGCAAGTGTGGAGAACACGTTCAATGGATATTTTTGTTTGTTCGTGCATAATGTTCGCTTTATGGCGTTATCATAATGATATGGGCAACATTTATGGCGCCTTCTGCGATTCAATTTGATTTCATTCTTGTATGATAAAGGCATGGTTTTATCTCTTAAAGATTAGTTATACGAGTAAATAAACCATCACTTTAAGCTTTAGACGTACAAGTTATAACAAACCTACATGTAGGTTTTTTTATTACTTACGTATATTATGTTAAAAGGCGCAATAATGTAGCATAATTATTTATGTATGAGATCATCACATTGAGCCAAGTAAAATTAGAAAACAATTCGCTTTATCGCATTTATTTCTAAACAAAATAAAAGGTCAAAGTGACCATGACCATAAGAAAAATGTTAATTCGGGTTTTGAGATTAATCATCATCATCAGCCTGTATCAGTCCACTGATGGACATGGGCCTCTCCCTGCACTCAATTTTCAGTTCTCCTCCTCCAGTTACCACCCACTGTCCTACGAATGTCGTCGCTCCACCTTGTTACAGGCCTTACACTACGTTTACCGATTCGTGGTCTCCACTCCAGAACTCGTTTGCCTCAGTGGTCATAGGCGGTGTGAGATTACGTAATTTAAACACACTATTATGATGTTCCCTTTCACTGTTATTTAGAAAATTGTATATGAGAATTAGAATCCGGAGATCGCGGGTTCGAACCCGGCCCGTACCAATGAGTTTTTCGGAACTTATGTACGGAATGTCATTTGATATTTACCACTCGCTTTTCGGTGAAGGAAAACATCGTGAGGAAACCACCTAAGCCCAATAAGGCCTAGTTTCCCCTCTGGGTTGGAAGGTCAGATGGCAGTCGCTTGCGTAAAAACTAGTGCCTACGCCACATCTTGGGATTTAGCTAGCCGACCCCGATTGAGAATTCATTCTCAAAAATGGGACAAAGGCTAGGAGGATGATGTATATGAGAATTAGCAGTATACATACAAATATAACAGTGAAGCCAATTTCATTACTTTATATATGTAAAATGAAAATGAATGAATGAAAATGAATGAAAATGAAAATGAAAATGAAAAATTTATTGATAACATTCGTTACAGGTCATATTCTTATTACATTTGTTTAATATGTAAGTATAATTTAAATAATTATAGTTTATCAGTTATATTTATCATTTTAATAATTATAATTAATGTTTATGTATATATTCAACCTTTATTGCGCATAAACAGGTACAAAATGGTGGACCATGCCATGAGGCATTCTCTACTAGTTAACCATAAGGCAAAACATTATAATCATAATTTTATTATCGTATCTGATTGTCACCTAGAATTTATAAAATGTTATTATTCATATTGGTTCATAAGGAAAAATATTCATCTAAGTCATAAAACATGAACATAAAACTGAGACGTTAGTAACCATTTTTTTAACCTTATTTTAAAATTGTGAGAGGAAGGTGCATCTCTAATGATTTTCGGTAGATGGTTATATATCCGTGGACCGAGTATGTAAGCAGATCGTCCGCTTTTTTTTAGTTTGTGAGGTACGGGTGCGAGGCAGCCTGCGTCTTTGTTGCTACGGAGATGGTGATTAGCGTTTGCTTGTTTCGTAGTAAACTTATCAAGGTTATTATAAGTAAATATTGCTATTTGTTGGATAAGTACACAAGGAAGCGTGAGTACACTGTACTCTGTAAAGTACTGACGAGCAGACACGTCGTCAGGAACGCCGGCTATTGCTCGTACGGCACGTTTTTGTAACGTGAATACCCGACGCCATTCGGCGGCTCCGGCCCAAAGCTCCGTTCCATACGATATGAGCGCGTGCACGGTCGCAAAATAGCAGCTCCTGACGACGTCCCTGGTCGCGGTACTAGCGAGACGCTTTAATGCGTAGCATGCGCTGCCGAGCCTCGCACATAGGTGGTCGATGTGCACATCCCACTTTAGACTACTGTCGATAAAGAAGCCCAGCAGTTTCATGTCTCCTACTTGACGGACAGTGTCATCCCCGGCATACGCCGTCATGGACTGAGATGCATGACCGTTTAAATTAAATCTCATGACGAAAGTTTTATCTTTATTGAGGGCCAAGCCATTTGTTTCAAACCAATAACACAACTGTTTAAGGGTGTTATTGACGTTCGTTTCCAACTGCGCTAGGGACGTGCCGGTGACAACAGCCGTCACGTCGTCCGCGTACATGAAAATGCTGCACTCTTTTATAACTTGTGGGAGATCGTTTAGTAGGATGCTGAAGAGGGTGTTAGAAAGGCAGGATCCCTGCGGTACCCCTAGCTGGTTCGTCATTTCAACAGACTTGACACGACCGTTATCACCAAATATGTATATTTTGTATTCATTTTTCTCACCTATATCGGTTCTTAATTATGGGAACAATTTAAACGCTCACCAAAATGGCTTTTATACCCCAAAACTAAATTCCAAATAAAATGAATTGCCTCCATATAAATTAAACCCACTCTATACAGTGCTCCCCAAATTAAATCATTTTGAATTCCAAAATCGATACACATTACACCGGAATAATTTTACGTTGAGTCCCTATATCTTTTTGCTTCCCAAAATGGATTTTTGCTCACCAAATATTGTTTTCATAAAACATCAAAATTATTACCAAAAATATCTTTTTTTACTTCCCAAAATGGATTTTTTGCTCACCAAATATTGTTTTCATAAATTGGTGTTTCAGCTAGGTAACCATCTAATCCTGATCAACTTTCAGAGCAGATGCGACTCGGCCGGGTTAGGTTAGGTTAGTTTTTTCATATTTGGTAGGCGTTTAAACACAAGCCCTTAATTATTAGAATAATATCCCGATGTTATAATAATTGAACTTAGAAACTTGTAACCAGCAGCTATGATGGCTGCTTTTATCACGTCACGTTTTGATAAAATTTGAGTGTGAGTGACGAGTGACAGATGCTTTATCACTTATTTATCACCTGATACGCACTACGCAGGGAAGAAAACCGGACCGGAAACACTTTTTGGCTTTATCAGGATAATGGTACAAAATTAGAGCAAAAATAACACAAAATTCGTATATGTTATGAAGGTTTTTAAAGTGCCCTAATTAAAATTATTAATTGTATTTTTTTCTTTTGCTGATAATTATAAGTAAAGGCATTATAAAGTCTTGGTATATTAAGTAAAAAAACTCACAAAAACTTAATTTTAGTTTTAGGAATCATACACTTCACATATAGTATAAAGTATATATATCAACATCATTCTAACACTTTTGCAACAAACGCCACTTCACTGATATTCCTACATTTCAAAAGAATTATTCTCGTGACCTTCTGGATTTCTTGCCTTCTTCATCAGACACGGCACTTCGAAGAATTTAGCATTTTTAATCAAAGTCTCCGCATCCTCAAAGGTGTGTGGCAATTCTTTTGATGCCGTTTCTGGAAGACCCAAGCTCACAACGGCACCAAATGCAGCTATACAACCCACAATAACTAGAGGTAGCCAGGAGTGGTATACTTCTAAGTAAACTATGAATGGAGAAATTACTGTCGCAACATACCCGCAAATGTGGATTACTGACATGCCAGTTCCTCTGACCGCTGTCGGTAACATCTCAGTTGCCCACTGCATTGAAGTGTTCATTGCCATATTGATAGCAAATCTCGCCACTACAGCGCACATAACTGATGGCAATCCACCGCCTAGAAACGCCGTTAGTACACTACAAATGCAGGCAAGACATAGAGTGAATACTGACAACCATTTTCGTCCCGTCAAATCCAAGATGAATGATACCAAGCATAGCGATGGGAACTCTGTGAGGGATACCACAGAAAATGACAGGAAAAAGTCAAATTCTAGAGAACCAATGCTTCTGATCAATGCATCAAACGTTATTGTACAGCACATGTATCCTAAGCTCGCGCAAATAAACATGTTCCTTAGTGTGGATCTCCTTAAAAGGTCGATTGCGGTGAACATAGTTTCCTCTTTCTGTTTTGAGAGGCCATCTTTGAATTGTTCAATGAGCTTCAACGGGACCTCTTTCTTATTGACGTGGCCGATCCTTTGGATTCTTTTGATGGCATCGTCAGCTCTTCCGACAGACATTAGCCACCTCGGACTCTCGGGCATCAGAAAAGGAGCCAAAACCGCAAATATCATCGGTATACATGTAATCAAAGTAAACAGTTTCCAATCGTTGCAGGCCAGCGCAATAAAGGGTATTGCACAAGCTCCCAAAGTGTAAAAGATGGCAATAGGCAGATTTGCAATGAGAGTCCTGTATTTTGGCGCGACGTATTCTAAAACCAGCAGGTATACCATCAGCATGGAATTGTCCCATGACATACCCATGAAGAACCTGCAGACGGCAAACTGAGCGAAGTCTTTAGCGAATATACTGACAACGCCAGCAATGCCTCCGATAGCGTTGCAAGCAGCTGCGGCTGGTAGTCTCCCGAAGCGATCTGCAATCCATCCGATGACGAAGCCGCCAAGGATAGAGCCAATGAAGAAAATAGACTGAGCAGTAGCCTGGTAGCTGTCTTTCTCGCAGACCCATCCGAGTTCGCTAGAAATTGTCGTGTAGGGTATCTCAGTCATGTTAAACTCCCAGCCATTTTCACAAGGCTCCGTGCTCCACGTGGGGTCTCGAGTGGTTATACCAGAAGCCAGGACATTAGTCCAGTTAGCAACGTACGAGCTGCACCGGGAGTATCCGAACCTGTCTGTTTCATCCACCGGGATAGCGAGCGTCCTTCGTTCTAAATCAGTTAAGTTCGCCAACTCTGGGATGCGGCACCAGTGATTGGGCGATACTTCTGTGATGAACAATTGATTGAAATAAGAAACCACTCCGAATATGTTGAAAGGGAATGTCGATAAGAATAGTATCATCTGGTAAAGTCCAAATTCGCCGGCCGATGACAATAAGTCATCGTATGTCACTTCGGGTTCTATTTGTGCTTCTTTGACCTCGTGAATGCCATTTCGTCGAGTCCTCTCTGGTTGACGTTTGACTTCTTGCATAATTGTGTTTTTTTTTTCTTATAACTACGATAACTCTTTGAAATAAAGAGATGAACTGCACGTTACACGTTTACGTTTTAATATAAATAGCTTCTTAGGGTATTAAGTAGCCTGTGATAAGTGTGTTTGTGTATGTATATTATGCCTTTCTTATCTTATAATAAATAAGATCTAACGTTTATGAATAGAACGATTCACGTTTGCAGATTGTAAAGTTGTGACATAATTCTCAGGTCCTTGAACTATTTCATTTTTAAAAGAAAGTACATACTAAAATGACTTATTCAAATATTAGGTAACTACAACTCGTAAATTTAACTTCTCTAACTTTAAAATATTTACGCCGTAATTTCCAAATACTTATCACATTTCATTTTTTATTTTTAAATCATATAGTACCTGTAAAAAATAATATAGTACCTCTCCTATAGCCATGTATGGATGCACGAACAAACAGCCTACGAACATCAAACAATAGGAACGTTTATACGATTTCATGATCGATGCTTGTGGCATGCTTTTTATGAAATTTGTTTTATTTCATTGTTATGACGACGCGGTTGGCGCTGTTTTTAGTGCAGTTGCCTACTGAGCCGAGGGCTCTGGTTTCGAATCCCGGCAAGGGCCAATATTTATCTGATAAATTCGTCGTCTAGTACCCATAGTACAAGCATTGCTTAGTTAGTGACTAGGTCCATTTGTGTAAGATTGTCCCTTAATATATGTATTTATTTCCTAGGAATTACCCATATTACGATTTTTACGAGACGTTTTTTAAGTCAAATTTCTCTGTTAGTTAGTCCCAGGTTTACAGCAGCCATAAAAATATAATTTTAATGCCGGCTCATGAGTTGTTATCTTATTTACCAAAATAGTGCGTTACCCAGTTTAATTTCACAACGAAGTTGGGGAAAATTTGTTGACAAAGTATTGTCAAGGTAAAATAATCCACATGTTTTAATATTTACTATTTTAATAAATTAGTTATGATTCATTGAATTAATGTAAGTTTTATTTTTAAAAACGTCTGAGTTCGATTCCCGAGCTAAGTACAGGTTTGTTTTAAAATGTATGAATGCAGTTTTCCTCGTTATTAAAATCGATGACATGGTTCCTAAGAAGTGATCTTCGTATGTCTTATAGTTTAAGACTTTCCCATACAGACAGATCTAATGGGCCACCCTGTATAATAAGATCAGGAGGCCTGTGTTGCGTTTAACCCGTGATAAATAAGTGACAAAGCATCTGTCACTCACACTCGCATCTTGTCAAAACAGGGTGGATGCTTTGTCCGTGATAAAAGCAGCCATCATAAATAGACCCCTGATTTAGATTATATGTAAAATGTAGATGTAAAATTAATTGTAATGTATAAACTATAAATAAATGGCTATTCTATTCTATATAATCGATCGCAATATGCATATAATATTTAGATGTTCTTCAAAATCTAACCCTACCTATTTAGATTCTAAATAGGGTACTGGCCAATCATGAAGCCTAAGAAAAATATTTTCAGGAATCGTAAAATGCGAGCAGAATCGATTGAAATGACGTATCACGATCCTAGCGCATTTTACGAACCCTGTATGACCCTGTTTATTATAATTAGGGATCGGACTTTTGATAGCACGGTAGGACTATAGAGAGCAAGCTATGGAGCCGATATTAACACATCGATATAATAATTCATACTCATATTCATTCATCTATTTCATTCCAAATTACCTTTAATGGTTATTGTGGTTAACATTCCCATGCATTATATGACTAAAATTACTAGTAAAATAAAATGTGTGCAATATTACGAAATCCTATATTTAACGTTATTAATTGTCAAATTCATGCATTTTCTAGTCAAAGCTAGATATTAAAAGGGGATTATGATAAAGTCGCAAATATTGACGTATTTTATAATGACGAAAAAAAAGAATTCCTGCACAAATCAGGTTCTAGTATATTCTTCTGACTTGTCCTTGACTATAAAATTAAAATTGTGAATTAACACATTCAACACTGGGAGCCCGCCCCGTGCGCACTGTGCTCGTAGCGAGTTTTCGCTACAACGTAATTCTCCATGTTATCGGCTACGCGCGTAGCGCTACGAAATCCTCGGTTGCGAAAGAGTTAAGTACACTATTGAGTATGACTATGAATTTTATTTTAATGACAATGTCGGCTCCATAGCTCCTTAAAGTCTTACCGTGCTATGTCCGGTTTCCTAATATTATCGATACATATAACCAGGGAGCGAAACTATGATGCCGATGACAGACGTATGACGTCAAGCTACATACAGAGTGTTTTTAATTTGATTATAGATACCGAATCAAATGATAACTTATTGGCATATTTATAACTGGCGAGAGGATCGAGAATTATTTTGCCCTGCATATACCTGTGAAATGTATACTTACATGTAAATAATATGCATACTTTAGTTTAAATGTAACTCTTCATGTCAATTTTTGGTTCGCACTGAAAAAATTGGAAAATCTCAATTAAAAAAGCAATCAAGGATTGGACTAAAGTATATAGGGTTCAAACTTTTCCAAACAGTCCCCTGTATCACCTCCAAAAGTTCGTACATCGTTATAGTTACACTACATGTAAATAAGAAAGAACTTGCGATTTTTATGTTTGAACTTTAAGCGTTCTGCAGACTTCGTCATCCAACGAAACATTTGTTGTGTTGTTTCATTAAATACTTGAAAAAAAAAAATTGTTAGTCCAATAAATAATTACATTCGTATCGTTTTTGAATATTTACATAATTTTTTGTATAAATGGGCCATTTTTTCTAAAGTTGTACACCCCACTTTTATTTTTAATCTTCGATATTTTGGGTATTTTCTACTCAGAATCACGAGCTCTTTTGATCTAATTAGGAGAAAAAACTGTCCAATACCCAAAATATCGAAAATTAAAAAAAAAGTGGGGTGTACAACTTTAGAAAAAATGGCCCAAATACCAATTTTTTTATAATTAAACAATAATAAATTATATTACCATTATTATTTATAAAGAATCACTGAGGTGTAGCAATGCTGTTTTAAAAAAATCCAATTTCATCCTATATGCTACTTTGCGTCATAATGACGTCACCGGCACCAAAGTTTCGCTCCCTGCATATAACCGAATTTCCTTCAATAATATGAAACTGATTGGCTGCCATATCGTATCGGTGCTCATCCGTCACATTTGTTTGCTGCGTAAGCCAAGATTGCTTCAGAATTGAGATTTCATTTTCTTAGCCAGGCCTTTTTCCGATATAATCAAAGAAAGGATGAACACTTAAATACTACCACATTTTTACATTTTTGATAATAACTATCCTAATTTATGATGAAAAATCCATTTGAAAACTTCTCCATTCCGAAAGAGCGTAGGTGACAAAGATAATTTATTAGTCACAGAGCAGACACTCTTACAGTCGGACTAGTTAGTACTAAGACAGGTTTAGTATGGAAATTGTATCACTGTTTCTTTCTTACTTGTCAACTGTCAGTTTTCCACAAGGTGACGTCATTAGAGTGCAGATTCTTAGACGACGCTGCTTTCAGATCTTTTTTAATATATTCAAAACTTATCCGTATTAACCATTTTTTTTTTTCAATTAAGTATAAAAGGTAAAAATCCCTTCAGCCACTATTATTGAGAACTGACCTGAAAACCCATGGTAAAGAAAAAACTAATGATCCTTACAGCAAGGATTACCGAAAAAAAAATCCTGGGCATCTAAAAATTGTAACGAGCCTATTATTGAATGATAGTAAGCTGACAGTCCAGAATGATGGACCAAACTGACTCCATTTATTTATTTATTTACAATACAAAATGCTTTATTGCACACCAAAGTTTACAAATAAATACAGAAACAATAATTTTAATAACGGCAGACAACATGCGGTGTTACCGCTAAAGAGCGATCTCTTCCAGACAACCTTTGGATGGTGGAGTTGATCAGTATAAACCACACAATGAGTAGATGATGCAGAAGGGGAAGAGAGAACAAAATAATTATCAACAGATAAGCAAGTAAACATATACACATACGTAAATAGATGTATATATATAACTTTTACTACTTAAACTTTATGTCTACTACGTATTTTTACTATCCGTTTGTTAACCTGCATCCTAGATTCGTATTAAAATTAGCCTTGATTAAGATTTTGCCTTGATTAAGTTTCAACTGGCGTAAATGAACGAAAGATAATCCCAATTCGACGGCATTTTTTTATGTAAGTTCCCCGATTACTTGATAACGGCTGTTTTTTATTTTTGTAAAAACTGGTATATTTATGTTTATAACTAACTGATTTTGTATTTTACTCCCCTTGCCATCGCCCTGCTTATCGTATTATACCTTAGTAGATGGAAAATGTATTGATAAGCTGATAACGTTGCATTCGCGGCGATTGTCAAACGGTAAAACTAGTTTAATGGATATTATTTGTGACAGTGAACAGGTACTAGCACAAAATGTGACACGCGACGCTTGGTGGCGCGACAAATACTACCTGTCGCATTCCCTTCAATATCGTGCGAGCAAGACAGGTGACGCTGAGTTGCGCGACATAGATTTTCTGTACTCCGCTTAGGAAGGGGACGTAATCACTAATTATTGTTTTTATATTTTTCCTGAGATTACTAATTATTTTATTATTCATTTATTCAAATTTACTCATTCCAAAATGTAGTAGGTAACTGAAACTATGACACAATGCAAAGGTAACTTTAGTCTGGTGTCTAATGAAAAAAATATGACGTTGAGATGGACATTGTCGACAGCTTATTTTTTTTTTCGCTAAGACTGACTCTGTGCATGCATAGTTGTCAAAGATTTCTGTAGCATTTGAAGATGATACAATTTTCCTATTTTGTTACCAATTATTTTATTAATTTTATATCAATGTTATGGCTATGTTCGATAATTCAGGTTCTGTTATGCTTATAATTTTTTTTTAATTATATACAAATTTATTGGAAATCACTAAGAAAATTGGTAACAGAATAGGAAAATTATATTGACCTTAATTTTCTGTCTTAACTGTGTACAAACTTTTTGAGAAATGCTCTTAATGTATTCTCTTATATTTCTTACAGAAAAACAAATTCAAATGATTATTTAGGTTGTACACGACACAAAACTCTTTCGATCGCTATATTAATTTCCACCTGTTAGAAACGTGAAACATTGTCAAAAAAGGCTGTGGACATGGACAGAATAGATGCTCTTGAAATGTGGCAACGTATGCTACAGATCCCGTGGGTTGCTTTCTATACAAACAAGTCAATCCTAAACCAACTACGGTTCAAAGAACGGCTTTCAACTGCCGTTCTGAAGCGGTATTCGCGGTATTTTGGGCACGTAGCGCGGAGACCCCGGGGATATCGAGAGGTTGCTTGCAACTGGATGACAGGTCAAAAGATCACATGGCCGCAGGACTTACTACTGAAGGCACGATGCAATCCATGCGCCCATTGCGCCCGCGTTAATCTCCTCAAATGACTGTGGCGCGGAGATAATCCCATTAGCGTATACTCCCAAACAAAGTCCGACTACTGGTAGTAAGGGCTAACCAGCCATGATACAGATCAAATCATGTCTTTAAAAAAAAATTAAGGCATCAACATCATTCCATGAGGTCTTCAGACTGGCATCGGACTGAGTGCGCTAGGGGACAACTTCTCGGACGACAAATTAGTAGACCCCCGTCTATGCCGCCCGTCACGATCCTCAACACTTGAAGTCGGTCCCTCGGAGGACTTTTTTTAAGAACTTTTTTTTTTTAGTTAAATAAAGGTTCCGCTTTAATCATTCATATCGTCTAACACGTAAGTTTAGAATAATCTTTAAAAAAAAAATGTTTATATGTGACATTGAAATTCTTATTTAATATAAGTAATCTAATATACTTTGTAGAGCATTTCTCAAAAAGTTTACTCTGTTTAGTCTACTCTGAGTGCACTGCTTTATAAAAAGTAATTTGTCAATTTTTATTTTATTATCGCTAAGTCACGTTTTTAACTCACTAAATCTGATATGAAATTCTTCATCCATTTAAAGAGAAAGTTGTTTCGCGTGGATTTTTTTTATTAGATTCGCCTATATAAAATACAAAAGCAATTTAAATATGTACACCTATGAGCACTTTTAAACCAAGATAACCAACGTCATAAATGTTATCTGATACAATGTAATCAGAGCTAGAAAAATATCATAAAAGCAACTAGGTACTGACGTAAAAATACGCTCGATTATATCTAATAAATGTCACAATTATGAAGGTAAATATATATTGTTTAAAGACGGCTTAACACAATAGTTTTAATCGTCATTGTCATTGTCTATATACCTACAATTAAGCCTTTATTGGTTCAGCATATGAAAATACTAAATTATTTATATAAATTAAACATGAACATCTTATTTTAATTTATATACTTACACACAAAAGTTCAAAAAAAATGTTTCAAGAAAAAAAAACATTTTGTTTATCTGTCTTAAAATCGAATTATTTTAATCAATTAAGTATTTTCGGCGTGGCACCTAGTTTCCGAATTCAAATAATTGAATAGAGAACGTTCCAAGCACTCACCTCTAAACGCATTGGCGCGTAAAACAACAAAATTCAAATATCGTTCGAAAACCGTTGCTAAGGACAGCACACACGAGCGCGAAACGTGAGGATACTGTAACCACTGGCTGGACATGCGTATTTCATGCATTTCGGCCGGACAGTTTCCGAACGCATGGCCAGACTACTGGGAACCTTATACTGTATGTGGTTGTGATGGATCATCAGGTCTTTTTAAGTTGGTTTTTGCACACAGTTTATGTCTTGTAGGTACACTTGTTAGTTTTAAAATTACGCTTTGTTTGAATAACATAATTTATGT